>JAKLTH010000209.1:0-1200000 GCA_025175895.1 Wurfbainia villosa
TTCACACATTCCCTTAGAAATAAAGTACAAAATAAATGCACAAAGAAATAAGGTATACCGACACTTAGGTTTAGATGATGAGCTCGGAGTGTTGGGATGGTGTGTAGGAGCTTTTGTAAATGAACGAAGATGCAACAGTTTGAGAAATGAATAAAATAGTTAATTCAGAGTTGACCCTCCATTTCTTTTATAAGCCATTTCTAGTCAACTGGAACACCCTCCTGTTGACTCTAAATCAACCCATCGATTTGGTATTCTTAGCTTTCCAGTCAACTCCATGTCAGCTTGCTCCGATCCTTCACAATTTTGGTATTTTTCTATCCCAATCGCTTGGACTCTGTCCAGTCAATTGAAATACTTGTCATCTCAGTTGCACATTCTCTAGTCGATCGACATCTCCTCTTACCATCTCAGCATCCAGTTGCCTGAATCTAGTCCAGTTGACTGGGTCAGAGGTGCTTGAACTCTATCAAGTCGCCTGAATACCTAAAAAACTAGATTAGCACAAAATAAAATATAATATTATTTGCCAGTAGTAATATTGTCTGATCTCGACTATCGAGTCCAACATAGACCCTTCATCGGATCAATGCCTAGTTTTGTCCTCATATGAGGATTCAACCTCACATCTTTCCTTGAGGCTTACCTACCGACTACCCAATTGAACTTACCTTGTTTGACATCCGATCTGCCCCACTAAGGCTTCATGCTAGCTTTTTGGTCTCCCTGACCAAGCTGGGCTTCATGTCGGTTGTTCGATCTTCCTGACCCACCCGATCTTACGTCAAATATTCGGTCCACTCGATCCATCTGGATTTTATGCCTATTGTCCGGTCCTCATGATCTATTAAGACTCTTGCCTAGTATACGGTCAACACACCTTACTAGGGTTTTCTTGTTAAACCTGAATACTTAACACATATAACAAATCACAAGATTATCCTAACTTTGAACCTTGCTTATATATCAAAACATAGGAGCAGAGCCGGCCCTGGCCCTGGAGCAGAGCCGACCCTGAAAAATTTCTTTGTTGATTAATAATACATAGAAGGGTAGAAGACTACCTAGATCATCATATTAGGAATAGTCCCCGTTTCAACTCCACAGCAAATTATGATCCCTATAAGTTCACTAAATCTTTCATAACTATTTATTTGTTGCTTTATTTTTAATCAGGTTATTTTATTGGTATTATAACAACTCTTAGCTTTCTTGCCATCATATAAAGCACATGCTATTTGTTATCATTTATTTCCATTGAGTTTCATAATTATTGGTATTTTTGATGATTACCAAATATATACAACACCTTGTAGTTTATTTGGAACGCTTCTATATTAGCTAATTATGTCTCTATTTTTGTATGTTCGTTTCATAGTCATAATGGAAAACATTTTTATGCATTCTAACGGATATGAAAGTTATATTGATGTTGAAATCTAGTAAAAAATCATTAAATATTTTGCACTTTGTAGGAAAGAAAAGTTTTAGTGTATGTATTTTCAGAATGGTAGGTAGATTTTTGGGTGCTATTTATACTGATTATATTCAGTTAGATGATTTTGAAACATGCTTATACTGCTTTTGAGATTATATTTATTTTGCTAGTCTACTTTGTTAACTTGTTAGATGCTTTGTTGACAAGTTGCTTTTAATCTGCATGCACCTCTATCTTAATCATATATTCATTAGGATCCTTTTTGGAATCAGTATAATTTAGGACTTTATTTGGTCTATGGCAGATGGATTTGTTTGAATAAATATGGATATTTTTTTTCTGATTTATTAGAATTGATGGTTTGGTTCATTCCTTTTCAAAATGGTATGGATGACTTATTTGGTTTTGGGGATCCATTTGGTGGGTTTGGTTCATTCCTTTTCAAAATGGCGCCTAAAGTTTTAAAATCACCATTTTACCTCTTATAGCTTCGTTTATTTATCAAACCACTTATTGTTATTACCTTTCCATTATTTCTAATGGACAAACTAATTCACAAATCATCTCACTTTAAGAAAAATAATAAAATAATATTTATTTATTTATTTTATAGTCAAGATGAAGCGTAGCATAAAGCTGCATTAAAGAGCACAGTTATTAGTCTTATCGAGTTTGGCTTATCTTAACACTGCACCAACTATAGAATCGAAAGAGTTGTAAGAGAAATGATCAACGAGTAGAATATAGTTGGAACACAGGACTGGAGTATTCTTTTAATCACAATTTATGTGTCAAAGACAGACATAATGTCGAATCAATAAAGAGAAGATTCGAAAAATATATAAAGTATCGAATCAGAAATTTATTTATTTATTTATTTATATTCAAGATGAAGCACAGCATAAAGATAAAGATGTGTTAAAGACACAATTATTAGTCTCATTTAGTTTGACTTATATTGTTGCATGCATGCATGCATGCAGTAGCACTGTGCCAACTATAAAATTCAAAGAGTTATCCCCACGGAGATAACGTGGTGGTTAAGACACGGCGGCACTTGCAGAAGTGGCATGGGTCGATTATGAAGAATATCTTAGCCACCATGTCAAGACTCATAGGGTCTTCCGTGATTTACCTCTCTCACAATAGTCATGGGACAGATTGGTGGGGATGCTAGGTTGGCAATTCCAACATTTTGCAGAAGAATCCAAAGAGTTACGTTGTAAGAGAAATGATTAGCCAGTGGAATAGTTTAGAGTTTTTTTTTTAATCATAATTTTTGTGCCAAAGGTGGACTACGATAATATAATTAAATATTTAGAATGTTGAGTTAGGAAAATATACAAAGTGTCGAGTCAATAAAGAAGCAACTAAAAAAATAGATAGAGTGTTGAGTCAGGAAAGAAACGACTCGACTACGATAATATGATTAAATATTGAGAGTGTTTTTTTTAATCACAATTTCTATGTAAAAGGTGGACTACGATAATATAATTAAATATTGAGAATGTTGAGTTAGGAAAACATACAGAGTGTCGAAATCCAAAGAGTTGTAAGAGAAATAATTAGCCAGTGGAATAGTTTAGAGTGTTTTTTAATCACAATTCCTGTGCCAAAGGTGGACTAGCATTTATTATTTTTACGTCCTCTGCGAGTCAATGCACCTTCTTCCTTCGCCGCTATAAGAACCTCAAACTATCATTTGTCTAATATTCATCCTTTCTTTTTCCCCTCCTCGCCATGGAACAAACTTCCGAACAGGGCAGTAGCTCTTTTCCTCTTGAGGAAAAGACTGAGGAACAGCGCTACATCGCCACTCTGGAGGAACAGGTTGGATATCTGCAGCGACGTTTAAGGGAGGCTTCTACCAGCAACTACTCCCTGTGCCAGCAACTGCAGTGTCCCAGAAAGACTTATCCAAGCACTTCTTCATACAACAGTCTTACCTCCGACAACTACTATGCCAACCCAAGTCACGCAAAGAGGCTCCTTCAGTACCTCCTAATAAAGAACTGTAATATCCTATGAATAAGGGCTTCTTTTGTTATTTTCTTCTTTTAGGGAAGTTGTAATATGTAGTCTTTCCAAAGTAATGAACTTTCCGCAATATAAGCTTTCACCTATATCCTTCCTCACTTATCCTCTTTTTCCGGCCTTCCTCCGACTGTGCCAAATTTTACACCTCTCTTGGATAATACAAAAATTAAATATACATACAACTTCTCCATCCTTTTATTACGCAGGATTCGCGTATGTACTTCCACTGCACGAGGATAAAACAATATACAGCTGAGAGAATACTCAGCTCTTCCATTCTACCACCGCACGGGGATAAAAATAATATACAGTTGAGGGAATACTCAGTTCTTCCGTTCCACCACCGCACGAGGATAAAATAACATATAATTGAGGAGATACTCAACTCTTCCGTTCCGCTACCACACAGGGATAAAATAATATAGAACTGAGGAATGTTCAGTTCTTCCGTTCCACCAATGCACGGGAATAAAATAATATATAACTAAGGAATGCTCAGTTATGTTCCACCATCGCACGAGGATAAAATAATATATAATTGAGGAATACTCAGTTCTTCCGTTCCACCCCGCACGAGGATAAAAAAAAAAGAGGTAATAAAGGAACACAGACATTAAAACATCAAAATACCTTGATTGCTGCATCAACAATCGTCCTTGCTTTCCAATATGAAGATTCAATGATTTCCACTACATAAGATCCAAATTCCTGATTTAGAACAACAGATGAATTGTAAGTTTATAGGTGTCCAAGAGATCCAGATTTTTCCATTAGCCTATTCCATGAAAGCATTGAGTTGCCATGGTACATGTTAAGTTGTCTTGATGAGAGCAAAGCAGAAGCAACCTAATGCCGAGATAAGCTAAAATTTTGTTTAAAGAAATTTCAAAATCAACATGCCAATTATAATTAGATTTTGCAAAAATCTGACCTGATCATTAGTGTCACGTAGCTGAACAAATACCATAACATACGACCTTCTGCAATGCCCCAATTCTTTTATGGTATCGCTATCCCGTTGCTTTTCACATACTTCCTCCGTATTCCTGAATTTCTTCAAAAGAGCTTCCTGTGAAGTGTGAATGCATCAGATACCATTAAATTCATAATTACTAAATGTTGGTAAATGTCAAGAAATGACGACTTTCCAATACGAGATTTGTGGGAAATTAAAAGCCAGAATCAAGTTGATAATTTACAATTAAATATGTTTATTTAACTACAATGTCAAGTGATCGTTATGATTCTATATGAGAAATGGTAACATATTTATAGAATGGGCTTACAATAAAATCCAAATAGGTTGAACAGCAATACTTCAATTTACATCGACATTAAAGAACTCTAGATGATTACTAACCTAAAATCTATAGAGCCTCAATTACTATGCTTAACCTTCAATTTTTCATTATGCATTTTAGTTCTATTCAAAAATTGATAACTAAAAAATTGATTGGAAAGCAGAATCAAAGGTAAACTAAGGCAACAATATTTGTTCCATGTCGAGGTTTGTCCCTAACTGAATTGATTTTGATATAAATAGCACATTTTATAATGCATCGAAACATGCCCATGTGAATTCAACTGAATTTTCCCCTTTAATCTTTTTCTACTTGGCTTATTTGCTTCTAAAAGCGAAATTAGACAATAAAACTTGATTGTACAAGGTCGTATTTGTAAAATACGAAAAAAAATGATTAATCCTTTAATTAATTGGATTTAATTAGTGGGTTAATTGGGCTGGAAATGAGTTTGAAATTGGGCTGAATCCAATGGGCTGAATCTAATGGGCTGTATTGGGCTTGGGCTGGAAATGGGCTAAATCCATTTGGAATAGAATTAGGTTTGGGCTAAACCGGCTTAGCTAAACCAAATGTGATTGGGTTAATCTAGGTCAGTCGTGGGTTAAAACTGAGCTAGCTCAAGTTAAATCAGTCGGGTTTTTTTTTAAATCTCGAATTCATTATCGTGAGCCCAGTTCTCTTCCTCACCGCAGCTCGATCCCCTTTCTTATCGCGATCTTACTTCTTCCTCTCTTCATCGCGCGATGCCCCGTTCTTCCGTCGCGAGCCTTCTCCCAAGCCTGCGATCGAGCGCAGCTCCTCGCCATCGCCACACTCGATGGGTGCCGCCTCATCGTCGGTGGCTAAGCTAGCCATCCCGCGATCCCCGATTCCTTTTGCTCCGCTCGACCGCGCAGCTTCTCGTCGCCGACACCTCCTCATCCTCGTCGCCGCCGCTCTTTCTCCCGATTCCACACCGAGCTCCAACCAACTCCTTCAATCGAGCTCTTCTCTTCTGTCAAGGGTTGCCATCGCATCGTGGCGACCGGCTCGATCCTAAGCCGTCGAGCATCTGCGTGATCAGCCACCGGATGATTCGCCACCGCGGCGACAATAAGTTGCCCCTCTGTTCCCGCTGCCGCCCCTCGGTTCATGCCGCCATCTCTAAGTTGTGCTCGTCCGACCTAGATGAAAGCAAATGACGCCTTCTTCTGCGTGCTAGTCATAGGGTTTGCCAGAGAGGATCTGATCGGTAAGTTTTGTTTCCTTTTCTGTTCTGTTCAAGGCATTTTCCGATAGATCAAAGTGGTAGCGGTAATGGTATTGTTGTTCATGTGTTGTCGATTGATGCATGAGTTGGGAAGTTCCAGTTGATGTCTTCTGATTGCTAGAAATATCAACTGTGATGGGAAGTTAATTTGTGATGGAGTATTGTTGATTTGGTATAAATCTGTGTTGTTTGTGTAGATCTATGTTCTGCCGACGGGTTGTTTGGGTGTTGTTTCTGTTAGTGGATCGATTGCATTTGTGTATGGTTGTGAGTTGTTGTGGATGATGGAGCTACTATGGCAGTGATCGAAGGTAAGTGTGAATTGATTGGATGCAGTGAGTTGGAGATTTAGGTCAGCTTGGATGGTTGTGAGTAGTGTTTAGATCCATATATTTCAATTGATCTATGTAGTGTATCGGATTGGGATAGTTGGAGTTAACACGTATTTGGAGGGGGATGCGAATATAGAAACGATGTAGTCTCTAGTTCGTATATTGGTTGGATACTTATACTTAATCATTGTTTGCTATTATGTGCAGGTTTGGGATACGAAGCGCATCCACAGCCGTGAGGATTATTCGAGCTTCGTATCAGGTGGGTAATATCTACCTGGTTCGATAGTTTTGATCAAATTCTAGTGCATGATCTTGGATTTATGTTTATACCTGTTTACCTTAAATCCACTCATGTTTAATCATATGCTTGTACTGTCTTGACCTTTGAGATATATACTCTGTTACTCATTGATTATCTAGCACGGATAGGAACTATAAACTCTATTATGTATTAGCTGATAGATGTTCAGTAAGTACATGTGGTTAGGGTTATCTTTGTGACTTCAGATTGGGTTACTGTATTACATCACTAGGGTTAGGTGATAGTTTGGATTATGGAGTCGATTGTTATATCATATCCGTATTAGTGGTGCATTTATGATGGATCTAGTTATCTGTGCATAGATAATTGTATGGTTGTCAGTATGTGACCAGGGACTAGAGGTCCTAGCGTGATGGTATATCCATTATGGATTGTCTGCCTGTGTATGGTTATATGGATGGTCGATAGTATCTCGCTACTGACTAGAGGTCTTAGAGTGGTTGACTGTCAGATGAGTATGACTCTTTGTGCGATAGAGAGAGTCTTGTGGATTGTAGTCCTTGCATAGTTGACTTTTGGTTGACCAGGACTCCCCATGGGATAGGGAGTGAGGCGAGGATACATGTATGGAGCTATGCATCATTACATTGCATGCATGCTGACGACTAGGTCTCCCTTGTGGATGAGACGGATCGTCAGTCATCCTGCCTCCCCGGCCACTCGGGGTAGTGGTAGCAGGGTTGAGGGCAAAGCATTGGATGTGCCGCGCTCGGCCACTAGGGATGGTGATAGCTGGAGATGCGCACCTGGCCACTGAGCAGAGTGGTGTTAGCACTCGCCCACTATAGGAGTGGTTGTGTGGCGTGCGGTTGTCACGTGTGCAGAGCTCGTCTACTCATGGGTAGTGTGGGCGACGGCCAGCCGAGGACCCCGAGTAGTTAGCTCATTACGCTTATATGCTACTCATTCATACTACCCTTCGGTCACTCGAGAGTAGTGGTAGTGAGTCGGGCTAGTCGTCATGTCGTGCCACCCGGGCCATACTGGGGTCGTGGTTGGACGGGTCCACAGACATGGCCATGCATATGCACTGCTGATATATATGTATGCATGTATTTGATATATGTTTTACATATGCCTGTGAGATGCTGCATTTGATTGAGCTATGATTGCTGCATATAGTTGTTCATCATGATACATGTCATCTGCATTTTTATTTACTGCTATGTGTTGAGCATGATACATGTGTTGATTCAGACTGTTATATGCATTTGATTAGCATCATGTCATTGTGTGGTACGGACCGGGTTATTATTACAGGTGATCATATATTGTTCATATGTTGGAGTACTGGTCAGGTATGAGATTGACTTGATACATTATATAGGTTATGTTATTGTATATCAGTCAGGATGATATAGCTTATGGTGTTGCAGACTGTCAGGTACGTTGGTACATTACTTTATGTTCAGTTGATCATTTTAGTATATACATTGAGTATGACTTTACTGTAGTTACTTGTTATTAGAGTCGGATATGACTGTATGTCTATTGGATTCATGTTGTATACCTGTAGATCTTCACATGTATACTTGCAGATCTATCCTTATATGCTGTTCATGCACTTTCTATATATTACCCCTGAGTTTATACTCACCTCCCCTGGACCCTGGGCTTCCTGTCGCCCAGATAACAGGTAGAAGATTCCTTGGACGTTCGGAGCTCCGCCAGCTGATCCCATCTCACACCGGACGAATGGATATGTTTCCGTGTTGTTGTATCCTTACGGATTGTTAGTTTGGGTTTTTCCCTGTATTGTTTCCGTATTTGTGATATACGGACATATTGTATGTATTTGGTCTTTGATTCGATTTCTGTTATGATTTTTGTCGTGTCAAGTCACTCCGGAGTGCACAATTAGTCTTTGTATCTTATTGATCTGTTTGTATTGTTTCCGCTGTGTTTAGTGCGTTTGATATGTTGATATCTGTGTATATCATATTGTTGTTGTGGGCCTACGGGCCTACGGGCCTTGTATTAACCCGATATGTTGTCACGTACAGGGGAGATGTCGTCCGTTTGCTTTTCGGCACGGTATACTCTCAGGGCGTGATAGTATTGACAATAGAAACTTATTTAATGTATTTAAGCAAGTCAAAGTGTCAAAGTGAATTTAAATAACTTTAATTCCTTAAATCCTACTCAACTTTTTTACTTCTCAAATGAAAGGTATAGCAATTGGATGGTACATTAAATTAATTATGGTTTGTATCATTCCATATCAATACTCCATCTACTTTAATTTTTTGTCACTATAGTAAGATAGCCAATGATTTGAAAAAAATTAAAAAAAAAAAACATAGCTAGAAGCATGCACCAAGCAGAGTCATTGAATGATTTTGCCATTTGAATATCAAAATACAACTTACAAAACAAACACTTACATACTATGGAATTGACAGGATAAAATCATGGAGTCACAAAATTGCAACGACAAATGGCAGCATCGAAGATTTATCCATCTAGACAGATACAATTAGGCTAGAGTAAACTAACTCAAGTCTAGTAGGGAGGCCAAATCATCCCACTGCTTCTAAGAGAAGGCCCACTCAATTTTATGGTAGTGGGTGTGACTCAACAAAAATGGCAATCCATCCAAACAACCCACCAAGAAAAGATCTTAAGACTAACTTTGTTGATTTAAAAAAAAATGTTAAATTCATCAATTTCCATGTGTCACCAGATCTTTCAGACAATCATCAACATTGTCCACAACATTCTTACAGTTGATCAATCTCAACAATAGCCCATTCTATTAATCAACCTCACTCTGCATTATCCTTTAGTAGTCCAACTACATACCACTATTAAAAAATCAATTCTAATAAATCAGAAAAAAAATATCCATATTTATTCAAACAAATCCATCTGCCATAGACCAAATAAAGTCCTAAATTATACTGATTCCAAAAAGGATCCTAATGAATATATGATTAAGATAGAGGTGCATGCAGATTAAAAGCAACTTGTCAACAAAGCATCTAACAAGTTAACAAAGTAGACTAGCAAAATAAATATAATCTCAAAAGCAGTATAAGCATGTTTCAAAATCATCTAACTGAATATAATCAGTATAAATAGCACCCAAAAATCTACCTACCATTCTGAAAATACATACACTAAAACTTTTCTTTCCTACAAAGTGCAAAA
Organism: Wurfbainia villosa; assembly: GCA_025175895.1. Taxonomy (NCBI): domain Eukaryota; kingdom Viridiplantae; phylum Streptophyta; class Magnoliopsida; order Zingiberales; family Zingiberaceae; genus Wurfbainia; species Wurfbainia villosa. The sequence continues at coordinate 9,836 of JAKLTH010000209.1, forward strand.
TATTTAATGATTTTTTACTAGATTTCAACATCAATATAACTTTCATATCCGTTAGAATGCATAAAAATGTTTTCCATTATGACTATGAAACGAACATACAAAAATAGAGACATAATTAGCTAATATAGAAGCGTTCCAAATAAACTACAAGGTGTTGTATATATTTGGTAATCATCAAAAATACCAATAATTATGAAACTCAATGGAAATAAATGATAACAAATAGCATGTGCTTTATATGATGGCAAGAAAGCTAAGAGTTGTTATAATACCAATAAAATAACCTGATTAAAAATAAAGCAACAAATAAATAGTTATGAAAGATTTAGTGAACTTATAGGGATCATAATTTGCTGTGGAGTTGAAACGGGGACTATTCCTAATATGATGATCTAGGTAGTCTTCTACCCTTCTATGTATTATTAATCAACAAAGAAATTTTTCAGGGTCGGCTCTGCTCCAGGGCCAGGGCCGGCTCTGCTCCTATGTTTTGATATATAAGCAAGGTTCAAAGTTAGGATAATCTTGTGATTTGTTATATGTGTTAAGTATTCAGGTTTAACAAGAAAACCCTAGTAAGGTGTGTTGACCGTATACTAGGCAAGAGTCTTAATAGATCATGAGGACGGACAATAGGCATAAAATCCAGGATGGATCGAGTGGACCGAATATTTGACGTAAGATCGGGTGGGTCGGGAAGATCGAACAACCGACATGAAGCCCGGCAGTGGTGGAGACCAAAAACTAGCATGAAGCCTTAGTGGTGCAGATCGGATGTCAAACAAGGTAAGTTCAATTGGGTAGTCGGTAGGTAAGCCTCAAGGAAAGATGTGAGGTTGAATCCTCATATGAGGACAAAGCTAGGCATCGATCAAATGAAGGGTCTGTGTTGGACTCGAAAGTCAAGATCAGACAATATTACTACTGGCAAATAATATTATATTTTGTTTTGTGCTAATCTAGTTTTTCAAGTATTCAAGCGACTTGATAGAGTTCAGGCGCCTTCGACCCAGTTGACTGGATGCTGAGATGGCAAGAGGAGTTGTCGATCGACTGGAGAACATGCAACTGAGATGGCAAGTATTTCAATTTACTGGACAGAGTCCAAGCGACTGGGATAGAAAAATACCAAAATTGCGAAGGATCGGAGCCAGCTGACATGGAGTTGAATGGAAAGCTAAGAATACCAAATCGATGAGCTGATTTTGAGTCGACAGGAGGGTGTTCCAGTTAACTAGGAATGGCTTATAAAAGAAATGAAGGGTCAGCTCTGAATTAACTATTTTATTCATTCCTCAAAGTGTTGCATCTTCGTTCATCTACAAAAGCTCCTACACACCATCCCAACACTCCGAGCTCATCATCTAAACCTAAGTGTCGGTATACCTTATTTCTTTGTGCATTTATTTTGTACTTTATTTCTAAGGGAATGTGTGAACCTCTCCCTTATTTCGTGTAAATGTAGCATCTCTGAGTTCGAAAGGTTTCAAATTAGAGAGGATTTAGTGGATTGCCCAATAAGGTAACCCTAGGAAGGGTTACAAGCCTTGGATAGCAATCCGGCTCGAATTGTGAACCCAATAAAAAGCATCCATACTTGTATTTATTTCTACTATGTTACTTTTGTGTTTAAAATATAAAAAGTTTTTTAAAATTAAGAAAGAAAATTTTGTAAACAACAAGATTCACCCCCTCTCTGGTCGTAATCCAACAATTGATATCAGTATGAGGGCACTCCGATTTTGGTGTAACCACAAAGAGAGCGGTAAAATTTTCTTTGCATCTATCATTTTTGTTATAGTTTACATTTTTACATTAGTTTACAGTTTTCTCAATTTTTAGAATATTAAAAATGTCGCATCTAGAGAGTTATAATATTGTTTGTCCTCCTCTCTTTAACGGAGAGGATTTTAGTTATTGGAAGTAACATATGGAGTGTTTTTTAAAAACCGATCTAGATGTTTGGTTTTCCATTAGGAAATGTTTCGTGACTCTGATAGACGACTCAGTAGAGTTGTTAGATCTGGAGAAATGGACCTTAGAAAATAGGAGAAAAGCTTCAGTTGATTACAAGATACTTAGCACCTTGTAATGCAGACTTATGAAAAAAGAGCTCAATGGAGTCGGGTCATTTGAAAAATTGAAAGAGTGTGGGAAAAATTAATTGAATAGCTTAAACATGCTACTTGTTGATGCATAAATCATCACTCCTATGTTTTGATGTATGAGCAAGGTTTAAAGTTAGGATAATCTTGTGATTAGATATACATGTTAAGTGTCCAGGCTTAATAAAAAAGACCTAGTAAGTCATGTTTGATAGTGCCTATAAAATCCACATATCTCCATAATGGTATGATATTGTCCAATTTGGGCTTAAGCCCTCATGGTTTTATTTTTGGGCTCTACCCAAAAGATCTCATACCAATGGATATATCTTTTCATCTTATAAGCACATGATCTTTTCCATGTCATACCAATATGGAACTTTGATTGTATTCCCAATACTCTAACAATCCTCCCTCAAACGAAGGACCACATTGACCCCCCTCAAGCCTATCTATCTTCGAAGGACATCCTCTGTTTGATGTCCGATCCTCAACCCACCAAGACTTCCGACCAGACCCAGCTGGACTTCCTGCCAGTTGTCCAGTCCTTTTTGTTCAATTGGACTTCCTGTCAGTTGTTCGGTCCACCCGACCCAACTGGACTTCTTGTCTGGTGTCTGGTTTCCTTGATCCAGATCTGAGAGCTCAACTTTCTTCGTTCGAGGTTCATAACTTGACATGGATCATGACTCTGATACCAATTGATAATGCCTATAAGATCTACATATCTCCATAATGATATGATATTATCCACTTTGGGCTTAAGTCCTCATGGTTTTATTTTTAGGCTCTACCCAAAATGCCTCATACCAATGGAAATATCTTTTCATTTTATAAGCACATGATCTTTTCCATGTCTTACCAATGTAGGACTTTGATTATATTCCCAATACTCTAACAATATTGACGAGATACTAGGCAAGAATCTTGACATATCAAGAGGATCGGACACCAGATATGAAGTCTAGATGGGTCGAGTGAATTGAACATCTGGCAAAAGACTGCCTTGGTTAGAGAGATCAGACAGGCAGCAAGAAGCCCAGCTGGGGTCAAGGAGACCGAACAACTAGCATAAATTCCTGATGGGTCAAATTGGATGTCAAGTAAGGTAAGTCTGACTGGATAGCCATTAGGTAAGCATCGAATGAAGAGGTGAGACCAAGTCCTCAATTGAGGGATAAGGAAGGCGTCAATCCGACGGAGGGTTCATGTTGGACTCTAAAGTCGAGATCGGACAGTATTACTACCATCAAAGTGATATTATACTGTGTCTTTTGCTAACTCTATGTTATAGGTTTCCAAGCGACTCTGACCCAATTGCTTGAACATGGTCCAAGTGACTGAATTGTCGAGTTGGTAAGCGAGTTGGAGATCTTGTGACCGAGATGGCAGGTATTCCAGTTGACTTGACCAAGTCCAATAGACTAGGGTAGGAAGATACCAACACAACAGTGGATCAGAGAGATTGCTTGGCCTAAGAGATTACTTGGCATAAGTCAGAGTACATATATTGACACGGTATTACTACGGTTTGCCATGTAGAATTCCAAGAAGGGACTTCTGCCGATGTCACATGGTGTGAGTCTTTCGAATACTTAAAGTCCCTCTTTTAAAGAGGAGAGAGACCGCATGGATCAGATCCCTTATGCATCTGTCATAGGATCTATCATGTACGTCATGCTATATACTAGTCCTAATGTCTTGTATGCTTTAAACATGACGAGTAGATACTAGTCAAATCTAGGTGAGTGTCACTGGATAGCAGTCAAGAATATTCTTAAGTACTTAAGAATGAATAAAAAATATTTTTTGATATTTGGAGGCGATGAGGAGCTAACTATAAAGGGTTACAGTAATGCTAGCTTCCAAACTGATCAGGATGATTATAGATCGCAGTCAGGGTTCGTGTTTTGCTTGAATGGTGACGCTGTGAGCTGGAAGAGTTCGAAGCAGGACACAATTGCTGATTCTACAACAAAGGCCGAGTATATTGCTATATCAGAGGCAGCAAAGGAGGCAATTTGGATCCGCAAGTTCATTACTGAGCTTGGGGTGGTTCCTAGCACAGTAGATCCTATAGAGTTCTATTGTGACAACAATGGAGCGATTGCACAGGCTAAGGAACCTCGCTCATACCAGCGGACCAAACACATACTACGACGCTTCCATCTCATTTGAGAGATTATCGATAGAGGAGATGTGAGATTAGGTTCATATGATGGACCAAGAGGATTAGGTTCATGTGATGAATCAAATTGGATTAAGAGTAATCTAAGTTAGACTAATTGAGTTGGACTCAATTTGATTCAAGTGTTGAATGAGTCTAATTTAGATTTGATTCATTGAGTCAATTTAAACTAATGAATAGAAATTCATTAAATTAAATTGACTTGAATCAAATGTTAGATTTGATCAACCATGGGAGATAAGAGGTCAAGTTTGACTTGACTTGAGAGAGAAGATGAAATGTCAAGTTCGACTTGACCAAATATCATGTCATGGTGACTTGGCATAGGGGCGGCCAATGATGATGTTCCACATCATCATGGACACATCATGGGGTGTCACCTCATGAGGAAGACCAAGAGCCATGGCTCTTGGTATTACATGGTTTAAATCCCCTTAATGTGGTCGGCCAAAGATTAAGGGTTGTGTGAGTGGGAATTGATTAAATGATCTTCTTCCTTCTTTCCTCTCCTCTCTAGCTCTCTCCCTCATCCTTCTTGTCGTGGGCTTCTAAGAGTGCTAGCACACTCTAAGTTGGCTTCTCCACCGTTTGTTCGTGTGAATACTTGTAGAGGAGTGTACACTTGACACTCTTCGAGATCCGGCAAAGCGTTTGGACGAGCGGGATAAGCGAAGAGCGTCGCTACAAGGGTAATGCTCTTCTCATGTAAATCTAAGGTAGATCTAAGTTTTCTTAACATGTACATGAATTCAAGTTTTAATTTATCTTCGCACGGATCCGTGGCCGACTTCCGAGGTTTCCGCAACGCAAAAAGCGATTTTTACGGCTCGGATTGTCCAACAAAATTGTATGTAATCTCGGATTACAAAGATCATTACATTCTTTTATTTGGTGTCCATTACAAAGACGATAGGAATGGATCGACGACGATGACGAAGACAACGACGACGATAACGATGGTAGTCGACCGACTCTCGACCGACGACAAGCAGACTGATGGCCGACGACTGGTGATCGAAGTCGATCGATCGACCGGTCGGCCGCCATCGGTCGTCGGCAGCCAACCGACACCGGCTGTCGTCGATCGCTGGCCGCCGATCGATCACCGATCGTTGGGGCCGACATCGACCAACCGATCAATGGCGACAACCATTGGCAACGATCGACTTCGATTGTTGAGCATCCAATATTTTTCAGATTACGGCTTGTAATGTAATCTGGATTACATAGGTTTTGCTTTGTAATCCAAATTACAAAACTCTAGTGTCTTTTGTAATCCAGATTACATTACATTACAATATTAAGACAGTAACAAACAAAGGAATCTACCTTGTAATGTAATCTGGATTACATTACAAAGCAGATTATGGCATACCAAACACAACCTTAAGGTCATCTACCCGGGCTTTCTCCTATCATCCCTCACCATCTGCACATAACAACTCGAGTGATCTTTTGTTCTCCTCATACTTCTCTGATGAGTTGGCCTACTAGGAACTTGACCTTTTGGTGGTAGAGAGAAGTCATCGCCTAAAAAATTGATAGAAAAGGACAAACCAAAATAACATTATAGGTGGAAGGAGCGTCCACCACAAGGAAAAAAATCATACTGGTCTTTTGACTGGGCTTGATACCCAGGGTAAGAGGTAAAGAAATTTGCCCGATATGATGCATCATGTGCCCATCAAATCCGAATAGAGGAGTTGTAACATCTTCCAACTGCACATTCCCCAATTGCAATTGCTCGAAGGCTTCTTGGAAAAGAATATTGACAGAACTTTCTGAGTTCACCAGGACTCGGGCTACCTCATAATTCGTCAGGGAGATCCTGATGACTAGAGCATTGGTGTCAGGTAGGAGGACACCTTGTAGATCTTCAGGTCCAAAGGATATCCGAGGTGTGTTCTGATTGGCCCAATCCTCCCCTATAACTAAACTCTCCATTAGGCATACGTGCGATTTTATGGCTCTATTAGAATCCCTGTCAGTGGATCCTCCAACAATAACATTTATGACCCCCCCCCCCCCCGAGTGGGGACATCACCCGGAGCAGCTAAAACATCTTCGCTAGCTGACCCTTCTTGTGAGACACCTTCTTAGTTAGATGGTCACAAGCTCAGTGGGAGGAGAGTCTGAGGTCTTCAGTTGTAGGGCCCGGGCGAGCAATGTTTGGTCAGCGACCTCTCCTCACTTTCCCTCCTATTTGTGGTTGTAGATGCGGATATTCCGCTTTGATGCCCTCCAACTCACTTTGTAACTTAAAATAGTGGTCGCTAGTGTGCCCATATTCTGTGTGGTATTAGCAAAAGAATGGGATTGGAGGATTATGGGGGACCCCTCTGTGTCCCGTCGGGCGTTGGGGAATACCCAAATGATCATACGCCTCCATCTCCCATTCCTTCCATGTCCGTGGGGGAGGCAAGGCTTCTGTAGCCATAACTCGTAAGGGAAAGTGAGGGTGAACTCCCGTCGTCGGTGGTCATAGCCGAGGTGCTTCGGGCAGGAAGGGCTGACATATTCCCTTCTGTGAAGCCCCCATGGGATAGGAGGGGGGTTCCTCTTTGCCGAAGTAGAAACGGGCTTCTTCTCTACCCTTCTCACTCTCATTCCCTTCTGTGAGGCCCTTGTGGGATAGGAGGGGGGTTCCTCTATGCCAAAGTAGAAACGGACTTCTTCTCTACCCTTCTCACTCAGCCCTTCTTCTTCATTAATATATTTTTCATCTCGGCCCAGGAACTCTTCATAACTGGTAGCGGGCTTCCTTAACAAGGAGCTGAGAAAGAGTCTCTCCTTCAACTCATGAGGGATAGCCACCCTCAAGATATCAAGCATTACCAAGGGGATTTCCCTAGCGGTAGAAGTGAAGCGATGGATGTAATTCCTTAGGGACTTTGAAGATTCTTATTTCAAATGAAGCAAAATAGAAACACCATGTTTATAGGTTTTACAACTAACGAACTATTGAAGAAAAACTCCTTAAAATCAACAAAACATGTAATAGAGCCAGGGGCAGAGACTTAAACTATCTTGCGCTGAGGCAACCAACGTGATGCAAATGTTGGTGCAATCGACCCAGGTCACAATTGACCAGACTCGAGTGGGACTCGAGAAGAGTTTTGATGTTCGACAATAGTTGACAATATGATTTGACCATATGACCTGTGGATGGTATGGGACATCCAAGGTCATATGAGGTAGATTATTAGAGAAGTTCAAGTTTGGTGACTTGGCAGGGAAAAGTCCAAGTATGAATACTTGACCAGAGAAAATCTAAGTCGATCAAGGGAGACCGGACACTTGCTGTTAGAAAGACCAACGAGGAGTTGGCGAGGGAAGTCCCGGCAGGTATGAGAGACCATGCTAGGCAAATGAAGTCCCGAACGGAGAGTCTTGGCAATGAAGTCCCGGACGAGGAGTCTTGGCAAGGGAAGACCCGACTGATCAGGGAGATCGATCTTGGCAAAAGGGAAGTCCCAGAGGCAAGGTCTCTTAGCAAAGGTAGACCCTAGAGCATGACAATGGCCGATGGAAACACTTGAAGGCTAACGCGAGGATGAAGAGTCACGGACTCGAGGGATCTGGGAGGCGTGAGGCTGATAAAAGTGAGTTGAAGGCTTAGGTGTAGGCTTAGGGTGAGTATCAAGTATGAGGGGATCATACTTGGAGTGTTAAACCTCAGTGTAGAGGTATAATAGTCGATTGTCGGTTCGGTTCAGTCGACTGGGCTTCGTTTATAGGTAAACAGAAGCAAGGTAACCTCGACCAGTGCCTCGACTAGAGTCTAGTCGAGGCGGTGCCTCGACTGGACCACTCGACTGACGTCTCAATTGGTCATTCTGAGGGTGGCACAGAGGCGAAGCGCACTCGACCAACGCCTCGACTAGAGGCTAGTCGAGACGGTGCCTTGACTGGATCACTCGACTGGCGCCTCGACTAGTCTCAGCACAAGTATGAAGACAACTGCTCAGAAGCAAGGAAGACTCGACTAGTGCCTCGACTGGCGAAGCGACCGTTGCAAATTGAGAAGCTTCGACGGAGCTTTATAAAAGGAGGATCGAGGCTAGGGCATCTTCGAGCAGAGTTCTCTTGGAGGTTTTAGGGGCGATTCGAAGCGAGGTGCTGCTGCATTTCAGAGCTTTCAAAGTCTTCCCAAAGCTACCAACAATCAAACATTCAAAAGGCCTAAATCTGTAACGTGCGTTCATTTGATTTTGTATTTGATGTATTTACTTGTTTTTATCTCATTCTTATTGTTGTAAGAGATTTGTACGAGGTTCCTCCACCTCCGGTATGTCACCGAGAAGGAGAAGTGATATAGTGGTGGTGTGCATCACTAGAGTTCGCTAGGGCTCGCCCGTGAAGTAGGAACTAGGATTCCAAATCATGTAAAATCCGTGTGTTGTGCTTGTGATGTGATTTGTATTTGTATTCATATTCGTATTTCCGTTGCATACTAACGTTTGTAGAGAAGCACGACGAATCCAAGAGACGATTATTCGCTATTCATCCCCCCTTCTAGCAACGCCAACGGTCCTACAGTGGAAAGCCCTACACTTAAAGGCATCAGGATAACAATAAAGAAAGGTTGCACCTTCAAACTGAGATAGATGTTCCTCTGGATTATAAGCACCATTGTACATTCCCACTTGGGAAGCTTGAAAATGAGACGACAATTGCTCTACCATAATGTCTTCAATGAAAGGACAGGGCTCGTAAGGTTCACGCGCCCATGTGGACTGACTCTCTCCATGGTCTTCATGTCTCATCTGTGCCGTTGGGAAAGGATACTGAAACGCCCTCCCCATTGGCATTTCACCTGGTAATATTTCGATCTCCTAGGGACCAGGTGGGGGGACATGGGAAGGTCCTTAAAATGGTGGCTCCCTCTGAGAAGGTTCATCGGAATGTGGATGAATATATCTTGTCTTTTCCTTTTCTTTACTAGAGCTTCAGACACAGCCATATCCACCATTGTCCTCAGATGGGATGGTAATATAGTGATAGGGTTCTCCTCTGTGGAAGAGGTTGCCGGAGGAGGGATCTCTTGCATATGCACCTCTACGTCTTGTTCAACATAATATTTTCCACAGATAGCGCCAACTAATGCGACCACGAATTTTTTACCTCCTTTTGGGGAGAATGATGATATCAAAGAGGCTTAGGGTCCTCTCCAACTGCAACAGTAGAAAAGAAGATGATGACGATGAAGCGAGCAACAGAGAATGATGACACAAGGTTTTACGTGATTTGGAATTTCAATTCCTACTCCACGGAGTGAGCTCTAGAGCAGGCTCCGGTGATAGACACCCTCACTATCAAATCCCTTCTTCTCGGAAGTGCTTCCGGAGGTGGAGAAAATCTCTTACAAAAAAGAAGTGTGTACAATGTAGAGAGAATGAGTAAAGCTGCTAGGATTATCTGTCTTCTTGCCTCTCTTCCAATCCTCCTCTCTTGAAGGTTGATCTCCGTTCAACAGGCTCCTCCCCCTCTGATCATCAACCAATGAACGAGGGTGAAGACCCGAGAGCGCGAGAGAGAGCCCCAGAAATGGTGTGTAAAGATGTTTTTTCAATGAAATTGATCCCCTCCTCTTCCTTCCTCCCTCCCTTCCTTTTATATCTGTTACTTCTAGAGCCAATTTGGAATGTAACAAACTAGCTGAATTACCATCCACTCCATCCTGAGGAATAATTCTGCTACAATATCAATAAATGGAAATCCTTGGAAATCTTATGTGGGGTCCTAGTTTGTTATGTCGCGTAACAAATTCTTGCGAAGGAGCATGACGAAGAACACCTTCCCTTTTTCTCTACCCACACTTCCCCTTGAGCCACCTATTCTCCTTAGTTATCTTTCCTTGTCCTGATTTCACCTCAACCCTATTTCTCGAGTTGCTCCCAGTCTATTCTCTCCTTCGACTTACTTCCTTCTACTCTCTTGTTTTGTTTAGGCCGAGATGTATATATGACCCAATTAGGTTCGCCGAGTTGACATTTGATCCTGCTTTGGCCATGAAACCTCTACATCTACAATTCCCTTATTTTTTCGAGTCATTTCTCAACTTACTTCTCCGAGTTACTTATCCGATTTCTTTCTGATCATTGGACTTCTCCGTCCTATCTCGAGTTTCCACCTTATCAACTCGGTTTATTTCCTCGAGTCAAATATACTCGGACCAAGTCGCATATTCTATACTACATTCCTTTCCTCAGACTTTACCTTACCGTTCATATTTTCTTTTTTCAACTCTGAAGTCATATTATAACAGTAGTAACTTCCTTCTCATTTTGTGTTACCCTGCGGGTCATTCTGAAGATTCACAATCTTCCAAAGTTGGAAGGGATTCTTGAAGGGTCAAACCCCACGATATGTGGAAGTCTCAACTGCGTAGACTCTGTTTCTGGTTCCTAGCAGGAACAATGGCCATACATGGTAACATATCTTCTTAATTCTCAATCCTCATTATACTTTCTTACTATTCCTTCAAAAAGATAAAAGTCAACATGTTATTTATAATTGGAACTTGTGGTCTTCATGCCTAGTATCATCCACGCGGGCCTCGATCAAATGCTTTGGCTGTGATGAGGTCACTCTCTCGTTTATAATCAGAACTTGTGGTCTTGAGCAATATGTCTTATGCACAATCTGTCGTCATGAACAGATACATTTTCCACCATGTCATATCCAATTGAGTGATCGTTTCATGTGTCTGTCATTTCTGAAAACTGTTTGTGTAAATCTCCTTGAGCTAGTGGCACATAGCTAGTGGCCATCCTCTATCAATATTGGAGCATTATGTTATCCCCACTCATGCAGTCATGCCTATGACCATGTCATTCCATGGTGGGATTTCTTTGACTAAATAAAGTATCCAGACTACCAGGTGATCCCAAATTGCTGAGATAACAGTTTTGCTGTATCAAATTCTCCGTCATCTATATATGTAGTTATGTTGAAAGACTATTAGAATGTTCTTCATCAGCTGATTCCATGCATGCTTAGCGTTTGTGATGTAGTTTACAATCTCTATAAAAAATTTGAATTCGTCAATCTAACGATTCTCATCAATCTGTCTCTATTCTATGGTCACGATGAAAAAGATAAATCACGCAAGTTTTGTTTTTGATGTGCCAAGTTAATTCATCTATGTGGCTGTTAGTATTTTGACTTCTTTTAGTATGCATTTGGAGACATTCCACCAAGTTAATCTTTTTTTATTTGCCAATCGATTATTTATATATAGACTTTTAGTTTCTTTTAGCTTTCGCAGAGCCAGAGGAGATGTACAGTGGCTAAGTCAGGGTTCAGTTGAACGGTAGCATAATTATAAAGCTTAGAGTGCCATCGAATTCCCGTACGACCAGCAACTACAGTACTATGACACGTGACATTTTTCTTTGCTAAGACTAATAAAGATGGTATATTACAATGAGGAAGACAATATTTACTTACTTTTTCATTAAAAAAAATAAAAATAATTTGGCCGAGAGAGAGAGAGTCGGAAGACGTGCAGTCATATTGATGTTGGAGTATATGTCATGCAGTCCATTAACGATGTGGGCATGGAACCTTTAATTGCCATCATCAGCTTTACCCAAACAGTGGCCTCTGTCGGGAATATTTGATTCGGAAAGCAACCACAGCACAACAAGTCAAACATCGCAAATATATAGGCCTCGTTCTGTACTCAACACGCTGCCCTAATTTTATTGTTTCTGTTGTACCATTTAGAACATCCATAACCCTTCTCTATTATAATATTCTCCATCTCATTAAAAAGTATGGGATCCGCTGCCACATATTCATTATAACAATATACCTCTTTCACCCACAACCCTTTTAACATTAACACTCATTATTTATGGGTCCCACCGTCCACTCAATTATCTTAAAATTATATAATATTAAATAAATATATTTTAAAAATATTTTAAAATATTAAAATATTTGCAATAGTTAATTTTCGACGGCTAATTGCAACAGCTAGTTTCCAACGACTATTTTACAAAATTATAATAATTGAAAATTACATTAATCGAAATGAGAAATACAATAATTAAAAATTACAATCACTCGAAAATATAATAATACTAGAAAATGAACGTTGAGTAAACAATTTAGATATTCCATCTCGACCTAATATCCTGGCATAGACATTCATGTATGATAAGTTGCTCCTCTGTCATCTGCGAGGTGTCTTTGTTCAATATTTTATACTCCTTTAACTTCAAGTGACGATTCTTAGCTTCAGATTTGGACAAGGCAGCTTTTGCTTTAATCTCCTCTACTTCGAGTTGTTTTTGCTTCAGATCGACTTCGGACTTCTTCACGCTTGTATACTCAGTGAACTTTGCGAAAATATTATTATAGTTTATTGACAGATCTTCCATAGTCGATTTTACTTTGCCTTTTCCCTTTCTTTTTGCTGCCTTCTGTCCCATTGGACGAATATCTTCATCATCTAGGTTTATACTCACATCTTGGTTGGAGGAGGTGTTGCTTGCTCCCGACTCTGAGGTCCTCATCTTTTTTGTGGTCACAAAATGATCAGTGGACTGTGGAGTAAACATTGGGCGGTCTTTGACAATTCTCCATACATGCTCAAGATTGAATGCAATGCCATTGTTTTCAGATCGATATTTTTCGTACGCAAACCTCAATATATCTTCGTCACTATGACCGCTTCGATATGAACTGTAAACACTATTGTAATTTGCGTTGAATCGATATACCTTCTTTTGGATTGTATTGTGCCAATGTGACCGTATAACATTTGCACTTCTGGTGTTTGAATCTGAGGGACGATTCTCATTGTAGTAGCTTGCAATACGTCCCCAAAAAGCATCTGCCTTTTGATCATTGTCGATTATTGGATCATCGCTAATAGTGACAAAACTTCTCGCTAAGACCTCGTCTTCAACCTTTGTCCAACTTGAACGCTTTCTTGTACCCTCAGCATTTGAAATCGTTTTTTCAAAATTGACCACCTCAAATGGAGATTCACGGTCGGAAAGTTGAGTCTCTGGGACAAAAGTCGGAGTTACAGGTTCATTCGACATTGGAGGAGTGAAAGACATATCAGTTGTGTGCGGGGTACCATATCCATGAACAACCGACGACGTAAAATACGGATGACTCATATTTTACCAATATTCGGCTGGAAGTGGTTGATATGGACCTCGAGGAGCATAATTCAGATGATTCATAGAATTTCCAAAACTTTGGAAATTTTGAAGATTTTGTGGAGGAAACGGTATATTTGGAAATGAATGTGGGTATTGATAAATTGGTGGAATTTATGAATTTTGAGAAGATGAATATTCTTGTGGGTTGCTGGTAGAATTCAAGAAATTGGTAAAAAATGCTCTATTATTTTCATCCATTTCGGATAGAAAATAAGATTGCAGGAACCTAACAAAATAAATGGGAAGGATATTTAGAGAATAAAATTGGAGAGTATAGTGAGTTGGAATGAAAATATATGTGAATTTTGATGAATATATATAGATGAAATTTCGAACTAGCTGTTACAAAATAACCGTTAAAAAATTAATTAATTTATTTCAAATTGACCGTTTAAATAACCGTTAAATAGCCGTTCAAATTTATTTTTTTTTATAATTTAAAAAAAAATATATGAGATGGTGGGCCAGCCTAGCTGGCCCACCACATATCCCACTTGAACGCGTTCAATTCCTTGAACGCGTTCAAGTGGAGGGGTGTTATAACACCCCTCCACATTGCGTTGAACGAGGGAGGGGTGTTATAACACCCCCATTAACACCTGCGTTGCAGGTGCTCTTATAATCTACTCGCTCACCAACAGCTACGATGGTCTCTCAACGTTTCCAATACACAGTTGATTTCCCCACAGTATTGAGTATTGTATTTGGTAATTAATTTTCCATTATCATCCGCATGGCATTCCATTACTCTTAGACTGATAAGGTCATATTATTTACATTCATTATAAACCTTGATTCCGTAGTGTATATAATTGAATTTCAGAAGTTATTCTGAAATAAATTTATAGTTAATATTCAACATGCTATTATAATAGTTACACCATCGTATTGACATTGCAACGTAATGGTTAAAAAATACATAAAATTATATTATTATCATAATTTAAAAAATATGAAAATAAGAATAAGATAAGAATCACCACAAATAGGATCATAAAGATTTCCTTGTCACAATTAACACATAATAACACATGAATTGAACACGACAATGCATCAAAATTGTTAAAACAAAATTAAATGATATGTAAATATAATTTAAACATGTTTATGGAAAAAATTACATTTTCTAAAAAAGAGCATTTTCTCTTAAATGTTCATATTTTTTATTGGAGAAAAAAATTGTCCATGAATATAAAAAAATACTTTAATTATTAGTCAAAGTAAAGTGTTTTCCTTCTATTCTCTCTTTTGACTCTTCTTGCTGTGCCTTTGTTCCCTTCTACGTATTCTCTAGCGCGCCTTCCACCCCTTCAAGCTAAGCAATTATTTAGTCCCCTGTTGATCACTCTAGCAAGCTTTATTGAAGTTCTTGGTTAATTAGGTAGAGCTCAATTTAGTGAAGCAGACATGAGTTCCCCTTCAGGTGAAGCCCTTGGCGCCTTCTCTAGGCAAGCTCCATTGCAGCGTAAACTAGTCTCTCACAAGAGCGCCCCTATATATAGAGGTGCTCAATCCAATGGAAGCGGAGCTTCTTCTTTCGCTCTCTCACAGCCCTCTTATGGATTGACTTGCATAATATACAGATCTAGCAATTAGAACTCAAATTGACCAATTAGGCACAAAACTAGGCAAATCAAGCGAGAATCTAGATGAAACTCCATTTGACAGACCGATTACTGATCCAGTAGGGAGCTCAATCTATCATAGATCAAACACTAAAGGAGAGGAAGGAATAGAAGATACATTTTGTCTCTCACTGAAATAAAATCTATTTTTCCTTATAAACACTTTACTCAGAAATACTATTCACGAGTAGTCTACTTTCTTCAAAACAAAGCTTTTTGTAAAAATTTTCCTTTATTACTCATCTTGCATTTGTGATCTGTTGCGTTATGATACTACTGGTACCTTCTCTATATAATCCCCGATAGAGGGGTTAGCAAGTGACCCGTGATCCGATCCAAAATACACGGCTCAGCTAAGGAAGAAAAGGAAGAATGACACGGGCGAATATCAGAAGTCATGGGCACGGGCGAACATCGAAAGCAATTGGCACGGGCGAAAGCCATTGGCATGGGCGAATATCAGAAGCCATTGACACGGGCGAATATCAGAAGTCATTGGCACGGACGAGTATCGAAAGCCATTGGTACGGGAGAGTTAGTGAAAGTAATTGGCACGGTAAATGAGAGACGGAAGGCGCTTCGCCAAGAGGTCGGTTCAACCTGATCGATACGGAGGAAATTTGACATGGAAAAAAGAGGGATTGGTTCGGGTTGATAAGAAGCCCTAGGGCTAGGTCACCCGTGAGCCATAGACCTAAGCTAGCTCCACCTAAAGTGGATGGTTGAAGGAGACAGTTTAACCTAGTTACCTGAGAAATAGAGGAAAAGACGTTATGCAATAACTGGGGAGGCCCCCACACAATATTTCGAGGAGCCCTCGTTCCTCATGTTTGTAACAGAATTATTCTCCAGGTGGAGGTGGTGGTCACATGTACGGTGGAGATAATCCCCGACGTTATGATGAAGGAGAGGGAAGATAAAAGGAAGAAGGCAAGGAGAAAAAGGGGAGATCCGCAATCATTCCAACCTGGCGATAGAGCAGAGGACGCAAAAGGAGAAGGAGAACCCCAGTCGCCTCGCCAGAGAAGAAGGAAGGAGATCTATCGTTGTCACGTCTCTTGTATTTTTCTCGCTTTATGACATCACTGTAAAAGGTCTTCTCTCCTCCACCTTCGGAAACTTACCTTCCGTAAAGGAGGACCTTCATAGTGAAAGTGCTTAGGCACTGCCTCCGGTGAGAAAGTTCACCTCCGTGGAGTAGGAATCCTTATTCCGAACCACGTTACATCTTGTGTCTGAGTCTCGATTGCTAGCATTGGTTTTCTTGCGTTTCACCCATTTCATCTTCTTATTCTCTACTGATTGTGGCCTGTGAGAACCCTCTGAGACCTCCCTCAGTGTTTCACTGCATTGAAAACGGAGCGAACAGGGTTTCACTCGTTCCGCATCAGTTGGCGCCGTATGTGAGAATAATTGAGCTGGACGTCGAGATGCAACCGGAAGAAGTACAACCACCTGCTACCTCAGCAGCGGAGGAGCACCCCATCATCCTTCTACCCTCGCAGTTGAAAGCCCTGATGGATGACGCTATCACAGAAGCTCTCGCTAGGGAAAGGAGAAGGACCGGATATCTGCATCCGCATTCCGGGGAACCTTCTTCCAGAGGCCCACCCCCAGAAAGGCCTCCTCCATCTCCGACAGCCGTCAATGGGGAAACATTGCTTGGAGGCGGACTCGGGGGAAGAACGCCTCAGAACACTATGCCCTTCACCCAAACGCGCAGGGAGGAACAAGACGAAAGTCAATCAACCAGGCCTCCGGAAGTATATGATCCCAGTCCCTTCACAATGGACATTCTCTCGGAGCTCCCTCTATCCTACTTCCGGAATCCTCATATCAATAAGTATGACGGTTCGACGGATCCCGAAGAACACATATCTCAATTTGATGGAGCGGCCTCGCTCCACTATTATACTGACGCTCTCAAGTGCCGAGTCTTCCGAACCACCCTAACTGGCTCCGCGCAAAAGTGGTTCAATACTCTGCCCCCAGGGTCTATCACCTGTTTCGTTGACTTCCAAAGAATGTTCAACAGAATTTGTCACCGAGGCGTATAGGACAGACGCCTCTATGTTAATGCATATCACCCAGGGACCTTCAGAATCCCTTAGGGGGTATCTTCATCGATTCACTTCTGCAGCTAGGGGAATCCCCTCAGCCCGATCCGAATCTTTCAGAGGTGCTATTCAGCACGGGCTGAAGGAGGGCCCCTTCCTCAGTTCCTTGTTAAGACAACCTGCGGATAGTTATGAGGAGCTACTAAGCCGTGCGGAGCAGTTTATCCGCGAAGAAGAAGGATTAAAGGTACGGAGAGCTGAGCAATTTGCCGCATCCCAAGCACCTCTTCGGCGGGAGTATACAAGACCTTTTCGATAGGAGGTCCCGAGGCCTCGTCCGATGTTGCAAGGAGTTCACCCCGTCCTGCCATTACAAATCATGGCCGCTGAAGCGCTTTCTCTTGTGAGGACTTGGAAAGAATGGGAAATGGAATTCTACGACCAACAGGGTCTGCTGCAACGACCCTTAGGACACAGGGGGATCCCACGTAACCCCCCTGTCCCGTTCTTTTGCCAATATCATACAGAATACGGCCACAGTAGTGGCCGATGTTTCAAGTTACAAGAGGAATTGGATCGCCTCCATACTGCATATCCGCAAGTAAGGTTCCAGGCAGGAGGACCGGCCCGACGAGGCCCCCGACCCGATGTAACCCGTCCAGGGCCATATAATCAACAACCTCAGGTCACTTTCCCCCAAACGCCGCCCCAGAAGGATGTCTCTCAAGAAGGTCCCTCAGGTGAGGACCCTTCATCCAATCTAGATAACATTCCCACACGGGGAGTTATTCATGTTATAGCTGGAGGACCTACCGACGGGGACTCTAACCGGGCGCGGAAGTCGTACGCCCGTCTCATGGAGAGTTTGGCGATCGTCACCGACCAAACTATTCAAGTGGCACCGCCCATTTCATTCGGGCCAGAAGATCTACAAGGTGTCCTGCTGCCCCACACGGATGCCTTGGTTATTCGTATATCCTTGGCCAATTATGAAGTGGCCCGGGTGCTAGTTGACTCGGGAAGCGTCACAACATCCTCTTCCAGAAGCTTTGATGACGCATGGAAATGCCCAGCTAGAAGATGTGGCCACCCCCCTCTTTGGATTCGCGGGGCATGTAGTACACCCTACGGGGCAGATTTCATTGCCTCTGACTCTGGACGTAAAGCCCAGCAAAAAACCAGTATAATCCCTTTCCTCATTGTGGACGCTCCGTCCACTTATAATGTTATTCTTGGGCGTCCTTTCCTCACCCTTTTTCAGGTCGTGGCTTCCCCGTACCACCAGAAGCTGAAATTTCCAGTGGGTCAATTGGTGTGAGAAGTTCGTGGAGAACAGAAGGCCTCCAGGAGCTACTACGTGCAAATGGTTCGGAACGACCAGAAGAAAGCCCGAACCAATGACCTCAAAGGCAAAGCTGTCATCATCACTGACGTCTGCGTCCTGGAGGAATCCCCCCCCAAGGCTAGCAAAATAGAGGAAGGAGAACTGGTGGAAATCGCTCCAGGAAAGGCCACACGGATAGCACAACAGCTAGAAATCAAAGAAGAGCTGGTGGCTTGCTTGAAGGAGAATGAAAACATCTTTGCAAAAGATGTGCATGATCTCACGGGGATCAACCCTCGAGTGGCTAAACACCATCTCAATATCATTAAAGGAGCCCGACCCGTCCAATAGAAAGAGGCGACATTTTGGACCAGAAAAGGACAAGGTCATAGCCGAAGAAGTGGACAAGCTGCTAAAAGCGGGTCATGTAAAGGAAATCCAGTTTCCCGAATGAGTTTCTAATGTAGTATTGGTCCCCAAGCCTTCGGGGCAATGGAGGATGTGTATCGATTTCCGTGATTTAAATAAAGCGTGCCCTAAAGACTGCTACCCCTTGCCTCGTATTGATCAATTGGTGGATTCTACTGTGGGATATGAAGTGGTGTCCCTAATGGATGCATATCAAGGATATCATCAAATACCTTTGGCCGAAGAAGATAAAAAAAGGGTTAGCTTTGTGACCGCAGGAGGGTTATACGCCTATGTGGTAATGCCGTTCGGATTAAAGAACGCAGGGGCCACATATCAGCGCCTTATGGACAAAATCTTTGCTGAACAGAAAGGGAAGAATGTGAAAGTCTACGTGGATGACATATTAGTCAAATCGAAGGCCGCTCAGGATTTAGTCAAGGACTTAAATGAAACCTTCGCTACATTGAGGCGGTTTAATATGAAGCTAAACCCTAATAAATGCCTGTTCAGGGTAAAGAGCGGCAAGTTCTTGGGGTACATTGTGACTGAGAAAGGGTTGCAAGCCAATCCTGAAAAGGTCCAAGCATCATGCAACATGAAGTCACCCGCTAATCTGCGGGAAACACAGAAGCTGGTGGGCAGGATCGTTTCTTTATCACGATTCATAGCCAGATCGGCGGACAAAGGGCTGCCTTTCTTCAAGGTCCTACGCAAGGCTACCAAGTTTCAGTGGGATGATCAATGTGAACGGGCTTTCCAGGAGTTAAAGAAATATTTGGCAGGACTCCCACTGCTAGCCAAACCAATAGCCGGCGAACCTTTATGGATGTATCTGACCGTCTCAGAGGGAGCCATTAGTTCAGTATTATTAAAGCAAGAAGGTTCTCATCAGCAGCCTATTTATTACACCAGCCATATCCTTAAGGGGGCGGAATTCCGTTATACAGAGCTGGAGAAGTTGGCGTATATCCTAGTGCTAATCGCTCGCAAATTAATGCCGTATTTTTTGGCTCATCCCATCACCGTTCTAACACACAGCGAATTGGGCAAGGTCGTCACTAAGCTCAATTTCTCTGGAAGATTGGCCAAATGAGTAGTAGAACTAAGCGAGTATGATATTCGCTACCAACCTCGAACGGTTATCAAAGCCCATGCGCTTACGGATTTTCTAGCAGAGGTACCTTGCGGTTCGGAAGAGGGTTCGACAGCCAACGAGGAGGGATCAGAGGCATGGAATATATTCGTGGACGGTTCTTCAGGGTCTACTGGCAGCGGCGTCGGTGTTCTATTAATTTCCTCTGATGGTGAAGAAACTCGACTAGCCGTTCGCCTGGAATATCGGGCATCTAATAATGAGGCAGAATATGAAGCCATTCTAGCGGGATTGCAAGCTGCTAAAGCGGTGGAGGCTTATTCCATTATAATCCATTCGGATTCCCAGTTGGTGATATCACAACTTCAAAGTTCTTTCACGGTTCGAGAGGAAAGGCTGCATAAATACCTGAGGGCTTTTGAGAAAGAAAAAGCTCAATTCCGTCAGGTCCTCTTAAAGCAGATCCCGCGGGAGAACAACAGAAAGGCAGATGAATTGGCTCGGATGGCTAGTGCTATGGAAGGAATGAAGTCCTCAGAAACGGTCCATACGAAAATTCATACTTCCTTAGCAATATGCAGCGTGGAGGGAGACACACCCGAATCAAGCCTAATGCTTGATTGGAGGGCCGACATCATAGATTATTTACGGCACGGGAAGATCCCTAAAGCAAAAATAGCGGCTTCCGCTTTAATAAGCCGAGCCAAATGGTTCACCCTCTTAAATGGGGACTTATACAAGACTTCCTTCGGACGACCCTTATTGAAATGCTTGGGAAATGAGGATACGGAATGGGTACTACGGGAGATTCATGAAGGTTGCTGCAGCAATCATTTAGGAGGGAGAGCTTTAGCAAGAAAGGTCCTCTTAGCAAGATATTTTTGGCCTACTCTTCAGCAAGATGCCGCTCGTATAGTGCAAGCTTGCCTCGCTTGTCAGAAACATAGCAACCGTTCCGAACGGCCAGCTGAGTTAATGAAAGCGGTGATCTCTTCCTGCCCTTTCGATCAGTGGGGAATGGATATAGTAGGTCCGATGCCAACAGCGCCTTTACAGAAGAAGTTTTTATTGGTGGCTGTGGATTATTTTTCCAAATGGGTGGAGGCAGAGCCCTTAGCGAGTGCGAGAATCTTATGTCTGATCTTATGGAGAAACATTGTTTGTCGATACGGTATTCCTAGGAAAATAGTCAGTGACAATGGACGACAATTTCAAGGAAAAAAGATCCAAGAATGGTGCCAGAGTCTCAACATTCAGCAGGCCTTCACTTCGGTTGCTCACCCTCAAGCGAATGGGCAAGTGGAGGTGACTAACAGGATCCTCATTCAAGGATTAAAGACCAAATTGGGGGCTCAGAGGGGGAACTGGGTAGAAGAGTTACCAGGCGTCCTGTGGGCCTATCGAACTACACCAAGACAGAATAGAGAAACTCCCTTTAGTTTGGTGTACGGGACGAAAGCTGTTATTCCAGTCGAGGTTCTGTTAAATAGCGCTCGGATAAAGGCATACGAACCAAATCAGAACCAACTCATCCGAAGCACCGAATTAGACTTGGTGGAGGAAAAGCGGGAGATGGCACGGAGGCGAGCGGAATTCTACAAGTAAAGAGTGCAGCGAGCCTTTAATAATAAGGTGATGCCTCGAAGATTTCAAGAAGGGGATTGGGTTTTGCGTAAGGTTAATCCCGCTGGAGACCCCGGAAAGCTGGCTCCAAACTGGGAAGGACCCTATGAAATAACACTGCGTAGCGTAGGTCGATATTATCTGAAAGATGACCAAGGCAAAGAGCTTCCACGACCTTGGAATGCCCTTCATTTAAAACTCTTTCACACTGTATGAGAAATATGGAATAGAAGAAGAGAAATTATGAGACTCCGAAAGGGGTACTTCTTAAATTGATTACGTTAATTAGATGCCGAGTACTCTCCAAATTTCATTAAGGGGTTATTTACAAAAGCAATACGGTATTGTTAATAAATCTTGAAGAAGAAAGAAAAGATAGAAAGGGAATTCCCGTTTCAAAACAGGCTATCATATTACAGCTTAAATCGGTCGGGAGGATAACGTTGAAAACCAGCCTCCCAATTTAAAGAAAAGGAAGGATAAGTTGGAGGAGGTAATCCTTGGTTAGCATACTGCTGAACCGCTTCATTAAATCCGTCCTGATAAGTGGCGCGCAGCAAAATGATGAGTCTCTCCTGGCGGTGCCGACGGTCAGGGCTTCGCTCTCGATGCATCCTCTCACATTTTTCTTGTTGCTCTTGAAGTTTTCGGCGCACGTCCACATAGCGCCGCGACACTTCCATAATAGCATCGGCTAAGATGGAAACATCATCAGCTCGGGAACTTTGGTCCTGCTGCACAAGGCGCGTCATCTCCACCATGTTCTGACGCATAGAAGCTGAGATCCCCTCCACTGCTTCAGAATAAGATCTGGTTCGGGCGAGTTCAGTGCTCAGCCTCTGGAGGGAAGTCTCTTGCCTGCGTAGACGGGCATGAGCATGCGCCCGGGAATTTATGAGGGATGAGTTTTCTTGTACCTCCTTGCACAAGCGGCTGCGGAGGTCCCCTATCTTATCCTGTGCTCGCTGGTATTAGACCTGAAGGCGAGCGATGACATCAGAATCCTGTTGCTTCCCCTTGAGGAGTTCTGCTACCTGCCCTTGGAGACGTATTAATTCTTGAGCCGAGGAAGAATCCTTATCGGGAGGGGCCAGTTGGACTTCCCGCTGGGGGACGGGTGGCTGCACACCTGGACGTTGTTGTTCTCTTAACGCCGCAATGGTATCAGCATCCTTCTGAATTTGTTGACGAGCCTCGGATAATTTCTCCTGGCACAGGTGCAATTGTTGCAACAGGAGCCGTTCTCGATTTTGAGCATTCGCTAAATCTTCCCGTTGTTGTCGCTCCCATTCTTGAGCTTGAGTCCGATATTGACGGAGGGAGCGATCCAACTCTTGATGATTAGTCAAGGTCTGCATGCCAGTTGTGAAAAAGAAAATCGGCTAGTAAGACAAAGCTAAGAGAGCTAATCGAGAAAACATACCAAATCTAGAGCATGGCGTAGGCTTTCCATGCGAGGAACCACTTCCTCTAAGTTCATGATCCGAAGACTCCTGGGAGAAAAGGAAGAAGATGGGACGGATGATACTGAGGTGAGAAGTTCACTGGTGAGGGGAAGAAGGGGAATGATATTTGTGGGAGGAGAGGGGCTCTTCAGGCGATAAGTGGAAGGGGAAGTTTGCGGTAAGGGGATATCAACCGCCATGGGTTCGGAGGAAGAATTGTATTCATGGGAGATAGAAGGCAAGGGTGGGTCAGTCTCTGTCATCGGCTGACATGGAGGTGCATCCTCCCCAAGTTCATCCTCAGGTTGTGGTGGAGGAGAAGGCGACTTCTGAATATTGGTGGCAGAGGGAGAAAAAGTATGGGAGCTAGGGTTTGCAAATACCGGGGATATTGAGGAAGGAATAATGGTACCAATTCCCTCCGGGGTGGAAGTAACAAGAGATGCAGGGGGAGGAGAGGAAGACGGACAAGATGAAGTAGCTGTTGTTGGTGCAATCGGCCCAGGTCATGATTGACCAGACTCGAGTTTGACTCGAGTGATGTTTTGATGTTTGACAAAGTATGTTAGACATAGGTTTGACATTGATGTTTGACATTAATGTCGGTTAATATGTTGGGGAGATTGTTTATACAATCGACCCAGGTTATAATTGACTTGATGGTTGACCAGGGTTGACCATGTGATTATGGGAAAGTCCAAGCATGGGTCTTGGCAAGGGAAAGTCCAAGTCATGGGTACTTGGCATGGAAAGTCCAAGTGGGACACTTGGCAATTGGGAAAGTCCAAGTCTTGAGTACTTGGCATGGGAAGTCCAAGCATGGGTCTTGGCAAATGAGAAGTCCAAGCATGGGTCTTGGCAAATGGAAAGTCCAAGCATGGGTCTTGGCATGGAAAGTCCAACATGGGTTGGCAAGGGAAAGTCCAAGGGGATTGATATTGGCGGCGTAAAGTCCAAGCGGAGTCTTGGCGGCGTAACTCCAATGTGCCTTGGCGGTGAACACACCGTTAGCATGACATAGCCGATGGAAGCACACGGAAGGCTAAGCGCGATGGATGAACAAGTCATGGATGACTTGGAGGGATCCGAGAGGCGTGAGGCTGATGGAGGTGGCTAGAAGGCTTAGGTCTAGGCTAAGGGTGGTCTAGCAAGTATGGGGGCACCATACTTGGGTTAAAACTTCATTCTTGAGGTTGGCAGTCGACTGGCATTATGGCGGTTCATTTGCCGTGAGTCGACAGTTATTGCCGTTTAGGCTATGCTCTCTGGCGATCATTGCTCATGGGGCGATCGGTGATGTCCGATCGCCCGAGGATGCGATCGTATTGCCGGTCAGTGCGGCGAGCGCTCCGTGGCCGTAGGCCAGGCGGTCGACTACAGGCGTTAGCGATCGGCCCGCCAATGTTAGCGATCGGCGGTGAATCCGTTGGAACTTGTCGGCGTGGATTGAGCCGTTGTCTCACGCTGATGTTAGCATCGATCGGCCCGAGGACTTATGGCGATCCGTGAGCGAAATCGGCCAGAAGGATAAAGGGCTCGTGGAAGGCGGCATAGTTCTTTGGGAGCTTTGGTGAGGCGATTTGGCGATTTGCTGCATTTCAGTCTTCAAGCTCATCAAACCCTAGTTTGTAAAGTGTTCTTTACATTTTCACTTGTATTTGCTTGTTTACTTTGTATTACTTGTTGTAATTCATTGTACGAGGTTTCTCCACCTCCGACTTGTTGTCGAGAAGGAGCTTTATTGCTTAGTGGTGTTTGTGGCATCGCTAGGGTTCGTACGAACCCAATCCGTGGAGTAGGAACCGTTACGGTTCCGAACCACGTTATATGCTTGTGTTGTGTTTGTGTTTGTGATTGTATTTCGTTATTGCTTTTATTATTTCTATTCCGCTGCGCTAACAAATTTGTAGACAGAGCGAGCGATTTCCATCGACGTCTGAGTACGCTATTCACCCCCCCCCCCTCTAGCGGGCATTCAATTCCCAACAAGTGGTATCAGAGCCTGGTGGCTCTTCAACGGATTAACAACCAGGAGCAAGACGCTAGAGGGTAAAAGATGGAAGTCCAAGATCAATTAGGATGGGACATTAACACACCGGTGCCCTACACCCTATACGGACGAGAAGGATTCAATTCTTGGAAGGGAAGAATTGAGGATTTTATTATGATGAGAGATTTTGAGGAATGGTCCATTTTGATGGATGGATTTGAATATCCAAGAGGACCAAGAGGTGGATTCCTCAAAAAGAAGAGGTGGACCGAAGAGCAAATTCAAGCATCCGAGAAAAATGATAAGGTGATAAAATTTTTAATTGATTTAATACCTAACAATATCTTGTGTATGTTAGGTAATTATGTAGATGCTAAAGAGTTATGGAGCCAAGTGGCAAAGCTCCATGAAAATTCATCATCAGTTCAAGAAGAAGAAGAAGAGGAGTTTTCACCATCAATTCAAGAAGATAAGGAGGGTGAAGAAGAGAGATCATCCTCACAAGGAAGTGAGGATTCGGAGGTTGATAGGGAATCAACATCCGGATCGGAAGATGTGGAGGAAGTGGAAGAAGCATCCACCTCAAGGATTGAGGGGAGGAGAGAACTTCCATCGGAGCAACAAGAAGAAGCTTCAACATCCAATCAAGATGAGAAGCTCAAAATACAACTCCGGCACCTAGAACTAGGTAACTCAAACACATCAATCTCAAATAAAAATAATATTATGTGTTTTGAGTGTAGAATTTGGGCACTATAAGAGCAAGTGCCCAAAGAAGATTAGGAAAGCTCCACCGGCTCCAAAAGTTAAGGATGTTGGTTCCCCAAATATCAAGAGCAAGGAGCATATCATATGCTTCAAGTGCCGACAACCGGGACACTACCGGAGTCAATGCAAGAAAGGGGAGAAAAAGGCCCAAAATGGAGCATCACATGTAGGGGGAGCTAAGGCAAACCCTAGGGTAACTTCTAATTTTGCTCCTTCTTCAATTTATAAGCAAAGCATGCTAGGGATTTCAATTCACTTGCAATTTATGAAAAGCATGCTAATAGGAACAAGTATTTTTGCTTAGGAGCTAAGAATGTCTACTTAGATAATAGGGAGAAATTTGGGACTAATGTCCCTAAAAACAATTTATCTAAGGATAAACCTAGGTCAAATAACACTAGACCAATGTTACCTAGGGAGACCATTAGAAAGGTGCAAGAGCACCTAGGTTTCAATCCTAAGTGGACTAGGCATATGCCTAGAAAGTCCCATGCCCATGATTTAAATCAAAATTCTAAAATTGGGCAATTAGAATTAGAGAACCAAGCCTTGAGGTCAAGACTCGAGAAATTGGAAAAGACCCTCAAAATTATGCAAAATCAAATGCAAGGGTCTATTGGTCAAACTCCTAGGTCAAAATCTCAAAGTCAGCATTTAGGACCTAAGAGTCAAAAGTCAACCAAAGGCAAACAGGGTTTGGGTCACAAACCTAAGCCTAAGGTGGCTTACCATAGTGTTCCATTTGACTATGGAACACAAACTAGGTCTAGGAAGACCAAGGTCAATAGGGAAGTCATCCCTAGAGTTGACCAAAGGGTGTGCCTAGTGGCTAGGGTTTCTAGGAAACCTAAGGTGGCCACTAAGAAGGTTGTTAGGGAGGCAATCCTTAAGGTTAACCTAGGCAAGACCCAAATGACCAAGGCCAATAAGCCTAGGAAGGTCATTAGGAAGGTATCTAGGGAAGTTATCCCTAAGGAATACCTAAGTAACCCTAGGAGTTCAAATCGTTTTTGAGTTCCTAAGAGCGTGATTGATTCACGCTAAGATGGGTTTAGGGTGTGTCAACCTTGATTGGATGGGTAGCTAACTCAACCATAACAAAGGTGACACTTTAGGTTATTTTCAAGGTTATGGTTACCTTGAAAATACATTTGAGTCTTTAATCCTAAAAGATTTTAGGATGTGCCAATATTAATTATGAAGTTTGATAAAATGATCATTTTGGCACAATTTAGGTTTAGAGGTTGGTGTGCCATTTTGGGTTTTTGGCACACTAGGGAGATTAGGTTAATATGGCAAAATATGTTTAAATCCCAACAAGTCTCAACAAATGGCAATTAATATTAAAACTTAGGTATTATTATACCTATACATTTTATATGCCATGCTTTGTTTGCCATATGTCATGTCATGACATCATGCCTATTTCTATGATTTTATATGTCATGAGTATGCTTAGGTTTTAGGTTAATGTCATGTATGATTATTTTTATATCATATGTCATGACATCATGATTATGAGCATATACTTATTTATATCTTCATTAATGCCATAATCATTCATGCATTTAAGAAAATTTTGATTAAAATTGATTTAAGGACTATGACATGACTTGGAGTCCCATTTATAAGGGAATCAAGTAGAGTTACCTTAGAAAAATGCATGAAACCCTAGCTTAGGGAGAATAAAACCCACATCTCACATCCAATTGACATGTATGTGTATTTATACACCCTAGATACATGTGAGATGCTAGGATATGAGTTGAGTTCAAGGTGCATAGTTTTTGCATCTAGATGAACTAAAACTCATCTAATTTTATTGGTGGATCATTGGGAGAGCATGTGTACAAGTCATGTACATAGAGCCCAAGGAATGTGATCCAAAATAGGTTTTGAAAACAATTTAAAATCATTTTGAAAAACCTTGGTGAAGTCTATCTTTTGATAGCAATCACCATTGATGAGATTGATACAAAGTGAGCTTAAACTTTAAAGTTTTTAGTCACTTTTGGATTTTGTATCAATTTCGCTATTTTATGGGTAAAATAATTTTAAAACATTTTTCACCCATTGTATTGGTCATAAGTATTATACGTATGAATTTTCATGATTTTTCGATATACGTATAATTATTTATGAATTTTCAAATTGAATCGATAGTTGAAATTGAATTTTTACTACGATCATTGCCACTTGGTGGCGATGATCGATGAGAGTGGCGATCGGCGATTCTTGTCGGTCGA
The DNA here is from genome assembly GCA_025175895.1 of Wurfbainia villosa. Classification (NCBI taxonomy): domain Eukaryota; kingdom Viridiplantae; phylum Streptophyta; class Magnoliopsida; order Zingiberales; family Zingiberaceae; genus Wurfbainia; species Wurfbainia villosa. The sequence continues at coordinate 37,896 of JAKLTH010000209.1, forward strand.
TTGAGTCTGATTTCGGGTTAACAAGGTTTGTTTAGCCCGTGTTCAACCATGGTAAAGGTTCCTAACCACTCCTAACCCTAGGATATGCTTTGGGAAGCATTATGAAGGGTGAAAATCCATTGGATATGGATTAGGAGTTATGTTAGGTCAAAGTATCAAATTTAGGGTGAGTAAAAGTTCTATGTTGAACTTAGAACCTTAATTTTGATGATTTAGAGTTCCTATTGGCTTAGGGACTTCCCAAGGACATTATTGGTGCAATGGTCAAGGGGGAGCAAGCCTTTAGGGGGAGGTATCCATCTTGGGATGATGGATGTTTTTTTTTTGGGGAGAATGTTATCAATTGAAAATTGATGGGTGTTTGATACCCAATTTGGAAATTGGGAGAGTGAGATAGGATTGCCTCTCTTGAGTGATATAGGACTTATCACTAGGAAGATGGTAGGCATCCTAGGTATTTTTGATCAAGGGGGAGATTGTAAGATCTCATTGGGACATGAGACATTGACCTCCTTGGAGAGAAAACCTTTTTGATGTTAGTCAAAAAGGGGGAGAATGTTTGGGAGAATGTTTTGGAAATGTTTGGGAGAGAACATTTGGTGAGTATTTACCAATTTGGGATAATTGGTAAGGGATTTGAGTTAGTGTTCTAACTCATGGTTTTATTTGGTTTTTGTCAAACATCAAAAAGGGGGAGATTGTTGGTGCAATCGGCCCAGGTCATGATTGACCAGACTCGAGTTTGACTCGAGTGATGTTTTGATGTTTGACAAAGTATGTTTGACAAAGTATGTTAGACATAGGTTTGACATTGATGTTTGACATTAATGTCGGTTAATATGTTGGGGAGATTGTTTATACAATCGACCCAGGTTATAATTGACTTGATGGTTGACCAGGGTTGACCATGTGATTATGGGAAAGTCCAAGCATGGGTCTTGGCAAGGGAAAGTCCAAGTCATGGGTACTTGGCATGGAAAGTCCAAGTGGGACACTTGGCAATTGGGAAAGTCCAAGTCTTGAGTACTTGGCATGGGAAGTCCAAGCATGGGTCTTGGCAAATGAGAAGTCCAAGCATGGGTCTTGGCAAATGGAAAGTCCAAGCATGGGTCTTGGCATGGAAAGTCCAACATGGGTTGGCAAGGGAAAGTCCAAGGGGATTGATATTGGCGGCGTAAAGTCCAAGCGGAGTCTTGGCGGTGTAAGTCCAATGTGCCTTGGCGGTGAACACACCGTTAGCATGACATAGCCGATGGAAGCACCGGGAAGCTAGCGCGATGGATGAACAAGTCATGGATGACTTGGAGGGATCTGAGAGGCGTTAGGCTGATGGAGGTGGCTAGAAGGCTTAGGTCTAGGCTAAGGGTATTCTAGCAAGTATGGGGGCACCATACTTGGGTTAAAACTCATTCTTGAGGTTGGCAGTCGACTGGCATTATGGCCGGTTCAGCCGCCAGAGTCGACTCGAGTTCGACCGCAGCTTGCTTTAGGGCCGGCTGACCGCCATGGGAGCGATCGATAGTCGACGGATGATCGGCTAAGGGATCGCGATGCGATCACGGCCGGTCGTCGAAGTCATGAAGACAGCGCTCCGTAGCCGATCGGGCGATCGACTACGGGCGTTAGCGATGGATCGCCAATGTTGGCGATCGGTGAGAGTCCCGTTGGAACTTGTCCAACGTGGATTGAGCCGTTGTCTCACGGCGATTTGAAGGCGATTTGCAGTGCATTTCAGGGTCCTTCAAGCTCATCCAAGCAACCCAAACAAGCGCCAAACCCTAGTTTGTAAAGTGTTCTTTACATTTTCACTTGTATTTGCTTGTTTACTTTGTATTACTTGTTGTAATTCATTGTACGAGGTTTCTCCACCTCCGACTTGTTGTCGAGAAGGAGCTTTATTGCTTAGTGGTGTTTGTGGCATCACTAGGGTTCGTACGAACCCAATCCGTGGAGTAGGAACCGTTACGGTTCCGAACCACGTTATATGCTTGTGTTGTGTTTGTGTTTGTGATTGTATTTCGTTATTGCTTTTATTATTTCTATTCCGCTGCGCTAACAAATTTGTAGACACGAACGCGAACGAATTCCATCGACGTACAGTAGCACGCTATTCACCCCCCCCTCTAGCGGGCATTCAATTCCCAACAGCTGTGTTGGTGACCGGGGAAGGTGAAGAAGAAGTCGGAGCCGACGGCTGACCGGCTTTCCTCTTGCGATGTGGATAATGACTTGCTATCTCCTGGAAAAAGGTAGAGTGCATTTTGATGGTCTGAGAATAAGGATTGGGACAACGAAGTATGGCGGCGGAGGAACGAACAGACGGAGAAGAAGGAGATGAAAAGGCAAAGGGATGAAGATAGGCAGAGAAACGAAGGCAAAAGGATCCCCTATAAAGGGGAAGTGAGTGGGCTTGTAACCGTTATTGGGCTCCTCGCCTGTGGTAAAAGCGGCCCTAAGTGAAAGGGAAAGAAGGATTATTTTTTTTTCTAAATGGCCCATTATGTGCTAGAGCCTTCACTTGCATGGGAAGGGGCGGATATGGGCATTCCCCTTCAGAAGGCAAGCACAAAAGAGGGAGGATATGAAAGCGTTGCCTCCTTTATATTGATGGTTTCGGGACTATATATAAAATTTCTATCCCCGCGAGGTAAAGCAGAAGATATCCCCGTGTGGTGGTGGAATGGAAGAACCGAGACCCCTCGGTTATTATTTATTCTACATATAAATTTCTATCCCCGCGAGGTAGAGCGGAAGATATCCCCGTGCGGTGGTGGAACGGAAGAACCGAGACCCCTCGGTTATTATTTATTCTACATATAAATTTCTATCCCCGCGAGGTAGAGCGGAAGATATCCCCGTGCGGTGGTGGAACGGAAGAACCGAGACCCCTCGGTTATTATTTATTCTACATATAAATTTCTATCCCCGCGAGGTAGAGCGGAAGATATCCCCGTGCGGTGGTGGAACGGAAGAACCGAGACCCCTCGGTTATTATTTATTCTACATATAAATTTCTATCCCCGCGAAGCGGAAGATATCCCCGTGTGGTGGCGGAACGGAAGAACCGAAATCCCTCAGTTATATATTATATACAAAATGTTGGGTTTCCGGCACCGCGACGTGTGTGTGTTCGATCACGTTTCGTAAACATGAACACAGCGGAAGCAATAAAATAATAAATCTACATTTATTACAACACACACAACACACGCATGCATATTACAACAAGTGTAGACATAACCGTAAATTAAAATTTGCAATAAAAGGAAATTTAACTACGTTATACCTTTCGTATGACGTGTAGCGGGAATGATATCAACCGGAATGATCCTCGCTAGAATCGTCTCTATCCGTATCCACGCCGAGTTCCTCGGGATGACTTCGCTAAGCCACGAGCATCGTCTTCGTACGGGTTACTAGCCTCGTGTTGAAGATGACGTGATCGAGAGATGATCACGATCCGAATCCAAATTCGGATCCTAATACGAGTTCTCAAAACTCACTTCTCTGGAGAGGTATTCGTCAACCAATTGACGAATCCTTCGTCCTCCACCTCAGAGGATTACCGGAGATCGAATCCCCGGTAAGTTAGCCGCTGTCGGAGCTCTAACCGTCGTCCAAACGACGCCCGATTTAGAGAGGAGAAGAAGCTGTCCGTAAAACTGGACAGCTTGGTGGAGGAGTAGGCGCCGCCAAAACAAGGAAGCCAAGTGCTCACCTTTTCACCGAGGCCTAGGAAGATCACCGAGGGTCGCCGAGGGTTCACCGCTGAAGCTTGACGCCGCAAGGAGATGGACGACGCACAACAAGTCGGCAAGACACCTAGGGTTGGCGCCAAATCTCCAAGGATGAGGTGGGCGGCAACCGAGGCTAGGGTTTTGGATTAGGCTTAATTATCCATTAAGCCCTCTTTTATAGAGAACTAATTCTCTTAATGGTTATTGATCATAACCATTAGGCCCGTTAACCCGCTCCATTAAGATAAGTTAAAATAAACCAAACCATGATGGTTTATTTTAAGTTAAAACGAACCGAACCAACTTTTGGTTCATTCGTTTAAAATAAACCAAACCCTTTGGTTTATTCTCATCCATTGATTAGAACCAAACCATTTTGGTTCATCCATTACGCCTTCATAAGACACGCCCATCCACGCTCCATTGCGATCAAATGATTTCATGCTCGCTTATGTTTGGTCCAACCAAACCTAGTTTCTCTTGGTCCGAGAATCCCATTCTTAAGCTCGCTTTAAATCCTTTGGATTACGCCACAGCGCGGTGACCAAATAGGTTCTTGGTTTATGTTGGCCGTCTATAATTAACCATTAATTATAGAACGATCATGAGTGACACCTAGTAGTACATCATGATCCCCAATTAACCTAAAAGATCAACGGTTGATCCGTAACTATTTCAAAACCCTTCAAAGACTTTCGAATGATTCGTTCCCCATTCCTTCACTCATCTTATACCCACTTGGTTCAGTGACATGATCTATAGTGTCATCCCTCACTAGGTGACTACGCCACACCTAGCCCAAGTATCATTTCCTCGTCCCCACGGATTCTAGTTACTCCACATGTATCAAGAGTACCTTACTCTAAACATGTAATGCTTTGGCCAAAGACTTTAGTAACAATCCGAGAGGCCATGGGTATACATCTCCTCGCAAGGAGTGGTGAATCCTTTATAGGCTATTCAAACACCTTCGATCACTTCGACTTATACCCAATCATCCCGGGTCCACATCTCCTTAGAGATGCTTGCTTAAGATGTCAAAGCATAAGTTTCTATGATCAAGATGACTTGAATACCGCAAGTCAAAGGAACATCGCACTTAAGCCACAGTAAGAACTTCATTGACATATCTATATATGCAGAGAACCATATGAAGTCTTACGGCTGGTCACTCCAATGAACTAATTACCATAACTAGCATCCACGATTAACTCCGGACATCACTATGTCTCCAGCCAGCGAGAATCAGCTGCTTGGATACACCAAGGAGTATACCTCGTGCTAGTCTCGACAGAATTGATGGTGTCCAAATCCATCAATTCATCGACTAGGGATAATTCCGATACATCACAATTACATATGTAGAGATACTCACTAGTTGTGATCCAATCACAAATTCTCTCATGCTGTGAATCGTATCATGGACATTCAGTAAATGAGTTTAAGATCCAATCAAATACATAAAACATGTATACTCAAATAGTGAATCTTCATTTATCATATAAATGGTTCATACATAAGGCGATTGCCTTAGGACATCTCTCATATATTACTAACAGACTCCCACTTGGCCTAATGTCAATCGCTACGGTATCCAATATCATAAGCTCGAACATGACCCTCAAACTTATTTTGAGGTAATGCTTTAGTCAAGGGATCCGCTAAGTTCCTTTCAGTGGGAATTTTCTCGATTTGTATTTCGTTCCTACTGATGATCTCTCTGATAAGATGATAGCGGCGAAGCACATGTTTGGATCATTGATGAGACCACATCAAGTTCAGAGATGAACTTCTTGATCCAAACCGCTTCCTTTGCCGCCTAAAGCCGCAATGTATTCTCGCTCGATGGCGAATCTGCTATAGTGTCAAGCTTGGAACCTTTCCAACTTATTGCGCCTCCATTCCAGGTGAATACATACCCAGACTGAGACATGGAATCATCCTTGTCTGTCTGGAGCTGACATCCATATACCCACGTATCACCATGTACCCTTCTCCATATATTAGGAACGCATCCTTAGTTCTTCTTAAGTACTTAAGGATCGTCTTAACAGTCACCCAATGATTCATTCCTGGATCAGACTGGTATCTGCTCGTGACACTCAGAGCATACGATACATCGGGCCTCGTACATAACATAGCATACATGATAGATCCTATTACGGATGCATAGGGAATCTTACTCATGCAAATCCTCTCGTCTTCTGTGCGCGGACACATAGACTTCGAAAGGTGTACCCCATGCCTGATGGGTAGGAAACCTTTCTTGGATTCCGACATGCTAAACCTCTTTAGCACTCGGTCTATATATGTAGACTGCGAAAGACCAAGCAACCATTTCGATCTATCTCTATAGATCTTAATCCCGAGGATGTAGGTTGCTTCTCCCAGGTCTTTCATGGAGAATGTCTTGGATAACCAAACCTTAACTGACTGTAAGATTGAAACATCGTTTCCTATAAGTAATATGTCATCAACATATAATACTAGGAACACGACTGCACTCCCACTAACCTTCTTGTACACACAAGGTTCGTCTGGATTTTGTGAGAAATCAAACTTTTTGATGGTCTCATCAAAACGGATATTCCAGCTTCTGGATGCTTGCTTCAATCCATAAATGGACCGTCGCAATTTGCATACCTTGGTTTTATCAACCAATGTGAAACCCTCAGGCTGTATCATATACACGTCCTCGAGCAGGTTTCCATTAAGGAAAGCTGTTTTCACATTCATCTGCCATATCTCATAATCATAATGAGCCGCTATGGCCAGGAGCATCCGAATGGATTTAAGCATAGCTACAGGCGAATAGGTTTCGTCATAATCAACACCTTGTTTTTGACGATATCCTTTCGCCACCAATCTAGCCTTATAGGTAATCACATTACCATCCATATCGGTTTTCTTCTTGAAAACCCACTTGCACCCTATAGGCTTTATGCCTTTAGGTGGGTCAACCAAGTTCCAAACTTGGTTTTCATACATGGAATCCATTTCTGACTTCATGGCACCAAGCCACTTATCCCTTTCTGAACTTGTCAGTACTTCTTCATAACTGGTAGGCTCCTCATCATCAATGAGTAACACGTCGTTCGATTCTCTTACGAGAAATCCATATCTCTCGGGAATATTGCGTGTTCTACCAAATCTACGAAGATGTGGTGTTACAATAGGTCCAGCCGATTGCTCATCACTATGAGTTGTCGGCTGTTGTGCTTTACCAGGTATCTCATCAATGTCTATTTGAGTCTCTCGAGCCTCCTCAAGCTCGACGACACTCCCACTGTTTTCTTTCAAGAGAAACTCTTTCTCTAGAAACACAACATGCCTTGAAACAAACACCTTTTGTTCCACAGGATGATAGAATTGGTAACCCCTTGTTTCCTTAGGGTATCCAATAAATAGACATTTATCAGACTTAGCATCCAATTTGTCTGATACAGTCCGCTTCACATAAGCCGGACAACCCCATATCTTCAAGTAAGATACATGAGGTTTCTTACTATTCCATATCTCATATGGAGTAGTTGAGACTACCTTGGTAGGCATTCTGTTTAACAAGTAAACAGCTGTATGAAGTGCATAGCCCCAAAAGGACTTGGGAAGAGTCGCATGATTCATCATTGACCTGACCATGTCCAACAAGGTCCGGTTACGCCTCTCAGATACACCATTATGCTGTGGTGCATATGGCGGAGTCCATTGAGACAATATACCATTCTCTCTTAGATAATCAAGAAACTCTTGACTCAAGTATTCACCACCTCGATCCGATCGAAGTATTTTAATACTCTTGTCATGTTGTTCCTCTACTTCATTTCTGAATTCTTTGAACCTTTCAAAGGCTTCAGACTTTATGTTTCATCAAGAACACATACCCAAACCGTGAATGATCATCGGTGAAGGTAATGAAGTAGCTATAGCCTTCTAAAGCTTGAGTTGACATAGGTTCACATACATCAGTATGTATTAGACCTAGTAACTCTCCCACTCGTTCACCTTTTCCAGTAAAAGGTAACTTAGTCATCTTGCCTTTTAAGCATGATTCGCATGTATCGTATGAATCCAATTCAAACGATTCCAGAATTCCACATTTGTGTAATTCGGACATGTGTTTCTTGCTTACATGGCCAAGACGACAATGCCACATATAGGAGTCTATTTGATTATCCTTTTGAGCACGCGTGTTGCTCGCTTCAATATTGAAGATGTCACTGTATACGTCCAACATATAAACACCATTGCTTAAAGTTCCAGTCCCATAAAGAACTCCATTCAAAGTTATGTAACAACAATTGTTACTAAAAGTCAAATGGTACCCATTTCTATTTAAACAAGAAATAGAAATGATGTTCTTTATCAACGAAGGAACATAAAAGCAATTGTCCGGGGTTTAAGACAAGTCCTCAGTGGAGTTCCAACAAATACGCTTCCAATGGCGACGTAAAGAACCTTTGCTCCATTCCCAACACACAAATTTGACTCTCCCTTGACGAGTCTTCTTCTATTCCTTAGCCCATGTATGTCATTACATATATGTGAGCCACACCCAGTATCCAATACCCAAGTGTTTGAGGAAATAGAATGACAATCAATAACGAAGATATCTGAAGAAGATGGGGCATCCGATGTCTTATTCTTCTTCACGGACTCAAGATAAATCTTGCACTTTCTTCGCAAATGGCTCTCCTTGCCATAATGATGGCAAGTTTCCTTTTGTGCTAGTTCTACCTTCTTATCCTTTCTCTTCTTTCCCTTCTGTTGTTCCTTTGACTTCCTCTTAGAACCTTTCTTCGAGGAATCAACTAATAGCACCGCCCCTCGCCATGCTTCTCAAGACTCCACGCCTTCAAAGATATCGAGCAAGACCACAGATGAACCTTCTAGCATCTCGTAGGTGAAGAGGAGCTGAGACTTCGAACCTTTCAATCTCACTTGCTCATCAACCAACTCACAAAGATGAAGGACTACGATATGAGCATCCATATGCTCATGCTGCTTTCGTAGCTTGGGTTCCATCGCGGCTAGCATGATGCAACTCATTTGTTCAGAATCACTCACATGTTTCTGATAGGCCAACAATTGGTCCAGAGTTGCATCGTCACTAGGACGGGCGGTAAGAGGCGCTTCGAGGACATTTACAAGCTTTTCAACATTGAGAACAATTCTCAAGCTTCTAAGCCAGTCCATGAAGCTCGGCCCAGTCAATTTATTCGAATCCAAAATGGTGCGCAAATTCAAAGACGTCATGATCAATTTATTGACCTAGAAATACAAAACGAGCATATATGAGAAAATGATTTTAAAATGCATCAATATACATTTATAAATCCCATTCATTTTTCGAATTTCAAAACCCCAAAATCACTTCGGGAGATCGTAGGTCCATCTCCGAATGGGCTGATATCCATCATAGTTATGAACAACCTTGGAGAGAGTCCAACAAGTCATTCATAACTACGACGGTAGGTATCAACTATACCGATTGCATATCACGTATATGCAACTATCACAATGTGCTATCAACTAATTGAATGTTCACACATACATCGGGTTGTTAACACATTAACAAGTATGCATCATATGCATAGCACCCAACTTCACCTCCCTTTACATCGACCTTGGAGAGAGTCCAACAAGCCGATGCTTCAGGTTAAAGCCAACCCATTAATCGGGAAATAGTTTTAATATGGTTAGAGCGCATTCAACCAATTAGCCCAGCTTGGAGAGAGTCCAACAACCAAAGCTAATGATTGACCTCTGACTCTTACCATATTAGTATTAAACTATTCCATGGTTTGAACATGTTCAGGTTCGAGCCGGGCTTGAGAGAGAGTCCAACAACCCAAACAAGAAACGAACTCGGTTCTAACCATATTAATGGAAGGTGTAGGCTTTAATATTGTTTAAGGGTTTTTATGTCTCATCCTCTTTGCATGCAAATAACTATTATCTACATGGCATGACATACATGGCATACATCTACATGTCACGACACGCATGGCATAATGTTATGCATCTAATGCAATTACATGGCATACAATTATGTCATATATATAATTTCCTTATATGTCATAACTATTTATGGAAATAAAATATGTTTAAGATTTGATTCTCCAAATCAAATCATAATTAAATTAGGAAACAAATTTCCAAATCTAATCACATATTTTATTCATGGAATTATTTGATTAAGAAAAATCTATTTAGGAAACCAATTTCCTAAATCATTAAAACTACTTATGGAAATAAAATATTTTAAGATTTGATTTCCCAAATCAAATCATGATTAAATTAGGAAACAAATTTCCAGAATCTAATCAAATATTTTATTTATGGAAAATATCAATTTCCATAAATACTTCCAACTTTCCAAAACTGGAAGATTTCCATAAATACTTCTAGACTTTCCAAAATTGAAAATTTTACATAAATACTTCTAAATTTCCAAAATTAGAAAATTTCCAGAAATACATTATGACTATCGCAAAACCATTTTTACGATTATGTCGAAACACAACCTGGGCTCTGATACCACTGTTGGGTTTCCGGCACCGCGGCGTGTGTGTGTTCGATCACGTTTCGTAAACATGAACACATCGGAAGCAATAAAATAATAAATCTACATTTATTACAACACACACAACACACGCATGCATATTACAACAAGTGTAGACATAACCGTAAATTTAAATTTGCAATAAAAGGAAATTTAACTACGTTATACCTTTCGTATGACGTGTAGCGGGAACGGCATCAACCGGAACGATCCTCGCTAGAATCGTCTCTATTCGTATCCACGCCGAGTTCCTCGGGATGACTTCGCTAAGCCACGAGCTTCATCTTCGTACGGGTTACTAGCCTCGTGTTGAAGACGACGTGATCGAGAGATGTTCACAATCCGAATCCAAATTCGGATCCTAATACGAGTTCTCAAAACTCGCTTCTCCGGAGAGGTATTCGTCAACCAATTGATGAATCCTTCGTCCTCCACCTCAGAGGATTACCGGAGATCGAATCTCCGGTAAGTTAGCCGCTGTCGGAGCTCTAACCGTCATCCAAACGACGCTCCGACGAGAGGAGAAGAAGCTGTCCAGAAAAATGGACAGCTTGGTGGAGGAGTAGGCGCCGGCCAAAACAAGGAAGCCAAGTGCTCACCTTTTCACCGAGGCCTAGGAAGATCACCGCCGGAGGGTTCACCGGGCTGAAGTTTGACGCCGGCAAGGAGATGGACTGGCAAGACAATAAGCTGGGCGGCACACCTAGGGTTGGCGCCGAAATCTCCAAGGATGAGGTGGGCGGCAACCTTAGGGCAAGGGTTTTGGATTAGGGCTTAATTATCCCTTAAGCCCTCTTTTATAGAGAACTACTTCTCTTAATGGTTATTGGATCATAACCATTAGGCCCGTTAACCCGCTCCATTAAGATAAGTTAAAATAAACCAAACCATGATGGTTTATTTTAAGTTAAAACGGACCGAACCAACTTTTGGTTCATTCGTTTAAAATAAACCAAACCCTTTGGTTTATTCTCCTCCATTGGATTAGAACCAAACCATTTTGGTCCATCCATTATGTCTTCATAAGACTCACCATCCACGCTTCCATTGCGATCAAACGATTTCATGCTCGCTTATGTTTGGTCCAACCAAACCTAGTTTCTCTGGCCCGAGAATCCCATTCTCAAGCTCGCTTTAAATCCTTTGATTACGCCCAAGGCGTGGTGACCAAATAGGTTCTCGGTTTATGTTGGTCGCCTATAATTAACCATTAATTATAGAACGATCATGAGTGGCACCTAGTAGTACATCATGATCCCCAATTAACCGAAAAGATCAACTTGATCCGTAACTATTTCTGAAACCCTTCAGCAGCTCGAATGATTCGTGCCCCATTCCCTTCACTCATCTTATACCCACTTGGTTCAGGACATGGTCTATAGTGTCAGTCCCCACTAGGCTGACTACGTCACACCTAGCCCAAGTATCATTTTCTCGTCCTACGGATTCTAGTTACACCACATGTATCGAAGAGTACCTTACTCTAAACATATAATGCTTTGGCCAAAGACTTTAGTAACAATCCGACGAGAGGTCATGGGTATACATCTCCTCGCAAGGAGTGGTGAATCCTTTATAGGCTATTCAAACACCTTCGATCACTTCGATTTATACCCAATCATCCCGGGTCTACATCTCCTTAGAGATGCTTGCTTAAGATATCAAAGCATAAGTCTCTATGATCAAGATGACTTGAATACCGCAAGTCAAAGGAACATCGCACTTAAGCCACAGTAAGAACTTCATTGACATATCTATATATGCAGGGAACCATATGAAGTCTTACGGCTGGTCACTCCAATGAACTAGTTACCATAACTAACATCCACGATTAACTCCGGACATCACTATGTCTCCAGCCAGTGAGAATCAGCTGCTTGGATACACCAAGGAGTATACATCGTGCCAGTCTCGACAGAATTGATGGTGTCCAAATCCATCAATTCATCGACTAGGGATAATTCCGATACATCACAATTACACATGTAGAGATACTCACTAGTTATGATCCAATCACAAATTCTCTCATGCTGTGAATCGTATCGTGGACATTCAGTAAATGAGTTTAAGATTCAATCAAATACATAAAACATGTATACTCAAATAGTGAATCTTCATTTATCATATAAATGGTTCATACATAAGGCGATTGCCTTAGGACATCTCTCATATATTACTAACATAAAATTTCTATCCCCGCGAGGTAGAGCGGAAGATATCCCCGTGCGGTGGTGGAACGGAAGAACCGAGACCCCTCGGTTATTATTTATTCTACATATAAATTTCTATCCCCGCGAGGTAGAGCGGAAGATATCCCCGTGCGGTGGGGAACGGAAGAACCGAGACCCCTCGGTTATTATTTATTCTACATATAAATTTCTATCCCCGTGAGGTAGAGCGGAAGATATCCCCGTGCGGTGGTGGAACGGAAGAATCGAGACCCCTCGGTTATTATTTATTCTACATATAAATTTATATCCCCGCGAAGCGGAAGATATCCCCGTGTGGTGGCGGAACGGAAGAATTGAAATCCCTCGGTTATATATTATATACAAAATTTCTATCCCCGCGAGGTAGAGCGGAAGATATCCCCGTACGGTGGTGGAACGGAAGAACCGAGACCCCTCGGTTATTATTTATTCTACATATAAATTTCTATCCCCGCGAGGTAGAGCGGAAGATATCCCCGTGCGGTGGTGGAACGGAAGAACCGAGACCCCTCGGTTATTATTTATTCTACATATAAATTTCTATCCCCGCGAGGTAGAGCGGAAGATATCCCCGTGCGGTGGTGGAACGGAAGAACCGAGATCCCTCGGTTATTATTTATTCTACATATAAATTTCTATCCCCGCGAAGCGGAAGATATCCCCGTGTGGTGGTGGAACGGAAGAACCAAAATCCCTCGGTTATATATTATATACAAAATTTCTATCCCCGCGAGGTAGAGCGGAAGATATCCCCGTGCGGTGGTGGAACGGAAGAACCGAGACCCCTCGGTTATTATTTATTCTACATATAAATTTCTATCCCCGCGAAGCGGAAGATATCCCCGTGTGGTGGCAGAACGAAAGAACCGAAATCCCTCGGTTATATATTATATACAAAATTTCTATCCCCGCGAAGTGGAAGATATCCCCGTGTGGTGGCGGAGCAGAAGAACTGAGATCCCCTCAGTTATATATCACTTTTTGTCCCCGTAAAGGGTGGGAAGTTGAAGTCCTTGTTTAATCCTATATTGTTTTATCCTTGCAACATAGCAGAGTCAATTCATTTAATGGTTATATATCCCAAGCAGATTATAAAAGCGGAAGAGCCGACATATGTCTCAGTTATATGTAAGTCTGTGGATACGAAAGAAGTAAAGCGTGGTACAATGCAGAAGACACTGGAGAAAGAAGATAAACTGGGAAAGTTCATTGATGCAAAGGATTTACATATTTTGAGTCATTTACGAGGGAAAATGACAAACAGAAATCCTTATACATCTTGAGTATTATAGTTCTTTGTTGGGAGGAACGGAGGGAGCTCTCTTATATGGTTGAGGTTTGCACAATAGTTGTCGCCGGTAAGACTGCTGCAGGAAGATCTGTTTGGCCAATTCCTTTTGGGACCCAGATTGTTGGCGTAGGAATCGCGGAAGTTTCTTCAAATTGCTGGCCGTGGTAAGTACTTCACTTGCTTCCTCCAAGCTAACTATGTATCGCCATCATTTATCTGCTTTTCAAGAAGAGGAATCCGTCCTGCTCGTATATTCTGGCCCATGGCAAATAAAAAGAAAAGGAAAGGATGGAAGCTATCGTAAGGATTGAGGACTTTATAGCAACGAAGGGGAAAGTGCATTTATTGGTAGAAGAAATAGGGACCATAAATGCCGCAAGAAAGAAGAGGAAACGTAAAGGAGGGAAGGTCGACGGACTATAATCAGAATTAAGAGGGTCCGAATCCCCGGGCGATGATAGAAGAAAGTATGTTCGGATCAGATTATCGTCCTTTCAAGACAAACCTTACTCTACGAAAAAGACAAAAGCAAACATCAAGTTCCCTCCCTCATTTTTACTCATATATTTGAAATGATTACATTAATTTGATCTATACAGATTTTCTCTGATTGCTCCCCATAGACGAGGCGGGAGAGGTCTCTTTGGGAGGAGAGGGCGCCAAGATGACCCTGAAGCGCTCGACTTGAGGTGGAGGAAGATCTGATGGACCTTCGTCGAACGAAGAAGGATGAGCTTCTGCCGAGGGGATTGGGATGAAAGCCAGCGCTGGTGGAAGTGGAGGAAGTTCGTCAACGGCGCGGGGGTCTCCCACTGTATACTCCTAGGTGAAGGGAGGATTCCATACCCTGTTGCGGAAGGAGGGGAAAGGAGCCCGAAAAGACCTCCCCTTAGGAGGAGTGGGGGTTGGACTGGGAGGCGGTAACGGAAGGGGGCGGAAGGCTGAAGTGGCGGTCGAGCGGGTCTCTGAGTCTTCGGTATCTTCCGAAACCCGCTCAGAACTCCAAAGGATTCTGACTCTGAAGAAATTTCGAAGGGATGCCCTGCTGAAGCCATGATAGTGAGATAGAAGGACGAAGACAGGGAGGGCGATGATTTATAATAAAAGAAAAATGACGGGGGAAGTTCTTGGGAAGGGGAAGAAGGCGAAGAGGTTGATACAATTTCCGAAGCAGTAAAAGGAATGGGGAAGGCTAACAGGCAAGAGTCACTTAAAGCAAGTCCCCGAATCGAAATCGAGACGGGTGTGAATAATATTAGGCAAAATACTTCAAGCAGATTCCCGAACCGAAATTGGGGCGGAGGTGAATAATGTTATTCAATATCTCTCCCATAAGCCCGAACCAACGAGGTGATTGTACCATACGATACGGAAAAAGAGATAACGGTATAAAAAGGGAGGAGTTTAAAATTGGTCCAATCGACCAATTCGGCCAAGAAGCATGACAAGGCGATGATAACTAAGCATATGAACAAATTCATCATCATTGAAGCGAGAAGAGGTTATTGACAAAATTACCAAAAAAGGAGACTAGTAGAAATTACAACTCAAAGAGTTCGGGCGGGCATTTAGCTAGCGCCTCCGTGGGATCTAAATAGCTAGTGTCCGTGCCAGGAGGCGGGTATCCTTGTTCGGCATTTTGAGCCGAGGACCCCTCAAAACCTAGTATAAATAGATCTACCCCCTTCTTGACATAGCGCCCCTTGAGGTCGGCTTCCTGCTCCTTTAGTTGGTCTTGATATTGAACCACCTGAGCTTGACTCTCCGCCAATTTAACCGCCAAAGAATCTCTCTCGGTGGCTGCCTTTATAGCTCGCTGTCCTAAGGCTGAAAGAGCTTCAAGATACTCCTGTTGGAGGGTAAATTGCTGCTGAGCCATCGGCGATAGGATTCGGGGAAGAGCCGCTACCATGGAGAAAAGCTCCTGACACTTCTTTGCACAGGATTCCCTGGTAACTGCCCAGGCTTGACGCTCCAGATTAAGACGGTGGCATTCTTGTCGAAGCTGTGTGATAGTAGCCGAGGAGTCAGCATCCTTGATCATGGCGTCCATAAGACATCCCTTATACTCTTTCAGTTCCTGAGTCAGGATGTCTACCTGTTGCAGCTCACTGGACTGCAAGAAGAGGCGTTGTTCCAGTTCTTCATTTTTTCGTTGCAGCTCCTCTTTTTCGCTTCGGACCAAGGCTAGTTGCATCGTGGCATCTTCGCACTGGCCCCGAAAGTCCGCCTCCTTTGCCTCTTGCTCGTTTAACCGCCGGACGAGCTCTTTCTGTTGTGACACGACAGCAAAATGGCGAGTCTCCACACTAGATTGGAATCGGGCCAGATGAACCACCATGTTGTTATGTTGGGTGGAGGCCTAAAGGGAAAGGAAAATTATCAGCATACATCAGTATAGGGAAATACCCATAGCAAAGAGGAGGAAAAGAAAGAGTAAATACCTCTGCCAACAGTTTACTCACTTGCTCACACGGGCCTTGTATGCCCGACTGATTAAAGAATTTTACCTCCGAAGGGTGCCGAATCTTCAGCAAGGATCCCAACGTGGCCTTCGGAGGAACAGGAAGGGAAGGATCCTCCCCTTCCGAGGAAGATGGGGGTCTGATACGGCGAAGAGGGGTAGGAGCAGCTCTCGAGTCGGAAGGTATAGGAGCTTGGAGAGATTCTGTATGAGAAGGCAGGGGTGAATTTTGTGCAGATGGGGAGGAATGAAGAAATTGGGAGAGAGAATCCCCTCCTTGGGGAGATGAAGAAGAGGCAGGGGAGGTACTGCCTCCCCTTCTTGGCTCATAAATGGTTAGGGGTTGAGATCCCGGCTAGTCGGAAGATAAGGGAAGAAGAGATGATGAACTTGAGGCTCCTTTCTTGATGAGTCGCAGCTTTTTCCGGGGGGATGACGGAGCTACTACTGATTTGCCTCTTTTAGTCAAGGTCCTCTTTTTCTTGGCAGCCTCAATTGCCTCCCCTTCCACCAAAGCCTTCTGTATTAGATTATCTGTAAGGTATACTTATAAGAAAGATGAATAATTTGGAAAGGAAGTCATAGTGCAGGACCAGTATCACCCTACCTACAGCAACCGAAGTCATCAAAGGTAGAGGAGACAATCCAAAGTGGCTTAACAGAGGAGTTTCTATTAGATGTTTGGAGCAGTAATGTAGCTCTCCTAATACTCTATACACTTCCGGGAAGGGACATTTGGTCCTCGTTTCTCGGAAGGGAGGCAATTCAGGAAGGGCTACCTTCCATGTATCAGAATAGGGAAGAGACTCGGGAAGTTGTACAAAGAAATACAATTCTTCCCAGTCCTTGTGGGAAGTGGGCAAGTTCACTAAGAATTGACAGTCTAAACGGCTAGATAAATAAAAGAGACCTGCCTTAGAAGACTTTAATTGGAAGAAACAATGGAATATTTCGGGGGTCAAAGAGAGGTTCAAGTGTTGGAACACTATGTGAGCTCCCGATAGAATTCGGAAGGAGTTAGGGGTGAACTGGTTCAGGGGTAGTCCGTAGAAGTTTAGAAGGTCCAAATAGACTGGTGGTACTGGCAGGGATAGACCGTTAAGAAATTGTTCGGAGAAAAAGCATGTCAAGCCGGGAGGAGGATTATGAGGTCGATACAGTTTAGTCGTGAAGCAGCATTTTATAGAGGGGTCTATATAATTGTTCCTAATATTAAAGAAATATTGGTTGCAATCTAACTGGGTTATGATATATTCATACCAGGCGGGTGAAGAGGTGGTCCTAGGAGCCATGGGTGTGAACAAAGCAGAGCACTTACTCGGAGGTTAAGGAAGAATCGTGTGGGGAAAAGAAGGACTGGTCGCGCCAAACGCTAGTGAAAATCACGAGGGGAAGAACAGCCGGATTGTTAAGCACACTAAACGATACCTAAAAGGAGAAGGCGGGGTTTATATAGGGTTTTCCGACGATTGATTACGGAAGGAGAAGGAGGGAAAGCGGGCCATGAGCCCAACGGGCCTCCTTTAGTATACTTGAGGGAGTTATAAGGAAACGGATGGATTTAAGTTGAGAAATGAAGAATAGGTCAGAAACTTTATGTACATTTGGAAAGTCAAGCTTATAACTTCGCTTGACTATTTTTCGGGGTTGACTAATGATACTACTGCTACCTTCTCTACATAATCCTCGATAGAGGGGTTAGCAGGTGACCCGTGATCCGATCCAAAATACACGGCTCAGCTAAGGAAGAAAAGGAAGAATGGCACGGGCGAATATCAGAAGCCATGGGCACGGGCGAACATCGAAAGCAATTGGCACGAGCGAAAGCCATTGGCATGGGCGAATATCGGAAGCCATTGACACGGGCGAATATCAGAAGCCATTGGCACGGGTGAGTATCGAAAGTCATTGGTACGGGAGAGTTAGTGAAAGTAATTGGCACGGTAAAGGAGAGACGGAAGGCGCT
Source organism: Wurfbainia villosa (assembly GCA_025175895.1). Lineage (NCBI taxonomy): Eukaryota > Viridiplantae > Streptophyta > Magnoliopsida > Zingiberales > Zingiberaceae > Wurfbainia > Wurfbainia villosa. The sequence goes on from JAKLTH010000209.1 coordinate 56,126, forward strand.
TCGCCAAGAGGTCGGTTCAACCTGATCGATACGGAGGAAATTTGACATGGGAAAAAGAGAGATTGGTTCGGGTTGATAAGAAGCCCTAGGGCTAGGTCACCCGTGAGCCATAGACCTAAGCTAGCTCCACCTAAAGTGGATGGTTGAAGGAGACAGTTTAACCTAGTTACCTGAGAAATAGAGGAAAAGGCGTTATGCAATAACTGGGGAGGCCCCCACACAATATTCCGAGGAGCCCTCGTTCCTCATGTTTGTAACAGAATTATTTTTCAGGTGGAGGTGGTGGCCACATGTACGGTGGAGATAATCCCCGACGTTATGATGAAGGAGAGGGAAGATAAAAGGGAGGAGGCAAGGAGAAAAAGGGGAGATCCGCAATCATTCTAACCCGGCGAGAGAGCAGAGGACGCAAAAGGAGAAGGTGAACCCCAGTCGCCTCGCCGGAGAAGAAGGAAGGAGATCTTTCATTGTCACGTCTCTTGTATTTTTCTCGCTTTATGACATCACTGTAAAAGGTCTTCTCTCCTCCACCTTCGGAAATTTACCTTCCGTAAAGGAGGACCTTCATAGTGAAAGTGCTTAGGCACTGCCTCCGGTGAGAAAGTTCACCTCCGTGGAGTAGGAATCCTTATTCCGAACCACGTTACATCTTGTGTCTGAGTCTCGATTGCTAGCATCGGTTTTCTTGTGTTTCACCCATTTCATCTTCTTATTCTCTACTGATTGCGGCCTATGAGAACCCTCTGAGACCTCCCTCAGTGCTTCACTGCATTGAAAACGGAGCGAACAGATTTTCACTCGTTCCGCATCACGTTATATGAATTCCCACAAACATGTAATACAAAATTTGGAATTTTATGTGGATTAATTTTATAGTGACAAAAAGTATAAACATTAGAAATAAAAAAATGATTCTGAAACGACAGTAAGTCCAACTTTGATCTCCATTAGCAACAAATGAAATGTAAATAACTTGATCAGTGATAAAAAGCACTATTTCATTTTTAATTAAGATAAAATTAAAGGACACACACACAAAACCATTAGCGTTAAATGGCACCACCTATTATGATGCTCCAACTCTTCTTAGATAACATAATCAATTTAATTCACTTACATACTCTGCATCCACTAGCAAATATATATCAAGTTTGATGAGGTACTAAGAGACACGCATCTTGATATTTCTAAGACTCGAAAGAACATGCTAAAAGGAATGAGAAAAAGGAAAATAAAATAATGAAGAGGAAATCCCACCCCTTTGATCTAACATTCAAAAATATAAATTCTTCAAAATATACTTAACTAAGATTTGGTTCCTAAGTTTGGAAAACATGAAACATAATTCTCGGACATTTTTTATTGATTGATGGCATTATTGGAATAGTTTGGATGAAGATGAAACTCTACTAGTTAATTACACGTTTAGCTGATTAACGGATTTATATCACCAAGTGCTGAAGTAACGCATATGATACTGCATGCACCAACATCATAAACACGAGAAGTTTTAAGAGTTTGAGTTGCTCTTGTTGTCATTAACGAAGAGCTTGACGACTCACAAAGTAGAGGAAGAAGAATAGCCATGACAATCAGACCTATTCAACAATTAATTTTATATACAGGTGCCTGGCTGTGGATAACCATCCACTAGACAGTTGATATATAAAATATAATGGCTAAAAAAAGAAGAGAATAGTTACGAGGGCAATTAAAGCGAAGAATTATTTGACACCTTGATGGAAAAAAAAATAGAGTATGAGGAATCAGTAGTGGAAAAATCCATTGACCCATTTGCAAAAAAGCATGCTCTATGGAGCCAATGAGCATGCATCCCCTATCACTAACATGCAAATCTACTGTTGTTTTAAAGTGGACATTCATGCGAGAGCAACATCGGCATGCACCCATCATTACCACCATTTCCTCTCTTCCTACACCAATTATGTATATATATATGGACACGGGTCCCCTTAATTTATACGCCAATTATTTCACACCCTAATGTGGGAATTATTTATTAATGGATTCTTTAAGGGAGGCCCTCTGTAATGGGTGGAGCACAAAGATTGAAGCACACAAATAGTAGCTGTACGAAAAGTGCATCAGGGCCATTCACCCAAACATCTTTTAAATCACTTTGATCATATTCACTCAAAAGGATGGTAACGTGTGAGGCTGTTCGTTTGATGTGTACATTGCCAGTGATACAAAATTAGGTGAATGGATCTAATGGCCAAGATGTAGGATTAGAGCTGCAAGGCTAGAGATGCACTTGACCTAGCTACAAAATTGACACGTGGTTCTCTTCGAGGACGCTCAAACACTCAGATCTAGAAAAGAGACATTGTTTTGAGGATTTGGAATTGCCTTTGTTATTAGAGGATTATCGCACTATTTATGTAGGAGCTAGCTGATGAGGCGCTAGCATGGCTCATGTTATTAGTATGAACATAGAATCATTAATTAATTATTTGATTTTGTTTGGGGAATTATAACTCATTCAACGCATCGGTATATATAGTGAAAAGTTTGCCGGTGGCTCAATATATATATAATCTTAATGATCAATTAAAAAAAATCAAGTTTAGTTTGAAAGAGTCGATTTAGCACTAAGATGCCAGTTCGACTAACAAGGCTCGATCGAGATGACTTGACCTACAAAATGACCACTAATAGCTTCCAATGGAATTAGCACTCTCAATGAGAGTAGTTCACTTGAATTTAAAGACTCATTTCTTTTTATTAGGGCATTAATTACGTGATATTAGTAAAAGTTGAAAAATTAGATAGACAACTTTTCTCTAATTCATATACTGATAAATTTAGAATATATATAAGTGAATATCTAGAATATTAGTACACAATTATTGAGGTTCAAATTTTGATCTTCTTAATAAATTGTTCTACCGATTACTTTACCACCATACTAGAGCTAGCCCGGAGTATATAGAGGTCCTGAGCGATCCAATATAAATTGGGCCCTCTTATAAAGAAATTTTTTTTTTTATAAATTTTGGGCCCTTTTACCTATGATATTTTAGGGAATATTTTTGAAGCCTTGGGCGGGCGCTCCATTTGTCATGCGCCAGGGCCGACTCTACACCACACCACATTCATATATATCACATATAGTAATTGTCATGTGTTGTAGATATGATTTAGAAGGAGAGTTTTGATGTAATGATAAAATTATTATCGTATGATCTAGAGATCTTGAATTTCAATTACGAAAATAATCTCTTATAAAATAAAATTATATATAATAAATCTTTTTTTTGAGACCTTGCATTAATGAGAAATATGAATATGTTCATCAATGGCTTTGACATGCCACATGTTGACTTTCAATTGACGTCCCACGCTAAGATGGGATGATGCCCGGTTTAGTGGATAAAGAACATTCAAGGGAACTTAAGGTCAAATATATACGAGAATTTATCTTAACCCAACTTCACCCTATTATATCCTTAAACTAATGTACCTCATGATATATCAGAAAGCTTGATCTCTCCTTACTGTCACTATTATTCCTACGCTGTTTTTTTAATACTTTTGTTGGTTTCGGGTACCATATGCAAATACTGTGAAACGGTGCAGGCTCACACAGGTGTATATGAATATCTAATGCTTCCTGTATTAATCTGACAGCCATGCATTACTGCATTAGGCTGTTATTAAATGACTGTTATTTTGTACAGTTTGATCTAATTTAATTGTGGGATTCTCATAAGCTGATAATGGTGAGGTGGGGAAGAAGTGATAGATTAAGCATGGGATATGATATGTCTGGTGGGATGATCTGTTGGATCCCACTCTCACTGCATGGTGATGGATGAGTCAAGCTCGTATATATCACGCAAATGCATGCCAAGTTGACGGAGGCGAGACCAACCTTTTTTCATTTCTGGAACAAAATGCAACTTGTCCACGTTAAAGAAAGCTGAAACGAGATGAACTCGATTATTTCTTCCCAAAATGACTAGTTAATCACGTTATTCTAGATCATAAAGTTTAGCTAAACTAACATTGTAAGTTTGTCGAGTTCCTATTAAACAAGTTCTGAACTATCTTGAAAGAGTTTGATCAACCTATATTAAGTTAATTCGTTGTGGATCCCAAGTGGAGAAGACTAGATTTCCTCCTAAAGTTAAATGTCTCTTGATTCATATTTATAGGTTTTGGGATGTGCCCTTTTCATGGGAAGTTAATTAAACTATGCAGTGGGAAAATTTAGTGCATGATCCTTATATCTTGAAAGAGTTTTGATCTGTGTCACCCTCCATCGATTATGATTCTTGTTCCTAAGTTTTAGTGTGTTGTCATTTTAATTTGCGCTGAATAAATAGAGTCGATAATTTTACATACATACGTTTAGTTTTTCACCTGAAATAGTTATGAAGATAGATCATTCTAATATCTAATTGCTATTATACAATACTTGAGCATTGTCTGCTTTCTAAAAAACACCTAATTAACGGTTCAACTCACTTGTAAGTTATCGCAGTGTTGGTTGTCTTGATCGACATTCTCTAGCAGTAGAGTCATAAAATTTACCAAAACAATACATTGTTTACATATTGCTTCCAATCATATTCCTTCCTTCAACACGATCGATAAGGGTCCATGTTGTTCATGAAATTCTACTTTCACAACAAAGAGATTCTGCATGTTTCTCTTCGTGAAAAGTATATCACAGATGAGTCAATGCTTTATAATTAAATTAATTTGCACGTTTCATGACTGATGCGACGAGGAAAAAATACGTTTACCTCATTTTGATGCGACGAAGGCACGAAGGAAACTTTAGGAGTTCTCACATGCTGCAACAGTAAAAATGATGAGAAGACGAAGTAAAGAAACGTAAAATCAACACCGGCAATGAAAACTAGAACACAGGATGTAACGTGGTTCGGAATGAGTATTCCTACTCCACGGAGGTGAGCTCTCTCACCGGGGACAATGCCCAAACACTTTTCACTATGAACGTCCTCCTTTCCGGAAAGGAAACTTTCCGAGGCGGAGGAGAAAGTCTCTTACAATTTAATCTCAATACAAGAGAGAGTGCACGCAATATGACAGCGAAGGTCACTACTCTCCTTCTCCGGCGAGGTAGTAGTAGCTCTCCTCCTCCTGTCTCTTCATCTCTTGCTGGTTGAAATAATTGTGGATCCCCCTTCCTTCTGTCCTCCTCTTCCCTTTTATCCTCCTTCTCTGATCCATCGCTACCTCGCGGGCTGTCTTCATCGTACACGTGACCACCACGTCCACCTGGAGAATAATTCTGACGTTACAGGTACGAGGGGTGAAGGCTCCTCAGAATATTATATGGGGACATCTCTTTCTGTTACACAACACTTCCTCGTCCCTATTTCAGAAAACTAGGTTAACCTGTCTCCCTCAACCATCCACTTCTGGTGAAACTAACTTAGGTCTATAGCTCACGGATAGTATAGGCTTTGGGCTCATCTAGCCGAACCGATTCCTATCCATCCCGTCTGTTTCTAGGCTTATCTGACCGGACCGATTCTGATTCGTCCCGTCTGTCTCTAGGCTTATCTGACCGAACCGATTCTGATCTGTCCCGTCTGTCTCTAGGCTTATCTGACCGAACCGATTCTAGCTTATTTTCCAATGAAGCGCCTCTTTGCTTTGCCGTATCGATTATTTTCACTAACTTTCCCGTACCACTTATTTCAGGCGCTTGCGTCCGAACCGTTCTTCTCTTTTTCCTCCACTGAACCCTCTAATTGGTTCGGGTAACATCTTGCCTGTGAGCTCTTCTACTTAGTTCATAGAGAAGAGGTAACGACGATATCAATGACTATAAAATCTTCAATCTAATGCCAATGGAGCATGCCAACAAAATCAAAATTCATTATTATTCTTTAACTAACAAAGAACACATCATAATTATAGACGTATCCTTTCTTGCGTTTGTTGTTCTTTCTTATCATCTTCAAATACTTCACGTTAATGTGCCCTATCTTCTTGTGCTTTATCTGGGTTTGATTCTTGATTATTGTCTTTACCAACAAATTAATACTCATTTTTTAATTGAACTATCACATGTGCCTCTAAGATATTTGGCAAATATCTCTTCATTCCTTTTTTTAACAACAATGTAAAATTAAATTGACATAATTGAAGATTTTGTATTCCCAAAACATAACATATAAAATATCACTAAAATTGTGTAAATGATGCAACTGTACAATATATAGTGCCTTTTTGTCTACCTAGCAAGAAATCATGTCACCTTCAAGATGTTTAAATCTACTAGGATATATTTAAAGTCACTAAAATCCTTAGTGTTTATACTAGGATAACGTTTTTTTACTTTGCACATATGGTTATTTATCATCATATATAAGGATTCTTTGACAATAGTTAATTCTCCTTAGTGATAACTCGTAGAACCTCATTCATTATGTTAACTACAAGTTATTTTTATTGATGGTTTGCTTCTCTACCAATAACAACAAATAAGATAAAATTTTTGAGACATTTTTTGTATGAAAAAAAAGACAAAATATAAAAGATGCATTACTAACCCTTATCTCCATCCCTTTTGACACACAACTTTTGTTTAACCATATATTGTGGGATGCTAAAAATCATGCCCCTATGTATATACTCGGATAGTAGATTTGTAAAAGAGAGTAAGAGTCGAATCTTTTACCTCTAAGAATAATAGACTCTCTAGCTCACCTAGGAGGTCATTCGGGTGAGAATTATAACATTTTGTAGAAAAATAACAATGCGTGGAATCTATCTTACTCCAAGATGACTTAAACATATTCAACCTCTGGCTAGGTTACCTTAATTTAACAACAATAGAACATCTCAAGTTAATGGAGAATGCTAAGTGGCAACTCAGTGTACTGTGCATATATATATATATAGAAGTGGAATTTCAATTTACTTGCTTTTGATCCCAATATGTTTACTTGTTTAATACATAATTATATCAACATTTTGAAACTATTAGGTTAATTAAATCTGCCCCACTTCACAAAAGCTTTTATTCCCATTGCCAGGAAAAGGAAGAGGTGGATGCCATTGTTAGGTTTGTTAGTTGAGACAGACCTGTATACAAGGAAAATATTCTCCTAATATTTCATTTCCCCTCTTGGGAATAAGATTTCAACAACCCTATCAGTGTTGGCTTTTCGACGTCATCACAATTGGCGTCTTCTCTCTCTATATAACTTTCTCTTCTACAACTCTCCTCCACTTAATGCACTTCCTTCTTCCTCCCTCTCTCTCTTTTTCTATCAAACAGATCAGGGCTGATCGAGAGGGAAGGGAAGGAGGAGGAGAGCAAGACTATGGTGAAGTTTTCACGGGAGTTGGAAGCACAGTTGATCCCAGAATGGAAGGATAAATTCGTAAACTACCGCCAGCTCAAGAAGCATGTCAAGAAGATCAAGCTTGCTCATCTCCGCTCCTCAGTTCCTTCTTCTTCTGACGATCACCAGCACAACGCCGCCTCCACCGCTGGCGGTGGCTGCAGCCCCGCCGGTTATGGAATCTCCCTCTTTGACCCCATTCGCTCGCTCTTTTGTATTCACGGCCGCCGGCTTGACGATCCCATTCCGGTAAACATTTGGTAGATCCAACGTTAATATCGTCCTTTTTCTTTCTGGCTCGTTAGAATTCCTTCTTTCGCGAGAAAAGGGGAGTAAATGGGCAAAACGTGGAGGCTTTCGCACTTAAAAAGCGGATAGTTCATACCGCCGTGACGCCATTGTGGAACGATGGATATGTCCATCTCTTCTCACGCAAACAGCGTGATTATTTTTTAAATTTATTTTTCTCATATACGTTTTCCTTCTCTCTGCTTTCTATTATGATCTCAATTTGTTGGCAATTATTAAATCCACGCCGTTCCTTTAACTTTGGCCGATCCAATCAATGATGATTGCTGTCTCTTTTAAAGTCGATATATGAATCGTATCCGATCGATTCCATTCCAAAAAGTTGTTCAGTTAATTCTTTTTAGCTGCTCTGTTTTTTTACTGTTGGTCATTTATCATTGTAGGCGGACGAGGAGAATCTATTCGAAATGATTGCCGTCCAATCCAGAGAAGACGAGGTATGATACTTATCCATATCACAATTATGAAAAAAATGTTTGAATACATGAAGAAGAGTTCAAATGGCTTGTGAATTGCATTGAAGGTGAGAGAGTTCTTGAAGAAACTGGAAGGAGAGTTGGAAAAGGCGAACAACTTCTACATCAACACGGAGAAAGAGTTTTGCGAACGCGGAGAAATTCTGAGCAAGCAGCTCCAGATACTGCTCGATCTCAAACAGCTCTACCATGACCACAACCGTCTTCGCCGCAACCAATGCCGCAGCCCCACTTCCCCTCCCGCCTTCCTCTCCAACTCCACCTCCTTCTCCGGTGATTATCAGATATGCATCCATATAACTGATTAAATTAAGAGAAAATAATCGATCGATTTATTATTCAGAAACAGAGACAGAGACAGAGATAGGGAGCCCACTGGGGGAAGTGGCGCCGGGAAGGGAAACAGGGGTAACAGAGGAGGCGATCATAGCGACGTTGGAGAGGAACGGGGTGAACTTCCTGGGTCTGGGCGCGAAGGCAAAGGCGAAGAAGACGGGGAGGCTGCGGGCGGCGACGACGCTGCGGATCGACATCCCGGTGACGACGCCGGCTAGGACGATATCGATGGTGTGGGAAGAGATGGTGAAGAGCAGCAGCTCCCGCAAGGAGGGAGGTGACTACGTGAACAAAAAGAAGCTGCAGCGCGCCGAGAAGATGATCAGGGAGGCCTTCGTACATCTATACAAAGGCGTCGGTCACCTCAACACATACAGGTCACTGATTACTCTAATTATTCATTATAAACAACAAATCCCTCATTATTTTCGTTATCAAGGCTTATGTGTCATGCTCTCGGGTCGGATTTACATTATGTGCCTTTTTTTTTTCATGGCACATGTATATATAGAGAGAGACAAAAAATATATAAATACATAATTATATATTTACGTTGCTGTGCAGTTCCTTGAACATGGAAGCTTTCAGGAAAATTCTCAAGAAATTTGAAAAGGTAATTAAAGAATTATTTAATTTCTAAATTATCCTGCAGAGGAGAAAATTCATGGTCCTTTTTTCAGTTTACATCTTGGTGTTTGATAAACACTTATGTAGCTCAGTTTATTAATTTATATTTTGATGTAAACTTCATGAGTTCCAAAGTTTGGTCAACAGAAAGTTCTTGATTTAACGAAGTTAAATGGATGTGTAAGCTGAATACTTTAATTGATATCCATTAATTCACTAGATTCACAGCATTTTAAATTTAATTGATCCATGTATAAACATTATATAGCTTGTTGTTGAAATTGAATTAAAATAATTATTTGATTAAAGGTTTCAAATCAACGACATGAAGCGGCTTCATTCTTGAGGAAGGTGAAAAGATCGCACTTCGTCAGCTCGGACAAGGTATATATAAAAATATATTATATATATAAGATTACTTAAACATTCTCTAAATTTAGATATATTGAACTTCCTAGTCGTAAGGCTTGTACTTAATATTCATGTTATCCTTTACATCTTCACCATCTCTTTAATTACAATGCTTTAATTGGTTGTTTCTTTCCTTACTCAAACACTTTATTGAAGCTAATTAACTTCTAAAAATGATGAATAACAAAGGAAACCTTCAAACAAAATGCTAAAACACATTTGATCAGAGTTCCTTAATTAATGAAAGTAGTTGGTAGATGAAGAGTATACTTTAGCGGATCCGATAAATATAGTGCAATGATAATTAACTATTCAATAATAATAATAAGAAGATCAAAATTTAAATCCCTAATGGAGCGAATATTCTAGAAGCTCAATTTTTAAATGTGTATAAATTGTATTTCGAATTTACTTTATAGGAATTATTAAAAATAAATAAAAATGATGAAGAGTAATCCTAATACTTTTATTTTCAACAAGGGTAATGCGGAAAACGTTGAAGAATATATTTTTAAAATATAAGAAATTGTTAAACATTGTCGGATGAGTATATATGGCACTGGGTAGCCATGATGTACGGATGTTGATAATTAAGTCATATTAATGTAGGTGTTAAAATTGGGAGATGAGGTGGAGTCTATTTTCACAAAGCACTTTGCCAACAATGACAGAAAAAAAGCCATGAAATTCCTCAGACCTCAGCAGCCCAAGGAGTCTCACACCGTCACCTTCTTAGTTGGTAATAACATTTTATACAACTTAACAATTATATTGTTATTAATGTAGTAATTAATTATATATTAATGAGAAATATATATGTACGTGCTGTGCAGGTTTATTCACCGGCAGCTTTGCGACACTATTCACTGTGTATGCTGTCTTGGCTCATTTGTGTGGCATCTTTTCTTCTAAATCTGATTACATGGAAACAGTTTACCCTATATTTAGGTATCATTGATCCTTGTTAATTATAAATTTAAATAATTAAGTTGGCAAATTCATTAAAGTGTTTATTTATTGAATGCATGCAGCATGTTTGCGTTGATTAGCTTGCACATTTTCTTGTATGGGTGCAACATATTGGCCTGGAGAGGGTGTAGAATTAATCATAACTTCATCTTTGAGTTCTCACCCAACACCGCTCTCAAACATCGTGATGCCTTCCTCGTCAGCGCCTCCCTCATGACTGCCATTGTCGCCGCCCTCGTCGTCCACCTCCTCCTTCGGTCTGCTGGTGTACTCTCCCAGCAGCACGTCGATACTATTCCAGGAGCCTTCTTATTGGTATATATAAATACATATATATATATACTATGTGATTACTCAAATTCATTCACTTTTATATACTATCAATCAATTAAACATGTGCAGGTATTCCTTGTGTTGCTCTTTTTGCCATTCAATGTATTCTATCGCTCCACACGCTATTGCTTTCTCCGTGTGATTCGCAATATTATCTTCACCCCGTTGTACAAAGTAATTATAGACTGACTACATTATGTAAATTGCTAAGGAATTCTTAATTAGTTACATCTCTATTAATTTTGTTAATTAATTGTAGGTGTTGCTGGTTGACTTCTTCATGGCTGATCAGCTAACCAGTCAGGTACGCGAGAGGTATACTAATTATGAAACTTAGTGGAAATTAAGGACTTAATTTAATTGTATATTAGTTATGAATGCAGATTCCATTACTAAGACATATGGAACTGGCAACGTGTTATTTCACGGTTTCTGGATTTAAAGTGCAACCTTATGAGACTTGCATTCGCAGCCAACAGTATAAACTGATGGCCTACATCATCTCCTTCTTACCCTATTACTGGCGTGCGATGCAGGTATATATATCTACCTACTAAGTGTAATTATTGCTAATAAATTTAATCAATTAAATTAATCAAACTTCTTACATTAATTATATATCTAATCCTAATTAATGAGTTTATTGAAGTGTTTGAGGCGGTACATGGAGGAGGGATACGACATGGACCACCTAGTGAATGCAGGGAAGTATATATCGGCAATGGTGGCGGCGGCAGCACGGTGGAAGTACGCAACGGAGGCGACGCCAATGTGGTTAGGCATCGTCATTCTCACCTCCACTGGTGCCACTTTCTATCAACTCTTTTGGGACTTCGTGAAGGATTGGGGCCTCTTTGACCTCGGATCCTCTAACCGCTTTCTAAGAGATGAGCTTATCCTCAAAAAAAAATCCTATTATTATGTTTCTATGGTAATTAATTCATTAATTACTAAAGCTAAGAGACCCATATATATATATATATATATAATTTTTACTATATATAAATATTGCAGTGTTTGAACTTTGTGCTGCGACTTGCGTGGATTGAGAGCGTGATGCGACTAAGCTTAGGCCAAGTTGAGCACAGATTGATTGATTTCTTGCTCGCTTCTTTGGAGATCATTCGACGTGGCCACTGGAATTTCTACAGGCACGTATATATACTGAATGAATTTTATGATTATATGTATTTTGATAATATTGACCAATGCATATATATATATATATATATATATATATATACACACACGTACAGATTGGAGAATGAGCAGCTGAATAATGCAGGCAAGTTCAGGGCAGTGAAGACTGTGCCATTGCCATTCTCTGAGATGGTCTCTGATGGCTGATTAGCAGTACTATCTAGTCAGTGCAGTAGCTGTTGATAGGGTATAGCGACGATTAAGGGGATGGAGAAATAATGGCAGGATGGTTAATTACGTTCCACGCACGCACGCAAGCAAAGATGGTTCGGACATCCATGAGTCGATTAACTAATGTAGAGGTAGCAGTGATTAAAGACCAGATAACGGAAAAGCAAGCAGCTGATGCATCTGCATTGCATACTGTATGAGGTGGATCAATAAAGAAAACCAATGCATCAATCTCATTAACTTCGGCGAAGTTATCGCCTTTATCAAGAGCATGGTGGATAAGCAAGGGAGGGGAAATTGAGGTCACTAATGACTAGGTAATGCACGCTTAATTAGTTTCCTGACGGTTAAGTAATAAAGTACGACATCAGATGACGGCGGAGTTTTTGGGTTTTTTTTAAAAAGAATTGAAGGAAAGTGTCTGGAAGTATAACCGTTGATTGTAACTCGATCTACCGAGCAAGTTAATTAATGTAATTAAACTTGTGTTTCATTGGAATATATATGGTGGCATGTCGTTTAATTCATTTAATATTAAAATACTTTTTAAAAATAAATATCGCCTAAATTTTATAATATTCGGTGGCATGACTTGACTGAACTAATTGACTTGGATTAGATGATTCGATCTAACCAATTAGATCAACCAACTGCCTTCAATCTATAACCCTCTCGAATCATTCACCTGCTCAAACTGGCTGACCCAAGTATTATAAGCCCGCTAAGAGCACCTCCGATGGTAGGAACCATTAATTGGAGAGCTCCTTACTCAGTTTTTTATAAAAAATCTCTTTCCCATTATGAGAGAGAGAAATTTTTATTTGGATGCCATAAGAAAACTATCACTCAACGTGCATGCATAACTTGACTGGACCTCCTACTACATACTACCCAAACCCACACTGGTGGTATTTTTAAAATCTTTTTTCTCAAAAAAAAAAAAAAGAAGAGAGTTTAAATTGGATAGCAAATTCATTCTTCCAGCGGCGAGTTCTAACTTTTTTTTTTTTAAAGAAATTAATTAGATCTTATAATTTAGAAAAAAAACATAAAATCAATTACGTTTAATTTGCATCTGCCTGGCAGAGCATAGCACAGATGAAATCGACATTTCTAAACAAATTAAAGTTACAATTACTTATCCTCATAACAAATTTTCCATCTCCTTCTAATCAACCTAACACAACCAGATCAAGAACTTTAGAAGATTGTAATATTGGGGAATACTCATGGGTACTATACCTACGTAGGACCGTACTTAATGTAAGGCTAAAGAGAAAATAATCTCAGACTCATTTTTAAAATAAATTAAATATCTCTTTTTAAAAGGACCAAAAAAATATACAAAAAGCTAAAAAATAATTCATCAATATATTTTTTAAAATTCGCTTTGGACCTTTTAAATTTTAGGTATCGCTCCCATTAATTTCACTATTCATTAAAAAATTTATATTATCAATTTCTTCTATTGTTGATTATAATTGGGATAATAAAATAGATACCCTGTAAGGGTTAGTTTTGAAGTTTTTAAAGGATAAAAATTTATTAATAATCATATGGTGTTCACATTTTAAAATCTTAATATAATAGAATTAAAAAAGTCACATAAATATATTAATATTATTGTTAAATAAATATAATAGACTAATTCCAATTATATAAATGTATTGTTGAGACTTTATTTTTTTTTTAAAAAAATTAATCTCATATGATTTTATTACAAAGTCATTGATCTTAAATTTATTATATTCATTGTACATTTAATATGATTATATTCAAAATTTTAAAATTTGAATTTGGTCAATTATTAATGAATTTCTATTAAAATTTATTGGTGGCTAGTCGAATTCAACTCGGACAGCAATAAAAGTGCAAAATACTCGCTGATAATTAGATGGAATGATATTGAGAGTATAATGAATAATGTCTTTTATTCTTTTAATTCAAAGTAAATTTCCATCAAATAGTTTAATTATTTTCTCTGTTTCCCACTCTCCGCTTTCCTCTTCTTCTTCTGCTTGAGTTGGTCGTGTGGAGGTGTGAAAGCAAGGCGATATTTTTGCCCTATTTCTTTCTCTCATCTATTAGGAAGAATCCAAGAATGGAAGGCGGAGGTCAGCGACGAATGGAAGCGGAGAGCTCCTCCTCAACTGCTGCTTCTTCGAGAGTCGATCCCCCGGTGAGAAGCCGCGATTTGGACGAGGAAGAAAACAAAGTGGTGGAGAATGATGACGAAGTCGCCGGAGACGAGGAAGTTGCCGCCGATGGATTCGTCCCGTCGCCGCTGATCCCTCTCAAGGATCAGCTTGAGAAGGACAAGGTTTGATTTTTTTTTTCTTCACATGTTGAAGCTCTTTAGGGCAGATTGAGATCCATTTTTTACAAAGGCGGGATTTTCCCCTCCTTTTTATCTTTTCCCGTTTCATTCCTTAATCTCCTCATTTTTGCGTGGCCATCGATCTACTCGAGTTCTTAAATGGTGTACATGATTACCTGAGTGTTCATAGCTTCTTTGTTCGTCCCTAGAATGGGATTGCATCTGCCATTACTACTGTGGGTTGTCTTTATTCTGGTATGCTCATAATATGGGGTTCTTTCTCACTAATATTAGCTGTTAGTTTTTTTGGGAAACAAGCACTGAATTTCTATAAGCAAGCATTTTAAGACACTCAATTTGTGTTACCGTAATATGATGTTGCAAAAAGCTTTGGCAAACAAGTGCCCACACATGCAGTGTAACAAAGGTTGCTTGTTTTGAGTTAACTAGATGGTGAACATTACTGTTTGAGAAACTTTTATCATCACAGTGTTATTCATTTGGAATGTGATACTCATATATTCCATTTCCATTGCCAAATTTTCCTCATTCCATATAAAACTAATCTTCGTGCGTCCAGTGCTTAATAAGTATTCTCCTATTATGTTCAGCTGGAAGAGTTCCTGTACAAAATGGTACAAATTTTTTCATCAAACAAGGAAGTTCTCTCTTCAGATATATAAGATTTCATACCAAAAACACTGGATTCATGACTTAGTTACTTATTGATGTTGGAAAATTTGAACTTGGAGGACTCCTTGTTTGATGGTTGGAAGGAGAATTTTGAGGCTTCTCTCGACATACATTACTGCACTGCTAATTGCAATGAGCGCCAAGTTTCATAGGAACTCCCTGGCTGGAAGCCCTTGCAAAGCTTCAATAAGGAATTTGTTTAAATGGGGGGAGAAGGCTAGTGCCATTTAAGAATTTTGCATGTTGATTTTACATGTATATTTGGGTTTTGGGCTTGTCATTTTGAGTTTTTTTTGGTCCTATGAAGTATTTTTTAAAAATCAAACTCATGTTTGTTTTCCTAGCTTCTTTTTTGCAGAAAGATGTAAATGAATCAAATCATGGCTTTGCAGTCCTAATCTTACTGCATTAGAGTTGGTTTTGGAGATTTAATTGACTCTGTATATCTTCTATTTGCTTTGATTCCATTTAGGAAATGCTTTCTCCTTATTTTGCTGGCTACTACTTCAGATTGTTTGAAGTTCTGTTTAATTGCCAATTTAATGCTATGACCACACAAAGAATAATGAATAAAAACCATTAGCTGATGCTTGTTTGCAGGAAAAATCTATTTATTAGTTTATATGAGCACTTTGCAGGGAAAAGTTATCTAAAATCTCAACATAATTATGCTTTTATGTATCTTCCAGGAAGATGAAAGTCTGAGAAGATGGAAGGAAAAGCTACTTGGTTGTGTTGATGGAAACTTAAATGGTTGTTTTCTTTTGAAATAATAATTAGTGCTAAAAATTTTCTCAGTTTTGTGTTATTTCTCATAATCCTTTTCTTACATCTTTTATCTGCAGGACAAATTGAACCCGAAGTTATATTTCATTCCGTTGGAGTTATATCTGAAGGATGTTCTGACGTTATTACCTTCTTACCAATCACAGAAAATCAAAGCCGTGTACTTTTTACTCTGAAGGAGGGATCAAAATACCACTTTAAGTTATCATTCAGTGTTGAGCATAATATTGTCTCTGGCCTGACTTACTCAAACATAGTGTGGAAGAGAGGGCTTAAAGGTGCATTCACCTTATCTGAAATCATTTTCTTTTTTACATTTTAGTGTAAAAAATTGTCACATTGTTCCATAAGCTAACTATGTCATTCAGAGACTAAAGTCAAGTCTGGCTTTTTAGTGAACAAATGTAAATGTTGTGGCTGATGCATTAATATAATTCACCAGGTCTAGGTTTAAAATTTATATCTGAGATAGAGATCACGGGTTAGTTGTTGCCTTATGACATAGAGGTCACAGGTCGAATCCTGGAAATAGCCTCTTGCAAAGCAAGGTAAGACTGCGTACAATGGATCCTTTCCTAGGACCCCACATGACAGGAGCTTTGTGCACCGGGCCATCCTTTATACAAAATTTCTTATTACTCGATCATGATCATTTAATTATTTTTGCACTAAGCAGTTGTTTCATTCAGTAAAGTTCTTACTTTTAGATTAGTTACACAATGACATATTTTAGCTCTTAATCAATAACTATTTGATGATTTGCCAGTGGATCAAAGCAAAGGAATGCTTGGCACGTTTGCTCCACAACGTGATCCCTATGAACATTTGTTGGAGGAAGAAACTACTCCGTCTGGGGTGCTTGCTCGAGGAATCTACTCTGCAAAACTCAAGGTAGCATCGGTTATTTAGCTTCATGGCTAACCTCCCTATTATGGTTTTTCCATTGAATGCATAATTTACAACTTTTTGATCTTTCCTCCCTTTACTCTTTTTCCAGTTTGAGGATGATGATAAGAAATGCCACTTAGAGCTCAACTATTCCTTTGAAATCAAGAAGCGCTAGTCGTCTACTTCTCTTGTATGATTGATCATTGCGAACTACAATAAACAGTGTATAAAGAAATCTGACTGAATTCATTTCAGGAACACATGTTTTAGTAGCTGAGATTTAGATTGAGACTCCTTATTCTCGTGGTGTGTACATTGACGTCTTCCTATGCAGTATTCATTATGTTGTAGTGCAGCAGATCAGTGAATTCACGAGTACAAATTTCTTAAATGGTTTGTTTTGCTTTAATCATAGAATAATTTTAATGGGAAATAATATTGAAGAGAACATGTTACATTCCTCTTTTTTTGTTTTTTTTTTCCGAACCCCCAACATAGTTCATGACAATTAGCTCAGATCGATGGTGATCTCATTACTATCATTTGAGGCCGATGTCAAGTGTTAAAAAAAAAAGGATATCTGAGGTGATGGACGTTACCATTAAACTATTAAGAATATCTGAGTGTTGTGGCTTGTAAAGTATGCTTAAATATTAAGAGACCTTTACCCATATAATTTGACATTACAGCTTGAATCATCAAATGTGAGTTTCATCAAATTATAGAATCTAAATCCTTGCATATCCTATGTCATTTCTCAACCTTAAAGTTGATATCGAATGATAAGCTCGAGTTACGAAAATAACTTCTTGTTGCATATAATAAATCCTAAGAATTTAGAGCACCGAATTATCCTTAACCATGAACTCACATTGATAGAATATTTGTGGATATAACCCTACCGCTAGAGCAAACATTAACTTTGCTTTTTTGCAACAAATATTTGACAATTATAGCATTGATAAAATACAATTATCTAGTATGTTAATAAAAGTATTACAAGTAATAAAAACGAAATAACTAAATCACCTAAACAATAGACAATAGTTCACCCAGTCACCCGAACTAAGAAAAAGTTTCCACATAAACAAAATACTAACATATAGTAGCTCACTCAACCTGTTCAATTATTTTTTAAATTCTTTTCTCTGTTAATCATACTTTTGGCTAAATCATGCTATTAAATAGTGCCAGATATTATCAATCATAAATCTAATAGCAAAATGCTCATAATTTTTCTCTCATAAGAGCCTATTAGTCACACAAGTCATCGCTGTGTTTTTGAGGTTGACTCCATGTATTTGCAGAATTCATCAAAAGAATGAGATCTGCCTCCATTGATCAAGCACCTATTTGCATTGGTATCAAGATCAGGCAATCTCCCAAGTTTTTATAAAAGCATCGGTCACTAAACTTTTGGCTTCCCAAAGAAATGCTCAATCTGAGGCTGATTAGCTCGGTTTGGTTCATGTTTTGGTTTCTTTGACGAAGTGTTAAGCTTGCTACCCTGCACAGTACATAAAAAGAGATCTCAATTTGTTAGATTGATAATCAAACGAAAAGAGTTCTTTTGATACCATGAAATCATTATGAGCTCTTAAAATCTTGATCCTCCCTCCTCTCCCATCAGCTCCAATAGCAATCAGATCACCACTAGTACCAGAGGAGGATGCCATTTTAAGACCCTGCTTGCACCATTTCCCCACCACATTTCTGTTCATGGCATTTGCTCCAGCAGGTCCAGGAAAACATTGATCACCTATACCTTGAAGGCCACAAGGAAAAAAATTGATAACTATCATATTCTAGCGATCAGAAAACAATCACATTCTTACTGAACAAGTTAAACAAAGTGCTAGCAATAAAAAAACAAGTCTTGCTTCAAACTGAAATTGATAACTATCATATTCTATTTTTGACTCTGACTTCATTTTAGTTTAGTTTTTCTTGGAACTTCCATAAATAAAGGGTTTTCCAAACACCATCATAATGCAATGTGATGGAGAAGGCTTAGCAGAGAAGTGCAACTAGTAAGAAAAACATAATTAGAATTCACCAGGACACACAAAACTACCATGAGCTTGAATTTTCATTCCATTGTCTTCCTGTGATGTTTGCTTTGCAATATCACTGATAAATAAGACTTCTTTCTCCAGGTTTGCTATAACTGGACTTCTCTTTAAAGGCTCATCTATGCTCCCTGTTATGCTCTTCAAAGAAATGCTCGGACTTGAACATTCAGTGCAAATGTTAGCTTCCTTGTAGTTGGAATAACCTTCATTACTGGGATAATAGGACACATTTGGCAAACATGCAGGTCTTTTCTGTATATCTGCGCCGTTCTTTGATTCTGAATGACAGTATTTAGGAGCACGCTTTTCTGGTAAACTTGTATTATTATCAAAATTAATTATCCCATCGTAATCAGGTGAATCCAAACCATCCTGCACCTCAAAATCTTTGAAGCTTCTGTTTAGATAACTATCAATAGGGAAAACTGCCTCCTTAGAAACTGCCATCGAATGGGTAATTTTTATTGTTTTATTTCCTGCTGAGGAATCTACACAGTGCTGATTCACTTCAGTCTTAAGCTTCTTGGAATTTTTTAGAACCCTGAGAGTGTCATTTTCTTTTATTTCCAGTGCCTTCCCTAATTCAATTATCCTAGCCTGATGCAAGTTTGAGAAGAAAAAAATTACACAGAATGACAAGAGAGAATATAGGACAAACTACAGAACCGCTTAAAACACTCACCTTCAGCTTCTTTATTTTGTCATTAGCCTTTTCGAGATCTAGGCGTGAACGGTTTTCAGTTCTACCCAAAAGATTGCATTGGGTCATCAACTCTTTATAGCATCTACAAACAACCACAAGGTTACCGTGGAAATCAACAAATGCTTAAGCCATTCAATCACAACAAAATATAAATGGCAGCCATAAGTTGAGGAAGCAATCAGCATTACATGAAAAGTAATGTAACTCAGAAATGTCTAACAACTTAGTTTAAGTCAGTATTCATAAGCATGATTACTATCACGACTCACAAATATGCGTATGCATAAGCATGATTACTACCACGACTCAGAAATATGCAACACATATTAAAGAAGAAGATGCAAAAGGCCCACGTTGCTAATTTCTTGTCCATGCATAAGGATGGAGTATTCTACTTGATAAGCTGAGCCTTTGGCCTACATGCCACATGGGAAACCTGCAATTTTAAAATGGCGAAGTGGTCACATTAGGTTAACACTAAGCCTTTTGTAGAATGTCAATACACCTTGTTTAGCAGCTGATGCATGTTTCTAAAGATAATGAGGACTGATATTTCAAATATGGACTACGAAACTAGCCTATTGCATTGTGTGCAACTTAGCACAAGCACACAATTCAGCTAGCCTAGAGTTGCACATTTTGCACCAAGAAAATAGGGCCATGGTGCAGAGATAGTTAATGTATTATTCCTATAGCAGAAAGATTTCCCTGTATGGCTTCCTGCATTTCAAGCCACTGATTTTGATAAAAAGAGGGTGATTTGTGGTTGTAGCTTCAAGCACCTACCATTTGAAGATGATCCACCATTTGTTTTTATTGTTGATATCAATAAATGATGCCAGAACAGCATCAACGGCAATAATATGTGACATTTATCTACAAATCTTGCATGTGATTAGAAATTGATAACACATACCTGTTACGCAATGCAAGAGACCTTCGAAGGACATCTATCGTATTCTCAAGGTTACGCCCATTTCCAAGTGAAGCAAACTTCAAAATCTCTCCTTCTTCCAAGTTGACATCCATTGCACTAAACTATCAGAAAAATCACAAGAAGATCATTATCCAAATTGAGAAGCCACAAGAGAATAAGCTTCTCTTACAGTTTGAGCGTAGCAAGTTCCTTAGCCAACCCTAAACTCCTCTCCTCTAGTTTTGCACACTCTGATGACTTCCTGTTCAACTCCTGTTCCAGGAAATCACAAAATTCCAACCTTGAAGACAGAGTATCAAAGCTACCAAAGAAACAATCATTTTTACCTCTGTTTTTACACAAAGAAACTGCTGCATGCGGTCTCTCTCTAGCTTGATTTCTTCCGTTTTGGCCGCTTCCTGTTTGGCTAATTTCTTCCAGACAGACACCTTGGTGAACGAAAGAAAAGAATTTTTTTTAACGCGTTTGATCAAATATATATCTAGCAGAAGAAAGTTAAGTTCAATCACTAATCACTTCGTGGTCCAATTTCTTGAGATTGTCCTGCTGGGTCGCAAAGCTTTTACTGAGGGAGGAAAGTTTCAGCTCCAACCTCCCGATCTCCGCACTTAGGGCCTTCGTGCTGGGCTCCTGTTGGTTCGCGGAGGATGTAGCGGAAATCTGGGTGGAGGCAGCGGCATCAGTAGTGGATTGGAAGTAGAGACGAGTAGGTCGATTGCGTGAACAGGACTGCTTGCAGATGGGGCAGGCCGCCTTCTGGCCGGCGGGGCAGTACTCAAACCATTGCAGCAAGCTGATTCCCAATCCATGAGACCACGAATACAAAGAAGTGGAATAGGGTTTTCCAGAAGAGATGTTACCAGAGTTCGTGGAGGACGTGGCCGCAGACGGGGATGCACTGGAGGTGTTCGGCTAGGGGCTTCAGGTCTTCGTAACAGATAGTGCAGATCGGCTTCGACGATGAAGTAGCGCCTTCGTCTCCGACGCTGGAGCACATCGTGTAACCCTCCACCTCCTCTTCCGACGTCAATCTCCGGAAGGGTTCTGAATGCCGGAAGATTTAGGGGCGGGAATATGGGATTTGCGAGGGAACAAATCTAATTGGAATTGAATCGACCTCATGGGTTCTATCAATTTATCGTAGCGCCGTTATGATTAAGGGGCCTTGGGCTTCTAAAATAACGGGGCGGACATACAAAAAAAAATTGGATTCCTTTTATGTACATATAATTGCACTTTTGTCCTGAGATATATATCTTCACTTTGCATATTTCCCAAATATCTAGCGGCAAAGGACCTTCTTTTTTTTTTTATAAATAAAAAGTAAAGCAAATATTTTTATGGCCAAATTATTCCTAAATCACTCTCTTTTGTTATGACAAGTGCTAATTTCCACCAACTATTTTGCTTATTGTGAATTTAAAAAAAAAATCTCACCTTAGGATTTTATCAATAATGTTAGCCAAGGGTTTGACTTTTTAAAAGACAAGGGCGGGAGCAAGTCGTGAGCAACCTAAAGTTGCATGCAAACATACTTTGTTGACAAATTAGGTATCATAATTAATTAATGATAATAGATTTGGGCTATGTTTGGTACGGAGTAATCAGATTTATAATGTAATCAGGATTACTTTAAAAGATGATTTACTTTGTTTGGTAACATTTCAAAGATGTAATGTAATATAATTGATTACAAAATAAGAGTCAAGATCCGTAATCTTGATTACGAAAGAAAAGCTATATAATCCGATTACATTACGGATTCAATATTTATCATGACAAATATATCCTTCTTTTATTTTTCTCATTACTTTTTGGCGCTCATCGACGATGACCATCGGCGACCATCGCGATTTGTGGCCGATGGTCCGTGGCCGACGATCGATCGACGATCACCGAAATCGGTACGGCGGCGACGGACGGTGATCGCCTACGACCACCGGCCGACGACCGATGCCGACGACGAGCGACGACGGCGAGCGAGGTGGCGACGACCATGGCGACGGCGACGCCGACGTCGACGACCGATCGACGATCGGTGATCGACGATCGGAGACGGGCCGCCGATCATCCGACGACTGCCTAGTGATCGGCTGACGACCGCTCGACGACCTACCGGCGACTACCCCACGACCGACCGACGATCGGTCGGCGACCAACGATCGACCCGCGATGACCGACCGATGACGGTCGACGACTGACAATCGACGATCGACGACTATGAATTATATTATCTTAAGAAGAAATTATAAAAGTATTTTTGTTATTTTATAATAATATGAATTACATTCCTTATAATAAATATATATATCAAACAAACGAATGTAATTACTTTTGTAATCAAAGATTACACATTAATCGCTAATCAAACACAGTAATGTAATACACATTACATTATATTACAAATTTGATTACATTACAAGATTGATTATATTACCCCATACCAAACGTAGCTTTAATGGTTGATTAATGTAATTAAAATGGTTTGCTTCCACATGACATTTTGGAACTACTAGTAAACATAGGACATTTAGAAAATCAACTTTTTTCCCAAGAAAATCCCAACATTAATTTTTTTTAAAAAACTATTATGATCAACATTAAGTTTGTATTTCGGAAAACAACTTTTATATATAGACAATAAAGAGGTTTTGATTGTCCAACAAGCAAGCAATATTTGAACAAGTTCTAAACAAACCTTTTGATTAGAATGCGTCAGCAGCGTTGATATATCAATTTACATCATTTCACTCCAATTAAAAAATGGATGAATGATCTAATTAAAGTTTTTTTATCTAAAATTTTAAAATTATTATTCATGTCCTATTCACCAATAAATAGACAACAATTTTGTTAGGAAGTTATTAATTATCCTTTTCCTCCCACACAGAAAGGACAAAGTAGTGATTGAATTATTATATTTCAACTTGCAAAGACGTTAATTAATATAATCGATGATGATTAATGTGGGGTGTTAATTATTGAACACGAAGGTAATGAAATTAACACGTGCTAACGTAAAATATATTTTAAAAAAAAATTCAATATTAAGCGACAAAAAGCAAAATCACTATCAATAAAAAAAATATTTAATTAGACAAAGGCTAAAATGCCTCTGTGAACTCATCTACCATCATTACTTCTGTTATGTCTTTTATTGTCGCTCTGCTCATTTTAGTCGACATATCATTACTTCTTAGTCCTCTCTAACAGAGCCTACTTTGCATGTCTAGCAGACTTCATGTCCCCCCTCTTTTATTGCACAATTCTAGAAGGTTCGAAGGACGAGAAAGAGTCGATAAGGAATGGATCGCACCTAAATCTAAATATTTTGCAGCTAATTAATAAACTTATATTAATTTATTTATAATAAAATTTTAATTATTCAGGTGAGTAAGAAACGAGTCTTTGTTTCAATCTTGACAACGCGGATTCCCGGGTTGTAGCAAGCTATCGAAAATTTAACAACTTTTGTCCAACCAAAATTAACTTTGACCTTCGGATTTTCTCCTTTTTTTTCATGTCGTTGACCTGTTCAAATTTCGCCTATGTATATCCTTACCCGACCCATCGAATCTAGCATTCTAACTCGTAGATCTCTCATCTCTCTTCTCTTCTCATGTCGATCGGCCTAACCATGGCGGCGGCTCCTCCTTGCCACGTGCCGCAGGCACGCAACTCCCTCCCCAATTCTCCGCTCAACCCCAACCGCCACAGCCACCTCACCGCCGCCGCTGCCGCCTCCGTCAGCAACGTGGCCACCGCTTCCCCGCCTGCCACCAAGCTGTCCACTGCCGTGCATCTCGCTAACTTAGAGCGCCTCCTCGAGAAGCAGAAGCAGGAGTTATCCGATCCGTCGGTGCCGGCGCCGGTAAAGATTGACCACAACGGCGACCACGACGCCCCTCCGTCGTCACGCACTAGGCGCCTACTTCAGGCTCTCAATCTCACGTCTGCCATCTTCCCTGCCGGTGGGTTCTCCAACAAACCCGCCGGAGCCGAGGAGATGTCCCCTCGGAGTCTCACACGCCTCCGCCGCCTGCTCTCCAACTCCAATCGTGCTTCCCCACGCGGCAGCATCGCCGGCGGATGGCGCCGCTTCCACGGCGCCGGAGACTGGGAGGGCCTTCTAGACCCCCTCAACGACGATCTTCGCCGCGAGCTCGTCCGCCATGGTGAGTTCGTGCAGGCTACCTACCACGCTTTCCACTCCACCAGCGCGGCGCCGGGGCGCCCCCGCCACGTCCTCCTTCCCGACCGGTCCTACCGTGTCACGCGCAACCTCTTCGCCACCGCCTCCATCGAGCTTCCGCCGTGGGTCGATACGGTGGCGCCCTGGGTCATGGCCGCCAACCCAACCAGTTGGATCGGCTACGTCGCCGTCTGCGAGAACGAGCGTGAGATCCGCCGGATGGGCCGCCGCGATATAGTTATCGCCCTCCGCGGCACCTCCACCTGCCTCGAGTGGGCGGAGAACTTCCGCACCGAGCTCGTCCCCCTCGACGAGGAAGAGGCGGAAACAGATGAACAGGGATTCTCGACGTCGGTGCCGAAGGTGGAATGCGGGTTCCGGAGCCTATACAGGACGCCGGGATTGGGAGACACGCCGAGCCTATCGGCGGCAGTGGTGGAAGAAGTTAAGAAACTAAGGAAGGAGTACTCAGGGGAGGAGCTGAGCATCACGGTGGTGGGGCACAGCTTGGGGGCAGCGCTGGCGGTGCTGGTGGCGGACGAGGTGGCGGCGCTAGTACCGCCAGAGCAAGCGGCGACGGCAGTTTTCACCTTTGGGGGGCCGCGGGTGGGGAACCGGGCGTTTGCGGAGCGGGTGGAAAAGCGAGGGGTTAAGGTGCTGCGGGTGGTGAACGCCCACGACCTGGTGACACTCGTGCCGGCGGCGCCGCTGCGGACGCGTGACGAAGGCTACGCTCACGTGGGGCGGGAACTGGTGGTGGACAGCCGGAGCTCGCCGTACCTGCGGCCGGACGCCGACCCGGCATGCTGCCACGATCTGGAGGCCTACCTCCACCTCGTCGACGGCTTCACAGCGGCTGGCCGACCTTTCCGTGAGGACGCCAAGCGGAGCCTCGCTCGCCTCCTCAGTCAGCAGGGCGCCAACATCAAGAAGCTGTACCTAAACCAGGCGCAGGAGCTCCGGCTAAAGCGAGCCGCCGAAAGCTTCGGCCGATGCAACTCCGGCCAACTCGCAAGCCCTTCCTCCGTATTCTAGTTGACGCCGGAGTTCAAAGGAGGCATTTTTTTAGTCGTACTCTCTGAATAAGACGGCACGCTTAATTTTTTTCTTTCTGCATCTTAATATGCAAAGGTGTAAACTTCTTCCCAAGAACTGAGATATGGATGGCTTTTGAATTTCATGCCTCATCAAATGTTTCAAGAACAAGAATCAGAATTTCAATACAATTAGCAAATTCCTAGAGGAGAAAAACTGAAATTAACCTTTTTATTTTTGCCTCCCAAGACCTTCTGGTGAGGTAAAAACACTTCAATTGATTCGCTCCGGCATTGTCTGAAAAAGGAAAGAGCTGTGCAGTTCTTAATAAATTATATGAACTGTAAGTACGATACATCAGAAGAAGTTCAATGAAGGTTAGTTAACAAATCGGGAATTATGCCTTTTGCTCGCTGTATCAAGAAACTGATGAAGTCTAGCTATTTATTTCATAATGTTTTACTGCTAATTGAATTGTTTTACTTAGTTCAGCCATTGAACTTGTATATCTAAGTTAGCACCACCTATTGTGTTTACACTGCATTAAAAAAACAAACAACCCTTTGAAGTTTGTATCCTTTAATAACAAAATACCAACTAAAAGTAAATGAACTGAAACCATTATTCCCAAGGAAATGGAGAATTCACAAGATTATGGGTGAAAATAAGAAAAAGTGAAACAAGCATAGACAATGTAATCTCGTCAAGAAAAAGTACCGATATAACTGTGAAACAGTTTACAGTGTTCATGCTTTTCTGGGCAGAGCAATTTCGTGGCCTATTGTTAAACCTCCATTAATCCCTAGTTAGGTGAGGTGGAGAAAAGAACTCATTAAGAATCCATAACCTTTTTTAACCTATATCAATATCTAATGTCCCATAAACGTACAATTCATTTGGTGAACTAGCACTAAGATTGTTATTGGGGTCAGAGTTCTCTCTATTGGCAGAAGAGTGGGGAATAAGCCTTGATTTCATGTATTTTGGTGGCTGAATTGTCCGTGAAATGCATAGTGGAGGAATTCTTTTGCACTTTCTTGTTTGAGCGGAGGTTGTGCAACATATGTCATAAAAACATATCATTTTTTATGTCATAGGTATCCGACACAAACTAAAAATGTAGACTGAGTTCAAGTATCATAGATGGTGGCTTCTTATAGGCTTGCAACTTTACCCACATCAATCCTAAAACCTTTAAGGCTGTTTGTACTTGAAGGTTCTTTTTCAGAAACTCAAGAAACATGCTGAATTGTTTCTCTTTATGTGCAAAGATTGAGTTCAATTGTCCATAAAACACATAGTGGAGACATGAACGTTTCACCTTCTTGGTTTGAGTGGAGAATGTGCAACATACGTTATATAAAATCTTTAGTCACTTTTCACAGCATCAAAATCATGTGTAGTCAAAGCTTGTCTTGTTTTACATGGTTTACATGATTTCATATCGAAGTGATACGACCCCATATGGTTATGATACATTATACAAATGCCATTTTCCAACTCTAGTCAGCTGCCGTGTAGCTGAACTCCAACAATACAGAAAATTTTTCACACGTCTTCAAATTGGGTGGCTGGCCATGGGCCCATGCCTCACCTTGTAGTTCATTACGGGTGCTACTCGAGAAGATGACCTGGAGATGATTTAAATCCTAAAACCTTTTGGGACCAGTTTTTGCTTTGCAGGTTCTTATGTAATATAGAGAAACCTAAGCTATATGTTAAATTCTCTCTCTATTTCCAGGTTCTACCTTTCAAATCCTGACATAGTTTAGTTGCTCTGTTAAATATCATTTCTGACATAAACTAATGGAACTTGTAGATATGAAAGTATTCAACGAGATCATTCACGACTCATGAACTATATATACAAGTATTCAAGAAAATGCATGACAAACAGTAGATTTCTACAATTAAACGAACTCTATTAAAGAATGCGATTAATATAGAACATAAAGATAAAACTTGTCAACTATCATTTCAAATGAAAAGATCATCCATAGTCATGAGCCAATTGATGTTATCTTGTTGAACCTTATCTGCAAGTATCCAACAAATACTATAATCTGATTAAAAAAACTCTATTCAAGAATATATTTATAAGAATACAAAACAAAACTTTCATCCTGTATCTCATTCGTTGTGTTAGGATTTGGCCACCTCTTCTAACTCGGACTTCTCTAGCTTAAGGGAGAATATTTCTTGTTACCAATTAGGAAAACTTCAACCATTCGAGTCTTAGAACAAGTCAAATGTAGTCATCTTGGTCTAACCAACAATCCTGTATAGTGGGCACTCACAAAATTAATATGGTGATTCATTCAGGCTAGTTTACGTCAAATCAAAACCCATTTTTTGCTTGAATTTGACTTTTCAAATAGTAAGGATTTTTCGGTCCTTGTCAATGTTCGTCGTCTGGAGGGTGGTCCGACCTCAAGCAGCCAAATGGGAAGTAGTCTTCATCAGAGTGTTCGAGGCTACTCAAACTCGGAGATTAAGGAAGAGTGCATTTGTAGGAGTGCTGCTTCTCCAATCGTCCATGAAAAAGCCGATGCCAATCAGGTGCTATTATGCCCAACAAGGTTTGAGCAAAAATTGCTAGGAAGAAGGGACATCGCTATCGCTAGAATAAATTCAGATTGAATATTGATTTTCAACTACTGATTGAGATAGTGAATAGCCACTTTGGAAGATTCCTGTAACTTGTAAAATGCGAAGCTCAGATATGTTTTATGTACGCACATCAAATACAATCACAGTTATCGTTCTTTTGCTTGTTCTGAATTCTTGTATAAGCTTTTTGCTTCTGCTTCCTTTTGTGATTCCTGTGTCACCAACGACAGGTCCGAGAATAAACAGCAGGTGCAACTTATATTGTTGCAGAATCTCAGCTGTCGTTGTGGGCCTAGCAAAAGTCAAATACAGAATCACCTAGAGCAGTTGTACCTCCACAAGACAAGTCACCAGCCAACACGAAGAGCAAGGGAACAACTATGGTGATGCTGGATCATATCAATTAGTGGAGTAATTAACAGGTAATACTTTGTTTGGATTGAAGTGAGTGAAATTTAAGTTTTGCTACTCTTTTCTAATCTAGAAACTTTCGTAAAGCAAGGTAAGATGGTGTATAATAGATCCTTCTTTAATGCACCGGATTACTCTTTTTACTGATGCAAAATATGCATTAGGCGTCCAGAAAAACTTATGCTGATGGAGGATTATTATTATTTTCAAGGATCTGTAGTTATTCATCCTGATTCAGACTTTCTGGAAGACACTAATGGAAAGTTGAAGGAGGTCTGTTTCAACTAAATCTTCTTTTCTTGCATTAGTACACTCTTTAGATAAAGATTCAATCCATTTTATGCGCAGGTGTTAATTTGTATGAATCATATTAACTTTTCCTCTGGTTAAACCATCTGTTGGGGCTGGAGTTTAGTAGGGAAAGAAACTGCACAAATGGTTTCTACTTTAGATATTAGCCCTATATCATTTTTAGTACAGCCTGCTTGAGATGGTATACACTTATACTGCTCTACATTAAACCATGCTCTACATTTGATAGACTGGTGAGTTTTGATATTATTATCCTGTCATGATATGATATCTCCCAACTAAGAAGTTTTTGTTTTTTTTTATGTTTTTTTTGTGCTTCTTACCCATTGATGCATCTGATCTATTCATCTATTTCTTTGTATAATCCTAAATCTCTGAATGCTTGGATATTGGTATTTGCTTTGGGTTTTTCACGCCATGTATTTTAATTTTCAGAATGGTTTTTGGGTCATCGTGTACTTTGTTTTCTCATCATAAACATAATAATGGAGACCACAATACAACTGTAACAATGCCCTGCCTTAATTCACAAGGCTTTATCATGTGTACAATATTATTCCCACCATTAGTTTTATGTAACACCGTATCATTAGGAATACATAAGTAGGCAATTTGATTATTTTACTACATAAACTTTTGAATTTTTGTATTCATTCTGGACTTAGTTTATGACATCTGTATCATGTTGCAAATCTGTATGGTTTTTTACATTACTTAAATCATATAGAACTAAGAAGTTCAGAACATTAAGTACATTGTTTCCAGAATTTACAACCTTCTTGCAGATCAAAGTAGATTGTTTCAGAACGCTACATTTTTGGCTGTATTTTGCTTTAAAAATTAGTTTAGAATTTACAACCTCCTTGCAGGTCAAGGTAGATTGTTTTCAGAACCAACCATGGTTGTGTTGGAGCTAGAAAAACATGTCTTTCTCAGTGCAGCAGAATTCTACTTGAGAAGGAAGGAACTGGTGAGTTACTAATGGAAGATTATTTTGGAGTTCTTCCTGAAGTTTTTTTCCCCTCGAGCAACTAGGAAATAATTAGAAATTAAGAGAAGCAATCAATGTTTGTGTAGTCTTAACATTTTGGGTTAATTTAATGTAATTGTTTCCTTCAGTGCCTTAATAGCATAACTAATCACAGAAGTTTTATTATCTATCACTAAGCAATGGCCTGTGTTGTCTCCGGTCTAGGCACGCCTCGCAATGCACCATTAACTGTTCGTCAACAAAAATTAGAGTTTTTTCCAGGCCTGAACATGACTTAGAAAAAATGAATATTCTCCCACTAACATTTATTCTTTTCAAAGACAAATGAAAGAAAATAAATTAAAACAGTATAATAGAAGATCAAATTGCCCAACAAAGGTCAAACTACAATGTATCAAACTACCCTACAAAAGGTCAAATGACAAGTTGTTGAAAAACAAAGACTTGCTAATCTAATGAATTCAAGAAAATTTGTGGGAAGTATTTTTTTTTTCTTCATTGCCTAGAAATTAACGATGCTTAGAATGACCATATGAAATTATTCTGTTTGGAGTTGTTAGAGGTCAATTTTTAGAGAGAGGTCTATTATAAGATCAGCCCATTGGCATAATCAAAGCAACAACGTAATAAGTTTTGTTCATATATAGTGAATTAATAAAAAAGCTCAAATAGGTTAGGAGAATCAACCCAAATATTAACAATAATATACTTCCATATTCTATAAGAATTGCTGATTCAACGTATGCTCATGAAGCTATTGCTTCAAGTGATGTTGACCCCAAAATTGGCATTTCCAAATACTACGGTCCATTTAGCTGTTGACCCCAAAACTCTACGCATTAAATAGGAAGATTGAGTCAAAAAAAAAAAAAAATGAAGAAACAAACTAAATACTCACTACAAGCTAATGTTTTCTAGTTAGGAAAGAAGTTAAAAAGGATAGACAAAGCAACAAGTTGCAACCTGTCACCTTATTGCAGGGGGCGGAGCCACCCATGCATGGGCTGGGTGGGCTCCAGCCCCATCCATTTTATTTTATTTTTAAATAATTGTTTTATTTATTTTTCAAATATCACCGTAAAATTTATCATTTTTTATTTATTTTAAAATACTAAATTTAAAATAATTATTTTTAAAAATAAAACTATTAAATTAGAATGATAAATTTAATAAATATCATTACATCTCAAATGATCAAATTAAAAAGTTGGATTATAAAGGAGATAGAAGCTCCGGAAGTGGAGTGGCTCGAGAGGTTAGGAACTTGAGAAGTTGAAGGTTTGAATGATCAAGTTAAAGAGTTAGATCATAAAGGAGACGGAAGCTTAGGAAGCCGGGGGCCTAAGAGATCGAAGGTATAGTAGTGGGGAACTGAAAAGTCAAGATCTCAAGAAGTCGAAAGTTTGGGAATCTAGAATCTAAGGAGGCGAGAGTACAATAGAAGTGTGATCATGAAGAGTTAGAATCGACGTTGATATAATTTTATCCTTAATATCTCTTGAAGAATACTTGTCTAGGAGGGAGGGTTACAATAAAGATATGTGATAGTTGAGAACGTGGAAATATATCAGAACGGTATTTACAGAGGTGACCACGAGATGAGAGGGTATATGTAGATGTGGTTATATAATAAGGGTGTGGAGTATATGAGTCTAAATAGTCAAAAAAAATATACAGTAATGGCAAAGATTTAGAGAAACTATAAAAGAGAAAGACAAATAAACAGAAAAAGGTAATTGTAATTTTGCTAATTCAACATACACTCTTTTTCTTTCATTTTTTGCTTCTGTTTGACTTAAGCATCGGAAGTACATTGCTGGAGCACCGATGCCTTTTGACTAGTATTAACTTGGACAGAATCTCAATGCGACTAAGTCGAAATGTCATTACTAGAGCACTTGACATAAAAGAGCTAACAACTGACTTAATCAATATTAATTATAACTTATTTAATATTTTTATCTTAAATTTATCTATAATATCATCTTCTTTCTTCTCCTTCGTAGTAAACAAAGAATTCATTATTAAAAGGTAATCTAAATATTTTATTTGTTGTTCAATAATTTTTTTTATCGTCTATAAAGAGATAATGAGCATCAACTGCTCAAGAAGTGATCGACGAAATAGCGAGCGATGATTACTCATGAGACAGATGTTGTCTCACTAGGCAATGAATAATCTAAATTTTTTATTCAATATAAAAAATTTCATTATCGATAAAAAAATAACAATAATTTATCGTTCAAAAAGTGATAAAAAAAATAACAAACGATAGACATTCATGAGATGGATGTTGTTTCACTTGACAACGAACAAATATTTTATTTACAATTACTTTGCGAACTACCATTCCTAAATAATTTTAAATTTTGACTAAGTCCCATGGATTATATATTACCAGGTCTATTCGTTAAGCAGTTGACATCTTCTACAGAGTTTTAAGATCTATATAATGAGAATTGTGTCGAGTTGGTTACATCAACAATCAGTGAATTAGCTGAGATGTCTTCGGCAGCAGCATTGGCGTCTTTGCTGTTCCAGCTGCTGCTGATACTTGCAGTTGCATCTTCTGTGCCTGACGGCAGCTGCACAACAAAATGCGGCGACGTGGATATCCCTTACCCCTTCGGCATCGGCATTAACTGTTCCTGGGGAATAGGTTTCAATCTAACCTGCGACGAGGAGGAAACCGGCGTCAAGAAGCTATTATTGTTCAATGCCGAGGTCCTCAACATCTCACTGGTCACGGGCCAATTACGCTTGCTCAATTCCATATCCTCGGCGTGTTTCAATCCAAATAACAACACTGTAACTTACACACCCTGGACGTTGAATCTGGAAGACACCCCATATAGATTCTCTGATCTCCACAACAAGTTCACTGCCATCGGCTGCGATACCCTTGCCTACATACTCGCCTATCATGGGAACAATAACTACGCCAGTGGGTGTGTGTCCATGTGCGACGATGAACAGAGCATCGTCACTGACTCTTGCTCCGGCATGGGTTGCTGCCAGACTTCCATACCCGAGAATATTAAATACTATGAAGTTATGTTTGATGAGGATTTCAACAACTCGGCTACTTGGAGATTTAGCAGATGCAGCTACGCCGCCTTGTTGGAGGCCGAGTGGTTCCATTTTCAGACATCTTACATTACCACGAACCAATTGATGCAAATTAACGGTGATGGCAGGGTGCCAGTGGTCATGGACTGGGCCATCGGCAACGAGACGTGCGAGGTAGCACGCCACAACCTGAGTTCTTATGCCTGCATCAGCAATAACAGTGCGTGCATCGATTCTTCCAATGGTACTGGTTATGTTTGCAACTGTTCGACAGGATACCAAGGCAATCCTTACGTCTCCAACGGATGCCAAGGTCTGTCTAATTTATTCTGTTTTCAATTATGTTTTTGACTTTCTGACTGCGACGGTGCCAAATTCTTGCTTTTGCACTTCAATTTTAGACATCAACGAATGCAATCTGCAACCAAATCCATGCTCAGATGGCATCTGCCAGAACCTACCCGGTAGTTACAGTTGTGACTGCCCCGAAGGCACGCACGGTGACGCTTACAATGGAACATGCATCCCAAATCAGAAGCTTTCCTTGGCGGCGAAAGCGGTTATAGGTGAGGTTCTTTCCTTGAATGGTTATTTCTCTCTTTCCAACTCCCTAACGTATCAATCATTCAGCACTTTCTCTTCTGTTTTTCTGTTCAACTCTTCATCTTTTGATCCACTCAAGAATATAAGAAAAGATATCATTAGTAATCTTGACTGTCTATTAGCAGTAGAAATAGAAGACAATGAATATGTCCAATTCTCATGTTTGATATCCACCAACAGAGGTTGGGTTTACTAGACGGAAATAAAGGAGGGAGTGGGAATTAGGAAAAGGATCAGAAAATAGCACAATATGAATCACTCGAGTGCATTTTCTGTTACTTTTCGTATCTTAGTCTTCCCCTCCTATCTTTCCATCCAACTGGCAACTGAAACACCAAACATAAAACAAAAGGTTAATTATCTGCGAAAGAATAAATTGCAGCATTTTTTCATTGGTATATTTAGTTTGGATGCTCGATCACGTTATGTGATGTTCATGGGTACGCAGGCACCTCCATCAGCCTGACTTTCTTACTAGTATTTGGCATGTGCATCTGTATGATTTATCAGAGAAGAAAACTCATCCAGTCAAGGAAAAGATATTTCAATGAACATGGGGGCATGCACTTACTGGAAGAGATGAGAAAACAAAGTCTCGCATTTAGGATCTTTTCTAAAGAAGAATTAGAGAGAGCAACAAATGGATTTGATAAGAACAGAATCCTTGGGCAAGGCGGATATGGAACTGTTTACAAAGGAGATATGGGAGACAATCAGTTTGTTGCCATAAAGCAGCCAAAGGTTATAAATGAGAGACAAAAGGAAGAATTTGGAAAGGAAATGCTTATTCTTTCCCAAGTCAACCATAGGCACATAGTCAAGCTCTTGGGCTGCTGTTTGGAAGTGGAGGTTCCCATGTTGGTCTATGAGTTTGTCCCTAATGGCAACTTGTTCGATCTAATCCACAGGAGGAACATAAATAACCTCCCTTTGGCTGTGCGTTTAAACATTGCTCATGATTCTGCTGATGCTCTCGCTTATTTACACTCTTCGGCTTCGCCTCCAATCATTCATGGAGATGTGAAGTCTGCTAACATCCTCCTACATAAAAATTACACTGCAAAAGTTTCTGATTTCGGAGCTTCAAGGCTAAATCCCAAGGATGAAGACCAGTTTGTTACTTTGGTTCAAGGGACCTGCGGTTACTTAGACCCCGAGTACCTTCAAACATGCAAATTAACTGAAAAAAGTGACGTTTATAGTTTTGGTGTAGTGCTCTTAGAATTACTGACAGGTAAGAAGGCAATTTATTTTGAAGAAAATAATGGAGAAGAGACGAGTCTTGCATCAAGCTTCATTTTGGCCAGGAAAGAGGATCGAATCGAAGGACTCTTGGACAATCAAGTGACGAGTGAAGGAGATGCAGAGCTGATTGAAAGGATTGGAGGGCTGGCAGTGCAGTGCTTGAGTGTAAGGGGAGAAGAAAGACCTACGATGAAGGATGTGGCCGACCAGCTAAACAACATGAGAAAGTTCAAGCAGAACCCGTGGACACCACCAAATACTGTGGACATTGAGAGCTTCCTTCCTGTTCCATCAGACGCTCAAACGTCTACTGGTAACACTAATTATGTTCCAAAGGTTGCATTGCTCATTGATTATGCAAGATAAAGATATGGTCCCTAAAGTTGCCATCTCAAGTGTTCCTCCCAAGTTGAACTATCCGTTCTAGCAATTAAGTTTTCTGGTGAGAGTTACGTCTGTTTACTAATTAGCGGCAAGAGAGAAAGAAGTAGTGTCTGCTATGGTTCAAATATAAGATTTTCTCAGTTCCAAAGGTTTTCAAAATTTAAAATTATTTGAAAGAATTTTTAAAGTTTAATAAGAAATAGAATTAAAATAAAAATAAATAAATAAATTTGAACAATCCAAAGGTCCTAATAATTGGGCCTGCAAATGAAGGTCATGCCCGGTCTGTGTTGTATCCGGACCTGACTTACTTGATCAGTGGCACCACAAATGTGCTTTGCCAGTCCCAGGAATTAAGGCTTAGTTCGAGAGGAACAAAAATATTCTCATAGTGACACTAATTCTTCTCAAAAGAAAAAAAAAAGGAAAATGAAAAAATATAATAGAAGATCATGATAGAAACACGAATCTACGTCACAGCTTTTAAATATCTATATGAATACATAAACATTCATGCAATAAATTTAGTTTATATCGAGTTTTATTCCAAAGATCTTGTAAAGAACACAAGCAAATCTTCCATTGGTCATACTTTTCTCACAATTGGAAGGCTAGAAGATCTCCGGATGCCCTTATCCTGCGGGGATATTTACATATCGATTATATATATATATATTATCTACCACCATTAATAAAAAAAAATAAGAGAGAGTTAAGTAGTACTTTTATTCATATAAAATTTACATTCAATAATTTAAATCCGAAATAAATCACTTTATTAAATTTGATTTATAATGATATATGTGTGTTATTAAATTCATATATAACCCCATCAATCGAAAAATTAATTCCAATATATATATATCAAACGACAGCACGAAAGGTCAAAGACTTGATATGCACGGCTAATCTAATATATTCAAGAAATTTGTAAAATCAATAACTTTTTTTTTCGTTGAGTTCAAATTGACCATGCTTCAATTATTGACCGTGTACAATTGTATTTTACTTAGCTTGGAGTGGTCAGAGACCAATTCTTACAGAGAGTTATATATAATTTGTATTATAAGATTAGTCCATTGACATAATCAAAACAATAATATACTAAGTTTTGTTCACAGCAAATCTGGAAATGAATCCAGGTGAAATAAGGTAGGAGGATCAGTGGGAATCAAGTAGAAGATTAACAGGATCAATATCCTTCTTTTTATAGCTTTATATCTCACGAGAATTTCATCCTTCCACGAAAGTAAAATAAATTATTTATGGAACACCATTGCTCTTCCGATTGACCTAGCTAATTGAACTGATCAGCCTACTATATCATGTTTAATATAAACAGAAGTAATCTGAATTAGTCTCCTTTTAAGTTTCTCCATAATTTGCATCGAACTTTTCTTCACTGCATGCATAATCAATCGGTCTTAATTAATTATAAATTGAGTATTATATATATCATTACTCCTCCTCCAACATAACCAATTAAATCAAAATGTATTCAAAACCTCTTCTTCCTTCCTTTCTCTTCTTCCTCCTAGCTCTCAACTCCTCCTTTCAACATATCCAAGGCCAACCTTCAAGCAAGGTAACCATTTAATTATTGCAATCACATTTTATTGCTCCTTGTTAGCTCACAACCTCATAAAAATAAATAAATATAAACTTCTTTTTTTTTAAGCTCTATGTTGTGTATCTTGGAGAGAGGAAACATGATGATCCAAATGATGTCACTGCATCCCACCATGACATGTTATCTTCCATTCTCGGCAGGTATATGTAATATATTTTAATTTTTTTAATTCTTCATGATCAGTTTTTTAGTTAATGTAAGTTAATTGACTTAATTTCAGCAAGGAAGAAGCTCTGAGTTCGATTGTTTATAGCTACAAGCATGGTTTCTCAGGGTTTGCAGCCATGCTTACTGAGTACCAAGCTGAACAAATCAAAGGTGACCTAATATAATATCGAATAGATGATAAATTCTTATTGGTTTTAGGCTGCTATAACATCGCTCGCGTTGTCACTGAGACTATTAAAAGATTGCTATTAATATATGCTCCATTGCATCTGTTGTTCAAGATTATTGCATCTAAAAAGCGATATCTAATCTCTAGTGCAAAGTCATATATATGATGAATCTTCGTGTCTTATGAAAGAAGCATTAATATATTTGCAATTTCAGATGATCGAATCTTCAATTTTCAGTCGTTGTTTGTTAAGTTCTAGTATAACTAGAAACTTTTTATAATATGATTAAATACCATAAATGATTTATGAGACTAAGGCAAGTTGATATTTTATACAGAATTGCCGGAAGTGATAGGTATAAAGCCAAGTGGTAGTGCGTCGTTGCTCACCACACGGAGTTGGGATTACCTTGGGGTTGGTTTAGGCAATGAACATAGCCAACCCTTGGGACTTCTCCAAAGAGCCAACTTTGGTGAAGATGTCATAATTGGAGTAGTTGACTCAGGCAAATTATATAACTCCAATAAAAATTTTATATTATTGTCATTAATCTTGTGATTATTTGATCTCACTACTTGATTTATGCGTATGTATAGGCATTTGGCCTGAATCTAGGAGTTTTGATGACTATGGTTATGGACCGATACCTTCTCGATGGAACGGGACATGTGAAGTAGGCCAAAACTTCACAATTAGCCATTGCAATCGCAAGATCATTGGTGCCAGATGGTACATTGGAGGAGTTGAAGCTACTGATCTCAGTGTAGACTACCATTCACCACGAGACTATCAAGGTCATGGCACACACACGGCTTCAACTGCGGCAGGCTCACTTGTGAGAAACGTGAGCTTTCATGGCCTTGGCAAAGGCACAGTGCGAGGTGGGGCTCCTCATGCTCGTTTGGCCATTTACAAGGCATGCTGGGGAGACGGCATTAATTGTCCTGATGCCGCGGTGCTTAAGGCGGTAGATGATGCCATACATGATGGGGTGGATGTATTGTCACTTTCTATCGTTGGTCGATTTTTCTTGAACTTTGCCACACTGCATGCGGTGGCAAGGGGGATTACAGTGGTCTTCTCGACGGGCAATGATGGGCCTCTTCCTCAATCACTCAGCAATGATCTTCCTTGGCTGATCACAGTCGCAGCTAGCACGATTGATCGTTCCTTTCCTACTGAAGTTACTCTTGGAAACAACCAAACAATAGTGGTAAGATTGCGTACTTTAATTAAACAAGCAACAAGTTCATATATATATATATATATATATATATATATATATATATATATATATATATATATATATATGATGTATGTTTGCTTTGAGTTTTATGTACACAAATGTCTCTTGAATATTGCAGGGTCAGTCCCTTCACTATGAATTAGAAGATGAAAGATTCAAAAAGTTGCTCTTTATTCCAAGGTAGCTAAACATTCTTGGAATCTAACCTTGATGCAGTTAATCTCTTGACTAGCGAGTCTGATTAAATTAGTTTTTTCATTGTTACAATAGGACTAGTTCGACTTTTATTTTTGGCTGAACTGGCCGATTCAATATGATCTTAAATGCACTGATATGATATGAATGTAATATGATGCAGTTGCTACACAGACAGTCTAAATTCCACAAATATACAAGGGAAGATAGTGGTATGTGCCGATTCAATAGGTGTTCTTGCAGGAGTTATTGCTTCTAGTGCTACGGTGGCAAATCGAAATTTTGCCCAAGTAGTGCATAGCTTACGACAAGCAAATGCAAAGGGGGTTATATTTGCTCGATCCCCACTGAGCATTCTTGAACATTGTCAGAATTTCTTGTGCATCTTCGTAGACAATGATGTTGTTTGGCAAATAAACACTTACACCATGAGGTATGTGTACTCTTCTGCAATCATAAACACAACTAATCGTGAGCTCCTTCCAAGTACTCTTGCCTTCAACAATTACTATAAACACCTCCAACGTCGTCTCTAGTCCGAGTGAGAAATTTACAAAATGAAACGTTACAATACAATGGAAGTTTCTGTATGCAATTCTAACAATAAGTTACGATTTTACAGTGATCCATCTCCCGTCGCCAAGGTGAGACCGGCATACAATATTGTTGGTAGCAGAGTGATGTCACCTAGGGTTGCAGCTTTCTCCTCAAGAGGGCCAAGTACACGATACCCGGATCTGATAAAGGTTTGTTCTCGAATTCAAGATGAACAATTCTACCTAAATCTGCTCATGACCATTGCTTTGGAAACTCGAATACAATGGAATGTTTTGTGATTGTTATGATTATCGTCAAGAATTGTTTTAGTCACAACTATTTGGAGCCAGCCAGATCCATGCACTTAAACTTCATCTTTTCTGCAGCCGGATATCACAGCCCCAGGAGTGAATATCTTAGCCGCTGTGTCTGACGGCTACCGTTTTGAATCCGGAACTTCCATGTCTTGTCCTCATATTTCTGGAATTGTTG
Source organism: Wurfbainia villosa (assembly GCA_025175895.1). Taxonomy (NCBI): domain Eukaryota; kingdom Viridiplantae; phylum Streptophyta; class Magnoliopsida; order Zingiberales; family Zingiberaceae; genus Wurfbainia; species Wurfbainia villosa. The sequence goes on from JAKLTH010000209.1 coordinate 95,996, forward strand.
CTCTTCTCAGAAACGTGCATCCAAAATGGTCGCCTGCAGCTATTAAATCTGCTCTCGTAACAACTGGTAAAGTAAATTTATGATCAAACTTAATTGTACTTCATTCACTAAATCTTCATATGTTTCTTGATCCTAACAAAGCCATTTTTGCATTGTTTGAAGCTTACACAACCGCTGCATATGGATTTCCTATTGAAGCAGACGGAATTCCCCGAAAACTTGCTGATCCTTTCGACTACGGTGGCGGTCATGTTGATCCCAACAAAGCTCTCGATCCTGGACTAGTTTACGATGTTGATCCAAACGATTACTTCAAGTTCTTCAACTGCACTGATGATGTATCATTTTGTGACCTACTGGACAGTCGTTTGTACCACTTGAATCTGCCGTCGGTCTCCATTTCCGATCTCAAAACTTCCGTGACAATAAATAGGACTGTTACCAATGTAGGCGAAACGAATTCTATATATCGAGCTGTAGTGCAGTCTCCTCCGGGTACTGATATGCTTGTGGAGCCTTCCATCCTGGAGTTCAGTGCTTCTAAGAATACACAAACCTTTGCGTTAACATTCAAGGCCCTTCGAGCAGTGCAAGGAGACTTCACTTTTGGAAGTTTAACATGGACGGACGGTGGGAATCATACCGTCCGAATCCCTATCGCAGTTCGAGTTATCATCGAAGACTTCTTTTCCAACACCTCCTAAATTGTTGAAGACAAATATGGATGTAATATGCTTCAGTTCACTATTCTCAGATTTATAAGAGATTCAGGAATAATTTGTATGTGTTTTTACATGAATAAACTTGCTTTCTCATTTATTGTTTTTCTTTCAATATACAGTGCTGTGTCTCAATAGGAAGAAGGAAAAAAAAAGAGACAGTAATAACACCATCAAATCATTTATGGTTTCATGACTAGAGAAAACAAATATGTATAATTTGAAGCTCGATGAGGTTGAACATCATCGTTTCATCTTCTCTTCTCGTCCTCCTCTTTGTCACCTTCCAGATTTCATATTGGTCCATTCAGTGAGTGCACTCTGTACATGGGATGAAGTATTGGGATCTACATCATGAACATTTGACCACTTATCAAGTAGGCTTTCATTTTCCTCGACATTGTATATTACTTCCTGTGGATGTTGCCTCAACTTTCGCAATTTGTCTAGCTCCTCAGCAACTTCCTTCATGGACGGTCTCTCTTCTCCCTTTATATGCAAACAATGACTAATGAGATCACAAAGTTCTTGAATAAATTCTATATCAACTTCCTTTTTCACTTGATTGTCCAAAATATCAAAAACTTTGTTCTCATTCATTGCCAAAGTGAAAGTCGAAACCAAACTCCTTTGTTCTTCAGATTCTTCAAAATTAATCGCCACTTTACCAGTGAATATCTCCAAGAGAACCACACCAAAACTATAAACATCACTTTTATAGGTCAACTCATATGTCATGAGGCATTCGGGATCAATGTAGCCATGAGTAAATTGTATTAGAGTAGCAAATTGTTTCTCTCCGTTTGGAGGAATTAACTTTGAAGCTCCAAAGTCTGAAACTTTGGCAACATAATCATCATCTAAAAGAATATTGGAAGGTTTCACATCTCCGTGAATGATACGAGGTGAAACTTTCGAGTGCAAGTATTCTAAAGCATTAGCGGACTCATAAGCAATCCTTAGCCGGGTATCCAACGAAATTGGAGATGATTTCCCACTTGCATGAATCAAGTTAGATAAAGTTCCATTGGGGACAAACTCATAAACTAATATTGGCACCTCGGTCTCCAAACAACAACCTAAGAGCTTCACTATATTACCATGCCTAATACGTGATAGAATAAGTGTTTCAGTTCCAAAATCTTTCTTTAAGTTCTCGTTGATAACCACAGGCTTCTTTATGGCGACAACACGTTTGTCTTCTAAAACTCCTTTGTAAACAATTCCATTACCTCCTTTGCCTACAACGCACTTGTTATCAAAATTATTTGTTGCCTTCTCTAACTCTGTGCTTGCAAAAATATCAAACCTAAGAAGACCTACTTCTTCTTCCTTCATCATCTTTTTCTTTAACTCATAACCCCCATGTTCTTTGAAATATTTCTTTTTCATCTCTTCGAGCTTCCTTCTCTGATAGGTAATATAGAGACACAAACCACATAGCAATAAGATGATAATCCCGCCAGAAACACCTGTCATAGATAAGATACATGATAAATATTGAATTTATACAAGATTACTCCATCGCAAATCATGATTAGGACACATTATGTGGGATAACATAATCTGTGATTCTCTCAAATTCTAGGGTCAAAAGTTCAGCAGTTGTGCCTACTTGAGGGATTCTTGAATGAATAGTCTTATCCCAAAACAAAAAATCATCCATGAATTAAAGTAAACATTCTTACCTATAGTCATCCTTGCCATCAAGGAAAGCTCTTGGTTTTTCATGCACATCCCATTGTAAGCCTCCCCATGCGTCCCTTTGGGACAGTAACACCGGTAGCCGGCAACTAAGTTCTCGCATTTCGCCCCTTCCGAGCATCTAGTATTTGGTTGATCACACTCAGCGATATCTGCCAACATAATCATATCGCATGTCAAACATAGAATGAATCACTCGATCCGAAACATTTTACATTTATATAATCGATCCATAGCGCACATGCACACTTACCTTGGCATCCATTTGGCACATAAGGATTGCCTCGATACCCCTCGGTGCAGTTACATAGATACCCCGGGCCATTGGCCGAGTCCAAGCACTCGCTATGGTCACTTACGCAGGCTAAGGAACCAGGGTCGTTGCGCCTTGCCTCCTCGCATGTCTCGTTTCCGATGGCCCAGTCCATGACCACCGGCACCCTCCCGTTGGTGTTTACTTCCATGAGCTGGCTCGTTGTGATGTAAGCCTTCCGAAACCGGAACCACTCCTCCTCCAACAGCACAGCGTAGCTGCACCTACTAAAGTTCCAGGTGCCGGCGCTGTTGAAATTGGCATCGAAGTAGACTTCGTAGTGTTTGAGATTATCCGGGATCGATGTCTGGCAGCATCCGATGCCCGAGCAGGCGCCGTCGGTGATGCTCCGTTCACTCCCGCACATCGACACGCAGCCGCTTTGGTAGCTGCCGTTGCTCTTCTGGCTTTGGATGTAGACGAGGGTCTGGCAGCCGATGGCGGTGAACTTGTTTTGGGTATCGGAGAATCGATACGGCGTGCTTTCCATTTCCATGCTCCATGTCGAGTAGGTGACGGTGGCGTTGTTGGGGTTGTAGCAGGATGAGGAGACGTGGTTGAGCATGCGGACTTGAGCCGTGAGCAAGGAGATGTTGAGCACCTCGACGTTGATGAAGAATGGCTTCTCGACGCCGGATTCTGTCTTGTTGCAGAAGAGTTCGAAGCCTGGCCGCGAGCAGTTGGGGTCGATCCCGAACGGGTGCGGGATCTCGACGTCGCCGCACTTGGTCCGGCAACTGCCGGAAGATGAAACAGCAGGTACAAGCAGCAGCAGATGGAGCAGGAGAAGAGAATCCATGGTGTTTCTTTGGTGTGGAACGAGGGCTGTGCTTTATTGTAGAAATAGTCAGATCAAAGCTAGCTTTTTTCTTCGAAAATATCTTGGAAATCGCGTGAAGGTGATTGCGAGGAGATCAAGTCAAAACATGCATGTTCAAGTTGTTATTTTTTCTGCGAAAATATCTTGGAAATCGCGTGAAGGTGATTGCGAGGTGATCAAGTCAAAACATGTGCAAGTTGTTATTTGAAAGTAGAAAAATTAGAAGAATTGAACGATAATTCACAAGATTAGACGAGTTTAAAACATGTGCAGATCGTTATTCGAGAGTGAAAACTTTAAGTCAATGATTGTACCAAAGAGACCAATGCTGTTAAATAGATCAGAAAAAGACTGTGTTTACTCTCGTGGAGAGGAGGGAAAAGACGATCGAGGAGAGGATGGAAGGCAAAGGGGAAAGGAGAGAAATGAGACAGAAAAATTATCCAGTTAACCTCATAATTGTCAATCTGTCTGATCCTAATCTTCTTAATTCTGATTGCAATTCATCTTAGCAAAAATACTGAAAACAAAACAAAATTGTATGATGTCTCTCGAGCTTTTGTAAATGCTTTTTAGTTGAACTATGACCCCATTGTACGTAGTGAGTAGAATACCCATGCAAGGAATTGAAGAAATTGTTATCGAGTATTCATATTTAAGAATCCTTTTTAATTTTTTCCAAAAGAATACAATACTTTTATTACGCAATCAGCTCTTTGGTCATCATGATTCATGCATGCATGATTGATTAATTATTTAGCTATTGAAGTGAAAAATAAAAATTAAAGTTTGAAAGGTATATGTTAGCCAATCAATTAATGCATGACTCGGCTAAAATTTACATTAATTTGGTTCAATGCCATGATTTTTCATTTATTGTTTTACGCAAAAAAAAAAAAGATGTAGATATTATAATGGGCATTCAGTTGTTCTTAAAATGAAGTTAATTCAATTAAGATAGATTACTTGATTAACTTTAAATTAAAATGATTTTATATATAATTTTAGTTGAATTCATAATTACTAGCTAACTATTTTGGAAGTCCCTAAACAATTCAAAAAATGATCATATACTAACTATTTTTTACTTAAATTTAACATTTAAATATATAAATGTTCAAAGTGATTGGAAGCTAACCATTCTTTCAAAATTTAAAATGATCTAAAAAATTCATGTATCAGTTTATAAAAATTTATTGTAAAAGTTATATCACCTTGATCTCTATTATTCTATTAAAAAAATAATATTTTTAATTTAATTTTTAATATTTTAAAAATTATAACCATATGATGCGCCAATAAGACTAATTGAATAGTCTATCTAATTTTTTAAATGGACTAAGAAGCATCTAACAATTTATTTGAGAGCATTTATAATAATATTTTTTCTTTTAAAAAAAACATTTCTTCATGCTTCTTTAATTTTTCCTAACAAACAAAAACAAATGGATAGCTAAGAAAAGGAAATGAAATATAAGCAAATTCTAATTGTTGTAGTGGAAAAGGAAAATAAATTTAGTAGTTATACGTGCATTAATTTTCGTTTTTGGTAACTTACCATCAAAGGAAATTATGGGAAATTAGCAACGAAATCTTCAAAGCCTTCCATGGATCTTCTAAGTGCACTAATTTTTCTTTCTTTGGAAACTTACTATATAAGGAAACGAAATCTAGCAATCAAAGCTTCCATCTTTTCTGCTGGTGCATTTTCTCTATGGGGGGGAGATGTGTTTAAAATTTAAACCTGATTATATTGGTAGGTTAAATCTAGAAAAAACCGGGTCAAATTGATTCATAACCAATAGCAAGACAATTCAAGTGAACTATATCTATGGTTGGATGAACTCGAAAACCTAAAAAAATATCTTCATTTGTGATTTTAAAGAATAAACTAGTATTAATGGTATCAAATGATTTATACTTGTTTAATATGATATGGTAATGTAACTCACGACCTTAATAATTGGTGAGTGACGATGATCAACAATGATAGAGACATATACATTTAAATTCGAATAAGTCTCCTTTGAAATCAGGCTAAAATATTTTTTTTTAAATATATAAATAATTAGAACACTAGTTTTTATCTAAATTATCTTCCTTTGGAGTACCAGATTCATTCAAATATTTATGTTTTTTTAAATATTGAACCGGATCAGTACAAAGAATTGAAATATTATACACTAAATAATAACAACAATTAATAACATTAAGAAGCAACACTATAAAGGAACTAACTGAGAATTTTTACAAAGCCTTCCTAAACTCTTTTTTTTTTAAATAAAAATTTACCTTCCTTTTTTATTTTTTTTTCATACAAAAAAAAATCTATGTTCTTGATTAATCATCTTCCGTAATTTCTATTTATACCAATTCTCCCACTTAAAAGTTCATTCGAGATCTTCTCTCCTAGTTTTTTTTTTCTATTTTGAGAATAAAAACACACAAGAAAGGGAGAGAGAGAGAGAATTTGAGGAGGTTTTCTTCTTTTCTTCTTCTTTTTTAATCATTGATTTCACTAGATTGATTAATTAATTGTGGCGTTAGATTTTGTTGCAGGTTGAAGAAGAATGGATCATCTTCCTCCTTCGCACCTCGCTCGTGTTTGCAATGATCAAAGACTGCAGCAATCCAATGTGGATGAGGAGGTCAAGAACATTAACAACAGTAGCAACGAGGGGAGTAGCAGCGGCGGCGGAGAGGCCGGAGTGCAGAGCCAGAGGAAGCGCGGCAGGCCACCGGGCTCCAGGAACAAGCCTAAGCTACCGGTGGTCATCACGCGCGACAGCGCCCACGCGGTGCGTGCGCACGTGATGGAGGTCGCCGCGGGGCACGACATCGTCGAGAGCGTCGCCGAGTTTGCGCGCCGCCGTCAGTTCGGCGTCAGCGTGATCAGCGGCCGTGGGACCGTCTCCGACGTGACCGTCAGCGGGGCGGCCGGCGTCGTGATGCCGCTCCGAGGCCGGTTCGATATCGTCTCGCTCTCGGGGTTGGTCCTGCCGTCGTCGTCTCTGCCGGCGGCCTCATGGCTGACGGTGTACTTGAGCAGCATTCAGGGGCAGCTGTTGGGCGGGAGCGTGGTGGGGCCGATGGTGGCGGCGACGCCGGTGATGATCATGGCTTCTTCGTTCGGGAACGCGACCTACGAGAGGCTGCCTCTGATGCCGGAGGAGCCGCGGGATCAAGACATCCGGCCGTTGCAGGGTCCGTCGGCGGCGCTTCCTCCAGCGCCGCAGCAATTGCTAAGCGGCGCGAACCCCCCGCCGTTTCACGGCCACCTGCCACCGCTGCTGAGCCTGATCAACAACACCACCGACGCCACCACCACCACCACCACCAATCAGAACATCCTACCGTCGCCGACGGTCGATGAGTTCCGATCTTGGGGAAGACAACAGAATCACTAATTTTTGGGAAATAGTCATTCGATTATATGTTAATGATGATTTTATTGTTTCGATTTAAATAATTCTGCTGCTTAACTAAATTAAAATGTTTAAGGTCAGTCTTCTCTTGTTTGGATGAAATCAAGAGTTACATTGAAATCTAAACAGTTAATACTACTAAAAAAAGTTTAATTTTATTCCTATTGATTCGAACAAGGATAATATCACATTCAATATGATACAAGACCAAAACTAAATTATCTAACGTTATAAACGACATAAAATATAGTGATAACATTTTTATGAAAGTTATTAAACGATATACTTTTTATAGTCAAATTTAAATAATTGAAAGAAATACAATTATAACCACGTGAGCTCGTAGCAAATTTGCAAACTTTAATTAGTAGGTGTTATATTATACAATTTAAAATTTATCAAATTTACTACAATTATATACCATCAAAATATTTATGCATATCAACAAAATTTAACACGAGAAGTTTGACAAATATGAACAACTAAAACATTATAAATCACGAGTATAAACTATACAAATTCTCAAACGACAAAATACCGATAAATATTGATAAGGCCTTGCCCAAGCAACAAAATGTTATCGATCAAATACCACTAAATTCTACAATGTTAGTAGAAGTCGTTTGCTAGTGAAATTTTCTATTGCATGCATATATATACTTCCAATACAACTTGATTTAAGTTCGAGTACTGTTGGTTGCTAATTAAAATAAAGCCGATCAATTGCTTCAAAGTGAATGACTCATTAGGGTTAGGCCACATGATGACTAGTTAATTAGCTCAAGTAACTTGAATTATAGAGGTTGAGTTCTCATTCCATCTCAAAATGAGTAGGGTTTTGAGAGAGGGACACTTTCTCAATACATAGACTTATTAGACTCTACTAAAAAGCACTGACTACTCTTAACCTTAACAATAAAAATTCTTGTTTTTTGAAATAAAAAAAGAAAGAAAAATTAAAATGGCACAAATAGTAAGAACAAAGAACTGATAAACTGAACAACAACTACGAGAATGAAAAATTAAAATGTTACAAATATTAAAAACGAAAAACCATAAATTTAAGACCAACGCAAGAAGGAAGATCATTGAAATGCCATCCACAGCAATAACGCATGGAAAAAAAATTGGTATGTCATAAAAAATAACAACTAAGAGCCACCAAACTGAACACCAGAAAGAAAAAAAAATTAGAAAGTCATAAACAGCAAGAACTAATAGCCTGTAAACTCATCAAAGGAAGAGAAGCTGGAATATATGCCATAAGGGGAGATAAATGAAGAATAAGACAAGAAAGGGAGCAAGGATAAGGCAAGGAAGATAAGGCTGATGACAAGCCTTCAAAAAACCATAACCCTTTTAGCTTCTCTTTACTTTTCTTTTTGAAAATAAAATTCCCACCTTATTACTTAATCTTCTTCCTTTCTATTTATCTTGAATTATCATAATTTAAAATTCATATTGAACCACAACTCAGTCAACACCGCACCTTGTATGCCTTCTTTCTGTCTATTCTTAAACTGTTTTTGTTTATTTGAATTCATAAGATTAACTGATTTAGGGTTAGCTAATTGAAGAAGAAGGTGAGGAATGGATAATCTTCTTCCCTACCTCGCTCAAAATCGCCACCATCTTTACCAAGATGGAATCTTGCAGCAAGCCAACAATGTCGAAGAGGAGCTCAACAACAGCCATAATAATGATGGCGGCGGAAGTGGCAGCGAGCCGGGCGAGCAAGGGAGCAGCCGGAAGCGCGGTCGTCCGACGGGATCTAAGAACAAGACGAAGCCTCCGGTGGTCATCACGCGCGAGAGCACCAACGCGATGCGAGCGCACGTTATGGAGGTCGCCGCAGGGAACGACGTCCTTGAGAGCGTCATCGAGTACGCGCGCCGGCGCCAGGTCGGCGTCACCGTGGTCAGCGGCGCCGGGGCCGTCGTCGGCGCGACCGTCCGCAGTCCGCTCGGCGGCGTAGTGCCGTCGCTGCGCGGCCGGTTCAAGATCGTCTCGCTCTCGGGGTCGATCTTGCCGCCGTCGACTCTGCCGGCAGCGTCGTGGATGACGGTGTACCTGGCGGACGGGCAGGGGCAGGTGGTGGGAGGGAGGGTTGTGGGGCCCATGGTGGCGGCAGAGACGGTGATGCTCATGGTGCTTTCCTTCCCCAACGCGACGTACGAGCAGCTGCCGCTAAGTCCAGAGGAGCCTCCGGAACTCGATTGCACTCAGTTGCAGAGGCCGCTGACACTTCCATTGTCTCTGCAGCAACTGGCGGGCGGCATTGACGGCTACAACTCCATGCGCTTTCAAGGCCATCTACCGCCGGCGCCGGCGAGTAGTGTTGTCATGAACAACCTGCAACTTCCGACCGAGGTCACTAATTTGATGAACACATTTACAAAATACAGCTAAAATGGCGAGTTCATGCAAAAGGATGCCGACGGCCAGGAGTAAATTTCACCAAGATCGTGCCGTGCAAACGCTTGCAAGTCTTCTTTTGAATAACCCTATTTCTCGTGCTTCTTTTCTCAAATTTATGTCTACTGAGAGATTCATTATCTTTTCAATATCTCTAATTTGCGTGGTTGCATAAGTTTTTATCTTTTTTATATTATTCATAGATTAATTAATTAACATATATATCTACAATATCACGGTGTTTATTATTTATAGGTATGTGAAAGTGTACATAAATGTTAAATTTGAATTTTAAAGAGAAATACACAAATCTTATACTTAGTAGATTAAAGATAGAATATATAAAATTTAAATTATAGGATAATTAAAATGAATGAGAGTATTGTATTCTTTGTAATCGTAAAGTATCTTTTAAACTTAAAGAGAAATTTTACAAAATGATATTAGATATCGATCTACTATGTTATATGAAACTAAATATTAGACTAAAACGCATGAGCAAAAATGAGAATTACAGAGATTAAGATGTTAAGATTGATGTGCTGATATATGAGAATATATAAAATAAGGAATAAAAATATTAGAGCAAAAGTTGAAGTTGTACTTATTGAGAAAAAATTTCAGAAGATATATATACAAATATATATTTAGACGATGCAAAACTATTACAAAAATGTAAAACAAATGAGAAGGAGGAAGAAAAAGTCTTAGTTAATAATAATAAAATAAATAATAATAATTTAAATATAGATGATGACATAGTATCATATAGAGGTCAATAGTACAGTGAATTTCATCTAATGAAATAAAATTTAATCATAGAATATCTGATAATTCTTATTTATGATAAAATTTGAAAGCTATAATAATTCTTTTGTGAGAAAACTTGAATGTCAATGGCTCGGGGGCTTCCCGAATGTCAATCTGTAAGGGATATTGATCTTGCTAGTGTATACTTATCAAGCTTTTTCTTGTTGCATAAAAGTCCCACAACTAACTAAGTGTCCTAAGCTAATTCCTTCGGCACATGCATAAAAGTCCTACAACCAAGTCTCCTAACGAATTCTTTCATCTAGAAGCTCTCTCTCATATATCAAACCCTAATGGAATTAATGGAGAACTATTTAGTATGTACACTTGTAATTAATTGGCTTATTGATGAACTTTTATCTTTGTTCCCTTTCCGCTCGTCGAAAAGTTCTATGGCCTACAAACTTATTATACTGTAAAGCTCTACAAGATCGAGTTACCAACTACGCCTTTATTAATGAACTCTTGTGTGAAGAAAGATCATCTTTTATGTGTCACCTATGTGCCTTCGCCTAAGGAGGCACTATTAAGCATAAATCTTTAGTGTTACTCTAAGTTATTGGCCACTTCAACTCATGCTAAAAATCTCTTGGAAATCAACACCACCCCTCTTCATAAAAACATATATTCAATCTCGACACACTTAATCTCACTAAAAAAATGATAATTAATTTGATGAAAAACTACTTTAGTAGGACTTATCCAACTGAACATACATACTTCAGCCAAACTACATCCGGCTAATTCGAGCAAACATAACTAGACTTGTTTAACCATGTTCCTAGTTGAGGTTAAACAAGACTTCTCTAATCCGTTGTAAAATCACCATAGAAAAATCATAATGAAAAAGAACTAATAACTACATGAGTTTTAAAAATGACAATCTATCAATAAATATCGAGAAGATCGATCTAATGGAGGTTCATCAAATATCAAGCTTGTCTTATGTATAAGTGACAAAATATTACGAGTGCAACTAATTAACTTCTCAACTTTAAATCCTTGTTTGTGGTTCAAACATCATCACAAATAATATCCTAGAGAGTGGAGACCATATCAAAGAAGCTAATAAGTTGTCAATTCCACTAATAATGCAAAAAAAAAAAAAAATCCTTACAACAAGCTAAGCCATGAATTATAATAGTTGATTAGTGCACTAACATATTAATTAACTACAAATAAAATTACTTCTGTTTGACATAATTTTATATTTGATTGATTGACTCACTAGAATTATACGTTAACCTGATCAATTTGTTCGCACGAGTAATCTAATCCATTGTGATATTCCGTTTCCTAATAGATGAGCTTGAAAAAATTGACTCATCGCGAACAGCAAGAATTAAGAGGCAATAAGCTCGACAACAACAACAACACAATAAAACAACAACAAAGGAAGGAAGGCTTTTGAATGTAGTTTGAAAAAACTGCCCAAGCTCGATCACCTTCCACTTTTATATTTTTTTTTATATTAAAGTTTTGTGTCTCATTTAATTTCCTTCCTTTCTGGTTATTCTTCTCTCATAATTTAAAATGCACGCACACTGAACCACAACACAAATGCACCTGGTAAGCATTGCTCCTTTTAAGCTTTTTCTTCCTCTCCTCTGAGGAAGAAATATGTATTAAAAATATAGCAGAAGTTAGGTATGTTGTTTTTCTTCCTTTCTTGTTATTTGTTTTTGTTCATTTTATCTCATATGATTAATCGATTATAGCTAGCGTTTAGATAATTGTAGAAGAAAGTGAAGAATGAATTATGTTGAAAGATTTCAACAGCCCAATGTCCAAGTGGAGCTCAACAACAACAGCAGCAGCAGCAGCAACAGCAATGTTAGAAATAACAACAACAACAATAAGTCGAAGCGTGGTCGTCCGCTGGGATCTAAGAACAAGGCGAAGGCACCAGTGGTCATAACGCGTGGCAATGCAATGCGAGTGCATGTGATGGAGGTACCCACCGGCCATGACGTCGTCGAGAGCATTTCCCAGTTCGTGCGCCGCCGCACGGTCGACATCATCGTGACCAGCGGCTGCGGGACCGTGGCCTGCGCGGCCATCCGCAGTCCGATAGGCTCCACGTTGCAGCTGCGCGGTCCCTTCGAGATCGTCTCGCTCTCAGGGTCGATACTGTCGCCACCGTCTCTGACAACGACGGTGTGGCTGACGGTGCATCTGGCGAACGGGCTAGGGCAGATAGTGGGCGGTGCTGCAGTGGGGCCGTTGGTGGCGCTGGGGCCAGTGATGGTCATAGCCTTGTCGTTCGAGAACGCGTCGTTTGAGTGCTTGCCGCTGATACCGGAGGATCCTCTTGAACTAAACAGTCAGTTGCAGGTGCCGCTCATGTTTCCGCAGCAACCTCAACAGCAATTGTTGGGCGGCGTTGGCAGCGAAAACACTGCGCCGCTTTTTCATGGTCAACTCTCGCCGCCGTCGAGTTCGGTGAACAACAACTTCCAACTACCAATTAGCGACAATGATCTGGAGATATTAGAGGGAGAGTTTAGGTCGTTAATATAAAATCTGTTGCCGATATAATTGTCTTACATGGAGTTCGAAGAACAGAATGTTGATGATTTTCTTACTTCTCCGGATCTACTTTGAATCCATATTATTTTGTTGGTCTCTGACTGTGAAAATTTGCATGGCATATATTTTCTATCGCAAATGGATATACTCACCAAAATTTTTTTCGAATTGTCATTTTAATTAATGCCACGAATATATAGGAAACTCACATTTTCAAATATTGATTACAAAGTCAAATGAATAAACATTCATTTAAATATAATTACTAGGTCACATGCATGTCATACAATTTACATGTTAGAAAATAATAACATAGTGATAAACAGAGATTATTAGTGAGATAAGCTCTCAAGATGACAAAGATGCCTATAAATACCGATATAACTTCATGAAGTTCATCAATTAAATTATCAAACATTTTCCTGGCATTCAAGAGCTCATATACAAGCTATAAAATGATATGAGATCAAATACGTTATTCTCAATTCTATGTCGATATTTATGAGTTGTGTGTTCAATTATTGTGAAACAAAAGTTTACATTCAATATAACTCATTCGCCATAATAATAATATTAGGTCGAACAATGGAAACTAATATTACTTTCTCTAACTTATATTGTATATGTTTCCATATGACCTCTCATTTACTCTGAAATGTCACTCGTGATTAACTCTTCAAACTCTTAACCCATTATATTATAACTTATGTATGCAAGACTTGTGTACAATGAACAAGAGGATAAGAAAAACATGACTTGGTACGTGCATTGAATAGTAGACAATTGCACTAATTTAGACAAGATAAATAAAATAACATAGTTTAAATTAGTGTATAACTAATTGAATTTAGTGGAGTCACCTTTCACCAAAATGAGAGTGAAAAGGCTTTCGCCGAGGCATTTATAAACCCTTAATCCTAGGACCTTCCCCCCTTTCAATATATTTTTAAAAAAATTCATTTCCTTAATTGCTCTTCTTCCTTTCTAATTATTACAGTGATTCACTCCAACAGATCTACTTCAATTTACCTTTTTATACTCTTCTTCTCTATTCTACTTCCCTGAGAAGGGAGAAAAAGAAAAAGACAGTTTAGAAGGATTTAGTTAATCTTGTATATTTGTTTGATTTTTGTCTATTCTTTTTTTAATCAAATGTCGATTTATTTTTCTTTAATTATAGTGTTAGATTTTGTTGCAGAATTTAGAAGAGAGTGAAGAATGGATCTTCTTCCTCCTTCCAACCAAGATCAAAGCTTGCAGCAATCCGATGTCAAAGAGGAGCTCAAGAACATTAATTACGGCGAGGAGGGGAATAATGGCTGCACTGGATGCAACAGTGGGGAGGGCGGCGAACATAGGAGCAATCGATTAAAGCGACGCGGCCGACGGCGGGGATCCAGGAACAAGGCTAAGTTGCCACGCAACGAAGCGTGGGCGCATGTGTTGGAGATCACAGCCGGCCAGGACATACTCGACAGCGTCGCCAGGTTCGCACGCCGCAACTGCGTCGGCGTCATTGTGATCAACGGCAGCGGGGCCGTCTCCACTGTGACCCTCCAGGACCCGACCGGAGCCGACGTCGGGCTTCCGCTCCAAGGGCAGTTCGAGATCATCTCCCTTTCAGGATCGATCCTTCCATCGCCGTCTCCATCTGCGTCGCAGTGGCTGGCAGTGTGCCTGGCTAGTGAGAAGGGGCAAGTGGTGGGTGGTAGAGCAGTGAGGCCATTGGTGGCGGCCAGGATGGTGATGATCGTGGTTTCGCTGCTCGAGGATACGGCGTACGAGCGACCGTCACTGACGCCAGAAGTAGTAGACAGCTCATTGCAGGGATCGCCGGCGCTTCCACCGCCGCCGCAACAACTGTTAGGCAACTTGGTCAACGGAAACATCCCTATTCTAGACGTTCCGTTGCATCCGTCGCCGCAAATGGTGGCCAGCATGGTCAACCAAGACACCCCTATATTAGAAAGCCCGCTGCAGCGGTGGCCGGCAATTCCAGAGCCGACGCCCCCGCAACAATTGCTAAGCAACGTGGTCGCCGGAAACATCCCTATGCTAGACGGCTCGTTGCAGGAGTCACCGGCGATTCAACCGCCGTTGCAACAACAGACAGGAGGCATGGTCGACGGCAACATCCCTCCGCCGTTCAACGAACAGCTTCTGGCCGACGAGGAGCACGGATGGTGGGGGGATGGCCAAGTTATGGATGCTCTTTGGAATTGGGACACTTAAAATTGGTCTACTATTAGCCATAGGATTTGCGTTTAGTATTTAGTTAATCGTGTTAATTAAACAATTATGATTTAATAATGATGGTCTTTCAAATTAGTTTAATTTGATTTGGGTTATTAATCTTAAACATCTATTTCTCGTGGATTAAGAAAAGTCAAACATTCGATTTAATGATCTCTCCGCTTCTCCCTCTGTTCTCTTCCCTCTCCCTCTCTCGCTCTCTCCCTCTCTTCCCCTCGCAGTCTCCCTCTCCGGCAAATGGCGGATGCTTCCATCGTCCACGGGGACTTCCTCGATGGGAATTCCACCTACTGCTACCGCGCCATGCTCACCACCTCCTCCGGCATTTGGCTTGGCGAAAACCCTCTGCACTTCTCCTTACCCATCCTCCTCTACCAAATCATCCTCATCTTCCTCCTCTCCAACCTCACCCACCTCGTCCTCCGTCGCTTCGGCCAACCTCTCATCGTCTCCCAAGTCGTTGTACGCCGCATTCTATGTATTTTTTCCGACGCCCTCTATCTTTTCGTCCAATTATCATGTGAGTATTATTGCTGCAGGCGGGTTGGCTTTTGGGTCCTAATTTCCTCGGCCAAAGTCCCATCTTTGAAAAGATGTTCGTCCAGCAGAGCTTTGAACAGCTCGGCACCATCGCCGCTTTATCCTTCATGCTCTTCTACTTCGTGGTGGGCGTCAAGGCTGACCTCACCATGATCCCCAAGGCTGGGAGGAAGATCGTGGGCATGGCCGTGTGCGGCACCCTGTTCCCCTACTTATCCATTTTCCTCGCTTCCTGCGCCATGGACAGAGCTTTGCCACTGCGGATCCACCAATCACATTTCATGTTGATCTTTGCTGACCGCTGGTCCATCACGTCCTACGCCGTCATCTCCGGGGTCCTTGCCGAGTTCAATCTTCTTACCTCCAAGGTTGGCCGCCTCGCCATGTCCGCCACCCTCCTCGCCGATATCGTCCACCTCTTCGCCATGGCCTGCATCGGCACGTTCCTGACCGGCTTCAGGAGACATGACGACCTGCTGCAGGGCTTAATGGCGATGCTTTCCTTCCTCGGCATGGTGGCGATCATCATGTTCGTCTTGCGGCCGCTGGTGGTCTGGCTCTGTCAGCGGACGCCCGAGGGGGAGCTCCTTGGCGAGGCCAGCTTCATCGCCATCATACTCATGGCGGCGGGCTGTAGCCTTATGGGCATCTTCATCGGTTTCGATTGCACCACGGGCCCCTTCTTCTTCGGGATGGTGCTTCCTGGCGGGGCGCCACTGGGGACCACGCTGGTGGAGCGCCTGGACCGCTTCGTCACTGGGGTGCTGCTGCCCGTTTCCATAGCGCTCGCCGGGATGCGGATAGACCTGACGTCGCTTGTGGACGGTAAGGAGTGGGGGATATTTGTGATCTTGGTGGTGATCGCCGTTGTTACCAAGTTCGTCGGTGTCGTCCTTCCCTGCTTTTGCAGCAGCATGCCCCGCCGGGAGGTTTTGGCTGCCGGCCTCGTGATGATCAACAAGGGTATATACGAAATTGGATGCGCTCTCCAGTGGATAGACGACAAGGTATGTTCTAGCACTCCGCCAAAACACTTGTGTGCATTGCTTGGTTGAAACAGAGCAGGAACAATTAACAAACAAAATTGAATTTTTATTACAGTTTATGGATGACCAAATGTACACCATCGTTGTTATCTGCACCCTCCTCCTCGCCGGAAGCACCACTCCACTGCTCAAATCCATGTACAGGCCGGAGGATCGGTTTCTGGTGCACAACCGGCGGACTCTGCAGGACGCGGAGCCCGACGACGAGTTCCGCATCGTTGCATGCGTTCACGACCAGGACAACGTAAACCCCATTCTTGCCCTCCTCGAGGCCGCCGGCCCGTCGTCCCACTCCCCCATCTGTGTCTACCTTCTCCATCTCATCCAGCTCGTTGGCCGCGCCGATGCCATCCTCATCAACTACAAGTCCGAAGGTTCCGCCCCCATCTCCGACTCCGACCGCATCGTGAATGCCTTCAAGCTTTTCGAGAAGCAGTTCGACAGCGGCTGCATCTGGGTTCTCCCCTACATCTGCATCTCCCCCTACATCAGCATGCATGACGACGTCTGCTCTCTCGCCCTCGACAAGAATACCACCCTCGTCATCCTCCCCTTCCACAAGAAAGCCATCCCTAGCGGCAACTTCATCTCCGGCGTGGGCCACGCCGTGCAGGCATTCACCATCAATGTTCTTCAATATGCCCCCTGCTCTGTCGGCATCCTCGTAAACCCTTTTTCGGAAGGCGGGGGGCCGCTGCAACTGCGGTGTGTGGCGGTCTACTTCCTCGGTGGGGCGGACGACCGGGAGGCGCTCGCACTGGGGGCACGCCTGGCGGAAAACTGCGCCATCAGTCTGACGGTGGTGCGTTTCCTTCCGTCCACAGAGTGGCAGGTGGAAGGGCGGGAGGCGCAGGTGGACGAGCAGGCGCTGTTGCGGTTCCGCATCGAGAAGGTGGACGGGGAGCGAGTGGAGTACCGGGAGGAGGTGGTGAGGGACAGCGAGGAAACCATGGGAGTGATCCGTGAGACGAGCGGCGAGTTCAATTTGCTGGTGGTGGGGCGGAGGGTGGGGGAGGATTCGCCGCTGACAGTGGGGCTGTCGATGTGGAGCGAGTGCCCAGAACTAGGGGCCATCGGGGACTTGCTAGCATCGACGGACTTCGGACACCGGGCAGCGACGCTGGTGGTGCAACAGCAGACGAGGGTGGCCGGAAGTGGAATGGAGGGCTTCGACGCCACGCACCCGGCGAACCGGGTGGTGCCTCGAAACGACGACGATTACTAATTAAACGCCATAATTATCGGCTTAATTCCTATTATTAGTTAGATCTTGTGAATTGTAATTTCTAAAATGGCTCTTTTAGAAATTAAAATGACATTTTAAATATTTTTCTTGATTCAATTGCGAATTAAAATTTGTTTTTCTCTCCATGAATATATAGTTTTCAGCTAATTAAATAAATAAATAAATTGTTTTTTAAATTGCCCGCTGATACATCGAAAGAGTGGTCAATTGGACCGGCTGGTCGGTTTTTAAATCGAGTTGAAGTAGTCGGTTTCGTCCGCCGTCGGAGTCTCACACCGCCCAATTCAAAGCCATCGTCGCCGCCACTCTTCGCCCCTCGCAGCGGGGAGTAATTATGTTCTCCGTCCGGTGGTTCCTGATTCTTCGATCTGATATTTGTCCGTGTTCTTATTTTCTCCACCGGCATCTTGAAGGGCATCTCTTCGTCGGCGCTGCCGTATGAGAGGACTCCTCCGAGTTGGCTTAAGATCTATGCTCCAGAGGTTAGTTTTCAGTCCATTTCCGCACCCATTCCTCGTTTCATGCTTTACAAATTATGTTGATGCGTTCAATATTCCAGGTAAAGGATAGCATGCGCAAGTCTGCGAAGAAGGGCTAACCTCGTCCCAGATCGGAGTCATCCTTCGTGATTCCCACTGCATTGTCCAAGTCAAGAGTATCGCCGGAGTAAAATCCCCAAGATCCTCAAGGTTCAATGCTCATAGTGTGTAAAGTTGATATTTTTCGAATTGCCTCTGTGTTGTTTTTCCTTGATTTTCTTCAGATTGATTACCAGCACGAAGATTCCAAGTTCAAGCTCATTGTATAGAGGGCTATCACACGAAGATTGAGAAGCTTCCTCTAGGTTGGAAATGGTATTGAGCTCCACCACATTTGTATCTTTAAATTTTAACTTTCTCAACTTTATGTTGTCTCATACAATTTGTTCAATTTGCTTTTTAAATTCTCCCCCAAAATATGAGAATTAGGAAGAAGATTATACCAGTAGATGTTTAGGCAGAATAATTTAAAGGGGGGAGAAAGAGTATTACTGGAACACTGTCATCTCATCATCTTTTTGGTGTTCTTATCATCTTTGATGTCCTGAATTGCTTCTATGATTTTTTTTTTTCTCTTGATTTTCTTCAAATTGATTACCGGCACGAAGACTTCAAGTTCAAGCTCATTCTATAGAGGGCTATCATAAGAAAGTTCGTACTTTTCTAATTGCTTCTATGTTTTTTTTCCTTGATTTTCCTCGGATTGATTACGGGCACAAAGATTCCAAGTTCGAGCTCATTCTATAGAGGCTATCACAAGAAGACTGAGAAGCTTCCTCTAGGTTGGAAATGGTAGGTAGTTCCACAACATTTGTATCTTTAAATTTTAACTTTCTCAACTTTATGTCGTCTCATACAACTTGTTCAATTTGCTTTTAAATTCTCTCTCAAAATATGAGAATTAGAAAGAAGATTCTCTCAGTAGATGTTTAGGGAGAAAAATTTAGAGGGAAAAAAAAGTATTACTGGAACACTGTCATGTTTAGGCAGAAGATGTTCTTATCATCTTTGTTACCCCGAATTGTATAAAGTTTTGATAATGGATTTTTTCATGCCAGATTCTCTGCTCTTTTTCCATACTATTAGTTTCTACATTCATTCAGGCAATTGATAAAGCTATGCTTTTTGATCATTTGTCTAAGTTCATCTCATAGGTTTGTCATTGTCTAACCAACTGTGTCAGATGTTTCATATTATCCCCTGCTAATGATGATCCATTGCTCCAACCAAAAGCTGCACTGACCAAATAACCATGTCTGTTTAATACTATGGAAATGTGCAAAATTGCCTATTTGGGTGTGTTCCTTGAGGCTAAAGAGAACCTATTGTATCGAAAATCTTGTTGTGTTCTCAAATGTCAAAACATTATTTTATTTGTTTAGCTCATTGTTTCTTCATTCTCATGCACCAATCACCATTGATAGCAAGAATAACTGGTGCCTTTGTCTTCTTTTTATTTTCACTTCATATATATCAGTTTACTCTCTATTCTTCTTTCTTTTGTTTTTAATTCTAAGTGTTAAAACTTCAACCTTCTCTTTAGTTCTACTCTCTATTATTTTTGTTTTTGGGCGAATTGGGCCAAAAGCCCTTTTATTCAAAAGTTAACTCATAACATGCATTCAAAGGAACAAGGAATCCAATGCATGAATATATAAAAACTAGGATTAAATGACTGTTTCCATACATTTTATTCCTTTAGTAATGTGTTTGTATCGAACAACTAATTCTTTTGAAAGAGGTTTGCCAAGAGCCATGAATCCAAGTTCTTCAACGGATAATTGCCGCATTATCTTCCCTTTAAAATTTTGAATTATCCAACTCCATTGGCCCATGCTACCTCAATGACAATTCTTATGCCTTCTAGTTTTGTGCCCAACACTATTATTGACTTCCATATACAAGAAACCAACTTAATTCTTGATTAATTTTCCTTGCATCATATGGTTGTACCATGAAGACCTTAACCCCCGTAAAAATATCATACTAACTTTAATATATAAGCAAAAGTTTATTTAATTATCATCTACTAATCTAAGGAAAATTTCAGTCATATCATAGCAATCATGCATAAAAGGGCAATGCTATATATTATTTTGTCATTATAAAATTGTACATAATGATAAATTCTACTTAACTATTTTTTTAAATAATAATTTTATATGATTTAAAATTAAAACAAACTTTAATCTTAGAATTAAGTTACATTATATTACAAAAAATTCTTAAATTCTTTTTTAAAGTCAATGGATTCCATTTTATCCAAAATGTCGGCTTCCTTAATATGAATTTAGATTGAGAGGTAGGTGAAGGAAAGAAAGAGTTGTTTCATTTCACCAAACCCACTTTATACTAAAATATATGCTCGTGTGAATATATATAAAATGTTTGCCACACCAAACACATTTCATGTTCCTCCTCCCCTTGACCTCCAAACTACCCACCAAACTAAACTAGCCTTGTCTAGAGGCCAAGTTAGGTCACACCTAAGTTGGATTTTCAAAAACAAGAAATGGATTCGATACCCGAAACCCACACTTACCGAATAACTCAATGAGTTAGCACCTTCATAAAAAAGAAAAAATTGAACTAAAAAATATTTTTAGAAACTTATTTTGGAACCATTATCATAATTTTTGAAACATTAGTTCTAACTCTTGGTTCGGTGTCGAAGTTTTGATTGGGTTCGGATCTACCTTTCCTATCCACATCTACCCTTTACCTAACTACTTAGCACCCTAAAAGGATTTATTGTAGACCCTTTGAATGATACTTTTTTTATCTATTTAAGTAGTGCTCTTCTTTTGGATGATTAAAAATACTCCCAAAGCATGATTTGAGAAGAAAGTTTATCATTGGAAAGTTAATAGGCAACTAACAAATTGCCTTTTTAGTCAAAGCAAGCTTTAACCTTCAAAATAAAATTTTATTCTCTTTCTTAAACTTGTCTTTACTTTCTGAATATAATAAATTTTAGGATGAAACTGAAACTTATCCATTTTATCACACTAGTAGACCCTTGAAGGGCATGTTTAGTCAGCTTAAAAAAATGTCAAATTTTAGTGATATGTAATTTTTGATATAACCATGAGATTGGAGTTTCAAAGAATGGAAATCAAACTTCTCTTAGATCTTAAATTTTTCATATTTTTAAAGGTCCATTTAATAATTGCTTTTTTTTTTCAGGGAATGAATCTAAGTGCCGTGGCTTTACAAATGCCTCATTTGGCCACACTAATAATTTAGTCCCTTAATTTATATTTTGGCAAATATCTCAACAAACATAAAAAATCATTTTAATTTCCTAAGATATCAAAATATTAGGGAAAACTAATTATAAGTTTATAAATAAAATTTGGTGGTGGGTCAGTTGAATTTAGTCAAAAGAAGATATGGAGGGTCAACCACGCTGTCATATGCATGCATTATATATTAAAATAAATAAATAAGTAAAATATTTCGATTAAATCGATAATCGAATGTTAATTAGATCTATTTTCTAATTAAAAAAAGGTTAAACTTTTGGATGATACAATGCGAATTAATCAAATGAATGGCACATCAATTTGAGAGAGATAAACAAAGGGAAAGAAAAGTACTAATACGCTTTAAACTAGATATTCTTTGGGGTGAAATGAAAATTTCCTTTATTTAACAGAAAAGCCCAAACTAATTGAAAGTTTAGCTCATAGCCACTGATCAAAATGCTGTCCCCAAAAACAAAAGCGTGCTTGTCAAACAATGCGGAGCAGTCATCCCCTACCCTCTTCTAACGGTCCAGATCCAATCTGACCTTTGATCCAACGGCTTAACATGCTTCTTCTCCAGCCATTGGCCATGTCGCAGTCTTTTTATTTCCACGCCACTTCCTCCAAATCCAAATCTCGAGCGAAGAAGAAGAAGAGGCGGAGGAATCGAAGACATGGCCGCCTCGTCCACAGTGAACGCCGCCGGCGCCATCGCCGGTCTCGCAGTATCCAGCCGCAGCTCCCCCTCCGCCTCCCATGGCGACCGCCTCGCCGTCCCCGCCTCCGCCGCTGGGTTCGCCCTCGGCGCTCGCTCTCTCGTTGCCTCTTCCTCCTCCCTTCGATTCCATCAGCACCGCCTTCCCCGCACCTCCGCTCGGCGCGCGATCGCCGTCAAGGCCGCCGCGGTCGAGACGCTCCAGACCGCCGCCACTGAGGCTCTCGTCGAGAAGTCCATCAACACCATCCGGTTCCTCGCCATCGACGCCGTCGAGAAGGCTAACTCCGGCCACCCCGGCCTCCCCATGGGATGTGCCCCGATGGGACACATCTTGTACGACGAGATCATGAAATACAACCCGAAGAACCCTTACTGGTTCAACCGAGATCGATTTGTGCTCTCTGCCGGCCATGGATGCATGCTCCAGTACGCCTTGCTCCACCTTGCTGGCTACGACAGTGTTAAGGTTTGGTCTATAACTTTTTCTGAGTTTTACTTCCAGATTTGATGTGGATATTACCAAGCACGCTGGGAAATTGAGGTTTATGGATTTTTTCCCCCTTATCATCGACTAGTTGGATAGGAATTTTGATGGATCTTGGTTGTTGATGCTTCTTCTCGTTGTTCTTTATTTCAATTATCTCTTTGACTGGTGAGCTTCTAATTGCAACTTCTGACTTCTCGTTTCTTCCCCTTTTCCTTAGCTATTTGTTCGAATCTTTGTTTACTTGCTACTTCGTTTGTTCTTTATACGAATACTGACAAGATTGTTTTTCCTCTGTTCTTAACTATGGTACGTTTACTATTTTTGAAGTCTAGATCTTAAGATTTCAGCACTTTCTCCAAATGATCTGTTAATTTAGCGGCCTTTGTGTTTACCAGCAAACTAACCGATCTGTTTTAGGTCGAGATGAACAACTCAAAACGCTTAACATATTAGTTCACTTGATTTCTTGAATGCATCTTGTTTGTGCTTCAACTTAGCCACGTCATGGGTTATATCAAAAATGTATCTTTTAACCAAGGAAATGTACTTTTGACCTGTGTCAATTTGGTTTTAGATTGAAGACATAAAACAGTTCCGTCAATGGGGAAGCAGAACACCTGGTCATCCTGAGAATTTTGAAACACCCGGCATTGAAGTTACTACTGGTTTGTTTATTTGATATGTTTATCGTTAAGGAATTATTGTTCATTCTAGATCAATACTTCCCTTGCTTCCTTTAATTCATTACTTTAAGAGTTTAAGATACTGATTAGTTGTCATGAAATGATGAAGGGCCACTCGGTCAGGGTGTTGCAAATGCTGTTGGTTTGGCACTTGCTGAGAAACATCTAGCTGCCCGATTCAACAAGCCTGGCAATGAGATCGTTGACCATTACACGTAATTGCTCTTTGCATCCTATTCTTTCCTTGTTATTTTGTTTGTTCATTCATTTGACCAATTTGGTAATATGTTTCAGATATGTTATACTTGGGGACGGTTGCCAAATGGAGGGTATTGCTAATGAAGCATGTTCCATTGCTGGGCATTGGGGTCTCGGAAAACTCATTGCATTGTATGATGATAACCACATTTCTATCGATGGTGACACAGACATTGCATTTACAGAAGATGTTAGTGCTCGTTTTGAGGCTCTTGGATGGCATACCATCTGGGTGAAGAATGGTAACACTGGCTATGATGACATTCGAGCTGCCATTAAGGAGGCAAAGGCAGTGAAAGACAAGCCCACACTTATCAAGGTTTGTTGAGTTTTTTCTGAGCACCAGGAATATGGCTAAGTGGTTGTGTTTACTGTGGAATTCAGAGTGTTGATTGAGTACTGTATCCTTTCAGGTGACTACTACAATTGGATTTGGATCACCAAACAAGGCTAACTCATACAGTGTACATGGAAGTGCATTGGGTGCCAAAGAAGTTGATGCAACGAGACTAAATCTTGGGTGGCCGTATGAGCCTTTCCATGTACCTGAAGAAGTCAAGAGGTAACCAAAAATGCAATCCTTATTCTATTTGTCAAATATATTTAAACCTTCAGATATAATTTTTTCTTTATGTATTCTAGTCATTGGAGCCGTCATATCCCTGAAGGGTCTGCTCTTGAAGCTGAATGGAATGCGAAGTTTGCAGTGTACGAGAAGAAGTACAAGGATGAAGCTGCAGAGCTAAAATCCATTATATCCGGAGAACTGCCTGCCGGTTGGGAGAAAGCTCTTCCGGTGACACTAATTTACTTTGTTACCTTTATTCTTTTTCTTGTATTCCCATTGGCAATGTGCTTATGTTTAACCCAAACACTTTACTCCTCCAGACATACACCACCGAAAGTCCTGCAGATGCCACCAGAAACTTATCACAACAGAATTTGAATGCACTTGCTAAAGTACTTCCTGGACTTCTTGGTGGTAGTGCTGATCTTGCTTCTTCGAACATGACTTTGCTTAAAATGTTTGGTGACTTCCAAAAGGGCACACCCGAAGAGCGTAATGTTCGATTCGGTGTTAGGGAACATGGGATGGGTGCTATCTCCAATGGCATTGCCTTGCACAGCCCAGGCCTTATTCCATATTGTGCCACCTTCTTCGTCTTTACTGACTACATGAGGGCTGCCATAAGGATCTCAGCTTTGTCCGAGGCAGGAGTCATCTATGTGATGACACACGATTCGATAGGTCTAGGGGAAGATGGTCCAACCCATCAGCCAATTGAGCACTTGATAAGCTTCCGAGCGATGCCCAACATTCTCATGCTCAGGCCTGCTGATGGAAATGAGACTGCTGGTGCCTACAAGATTGCAGTGCTCAACAAGAAGAGGCCATCAATTCTTGCTCTCTCTAGGCAGAAGCTTCCTCAGCTTGCAGGGACATCAATCGAAGGGGTTGAGAAGGGTGGATATGTCATTTCAGATAATTCGTCTGGTAACAAACCAGATCTGATATTGATCGGAACTGGTTCAGAATTAGAAATCGCAGCCAAGGCTGCTGATGAACTGAGGAAGGAGGGCAAAAGTGTACGTGTGGTTTCTCTTGTTTGTTGGGAGTTGTTTGAGGAGCAAACAGTCGAGTACAAGGAGAGTGTCTTTCCTTCCGGTGTCACTGCTAGGATTAGCATTGAAGCAGGAGCCACACTTGGATGGGAGAAATATGTTGGAAGCAAAGGCAAGGCTATCGGTATTGACCGGTTCGGCGCTAGTGCTCCAGCTGGGAGAATATACAAGGAATTCGGCATCACAGCGGAGAATATCATCGCCATAGCCAAATCTCTATAAGCTGAATTTGTTCAAGGTTTCTCTCCATCTTCATTCCAAAGACAAGTAGGTAATGCTATCTTGAGTTTGAGAATACTTGAGGAATTAGAACCTGCTTAAGACACTGGCTTTTGCCCCCCTAATAAATTTTCGAATGTTCTTGAGCATTTCATTCTTGTATTTGAACAAAAAAACTTCCTTCTTATCTAGGACAACAGATGCTTATATTGGATTGTGTAATCATACGTTGCTCTCTGTTATTCATCGGAACTTTGAACTTGTGCTTAAACCTTGTCCAGGTAAATCTTTTTGTGGTTATTCCTTATTGTGTGACCTTTTTTGTGGCTATTCTTCACTATTTGTCTTCTCTTTCTGTTATTATGCTTTGTTTGTATGCATCTGTTTCTATAGCTGAAGATATGCATGGCCACATATGGCTGAGGATTTGGATTAGGTTTTGTATTGGCCACTGGAGATGGTTGGATGGGAACATCCACTCTATTTATGGCTGGGAAGGACCTTTAATAGGATCTTCCTAAGGATGTTCCCTTTAGACCATGGAATTAAAATTATCTTATTTGCTAAAGACGAACACCATTGAATTTGCTTGTGATAAGAGTTATCTATCACTCTTTAGTTCAAATAATATCATTTTAAGTGTTTTATGATAAAAGATGCAACTAAACAATATTGTAAACAAGTGCAGTCAAGTTGAGCTCAATATTTTAAGATGTTTTTATTATTTAAAAGCTTATTGTGATCAAAATAAGCTCAAACAGAGCATGGTGTGCTTATAATATAGCTAATACTTAATTTAGAAGAATAGAGAATGTTTTTTTTTCCTTACAGTGAAACAAAAATATTAAAGGTGTTTAAATACTAATGGAGTTTAAAAGCATTGTTATTAATTATATGAGGTGTGAGGTATGGTAATTTTTTAAATATTTATGTGTCGGGAGATCACTTGGAAGGAAAAGTGAATTGAAAGATAAATCAAGACAACAATAGATAACTTTAAATAGAATTATACATTCAAGAGTACTCAAAGGGAAGATAATTCTACAGATTAACTTACATGAAACCAAATTAATCATAAAATTATATAATATACACAAATGAAAATAATTAGAAACTAGAAACCACACATATAGAAGAGGATTACTTAACTAGGCAAATAAACATACACAAAGAAAGTAGCAACTTGAGTTCATGTTTCTTTCTTAATATTACAATCCATGAGTCTGCTCTCTATATTTGACAATCTGCCGACCAAACTCTCCATTTCTGAAGCATTGTGTTGTACTATGAATTAATGAGTGTTGATTAGGAGTTCTCAATCTATCTAGCTCCTCGGCCTTCAATGTTGGTCTCTCCTCTCTTTTTATATAATTTTAAATATTCCGAATAGTAAATTCTTAAATAAATTTTATATTAGCTTCCAATTACACTTGATTAATTATCTAGGATTTTTTAAACTCTATTCCGATTCTTCAACGCAGTCAAAGTTTACACCAAACTCATTTATTCTCTAATTCTTCGAAATTAATAGCCTTCTTACTATAAATAGCTCCAAGAGAACAACATCAAAATTATAAACATCACTTTTATAGTAACAATGTAGCAAATTATTTTTCTCCGTTCGAAATAATCTTTGAAGCTCTAAAGCTTGGAATTTTTATCGATGGCTTCACATCCCCATGATTTGAAATGAAGCTTTCAAAGGCAAGTAATCCAAAGAATCAACGGATTCAAGGAAGTTGAAGCTCGATCCTCATTTTCATGGATTAAATGAAACAAGGCAAGGTAAATCAAAGAAGCGCTCACATCTTTTTTACTATTTAGTCCGGACTTCGCAGTCGCACCATCCCTAAACGACAATCTAATGCCGAAATTATACTCCGTCCACTAGGTAAACTCCTGGCTCCAGAGTCACCCAAATAATTTTTTTCTAAATTTGCCGTTAAATAATATCGTAGCAGAGGATCGAACTGTATTCTCCTGTGGGATGTATCTCCGCTTTTACCGCTGTATTGTGCCCTTAGAGTAGCTTTTCTTCTTTGATTTTTTTATTGATATCAGGGTATCCAAATTTTCTGTCCGACTAATCTTTGGGAGTGACCAGCTCTGCTCCACGGACCTTCGGGACGCCTCGTCAACAGCCGAGTCGGGCAAGACCGGAGCTCAAGTGGCCTCCATCGGCCACCAAGAGTAAATCAAGGAAACACTCACAGTTTTTTTACGGTTTAGTCCGGACTCCACAATCACGTCATCCCCGAACGATTATTCAACGCCAAAGTCATACTTCGTCCACCAGACAAACTCTTATCTCCCAGGGTCGTCTGTATGGATTTTTTCTAAATTCGTCATCGAACGATGTAGCAGCAGAGAATCAAACTGTGTTCTCATGTGGACTGACTCTCAATAAATTTATGTTAAAACATTGATTATCATTCAAAATAGCTGATCAATGGAAATAATTATATCATAATTAATTTGGGATAATAATAATTAGCGCTCTATAATTGAGCATTTGTGTGTATCTACTTGCTAGTACTTGTTATCCTCACCGAGCATCTCAATTGATCAATCAATTAACTATCCTATTAGAAAAATACAAATAAAAATCAAGTTAAGCATAATATTTTGTGTTCAATCTTGTATATCAAAAAGTCCATTGTTATCAAATTAAGCTCAAAAAGAACATGATGTGCTCATAATTTGACTAAAACTTAACTTAGAAGAATAGAGAATGTATTTTGGTCTTACAGAGAGACAAACCATATTAAAGGTGTTTCAATGTTAATGGAGTTTAAAAGCATTAATTGTTATTAGAAAATGTGAAATCGTCATATTAGCGGTCCTCCACCGCTGCTCCTACGTGTGAAGGGGGGTAAATCAGGTCCCAAGTGGCTAGCGCAGAAATGCGAAGTCATCGGTAGTCTGGTCGTCACCTTCAAGAATCGACCCCTTGCCCTTTCAAGTCTTAACACGGCTACGCTAACCGGCATTAATTGTTATTAGAGGTGTGAGGTATGGTAGTTTTTTTAAATATTTATGTTATACCCAAATTTAGAAGGAAAAGTGAATTGAAAGATAAATATATATGTTTGTTCACATCAAATCAATTTATTCTGAAATTCAAATGACAAAGCAAGTAAAGAAGAATCGAAGAGAACCAATAATGTTTTTTTTTTTTTACAAAGACAACAAGAAATAACTTTAAATAAAATTTTACATTCAAGAGTGATTCAAAGTGAAGATCATTTTACAGAATAACTCACATGGAGCCAAATTATTCAGAAAACTAGACAATAAAGACATAATAAGAAAAGATTACAAACTGGAAAACACACAAATAAGAGGATTACATAGGCAAACCACAAACAAAGTACAACATAACTTAATTAGCTTATGTCTCTTGTACTCAATGTTACCACAGACTAATTCTGCTCTCTATATTGAAAGTAGCATTGGAATTGACACGATTAACATTTGACAATCCACCGAGCAAGCTCTCCATTTCTTCAGCATTCTCTTGTACTACAAATGGGTGTTGGTTAAGAGTCCTCAATCCGTTTAGCTCCTCAACCACTTGTTTCATAGTTGGTCTTTCTTCTCCTTTCGACTTTAAACATTCCTTAATAAGTGCAGTAAGTTCTTGAATAAATTCTACATTACCTTCTAATTTCACTTGATTATCCCAAATCTCTGAAACTCTATTCTGATTCTCCAACATAGTAAAAGTAGACACCAAACTTTTTTGTTCTTCAGATTCTTCAAAATTAATAGCCTTCTTACCTGTAAATAGCTCTAAAAGAACAACACCAAAGCTATAGACATCACTTTTATAGGTCAATTCATATGTCGTCAGGCACTCTGGATCAATATAGCCATGAGTGAATTGTAACAGTGTAGCAAATTGTTTCTCTCCTTTGGGAATAAGTTTTGAAGCTCCAAAGTCTGAAATTTTTACTGTGTTATCCATATCTAAAAGTATATTAGAAGGCTTTATATCTCCATGAATGATTTGAGGCGAAGCTTTTGAATGCAAGTAGTCCAAAGCATCAGCTGACTGATAAGCAATCCGTAGTCGAGTATCTAAGGAAGCTAGAGTTTGGTTTTCATTTTCATGAATTAAATGAAACAAAGTTCCATTCGGAACGAACTCATAGACCAATAATGGTATCTCCATCTCCAAACAACAACCCAAGAGCTTGACTATGTTGACATGATTAACATCCGATAAAATAAGTGTCTCTGTTCCAAATTCCTTTTTCAACTCCTCATTGATAATTTTAGGTTTCTTTACGGCAACAACATCTTGATTTTCCAAAATTCCTTTATACACGACTCCATTTCCTCCTCTCCCGATAATATTTTTGTCATCAAAATGATTCGTTGCCTCCTCTAATTCTTTGCTTCCAAATATCTTAAATCTGTTTAGGCCTTTTTTTAGCTTCATCTTTTCCTCTAATTCATGGCCTCCGTGTTGTTTGAAATATTTTCTTTTCATCTCTTCGAGTTTTCTTCTTTGATACACTATATAGAGACACATAACGCATAGTAACAAAATGATAACGCCACTGCAACCACCTGCAAGATCATCATATCATATACATGCATGTCATTTTTATGTTATTATTTTTTTCATATTAAATTTTGACGATTTAATATCGACATAAATTTTTAGGTTAATTACATGGATTTGTGTCACAGCTAATCTAACTGTCCTTCAAATTCATAAGTTATTAACGTGAGGATGTTGCATGCAACGATGGTCAACGTGCACGGTGCCCACAATGACTTAATAATTAATATTCGATGAGCACACAAACTTTGTTATGCGCCGATGATATGTCAATAATCAGAATAACACATTTAAAGATCTTTCGAGGTCAATGCCATAAGCTAGTCCAAATTTAGTGACATGATATATAGTTTCCTAATTTGGAAAAATTAAGGTCTCCTTTGAAGAAAAGATGATAGTTGGAATGAAAATTTTCTTTGATTTAAGCACTACAAAGAGAAACAATTAAGGGAAAAAAAAGATATTAGAAAGAAATATATATATATATATATATATATATATATATATATATATATATATATATATATATATATATATATACATAAAAAATCTAATTATGTTCCTAATTTTCTTTTCTAATTAAGAAACATACCTTAATTTATGTATTAGATTAAGAGTCGGACAAGGACAAATAAGTAGTAATTTCCCAGGAGAAGCTTCTTACCTATAACAACCTTCGCTGCAAAGGGAAGTTTCTGATCAGGGATGCATGTTCCATTGTAAGCGTTTCCGTGCGTGCCTTCGGGGCAGTGACAACTATAATTACCGGGCAGGTCCTGGCAGATTGCATTCGCTGAGCATGGATTTGAATGCAGATTGCATTCGTTGAAGTCTAAAATTACAGCATTAGGCACCATCGTAGTCTAGAAAAGGCAAAACACAATCGAAAGCAGAATATATTTATATTGATTGGTAATTGGTATAGACAGACCTTGGCATGAGTTTTCGTTGGAGACGTAAGGATTGCCTTGGTATCCCTCGGAACAGTTGCAGAGATAACCAGGACCATTGGAGGAATTGACGCACACGCTGTTATTGCTGATGCAGGCATAAGAGGTTGGGTTGCGCTTAGCTACCTCGCACGTCTCGTTGCCGATGGCCCAGTCCATGACCACTGGCACCCTGCCATCCCTGTTAATGTGCATCAGTGTGTCCGTGGTGATGTAAGATGTCTGAAACTGGAACCACTCGGCCTCCAGCAAGGTGGCGTAGCTGCATCTGCTAAATCCCCAAATATCCGAGTTGTTGAAAGTCGTAGGAAAGGAGACATTATAGTATGTGAGATTCTTGGGTATGGAAGTCTGGCAGCAGCCGAGTCCGGAGCAGGATCCATTGGCGATGCTCTGTTCATCCCAGCACATGGACACACAGCCACTGGCGTAGCTATTGTTCCCATGAGAGGCGAGTATGTAGGCAAGGGCATCGCAGCCGATGACAGTGAACTTGTTGTGGAGATCAGAGAACCTATATGGGCTATCTTCCAGATTCAACCACCAGGGTGTGTAAGTGACATTGTTGTAATTTGGATTGTAGCACGCAGAGGATATGTGGTTGAGCATGCGCACTTGGCCCATCACCAACGAAATACTGAGGACCTCAACATTACCAGAGAATGGCTTCATGATGGTGGCGTTGCAGGCCAGAATGAAGCCTATTCCCAAGGAACAGTTAGCGCCGATCCCGAAGGGGTAAGGGATCTCCACGTCGCCGCATCTAGTTGGGCATCTGCCGTCAGGCACAGGCACAGGAGATGCAACTGCTGGCAGCAGCAGCAGCTGCAGCTGCAGCTGGGAGAAGAGCAGAGACATGGCGAGTGCTGCTGCTGAATGCATAGCTTCTAATTAGCTGATCGATAGATCAATACCGTCCTCATTAATTATCCATGCATAGGCAGCTACTTATTAGCGTCAGGTACAATCAAGTTTGGCAAGTATCGCTTGCATTAGGTGTTCAGTTTCTATCTCGTGGAATATTCTCGGCGTCATAGATGACTTGACAATGTATACTCTCATTCCAAGCACACCGCAACCACATTATAATAATTGAACTAGTTGGGACCCACTAAAATTTACCCGACTCGAAGATGTGGCATATATTTAAGTCATGCTCAGACTCGTTCACCTGACGTGTAAGACCGTTGGTGTCAAGTCAACCTTTTAATATATTATTTCAGAAAATAAACAAGGAATCTGCTTGAATATTAATGCCCATCTAGAATAATATAATTGATGTTGATACGAATCATAATTAATTAGTGCTATATATATATATATATATATATATATATATATATATATATATATATATATATATATAACTGAGCATTTGTAGATATCAGGATTGAATATATTCTTTATGTCTTCTAGTCACTGGGGACATCATGTCCTTAAAGATCTGCACTGGAAGCTGAATAGAAAGTGTAGTTTGCAGAGTTAAAATGTACGTATTATATCAGAAGAACACTGTCTGATGGTTGAGAGAGAGCTCTTCTCCGGTGACATTACTTTTCTTTGCTCCTCCCAGACATATACTGATATACATATACATAATTGGAAGTCCTACAGATGGCATGCACCAGAAACTATCCAGATCTGAATATGGATCGAAACTGGTTCCGAATTACAAATGGCAGCCAAGGCTACAGAAGGAGAGTAAAACTGTTCGTGTGGTGTCTCTTGTTTCCTAGGAGTTTGTTTAATTTGATTTGCAAATTAAAGATGCAACTGAACAATATTATATTATGAGGTGAGTGCATGAGATTGTAAACAAGTGCAGTCAAATTTAGCTCAATGTTTTTAAACTTGTTTAATTATTAAAAAAAACACAAATAAAAATCGAGTCAAGCACAATATTTTTGTTCAATCTTGTCTACTAAAAAGCATATTGTTATAAAATTAATTAAGCTCAAATAGAGAGCATGATCGATGTGCTTATAATTTAGTTAATTTAAACTTGATTGGATAAAAGGAGAGTGTGTCCTAGATTTTTAAAAAACAATTTAGATATTTTATTAATGTCTAAATGCCTCCTGAGGATTTCAAATTTGTTTAATTAATCAAAATGTCTTAAAATGGTTTAATTAGAAGTAACATAGAAGAATAAAGAATATGTATTTTGGTCTTATAGTAAACAGAAATACTAAAGGTGTTTGGAATTTAATGAATTACAGTTAAAGCATGATTATTAACTATGCACAGTTTGATAATTTTTTAAATATTTATGTGAAACCCAATTAAACTCGAGATCACTACAAGCGAACGTGGTTTGAAGAACAATTTACAAATTCGATCCACCAAACCAATTTATTTTGAAATTTAAATGAGGAAGCAAACAAAAATAAATATAACTTTTTTGCAAAGATAATAAAAAATAACAAACATAATATATAACATTAAAGGTTCACTCGAAGTGAAAATAATCGTGCACAATAATAATTCAAATAAAAATTATTTAGAAAACAAGACAATTAATACACACATAATTACAGAGAATTAAAAACTAAATATAAAAAAAAAACACACGTACAATGATTTAAAAATAAGACAATAAATATATACACAAAGTAACAACACCAGATGAGCTCAGCCTTGCGTATTGCTCCGTCCAATAAGTTACCTCTACGTTGAATGTGGTGGGGCATTTGCATATATAGTATTATATTATTATCGAAGAGATACAATTAAAATTTGAGAAGTTAGCGTCAGGAAATCTTTAACTAAATGGAATTAGAGAGAGAGAGAGAGGATGCATAAAATAAATAATCAATTATAAAATGATTAAACCCATTCTCTGGAATGCAAAGTTTTTTTTTTTGAGGATCAAACTATTAAAGATTTTGAGAAACCAAAGAAGCCATAGTCTATATATTGAAGATGAATTAGGTACGGCTCATCCACTAGTAATTCATATTAATGGCAGGAGAGATGTATAAATTGATCATGATAAATCTAAAATTGAAGTCGAGCAGACTGAATATATAGTTAAAGCCACAAGTCGAGCATTAATATATATCTTCTTTTTTCAGTCAATATATATAGCTATGTCTTTTGATTAAAGTCTGATAATGTATATGTTTTAATTCATAATTTATTATTCTAGTACAGTTGTGAATTATAAGGGATGCATGCGGATGAATAATTCTTCAAACTTGTACACTTTCTACATCGGTCTTCCAGACTTTATTTGCTAGAAGCCAACTTTTTCTATACCCCATCCTCCTCCTCCACCGCTATAAATTAGATTCCACGTCCCTTTCCCTCAATGTAACCAGTCGATAGTTGTCCCCACGGTTTAAAGCCTCGGACGAAATAATATAAATTGAATTTTTTTTATAGATAAAAAAATGTATTTTTAAGATAAAAATCGGATTTTTTTATTATTAATTTTGAAAAAAAAAATTCTTTGGGTTTTGAAGGGCTCAGTTGCCCTTATTTAGGGTTGATTCTGTCCACGAAAGATTTTGTGATTAGTACGACAATAAAATTGTATAAATGAGAAAGGATCAATCTTTGATATGATTGTAAATTTTCCAGAGTGTCTGTTTTCCTATCGTGTTAGTCTTAGACTGAACAATATATTCATCGTGATTTACTTGTAAGTGCTTTATAAGATCCCGTATATATCTCCACTATGGTATGATATTGTCTACTTTGGGTCTAAACCCTTATGGTTTTGTTTTTGGACTTCACCCAAAAAGCTTCATTCCAATTGAGATATCTTTTGATCTTATAAGCACATGATCTTTTCCATGTTTTGTCAATGTGGAATTTTGATTGTATTCTCCATACTTCAATATTACTTTCTTCGTATTGACTATGAAATCGATTGATGAAAACGTTGAGGACGAACTAATTATTTTTTGTAAACTAGTCAATAATTTATATATGAACTAGCTCAGTGTCGAAGCGCCTGGACCAAGTCATTTTTTTTAAAACTAATTAACGACGGTTGGAAGGGGTGGACAACGTTCGTTTTGGCATTCGAATGACATAAAGAAATTAAGGAATGATAGAAAACTCGTGGAAGAATCAAATTTAAAATAAATCTTTAAAACAGTTGTAAATTTTTTAGAATGTTTATCCTTCTATCGTGTTAGTCTTAGACTGGATAAAATATTCAATATGATTTATTTTTTTCGTATTGATTATGAAATCGATTGACGAAAACGTTGAAGACGAATGAATTATTTTTTATAAACTAATCGATAATTTATATATGAACTAGCTCGATGTCAAAGCATCTAGATCAAGTCATTTTTTTTAAAGGGTGGACAACGTTCGTTTGGATGTTCGAATGACATAAAGAAGCCCAGGAATGATAGAAACTCGTGGAAGAATCAAATTTATAAATGGAGCAAAATTGCTGCCGTGGACATTGTAGCGTTCCGGTCTGCGGGGCAGGTAGCGTGTCACCTAGTGTTGCTGAAAATTAGAAAGGAGAGAGAACGATATATTGAATATTTTTTATTTCTAACGAAAACTATTTTTTAATGAAATAATAATAATAATAATAATCATACTATCTGATAAATAGTACACATACGGTGAAGGAGCGGTAGCTGTAGCTCAACGGCAGCTGTCCACATGCAGCGGCAAGGAGTTCTTAGAGAAGTGAGTAAGACAGAAATTAAGGGGTGTTTGACAGCATTTTTATTTTTTGTTTTCTATAAAATAGAAAATAATTTTTTTTTCTATTTTTTAATTTTCTAAAAAATTCTCTCTAAAAAACGGAGATGGAAAACGTCAACCAAATATGTTTTTTCATTTTCTCATAAAATAGAAAATTTTCTCTCTACCAAACGCCCATAATATTTCTATTATTATTTATATAATAATATTTTCTATATAGTAATTTTGATCATTTAATTTAAATTTACTTAGCCTACCACAAAAGCATTGGAATAAGAATTTTTTTAAATAAAAAATAAAATAAAACGCATCCTTTTAATATATTAAAAGTAAAATATTTTTTAAAGATAAAAATACGAAGCTCCCATTAATTTTTACCAATAGCGTTTTTGTTTTTAACTACTAAAAGAATTTTCGACGTTCCACAAGCGATTGGATTCGTCGAGCTCAATATTCCAAACGCACAATGACATTACACAACTATTCACATACTAAAAACACATATAGTTGACTTCAATTAGAGGCTCATGATCACTAAAATGACTCATTGATAGGATACATAGACAAGTCAAAGTCAAAACTTGCTTCTTCCACCTCATGTATTGTACAAATATATAAAATTATTCCTTTTTAATAAATTTCTTCAGAAATAACTAAAGAAATTTGTGTTGAACATTAATCATCATCCATAATTGTTGATCAATAGAAATAATTATGTCATAATTAATCTGGGATGATAATAATTAGCCCTCTATAATCGAGCATTTGTGTATATCTACTACCTAGTATACTTTTGAATATTTAGATAAAATCAACTGATGAACATTTGATAAGTACATGTTTGAATAGTATTTAGAAATATTAGCTAGTACCCATCTTACTTATTGTCTTTCATAAATGCTCATTCTTATGATTAAAATTTTTATAAATCCTTGCATATATATTACTAATTCAAAATTTAATAATATCTATATGATTAATCACTAATATCATTAGACCCAATGAACTTGGTCAGATTGCTCATTATTGTTATTATATTTTGAATTGATCTAGCTAACCTTGCTATATTATGTTGCTTATGACTCGTAAGACTGCAACTCCACATCTTGCTCTTTTCACTCGCCAAAAAGATCCTATTGTTGTCAAATTAAGCTCAAATAGAGCATGTTGTGCTTATAGTTTAACTAAAACGTAACTTAGAAGAATAGAGAATGTATTTAATTTGGTCTTATAGTGATACAAAAAAAATTAAAGGTGTTTCAATGTTAATGGAATTTAAAAGCATTGTTATTAACAATGCCAAGTGTGAGATATGATAGTTTTTTAAATATTTATGTGATACTCAAATTTGGGAGAAAATGAATTGAAAGATATATATATATATATATATATGTTTGCTCACATCAAATCAATTTATTTTGAAATTTTAATGACAAGCAAATAAAGAAGAATCAAAGAGAATCAATAATAATTTTTTTACAATGACAACAAGTAATAATTTTAAATAGAATTTTACATTCAAAAGTGACTCAAAGCGAAGATAATTTTACAGAATAATTCATATGGAGCCAAATTATATATTCAGAAAACTAGACAATAAAGACATAAATAAGAAAAGATTAGAAACTAGAAACAACATAAACAAAGTGCAACATAACTTAGCTCATGTTTCTTAATTACTTAATGTTACCACATACTAAATCTGATATGTATATTGAAAGTAGTATTGGAATTGGCACGATTAACATTTGACAATCCACCGAGCAAGCTCTCCATTTCTTCAGCGTTCTCTTGTACTACAAATGGGTGTTCGTTTAGCCCCTCAACCACTTGCTTCATAGTTGGTCTTCATTCTTCTCATTTTGATAAATTAATAGCCTTCTTACATGTAAATAGCTCTAAAAGAACAACACCAAAGTTATAAACATCACTTTTGTAAGTCAACTCATATTTGTTAGACACTCTGGATCAATATGACCATAACAAAGTAGCAAATAGTTTTTCTCCCTTGAGAATAAGTTTTGAATTGAAGCTCCAATTAAAGTCTAAAATTTTTACTATATTATCCATATCTATAAGTAAATTAATTAGAAGGCTTTATATCTCCATGAATGATTTGAGGTGAAGCTTTTGAGTGCAAGTATCCAAGGAAGCTAGAGCTCCGTTTTCATTTTCCTGAATTGATTGAAACAAAGTTCCATTCGGAACGAACTCATTTGTTCATGGTTGCCCAGAAGTTAACTTTGCGTTTCGTTTAGCACTTAATCCAATTATAGTTTAGTTAAACAATAAGGTCCCAGTTAATTTATATTAACTATGCATAGTTAATTTATTATTAACTACGCAGAGACTATATTATACTGTTTTAATTAGCAACATAAACCTAAATATTTGGTCAGTATTATTAGTGATAGGCCATCTCTTACAGTTAGATCTTGCCCTTTAAGGTAGGCCTGTTAGAGATATTGCTTTGGGTAGCTATGAATTATGGAATTTATTATCAATAATGGCATCTCCATCTCCAAATAACAACCCAAGAGCTTGACTATGTTGACATGGTTAACATCTGATAAAATAAGTCCTCATTGATAATTTTAGGTTTCTTTATGACAGTAATATCTTGATTTTCCAAAACTCCTTTATACTTCCTCTTCTCCCGATAATATTTTTGTCATCAAAATGATTTATTGCCTCCTCTAATTCTTTGCTTCCAAATATCTTAAATCTGTTTAGGTCTTTTTTTAGCTTCATTTTTTCCTCTAATTCATGGCCTCTGTATTGTTTGAAATATTTTCTTTTCATATCTTCAAGTTTTCTTCTTTGATAGAGTATATATATAGAGGCACATAATGCATAGTAACAAAATGATAACACCACTACAATCACCTTCAAGGTCATCATATATAAATGTCATTTTTTATGTTTCATATTAAATTTTGATGATTTAATCGATATAAATTTTTAAGTCACATGGGTTTGTGTCACTGCTAACCTAACTATCCTTCAAATTCAAAAGTTCTTAATTTGGAAAATTTAACGTCTCCTTTGAAAAAAAAATTTAAGCTCTACAAAGAGAAACAATATAATTAAGGAAAAAAGGAGATTAGAAAGAAATATCTATATATATATAAGAAAATCTAATTACGTTCCTAATTTTCTTTTCTAAGAAACATACCTTAATTAATGTATTATATTAAGAGTTGGACAAAGGCAAATAAGTAATCTGTCAGGTGAAGCTTCTTACCTATTGCCACCTTCACTGCTAAGGGAAGTTTCTGATGAGGGTGCATGTTCCATTGTAAGCGTTTCCGTGCGTGCCTTTGGGGCAGTGACAAGATTCGACGCCCTCGCTGTTATTGCTGATGCAGGCATAAGAGCTCAGGTCGTGACTTGCTGCCTTGCACGTCTCCTCGCCGATAGCCCAGTGCATGACCGGCCACCAGCACCACGCCGTCGTTAATTTCCATCCATTGGTTCGTCGTGATGTAATGCGTTTGAAACTGGAACGACTCTGCCTCCAACAAGACGGCATAGCTGCATTCGCCAAATCCCCAGTTTTCTTGGCGTCTGAAAGTGTTATCAAATGAGACTTCATAGTACTTGAGATTCTTAGGTATGGAAGTCTGGCAGCAACCATTGCCGGAGAAAGAGCCATTGGTGAGGCTCTGTTCATCCTGGGACATGGACACACAGCCACTGGTGTGGTTAGTGTTCTCATCACTATGGTCGTCGATTACGTAGGCAAGGCTGTGGCAGCCGATGACAGTGAACTTGTTGTGGAGATTGATAGCCTATATGTGCCACTTCTCGGATTCAACCACCATTCTGAGTGATTGACCAAGAATTTTAAAATTTTAAGTGGTTGAGCATACGCACTTGACCCAAAGTCAACGAAATAGTAAGGACCTCAACATCGCCATCGAATGGCTTCTGGAGGCCATCTTTCGTGGTGATGCAGGTTAGATTGAAGCCTCTTGCCCAGGAAGTACAGTTAGCGCCGATGCCAGTTTCAGTCTGTTGCAGATATAATGTTGCCCTTCCCCAGAACAGTTGGCGCCGATGCCGAAAGGGTTATCGGATCTCCACCTCGACACATCTTGTCGGGCATCTGCCGTCAGGCATAGGCACAGGCGCACAGCAGATGCAACTGCAGGTAGCAGCAGCAGCAGTTGGGAGAAGAGCAGAGACATGGCGAATGCTGCTGCTGCCGAATGCATAGCTTCTAATTAGCTGATCGATAGATCAATACCATCCTCATTATCCATGCCTCGACGGATACTTATTGGTGTCAGAACAATCAAGTTTGACAAGTATAGACCCAGCATTATTGCTGTTCCAGTTTCTATCTCGTAGAATTTTCTACTTGTCATAAATTAATGACTTGACTGCTACACTCAACTTCATATGTCTCCTCATTGTTTATGTATACTTTCTCATTCCAAACACACAACGACAAGACTATAATAATTCCATGAGTTAAGACAAGTTTACACACGACTCAAAGATGTGACACATATATTTAAGTCAAGTTAGATTCGTGCTTCGATCTATATAATTCCACAAATTCATATTGACGAATTCTCTTTTACACCTCACATACGCAAGACCATTGAATTAAGTCATCCTTTTAATAAATTATTTTAAAAATTAAACAAGGAATCCTCCTTAAATATTAATGGTCATCCAAATAGCATGAGTCAAGTCATCCTTTTAATATATTGTTTCAGAAATTAAACAATTGGAATCCGCATTAAATA
Source organism: Wurfbainia villosa (assembly GCA_025175895.1). NCBI lineage: Eukaryota > Viridiplantae > Streptophyta > Magnoliopsida > Zingiberales > Zingiberaceae > Wurfbainia > Wurfbainia villosa. The sequence goes on from JAKLTH010000209.1 coordinate 136,545, forward strand.
TTAATGTCATCCAAATTAAATACTAAATAGTTGAGTCAAGTCATCCTTTTAATTTATTGTTTCAGAAATTAAACGAGGAATCTGCGTTAAATATTAATGGTCATCCAAATAGATGATGTTGATAATAATCATATATATATATATATAATAATTACTGCTAGGTATATAACTGAGCATTTGTAGATATCGGGTTTGAATACATTTTGAATGGAAAGTGAAGGATGTAGAGCTAAATTCTAGCTCTTCCGGTGATATTATTTTTCTTTGCTCCTCTAGACGAACTGACACCATTGAAAATCCTACAGATATCACTGGAAACTAACCAGACCTAATACTGATCGGAACTCGTTCAGAATTGCAACTGGCAACCAAGGCTGCAAGCGAACTGAAGAAGGAGGGTCAAACTGTGAGTGTGGTATATCTTCCTGGGAGTTTGTTTAATTTGATTAGCACATAGTTATAATAAAAGATGAAACTGAAAAATATTAATTGTATTATGAGGTGAGTGCATGAGATTGTAATTAACAAGTGCAGTCAAGTTGAACTCAATGTTTTTAAACTTGTTTATTAAAAAAATACAAATAAAAATCGACTCGAGCACAATATTTTTGTTCAATCATCTTGTCTACTAAAAAGAATATTGTTCTTAAATTAAGCTCAAATAGAGAGCATGATGTGCTTATAATTTAGTTCAAACTTGATTGGATAAAAGGAGAATTTGTCCCATGATTAATTAATTAGGTGTTCGTTAATTTGTTGGGTTTTGTACTTCTCAAATTTTTAGGCACAGCAATATAAACGAAAAAGATTTATGAAAACAACTAAAAGACGATTTAGGGTAATTTTTAAAATACGCTTGAGGTTCAATAGATTTTTTAAAACAATTTTTATTTTTTATTAATGTCTAAATGCCTCCTAAGGATTTCAATTTTTTTTTTATCAAAATGTCAGATTAGAATATGTATTTTAGTCTAAACAAAAATACTAAAGCTTTTATTGATTTAATGAAGTGTAAAAGTATGGTTATTAACTATGTACACTTTGATAATTTTTTAGATATTTATGTGAAACCCAAACTTGGAGATCACCGCAAGCAAACGTGGTTTAATTTGACAGACCATTTACAAATTTGCTCACGCCAAACCAATTTATTTTGAAATTTAAATGAGGAAGCAAGCAAAAATAAAAATAGCTTTTTGCAAAGGAAATAAGAAATAACAAACATAATAACATTCCAACCTCCAGAGTCACTTGAAGTGAAAATAATTCTACATAATAATTCATATAAAATTTATTTAGAAAACAACTCAATACACACATAAATACAGAGAATTAAAATCTTAATAAAAAACACACTTGCGAGGATTTAAAACTAAGGAATAAATACATACACAAAGCAACAACACCAGAAGATCTTAGTCTCTATTATAACTAGCCTTGCATATTGTTCTGTCAAATAAGTTTGCTCTCTATGTCGAAAGTAGTGTTCCAATTGACATGGTTAACAATATTTAACGACCCACAAAGCAAGCTCTCCATTTCTTCAGTATTGTCTTGTACTACAAATGAGTGTTGCTTAAGAGTTCTCAATCCGTTTAGTTCCTCAGCTACTTCCTTCATAGTTGGTCTCTCCTCTCCTTTCGACTTTAAACATTGCTTAATAAGTATAGTAAGTTCTTGAATAAATTCTTTATTAGCTTCCAATTTCACTTGATTGTCCAATATCTCTGAAATCCTATTTTGATTCTCCAACATAGTAAAAGTCGAAACTAAACTCTTTTGTTCTTCAGACGCTTCGAAATTAATAACCTTCTTACCAGTAAATAACTCCAAGAGAACCACGCCAAAGCTATAAACATCACTTTTATAGGTCAACTCGTATGTCATCAAGCACTCTGGATCAATATAACCATGAGTAAATTGCAACAGTGTAGCAAATTGTTTCTCCCCCTTGGGAATCATCTTTGAAGCTCCAAAGTCTGAAATTTTTGTTGTGTTATCCATGTCTAAAAGTATATTAGACGATTTTATATCTCCATGAATGATTTGAGGCGAAGCTTTTGAGTGCAAATAGTCTAAAGCATCGGCTGACTCATAAGCAATCTGTAATCGAGTATCTAAGGAAGCTGGAGCTCGGTTCTCATTTTCATGAATTAAGTGAAATAATGTTCCATTCGGGACAAACTCATAGACTAATAATGGTATTTCGGTCTCCAAACAACAACCTAAAAGCTTGACTATATTGACATGATTAACATCCGATAAAATAAGTGTCTCCATTCCAAATTGTTTTTTCAAATCTTCATTGATAATATTAGGTTTCTTTATGGCAACAACGTCTTGATTTTCCAAAACTCCTTTATACACAACTCCATTTCCTCCTTTCCCAATAATATTTTTGTCGTCAAAATGATTTGTTGCCTTCTCTAATTCTTTGCTTTCAAATATCTTAAATTTCTTGTGGCCTTTTTGTAGCTTTATCTTTTCGTCTAATTCATGGCCTCCATGTTGTCTGAAATATTTTCTTTTCATCTCTTCAAGTTTTCTTCTTTGATAGACTATATAGAGACACATACAGCAAAGTAACAAAATGATCACACCACTGCAACCACCTGCAAGTTTCATACATACATGATACCTTTAATTATATTATGAGATTTTTTTTTTTGTTAAACTTTGACGATTTAATTGCTATGAATTTAAGTGCAGATGGGGTGTCCGTGTTCGCCTAACTATGCCTACTCATGCAAACCTTTTCATACACCAATAATATTTAATGATTCGAATAACGTATTTAAAGATCTTCAATGTCATTCTTGGTGGGTTCAAGAGAAGCTTCTTACCTATAGTCACCTTCGCAGCCAAAGGAAGTGTCTGAGACTGTGCAGGGATGCATGTTCCATTGTAAGCGTTTCCGTGCGTGCCTTCGGGACAGTCACAACTGTAATTACCGGGCAGGTTCTGACAGATGCCATCTGAGCATGGGTTTGGTCGCAGATTGCATTCGTCTATGTCTAAAATGGAAGCGCAAAAACTACAGTATTAGGCATTATTTCAGTCAGAGAGAGTTAAAAAATAATTGAAAGCAGAATAATTATATTGATTTGGTATAGACAAACCTTGGCATCCGTTGGAGACGTAAGGATTGCCTTGGTATCCCTTGGAGCAATTGCAGAGATAACCAGGACCATTGGAGGAATTGACGCACACGCTGTTATTGCTGATGCACGCATAAGAGGTTGGGTTGCGCTTAGCTACCTCGCACGTCTCGTTGCCGATGGCCCAGTCCATGACCACTGGCACCCTGCCATCACCGTTAATTTCCATCAATCGGTTCGTGGTGATGTAAGATGCCTGAAACTGGAACCACTCGGCCTCCAACAAAGCGGCGTAGCTGCATCTGCTAAATCTCCAAATATCCAAGTTGTTGAAATTCCCATCAAATATGACTTCATAGTAATTGAGATTCTTGGGTATGGAAGTCTGGCAGCAACCTATGCCGGAGCAGGAGCCATTGGCGATGCTCTGTTCGTCCTGGCACATGGACACGCAGCCACTGGCGTATCTATGGTTCCCATAGTTGTCGATTATGTAGGCAAGAGTCTCGCAGCCGATGACAGTGAACTTGTTGTGGAGATCAGAGAATCTATATGGGGTGCCTTTCAGATTCAACGTCCAGAGTTTTTTAGTGACACTGTTGTTATTTGGATTGAAACACGCCGAGGATATGGGGCTAAGCAAGCGTAATTGGCCCATGACCAGCGAGATATCGAGGACCTCGACATTGAACAAGAATGGCTTCTGGACGCCAGTTTCGGTGGCGTTGCAGGTTAGATTGAAGCCTATTCCCAGGGAACAGTTCGCGCCGATGCCGAAGGGGTAAGGGATCTCCATGTCGCCGCATGCCGTTGGACATCTGACGTCAGGCACAGCAGATGCCACTGCAGGTAGCAGCAGCAGCAGCAATTGGGAGAGGAGCAGAGACATGGCGGTTGCTGTGGCTGCTAAATGCATAGCTTCTAATTAGCCGATCGATCAACCGAAACCATCCTCGTTATATAACATGCTTACTCAGCCCCATAGACAGATACTAATACACCTATCATATCATTGATCGATTGCTGCAACTACTGTTCCTGTACAATCACGTTTGACAAGTAGTTCCATTATTGTTGTCGTCCAGTTCTGTACTGTTTCGTGGAATTTTCGACGTGCCATCAGTTTTTACGATCATGGCTGTTTGCTTATGTATGCTCTCTCATCCAGTCCAGCATCCCGCCATGCTGCAAATGGGTCACTTATTGATTTATGTTGACTTCAACTTTGGACCCACTAAACAACTGTATAAGTTGCCGACAAATTTACACGACTTACTGATGTGATGCATCCTCGAGTCAAGCTAGCATCTTGAATCTCAGGTACGAATATATAAATGCGTAAAAAAATAAAAGTCAATATTCGAGTCAAATTCATGCTTTTAATATATGGTTTCGGAAATCAAAGAAGGAACGTGCATGTGTTAATTCGACATATAACTGCAGTCGTAATTAATTAGAAATGGTTATAATTAGTGCTAGATAATCGAGCATTTGTGGATATCCAATCCATTTAAATCTGATTTGAATGTACAATTATCCTTAACAATTTGAAGTTTTCTTCTGATCTTAACAATGGCGTGTTCACTATTTTTGAAGTCTAGATCTTCAGCCGCCAGCACTTTTTCCAATCGATCTGTCAATTTCGGGGCGTTTAACAACAAGAGGCCATCAGTCCCTTCTCAGAAATCGCAGCCAAGGCTGCAGATGAACCGAGGAAGGAGGGTAAAGCTGTACTGCTGGTGTCCCTTGTTTCATGGGATTTGTTTGATGAGGAAACAGAGTGTTTCAGGTAGGATTAGCATTGAAGCCGGGCCACACGTACTTGAGTGGGAAAGATTTAACAGGTGGTAAACAAATAAAAGGAACTATAACATTGTTTTTACAAAGATAAGAAGTAACCTTAAATACAATTTATCATTCAAGAGTGACTTTACAACATATATATATACTCACGCGAAACCAAATTATTTAGAAAACTAGGCGATAAACACGTAAATACAGAGAGTAAAAACTATAGAAAACACGCATAAGAGAATTAGAAAGCTAGGCAACCAAACACACAAATAAAGTAGCAACACCATTTGAGCCCATGTCTCCTGCTTGATGTTACAGCCAGCTGGTCAATTGGGTGATTGCACTCTCCGGATCGACCCGGCTAGCATCTGAAAACTCACCGAGAATCTGCGGTTCTTCCACAATATCTTGTCCCTCGGATGGGAATTGCTTTTGAGTTTCTTCATCAATGCCTTGTCCTACGGATGGGAATTGCTTTTGAGTTTCTTCATCAATGCCTTGTCCTACGGATGGGAATTGCTTTTGAGTTTCTTCATCAATGCCTTGTCCTACGTATGGGCGTTGCTTATGAGTTTCTTCACCAATCCGTTGTGCTACAGATGGGCGTTGCTTATGACGTTGCATATGAGTTCTCCATCTGTATAGCTCTTCGGCAACTTCTTTCATAGTTGGCCTTTCCTCTCCCCTCGACTTTAAACACTGCTTGATGAGTTTAGTAATCCCTTGAATAAATTCCATACTAGCTTCTAATTTCACTTGATTGTCCAAGATATCTAAAACCCTTCTGTGATTCTCCGCCATAGCAAAAGTCTGCACCAAAATCCTTTGTTCTTCGGATCCTTGATAATAAATTGCCTTTTTACCCGTAAATAACTCTAATAAAACCACACCAAAGCTGTAAACATCACTTTTATAGGTCAATTTATATGTCATCAAATACTCTGGATCAATATAACCCTGACTGAATTGTAATAATACAGCAAATTGTTTTTGCCCATTGAGAATCAACTTTGAATCTTCAAAGTCTAAAACTTTTGCTATGTTATCCGCAGCTAAAAGTATAGTAGATGATTTCACATCTCCATGAATGATTTGAGGCAAAGCTTTTGTGTGCAAATAGTCCAAAGCATCAGCAGATTCAAAAGCAATCCGCAGTCGAGTATCTAAGAGAATTGGAGTTTGATTCTTATTTTCATGAAGTAAATGGAATAAGGTTCTATTGGGGAGAAACTCATGGACCAATAATGGCGTCTCAGTCTCCAAACAACAACCCAAATGCTTAATTATATTGGCATGGTTAACATGTGATAGAGCAAGTGTTTCTTTTCCAAATTGTCTCTTTATGTCCTCCTGGATAATAGTAGGTTTTTTGATGGCAACAGCATCTTGATTTTCCAAAACTCCTTTATACACAACTCCGTTTCTCCCTCTCCTAATAATGTTTTTGTCATCAAAACGATTTGTTGCCTTCTGTAATTCTTGACTTCTAAATATCCTAAAGTTTTGGGGGTCTTTTTCCTGCTTCATTTGTTCCTCTAATTCATGGCCTCCATTCTGCTGGAAATATTCCCTCCTAACATCACGTTTTCTTCTTCGATAGAGTATACAGAAACCCGTACTACATAATAGCAAAAGGATTACACCACTGCAACTCCCTGCAAGGTCATACATACATTGCTTCTTTATGTTATGAGTTTTAAGTTAAATTTTGATGATTTAATTGCTATAAATCTTAAGGGCACAAGAGTGTGTTCATGTTAGCATACTTGGGACATATGTAGAAGTTATGGAAAGCAAAGATCAAGAAAGCTTTTAGGCAATTGTTGTTGCTCTTGCTCTTAGTTTTCTTAAACATTTAAAAACTTCAGTTACATGTGCTATTGTATTTTAATACATTGGGAAAGTATATCAAACGATTTTGTTTCAATCCCTTTTCGTTCCTCCTCTTTTTCTTCTAAAAAAATTAAAAGGAAAAATATTTTTTGTCATCTTATTTTCTTCCTTAAATTAAGAGTTGGATGAGGACAAATTAAAGAATCAATCTCAATATCTCAGGAGTAACTTCTTACCCGTAACCACCTTCACTGTGGAGGAATGTTTCGCAGTCACTAATTTTGCTACGGTGCTGTCGGTGCATGTTCCATTGTTACCGTCAACGGTCGTGCCGTCGGAGCAGTGACAACTATAACTACCGGGCAGGTTCAGGCAGTCGCCAACTGAGCACGGATTTGGTTGCAAGATGCATTCATCGATGTCTAAAATTGAAGTGCAAAAACTACAGCATTAGGCACCATAAATTATAATTGCAGTCCGAAAGCCAAAACATAATCGAAAGCAGAATAAATTTGACAGACCTCGGCATCCGTTAGAGACGTAAGGGTTGCCTTGGTATCCCGTCGAACAGTTGCACCGATAGCCAGGGCCATTGGAGGAGTCGACGCAGGCGCTGTTATTGCTGATGCAGGCATAAGAGCTCAGGTTGGGACGCGCGACCTCGCAGGTCTCGTTGCCGATGGCCCAGTCCACGACCACCGGCACCCTGCCGTCGTTGTTAATTTGCATCAATTGGTTCGTCGTGATGTAAGATGTATGGAACATGAACGAGTCTGCCTCCAACAAGGCGGCATAGCTGCACATACCAATTCCACAGTCTGTAGAGTCTCTGAAATCTCTATCGAACGAGACTTTATAGAACTTGAGATTCTTGGGTAAGCAAGTCTGGCAGCAACCATTAATGCCGCAGCAGGAGCCATTGGTGAGGCTCTGTTCGTCCTTGCACAGGGACACACAGCCACTCCGGTAGTTATTGTTCCCATAGCAGTCGAGAATGTAGGCACGGGTATGGCAGCCGATGACAGTGAACTTGTTGTGAAGATCTGAAAGCCTATAAGGGCTGTCTTCCATATCCAACATCCAGTCTGAGTATCTAACGTCGGATTTATTATTTGGATAATGACACACCGAGGATATGTGGTTGAGCATGCGCATTTGGCCCATGGCCAGCGATATATTGCGAACCTCGACATTGCGATAGAATGGCTTCTGGAGGCCACTTTCCATGGTGTTGCAGGTTAGATTGAAGCCTCCTCCCAAGGAACAGTTAGCGCCGATTCCGAAGGGGTAAGGGATTTCCACGTCGCCGCATTTCGTTGGGCAGCTGCTGTGAGGCACAGCAGATGCAACTGCAGGTAGCTGCAGCAGCTGGGAGAGCAGCAGAGACGACATTGCGAGCGCTACTGCTATTGAATGCATGCCTAGCTGCTAATTTGCTGATCAATAAGCCAAGACACTCCTCCTTATATATTATGCCGTCCGCAGGACGAGTCAAGTAAGTCAAAATGTATCGTATTGTGATTTATTTGATAAGATAAATCGAATTAAGTTAAATTTAAAATTAATATTAAAATTTGATTTTTTATTTATTAAGTTTGATTTGAGTTTGAATTTAGCTTGATTTGTTTAATAGATATTAAATTTCTAATCAAACTCAATTCAAATTTGAATCAAACTAAATTTAATTTATTTAAATATTATTAAATTCTTATTTATAAATAATATTCACGAATAATTCAAATTTATTTATTTAATTTATTAAATTATTTAAATTTATTTATTAATTAAATAAATATAAATAAATTTTTATCAAATATAAATTTATTCATAAATATTTAATTTATTTACGGTTCTAACAGCACGCAATGAAACGTGCACATTCATCACATGTCGACTTAAGACGGCTTTAACTGTGGAGCCCACTAAAGCAAAAATATACCTAAAAAGTTGTTAAGTCATCTCATCCTTTTATGATATTTGTTAAAGCAGTATGGTGATGTGATGTAGCCAAGAAAAATACTCTATTAAAAAATTATCATTAAAATGCCTTTTTAATTTTAACTTAAAAAGTTTAAGTTAAAGCAGCCATAATAATGAAAAGTAAAGTCATTCTTAAATATAAAAGTTAAGTGCCTATTTTGGATAACACAAAAATCTGCTACCCAATTTAGAGTAATTGACGATGGAAATAATTGATGTATATTAATTTGTGAGTGTTTGATACACGAGCGTTGTGGATATCTAATCCATTTAGATCTTGTTTGAAAATATAGTTATGCTTAATAATCAGCTCTAACATAAATTAGCAAGTGTAATTAATTGATGTATATTAATTTGAATAGAACTGAAAAATACTAGTGCTAATGATTAAAACTTTTATATATCCTATGAATATACTAACATATACTTTTATAAATCGAATGTAAATGTCGTAATAAAGCTTGGCTAACTACCAATAATTGCGATAGACAAATATCTATCATAATTAATTTATTTTGTATTGATTATGAAATCGATTGACGGTGACATCCAAATAAAAGAATCTTCTTTTCATCTATAGTCATGCCCAATTAACATCTATCTTTCTAGACTTATAACAGTCTACTTGACTGACCTTGTCATGCACATTATACTTTAGTTGTGACATTGATTGCATATCTTAAATCTTTTCTAGCTAATAGGCCAGAAGTAATTTTCAGACATATCTTTAAGGATCATATTTTAATCTTTCATGTTCGATCATCAATGCATGCAAAACCTCATAAGCATAATGATATTCTAAAATAATGATCTCATTTTAGGTCATCATATTCAATCAACGTAGCATCATCACGACTAGCCAACTTTGTCATAGTGTTCGTGGTTGTCGAGCTATTAATTGGCCTAGTTGATCTCACCACATGTAGTAATTACAATTCCTGAATTCTTTATCTTCTTGCTCCTTTACTAACTAAATTGACCTTGACGCACCGTAGTCATTGTCACATTAATTCTATTGCAAACTTTAAACTCACATCATACGCAAAAAAAAAAAAAAAAATATTTTTTGAAAGAACACTTAATTAAAGACGATATCTTTGAAGACCAAGTCTTCACCTTGCATATTCAATTAATCATCAATATTGCAACCCTCGAAAGGATAGCGATATGCTAGGACAGTGCGATGGATCTCATTATAACCTGTATAGTTCCAACGTGAGCTAGCAAACTTGGCAAGTAGTGACAGCATTATTGGTGTTCGATTTCTGTTTCTACATGCCATGAGTGACTTTATTAGCTTGACTGCTATACCGTCAACTGCACTTATATATAATCTCTCATTCCAAACACATCCCAACAAAATTATAATAATTCAATTAGTTGGGACCCTCTAAAATAGTCGTATATATTGTCCGACAAATTTACACGACTCAAAGATAATGAGATATTTAAGTCAAGTTAATTAGACTCGTGCACCTCATGGAAGACCATTGGATCAGTCAAGTCATCCTCCTTTTAATATATTAATTGTTTCACAAATTAATTATTCAAACAAGGAATATCAAGTCTTCCACTTTTTATTTTTTATCTTAAAATTATTCTAATTTAATTAAAATTATTACACAATGTTATATTAGAATACCTTCTATTAAATTAATTAAATTAGTTTCGACGCTCCCTATAGCTAGTATTTTTAGTATTATTGATATAATAATATTTTATACATAATAATTTTGATAACTTTAACAATTTAATTAAGATTTAATTAATCTTCCCCAAAAGGGAATAAGAATTGTTTAAAATGAAAAATAAAATAAAACATCCTTTTTAAAAAAAGTTTAAATTTTTTTAGGTGAGGTTTGATTTGAATATGGGAATAAAAATATGAATGGATTTGATAGTAGAGTGGATCGAATGAGAATGAGTTTAGTTATTCTAATAACATTGTTTGGTTTATAAGTTGGGAATGAAAACAGAGACGATGTCGATGTCGCTGTCGAGTCGTCGGTCAATCGTCGATCTTCGATCGTCGACCAACAACGATCATTTATTTGGAAATCATTCTCAAACCCATCGTTTAGGTCGGATTTCGTTGATTCTCAAATATTTGGAAATCATTCCAAAATCTCGATCTCAGCTCCATTAACTAAACATCATATATCATTTCCATTCTAATTTCCTCGTTCCAAACCCTCCAACCAAACGCCAGATCGATAATTTTTTTTTAAAAAAAAGTCTCCCTTTAATTCTTACCAATAGCATTTTTGTTTTTAGGTATTCGTTGGAATTTTCAACATAACATAATAAAACAATCGACACAAATCATTTAAGACGGCTTTAATTAGGGTCCAATAAAATGACTCATTGATATGATCACAGACAAGTCAAGGTCGCTTAGTGCGTCACACTTGCAAATATATAAGTACTATACATGAGATTATTTCAGAAATTACTAAAGAAATTTATCTTAAACATTAATCATCATCCGGAATATATATAATTGATCGACGAAAATAAATATGTTAATCCTAATTAATTTGGGTCGATAATAATTAGCGCTCTATAATTTAGCATTTGTGTATATATATATCTACGTGCTATATACTACTTGTGAATATTTAGATAAAATCAAGTGGCGAATATTTAATAATTAAGTACATGTTTGAATAATATTTAGAAATATTAGTACCCATCCTATCTATTGTCTTTCGTAAATGCTCATTCTTATATATTACTAAAACTTTTATATACCCTTGCATATATATTTACTAATTCAAAATTTTAATATCTATACCATTAGTCACTAGTGCTTTATCATTGTTATTATCTTTTGAATTGGTTTAGCTAATCACATTGCTTACACTACAAAAAAACTATTTTTTGGCAACAAAATTTAGCAACGAATTATTTTCGTTGCAAATCTGCAACTAATATAGCGACGAATTTTAGAGTTCGTCGCCAATTTGCGACGGAAATAATTTTCGTCGCAAAATTTAGCGACGAATTCAAAATTCGATGCAAAATTGCAACGAATCCACGTATTCGTTGCAATTGTTTGCAACGAATCCGTGAATTTGTTGCAAAGTTAATATTAATATTTAAAAAAAATTAACGTTTTAAAAACTTTAAATTTTTTTTTTTAAATTTAGCAACGAATCTTAAGATTCGTTGCTAATTTGCAACGAATCCTGGATTCGTTGCTAATTTGCAACGAATCCTAGGATTCGTTGCTAAATTTAGCAATGAATTCTAGGATTCGTTGCAAATGAGCAACGAATCCTAGGATTCGTTCCTAAATGTAAAAAAAAAATTTAAAGTTTTTAAAACGTTAATTTTTTTTTAATATTAATATTAAAAAAAAATTAAGTTTTAAAAACTTTAAATATTTTTTTTTAAATTTAGCAACGAATCCCGGATTCGTTGCAAAATTAAAATTATTAACGTTTTAAAAAATTTAATTTTTTTTTATAAAAATTTTGCAACGAATCTTTGGATTCGTTGCAAAATTTTTTTACTTTACCTTCCTCTCGCGTCGCGGCCGAACCCTCAAATCTTTTTTTTCCCTCCGCGCCGCCGATCTTTCCTTCGCCTCGCCTCGGCTGCACTTGTTCCGACCACGACCCGCCGTCCGGTCGCCGCCGCACCCGAGCCCGCCGCCGCACCCTAGCCCGGCGGCCCACCCGAGGCCGGCACCGGGCGCTAGGTCGACCGACGCCGCCCGCCGCACCCCAGTCCGCCACCGCCCGCCGCTAGGTCAAAGAGAAGGGGAAAGGGGTCGCTTCGTGTTCCTCCCGGTTCCCCTCTTTGCTCCCTATACTTCGCAACTTCCTTTCTCTTTGATCATGGAATCTGTATGCGTTTTTGCTTCCGGATTTCTTTCGTGTTTTTGCTTCCTTTCGCGGCTTCCGTTTTTGCTCCCGGTTCTCTTTGATCATCATAGGGCATGTACTGAAATATTAAATTCAAAATATGATAAAATGGCTCAGTAGTAGAGACTGCATTTTTTAAAAAATTTACGATGTTAGATATAGAATTGCTATGAGTTATCTTTTCTCAGTGCAGTGTAGTTAGTTGCTAATTTTTATCAACTGTCCTGTTGATGGAATGGCTGTGCCAAAAATTCATCAAGAGGCATCCACTGTGACAAAATTTACCATCCGTTCATTGCTTAAGATTAGATTTTAATCTCAGAAAATGGAACTGTGCATCTTGACTTATAATATTACCTTGGCTGCTGCGATCTCAGACTCATCAATGGTGATTTCAGATGATACTGGTTTGAGCATGCAGATAATTGATATTTTCTAAAAGTAGCTAATGAGTCATTGACAAGGAGTAAATTTGCGTTCAAAATTTATATTGGGAGGACCATCTCCCTTTTTTTCTGTACTCTTATTAGTTAGCTTAGCGTCCATGTTCTCGGTATTGATCTGCTATGTTATTTTTTGTCCATCTTTGAATTGACTCCGCATGATATCTCAATCTTTGCTAGAACTATATTTCCTGGTACCTGGATTTATCTGTACCATGGTAAAGGTTGGCTTATGAACATTCTTAAGGGTAAGTTACACGATAAACACATGCTACAATTTCATCAATGTCAATGTCTTTGTGTTAGAAAACTGAAAAGTTAGCCTGACCAATGTTAATAGCATTTACATTCAGATACTAATCTTTAGCTGGTGTTGGAAAAATCAGAATTTCTTATCCTATTTCTCATAGTATGTACTTGTGTAGACCTGCTTTGTAGGAAAAAAAATTTACAATTTTTTGATGAATATTGTCTTGTACGAGTATGAACTGCAAAAAACTTAATTCACATTTAGGTGCCCAAGAAAATCTTGAAGAAACATTACTATTAGATTTAGTGGCTCTTAATAAGTTTCAATCGATAAATCCTCAAGTATTTTAGCTAAAATTAATTTCATTTATATTCTACACATGTATAGTTAATTGTGAGTAAATGTTTCTTCCTGTGCTAATTCACATGTGCATTTGTTTAGTGATATTCTGCAAAAATTCTTTGATGATGGTCAATATTTTTGGTGGTCTTGCTTTGTCTCTGATCTCCTTTTTTTTTTTTAGTAATTTAGTACTTGTGTCTCATCCCTGGTATTGTTTCTCTTTACTATACATCAGGATAAGGGCTCGCCTCGCGGCCGTTAGCTTGTCGCCGCCTCCCTGCCAGCCGTTAGTGGTATAATTTTTTTTTTAAATCATTGTTATTTTTAATATTGAAATTTATATTATTGTTAATTTTCTGTGTTAATCTAGAGTGGTATGATATAGGTTAATTGCGCCCGATGCATTCCATTCAAAATCATACTGGGACTCCATGATATTACCATAATCTTGTAGATTTTTATGTCTGGGCCCAATTCATTGACACCTTAATGCCATGGTGGTTAGCATAAGATAGTGAGATGTCTTTTTATAACAAAGGATAATGTATACTAAATGCAGTAATACATGGAAACATATTATATGTTATTATATCCTGATTTTGTAAACATTCAACTCATGTAACATATATAATATATCCTGATTTGTGAACTAACTGTATATTCATATTATTGTAATTTCTAGGTGTTTATATTAATATAATTGATTGAAAACAGACATAATGCGGCGTGAAAGGAGTTGGATGTATAATAGGAATTTACCTGAACGTCGGGGTTTAACTGATGAATTTGTGAGTGGGTTGCAAGAGTTTTTAAATTTCGCAACTAGTAATGTTGAGCTTATGGATGGTAATCAGATAAGGTGTCCGTGCAGAAAGTGTCACAATGGTAGATTTTTACCGTCTAGCAAAGTTTCAGAGCATCTTTGTAGATTTGGATTCGTTACAAATTACTATAACTGGACATGTCATGGTGAACCATTTATATCTGATGACGTTTATGATAGACACAACACACAAGTCTCTAGGGATCAAAGTGATTATAATCAATTAAATCCATATCGAGGGATGATATATGATGTAGCGGCTCGAATTTGATTCCCAATCACAAGGTGCCACTTGAGTTGTCCTCAACGTTGAGCAAATGTTTACTAATGCATCACCCTTGGAAGAGGTGCAAGTAATGTGATATCGGTCAATATAAATAATGAAGCATATCTCAAATTTGGGAGGTGTTGAGTCTGCGGATGCACCTTTATGGCAGTTGTGAGACTCACACTAAACTATCGTTCACCGCAAGAATGTTGAATGTCAAGGCGAGCATAATGTATGTCCAAGAGTGTTTTAATAATTTTGTTCAAGCTTTTGAAGAGGCATTGCCGTGATCATAAATCTTGCCAATGATTTGTCAGTATGAAAAAGCGATGAAAGAATTAGGTCTCCCAGTGGAAAGAATTGATGTGTGCAGAGATGGTTGTATGTTATATTGGGGAGATGATGCAGATGTGGATGTTTGTAAATTCTGTAATCAAGATAGATACAAGAGCACTAGTAGGAGGCAGCAAGGACGTAAATCATATAGTCAGTTGTTTTATTTGCCTTTAACTCCTAGGTTACAAAGGCTTTATGCATCAAAGACAACTGCTGAACACATGACTTGGCATGCAAATCATCGGACAGAAGAGGGACTAATGTGTCATCCATCGCGAAAAATTTTGATAGAACATATCCTGATTTTGCGAAGGAGACTCGAAATATTAGGTTAGGTCTCTGTGCTGACGGATTTGCTCCATTTGGTAAATCAGGAAGACACTATTCTTGTTGGCCAGTTATATTAACTCCGTATAATCTTCCGCCTGGGATGTGCATGAAAACACCGTATATGTTTTTAACATTGGTTGTGCCTGGCCCAAAAAATCCGAAGAAGTTAATAGATGTTTATATGCAACCATTGATTGCAGAGCTAAAACAACTATGGGATGAGGGTTTTCCTACATACGACATTCATACTAATCAGATGTTTGTAATGAAGGCCGCTCTTCTTTGGACCATAAATGACTTTCCGGCTTATGGTATGCTATCAGGTTAGATCTTTGCAGGATCTTAGGATGCCCAATATGTATGGAGAGATCAAAGTCGATTAGATTGAAGCATGGTAAGAAGCAGTTATTTTGATTGTCACGCATAATTTTTACCACTAAATCATAATTTGGAAGGAATAAAGATGAATTCACTAGGAATCGAATTGAAAGAACACCTCCGCCATTGAGAACGTCAAGATATTTGATCTGAGTTCTTCACTTTCCATCTGTTATTGAAGAGCCACATGATACAACTTATGAATATGGAAGCAACCATAAATGGACCAAACGAAGTATATTTTGGGAGTTACCGTATTGGTTTAGTAATTTGATTCATCATAATCTCGATGTTATGCATATTGAGAAAAATGTTTTTGATAATCTGATAAATACAATGATGGATATCAGGAAAAACAAAAGATAATCGAATGCAAGAAAGATATGCGACTCGTTTGCAAACGACCCGGCCTTGATGTTGATGAAAATAGTAGAGGACCAAAACCAAAGCGGTTTATACATTGAATAAGGAACAGACGTGTTGTTTGTGAATGGTTGAAGTCATTGAGATTTCGATAGGTATGTTTCTAATCTTGGGAGATGTGTCGATATGAAGGAATGCAAATTGATGGGTTTG
This sequence comes from Wurfbainia villosa, assembly GCA_025175895.1. NCBI lineage: Eukaryota > Viridiplantae > Streptophyta > Magnoliopsida > Zingiberales > Zingiberaceae > Wurfbainia > Wurfbainia villosa. The sequence goes on from JAKLTH010000209.1 coordinate 152,865, forward strand.
AAAAGCCATGATTGTCATATATTCATGGAAAGACTTATTCCTATTGCCTTTAAAGAACTCTTACCGAATTTTGTGCAGGGTGTCATTGAGTTAAGTATTTTCCTTCATGATATATACGCTCAACGGTTTGGGATATTCACATGGAGAAGTTAGAGAGAGACATTCCAATTATTTTGTGCAATTTAGAAAGGATTTTTCCGCTGCATTTTTGATTCAATGGAACATCTTTTGGTTCACTTGCCATACGAGGCCAAAGTTGGAGTTCATTATCGATGGATGTATCCTTTTGAAAGGTATAATTCATATTCTATATTTCGTTAAAATTGCATAAAAATGTTTAATTTTTTATATATTCATTTCTAATACAATTTGTTATATTACAAGATTCTTATATCATTTGAAGAAAAAGTGAAAAATAAGGCACATGTTGAAGCTCTATTGTGAATGCATATATTGTGGAGGAAGTAACAACTTTTGCATCATATTATTTTGAGCCTCACATTCGGACCAAAGACGAAAATCCGGAAGGAATGATGAAGGTCTGTCGATCCCAATTTAAATTCTTTCTCAATTTTTAATTATCTTGAGTCGACCAAGTGGACCGTGTAAACAACGATATAGCCCGATCAAGAATGGTAGGCGGCGGACATATGTTTTACTTAATTGTCGAAGTATCATCGCCATATTTGAGTTAGTATATATTTCCTATTTCTTCGTCAAGTGTTAATTTGTTTATGTTATAATATAATTTTTTATTATAGGATTTTCCAAAACTTATACTCTGAAATCCCGACACGTGACTTTGATCATATGCGATCGTGAATTTGCACCTTGGTTCAAATCATATATAGCGATTTTAATTACCTCATTTTTGTTTAGACATATCTTAACTTTTAAATAAATATCATTTTCATTTGAGTATAGGTTTATGATAATCAAACTCACGCTCGAAGAATTGCTAATCCATCTATCATGGGGTCCAAAATCAATGGTACGCACTTGCCAAAGATATTTCATAACGGATATAATTTCCACACTCAAGAATATGGAAATGGAAAGAGTACAATGAATAGTGGAATATGTGTTGATCTTCCAATGATGGAGGTGCAAGCAATGAATTTTATGGTTTCTTTGGATGAAATTATAGAGATTGATTATCACGGTCGAAATGCGAGTTATCTTATTTATGTGTGGTGGTTTGACCCGTCAGTGGATGAAGGTGCATCCACAGTATAATTTGGTTTAAGTAAATCATAAAAGATTTTATAAGAGATATGAACCATTTATTTTGGCACAACAAGCGATTCAAGTTTTCTATGCTTCATATCCTAGTGTGAGGCGTGACAAAAATGAATGGTGAAATCGTTTGTAAAACAAAAGCACGGAAAAAAATTGAAGAGCGCTGGCAAGACATTGCATATCAACAAGACAGAGTTACAAATATGTTTCATACCGAGGAATATATAATTCCAACGTTACGAGATCCCAGCGGAGTAGTGATAAACGTGGATGCAACTGAAATTGATGATAATGATGAAGAGGAGGAGGGGGACGAGGAGGAGGGGGACGAGGAGGAAGAGGAGGAGGAGACCGAGGATGAGGATACTGATGAGGATGAGGAAGATGATAATGAGGACTTTGAAATTTAACGTCTAGGGTAAGTTTTTATATATATAATTTTAGTTTTAAACTATAATTTTACAAATTTTCTTAGCTCAATTATTTGTTTATATAATGTCTCATTGTTAAATTTATATCTTTTGTCTCTGTATGTTTTGTATAATTTGTTCTTATAGGTTATCAGTGGTGAAATCATCGTAGCTTAGCGCGGTCGCAGTCTCTCATATCTTCATTATGCATATTGTAAGTTTTTAATGTTCTTCATTAAGCATAAAAGTTTTATTTTCTTTATTCTAATTTTGTTTTTGGTTGATAGTTTCGACGTGGTGGACAGAGACGACAGAGTACTAGTAGTGGCCAGAGTGATCCACCGCCTGCCAGCACTATACCTACTTGCCCTCCTGATCTTCCTGGACCTTCACATGATCAGCCGCCATCTATCTCATTCACGCAAGACTTTCCCATTCGATTCATCCGCACTTACACTCCTCCACTGAGAACATCGAAAGTCGACCATATATATTTCCTATGAGAGATTCGTAAGTAATATAAGTATTATAATTTTTAAACTATCTTAATTATTTATTCAAATTTTTTTCACTTGATCGTAGGTTTGAAAATTACAGTACTATTATTCATGAGATCAATAAAATCGTGAATAACTATTGGAGAGGAGATTCTTTGTCATACTCGAGCACGCCAGGACCTACAAAAGAATTATGGTGGTGCGAGTTCAGGTATAATTTATTCATTTTATATATTAAATAAGTGATTATATAATCAATTGTTTTATTTCCATCTCAGCGGAGATTTATTTGGGACCCTAGTCAAGACTTGGAAGTTAAAAGAATTTTTAAAAAAAAATGTGGCGATCATATCAGCATGTATTGAGTCATGCCAAATCTCGAAAAAACCACTTTGTGTCACGAAAATTGGAGTAAAATCTCCAATTATTGGCAATCGGATGAGAGCAAAAAGAAGTCAACAAAATAAATTAAATCAAGCACTGTAATTCGAGACTTATCTGCAATATACGCGGCGGATCTATAAATATCGAGGAGCATTCACGTAGATTGGTAATTTTAAATTCCACAATTAGTTTTTAAATTTATTTCAGATTATTATTTTATTTCTAACATTCTTATATTTAGTCTAAGGAATTGGGAAAGGAGCCGAATTTATAGATACTTTCGCTCGCACTTTCGAAAAAGATAAGACTTGGAGTGGAGATAGAGCTCAAGCTATTAAGGTTTGAAATAATCTTTAAACTTACTTTATAACTTTAATTCATTAGTTATGTAAATGCTCTGATTAAATTTTTAATTTTGTGTAGGAGAGATATGATCGATTATCCTCATCTCGAGAGAATTTCAGGAGATAGCGGTGATCTTGAGGATCTAGTAATAATATGGATTTATGGCTTGAGGCGAGTGGAGGATCAAAGGGGAAGGATACTAGGTATGGGTTCTCTGAAAGATGCATAATGCTCCTCGTAGATCTATTTCTTCTACTCCACGTGATGGCGGCAGATACACAACTTGAGGAGGTTAGCAATTTGAAGGGCATAATACATGAAAGAGATCAACAAATTTTAGCAATACAACAACAAAACTCACAAAGGATCGAGAAATGATAGAATCACGGCGACAACAAGCATTTCTTATCATGATTTGACAATTTACTTCTGGTCCAAGTCATATTCCTCCGAGTCAAGACGATGATGGTGGCGACGATGATGATATTGTATGCATGTTTTTAATTAGTACCTTTAAAATTGTTTAGTTTATTTAGTTTGTTACTCCTTCATTTTTTATTAGTACTTTTTATTTTGCTTTAAACAGGAATGATCTATGAAGTCAATCCTTATGGCGGTTGAAATTGCACATCATTGTAAGTCTTTGCATATTTATTTTCGTGTTAGTATATAGTTTTTTTTAATGTATGCTACTTTTTGCTGTTTGTTTCTTTTCTAATGCAGGTAGAAGAATGTCGGCGCGCGATTGCTTACCAGATTTTCTTTTTTTTTCCATGTGTTGAGATCTTTTGTGGACATTGTTATTTGGATATCATAACTATGTTGATGTTTGAATTTTTGTAAGATATAACTTTTTATTTGGATATCTTTTGTTGGAATGTTGCTTATTATTTTGTTGTATTGAATGTGTGTGTGTTTTGTTTGTATTGAATGTATTTATTTGGATATTAGAATTTATTATGTTTTGTTGTGTGTGTGTGATAATTTGTATATACGATAGAATATCGAAACGGAATAAATCTGTCAAATTTTTTTTTATTTTGCGACAAATATCCCAATTCGTTGCTAAATCCGATAAATCTGCGAACTTTGTAACGAATTTAAATTTCTCACAAATTCTACAATTTAATTTAGCAACGAATCCAATCTGACAAAATTTGCAACGAATTTGCGTGAAATTTTACAACGAATTTATTTACGCAAATATTTCGTAAGCAATTAATTCGCAAAAATTTTTTTACCAATTTTACAATTTGGAAACATCGCAAATTTACCAACGAATTCCTTTTTTCGTCGCGAAAATTACCAACGAAAAAATTTATTCGTCGCAAAAAATTAAATTTTGCGACGAATTTTGCGACGAATTTTGCGACGAATTTTGTATCAGTCGCAAATTTTCCAACGAATTCCTTATTTCGTTGCGAAATTTTCCGACGAAAAAATTAATTCGTTGCAAAATTTGCGACGAATTCTGCGACGAATTTTGGAAAATGGGGTAACTTTTGCAACAAAATTAGGGACGAATTTTAAAATTCGTCCCTAATTTTCGTCGCTAAATTTCGTCGCAAAAATTCGTCGCTATTTTTGTCGCTAATATTTGCGACGCTTTATTCCCAACAAAAAATTTTTTGTCGCTAAATTCGTCGCAAATTTTTTTTGCAACGAATTTTTTTTTAAAATTCGTCGCTAAATTCGTCCCAAATTCCTGTTTTTTTTGTAGTGTTATGACTCATGATTGCAACCCCTCATCTTGCTTTTCTCACTCTCTACACTTGCAACTACTAACTAGATCCTTGTCACATTGCACCTTAATCATTAATTCTCCCTGACCTCACTGCATGCCACAGAGACGCAAACTAGAAGAGACTTCACCTAGTTTCAGATGGAAATTAACAGTTTGGCTAATTAAGCAAAATGGTATCTATTGCACATTAGTTTTTATTTCTTTCATAAAAAAATTATCAAAATAGTAAAAACTGAGCAAAACATAAAAACTCACAAGAAAAATAATTGCTAGAACAACTATTTCGACATGGGGACATAAAAGTAAAGAAGGAATTCTTTGTTTTGTTTGATCTTTAATTACTTGCATATTCGATTATCAATGCGACCTCTCAAGTATTTGATGAGCATCTGATGGAACAGGATGCAAGATCTCCTCACCATTTTGTGGTATATCCATGGCTGCAGCATGAACGTAACTTTATCAGGTTCTTTTAACTGGTCTGCTTTTCTTCTCCCTTCACACTTAGGCATTGCACCGCAAGCTCTCCAATCCTTCATTTGTCATTTGATTGTCTAAGATTTCCTCAAGTCGATCCTCCATGCATGGTCAAAATCAAACTAGATGCGAGACTCATTTCTTCTCTATATTCTTCAAAATAATTAAATTGCATTTTTTTACTTGTCAGTAATTCTACAAGCACTACGCAGCAAAGCTATGAACGTCATTTTTTAGATAACTTGCATGTTTGAAGCTGCTCGGGTCTAAGTAACCACAGATCCCTTGAACCAAAGTAACTGACTGATCTTCATCCTTGTAAATCAGCCTTGAAGCCCTGAAATCAGAAACTTTTGCATTGTAATTTTCATGCTTGCAAGAGGATGTTGAATTGGCAGAATTCATATCTCCATGAAAGACTGTAGGTGAAACCGAAGAGTGTAAATATGCAAGAGCTAGCATCAGCAAAATCAGCAGCAGCGTTTTAAGTGCACATCCAAAAGGGCTTTATCTATATATATTAGATCCAACAAGTTACAGTTAAGGACAAACTCAAAGACCAACATGGTAATTAACCTCCTCTACTTCCAAACAACAGCCCAGAAGCTTACGAGCTTAATTGGCTGTGTGTCTATAGATGGCTTGCAAAAGAATAAGCATTTATATTCCTAATTCTTTCTTTTGTCTCTCATTTATAAACTCTGGCTTCAATATGGCAAAAAAACTGACCGTCTCCCATATCTCCTTTGTAAGCAGTTCCATACCCGCCATGCCCAAGGATTCTGTTCTTGCCAAATCTATTTGCTGACCTGGTTTAATTCTTCTTTTCTAAAGATCCTAAATGCAAGACTTTAATTTGTTGTCTCATCTCTTCTGGTAATTGCATGCCTCTATGTTCACTGAAATATCTTCTCCTCGACTGGATAACCTTTCTTCTCTGATGTCACTGCTAGGATTATCACTGAAGAAGGGGATACACTTGGGTGGAAGAAATTTGATAGGTCCAGGACAAATTTGCTCACGCCAACCCAATTTATTTTGAGATTCAAATGAGAAAGAAGGTAAAAAAGATTTTAAAAAACTGACAATGCTTTTACAAACATGTATAACAAGAAATAACCTTAAACAGAATTTAACATCCAAGAGTGACTTAAATGATGATAATTTCACACAATACTCACATGAAACCGAATTGTTTAGAAAACTAGGCAATAAACACAAATGCAAAGACTAGGAACTAAAAACCACACAAACAAACATAAGAGGGTTCAAAAACTGAGCAAACAAACACACAAACAAGGTAGCAACACCACTTGAGCCCACATCTCTTGCTTGATGTTATAGCTAGTCTTGCATGTTGCTCCATCTAGTGGATCTGTTTTGTATACTGAAAGTAGTGTAGGAATCGATGTGATTAATGTTTGATAACTCACCGAGCAAGCTGTAGGTTTCTTCAGCAATTTGATGGACTTCGATTGATTGTTGCATATGAGTTCTCATTTGGCTTAGCTTCTCGGCCACTTCTCTCATGGTCGGCCTTTCCTCTCCTTTTGGCTTTAAACATTGTTTAACAAGTTCAGTAAGTTCTTGAATAAATTTCATGTTAGCTTCCAATTTAACTTGGTTGTCCAAGATCTCTATAACATTGTTCTGCTTCTCAAACATTGCAAAAGTCGACACCAAACTAATTCCTTCTTTAGATGCTTCATAACTAATAGCCTTTTTGCCTGTGAATAGCTCCAAGAGAACTACACCAAAACTATAAACATCACTTTTAGTGGTCAATTTATATGTCATCAGACACTCTGGATCAAGATAACCAACTGTGAATTCTAACAATGTAGCAAATTGTTTCTCACCCTTAGGAATTAATTTTGAAGCTCCAAAGTCTGAAACTTTTGCAGTATTATCCAAATCTAGAAGTATATTAGACGGTTTTACATCTCCATGGATAATTTGAGGTGAAGCTTTTGAATGCAAATAGTCCAAAGCATCAGCAGATTCATAAGCAAGCCGTAGTCGAGTATCTAAGGAAATTGGAGCTCGGTTCTCATTTTCATGAATCAAATGAGACAAGGTTCCATTCGGAATAAACTCATAGACCAATAATGGCATCTCCGTCTCCAAACAACAACCCAAGAGCTTAACTATATTAACATGGTTAACATTTGATAGAATAAGTGTCTCTCTTCCAAATTGTTTCTTTAAATCCTCTTTGATAATCTTAGGTTTCTTTATGGCAACAACATCTTGGGTTTCCAAAACTCCTTTATACACAACTCCATTTCCTCCTTTCCCAATAATATTTTTATCGTCAAAATTATTTGTTGCCTTCTCTAATTCTTTGCTTCCGAATATCTTAAATTTGTTGAGACTTTTTTCTAAATCCATCATTTTCTCTAATTCATGGCCTCCATGATGTTTGAAATATTTTCTTCTCATCTCTTCGAGCTTTCTTCTTTGATGGGCTACGTACAGATACATAATGCATAATAGCAAAATGATCACACCACTGAAACCACCAACAGAGCCTACACACGTGTCATCTTTATGTTAAATTTAAATGATTTAAATGCTATCTACTTTATGAAACACACACACATATAAAATCTACTAATTAGAACTAAGGACGTACCGATCAGCAAAAGAGAAATCCTTTTGTGAGGGAGGCATGCTCCTCGATAAGGATCGCCATATGTTCCCAAAGGACATATGCAACTATAACTTCCATTTGTATTTATACAAGTTCCAGTACAAATATTCAGAGAAGAATTGCACTCGTCGATATCTGAAATTTCACAATACTTTGTCAATACTCGATCGATGATATCAAAAATATAAAATATCACTGAATTTGCATCATCAATATATTCCATAAACTTTGTTAGTACAAATCATGTGTTTAAAATATATCTATCACTGAATTTTCATTGATCAATATATTCACGATTATGCTCCGATCGAGTTTCAGAATATTAAAGTTCAAGAAACGATATATTCTTTTTACATATCATAGAAAAAGTGAGAAAGAAGGCGTTTAAATATAATACCTTTACATCCATCGTGGAGGTAGGGGTTTCCATCGTAGCCATCTGAGCATTTGCATCTATAAGCTATGCCATGGCTGTTATTCACATCCAAACATACGCTATGTTCATGGATACATGCGAAAGTGATCATGTTTTTAACAGCATCTTTGCAAGATTGGTAGGCTACTACCCAATTAATTGTCATAGTCATCTTGGAAGAAGTGAAATGTGAAGGTCGATGCGAATAGTAACCATAAAAATCTGAACGATTGCACTCCAATTGCCCTTCTTTCAATGAAATTTTGCTCACTATGTATTGGTCTCCGAATAGGAGAGTTGGAGGGTGGGAGGTCTCGTTGCATGTTAGAGCAAAGTCTTCTTCCCGATAACAACCTTTTTTTACCCCAAAGGGAAAAGGAATTGTAGCATTTCCGCATTCTGATGGACAATCTTTCATAGGAGTGCTTGTAAAATTTTGATCTGTTAACACATACACGAGTGATTAGTTCTAATATCTATGAATTAGTATGACATTATACATTATTTAGTTCAATTAATTATTTCATAAAGGATTATAGAAGGGATTTAAAATAATCACCTAATTGGCAGCCATCAGGTAGATAGGGATTGCCGATGTAAGCTACAGAACATTGACAACCGTAACCAATGGTCTCATTCAAATAGATTGCATCTTCAGAAAGGACATCATAACATTCACTTTTGTAACTACGACATACATAAGTGTCGGTTCTCTTCATGGCCTCTTTGCATGTGGAATGGTCGTCGATGTGCCAAGCGAGAGAGGCTATCATTCCAATTCCATTATGATGGTTTATAAATCTTTGGATGCCATCAACATTAGTGAAATCCTCATCGACTACGATGGCTGTGATATTGGAAGTACTATTGTTGATCATATGATATTCATTTTCATTATCATTGAGTCGAGTTAATTGAATAGCCCATGTAATAGAATTTACATTATGCAACTCAATCATACAATATCCATTGCTGGAGTAATAGCCACCCTCAATGGTTGAAGTATTGGTAGTGGAGCATATTGTAGAACAAGCACCTATTATACCAGCAGTAACAACATCAAAAATAGTAGCAGTAGCATTACAACCAATCACAAGTAATTGGTTACAGCCTATAGAATGAGATAGTCTTCCAGAATAAGTCAAACGTAAGCCAAAAGAGAATGGCAAATTTTTAAGATTAATTAATGTGCTGTTCAAGAATTTCTCATCTGCATTCAATGTGACATATGGCGATTCAATATGAATCAGATTATTCTCCATGTCAAAATTCTTTACTTGGATAGTACCATCTCCCAAAAGTAGTCTTGGAGGATCAGAGTCATGTACGCAAGTAAGATTAAATCCATCGGCATAAAAACAACCATTGCCAATGCCAAAAGGATACTCAATTTTTATATCGCCACATGTTTTAGAACAGTTGGAGGGAAGAGTAAAATTATCATTTGCCATTGTCCAACTTATGAAACTCTCCATTAATATCAATAATGCAGTCAAATGCAGAAATATGCTGGTGAATTCCATTATATTATCCTACAAATCAATTATAACAAAAGTAGAATTAGCAGAGTTAAAAAGATTAATAAGCTATCGAGTATTTAAAAAATAAGCTGTTTTTATTTTTTAAAAGAAACAAACAATAAATTTCTCTTATCAATTCTTACTAATTCACAAGCTAAGTGATTCACCTGATAAAAATTGGATTAATTCCTCTTAATCACCTTGATCAAGTGGGTCATCCCGATTAGGATTAGATAAGACATCTTATGTTGGTTGAAGCCAGAGTTCATGTTATCAATCTACTCGTCTTCATGTTTCTCTCTAGACCATTATGTTTTTATGATAAGGGAAGTGGACATGATTTTCTTAATTAATATATAAGTCAAATGAGTTTGATTTTCTCGTTTATATTAGCCAATTCTTTTAATAATATTGACTCAACCAGTGCTTCTTAATTGGTCTACTTCAATCAGTCAAGCCAACAATTAGAGGTCTATCACTCAGGTCAATCAGTTAAGCTTATTAATTTGATTTGTCCAATTATAAGTTAAAAATGCTTAAAACTTCACTCAAATAATATAATTGGGCGCACATATTCTAAGTGGGATTGTTAGTTTTTTAGGGAAAATTTAATTGGTCCATCCTATCTTATCTACTCAGTTTGATTTTGATTAATTATCCAACAACTGACTCTTTTTGTTTGTTTAATTGATTTATTTTATTTATCTTAATTATAATTTTATAATAATAACTTATAAATAAATATTATATTCAATATAATTGAAATGTTTTTTTAAAAAAAGTTAGATTCTTAAAGAGAAAAATAAATTGAATTATTCTTTGAAATTAAATGAATTATTCCTCCTATCCTCAAATTATTCATCCAATCAGGAAAATGAAAAAGAAACAGAAAAGAGGAACTATTAATCATTCCAATTCTATCTATTTTATATGTACTAAACGTAAATTTTGATTCATTAAGTTAAAGAGCAAGGAGAAAGTGCTGACCTCTAGCTATTTCAAATATCAAATTAACTTGGTGGCCGACTTGCTTGCTTGAATGATTACTACCAAACCTCTTTCTCCAACCAAAGCACAATTGCATGCCCCCTATGGGATGTAGTAGGTTCTTGTATTATATATAGAGAGTGTTGTGCTGATGTGCTCCATGGAATAAACATATATTGGAATAATAATATATTAGCAAGCATGGACTTGACTTCTAGGAATATGTCATCCCATCGGTCACTGTCCTTTCAATTAAAGAGAATTAATATATAATTATATAAAAGTTAATTTTCTTTTTGAATGTTCTGTCATATTATTATTTGTGTCTTATTATACGTGTCGCATAAGTTATTTAAATCTTATATGCCACATTTATAATTCGATGTGCACAACGCCAATAAAAAGAAGCAAAAGAATACGATGTGCATATATGAAATTTCTTCATTTTCAATAGACGAATAGTCAAATTTAATTTTATTCCGATGTACTTGTTTTTATAGAGTCGAGTTCATGAACTAACGCAATTTAGTTAGTCTAATTAAAGTTAATATACATGTTATATTTGAAACATTCAATTGGTTATTACTTTCACGAGTCATCTTATATATACCGCATATATAGCTCTACTACAAATAATTAATTACCATGATATACGCAATGGCCATTGGAGAAGACATGATAAAATATTTTGTACAATAGCTTTATAAGTTGCCATCAAATAAACACAACTTTATATAAATTGATTTCCTAGCTAGTCGACTCTTCTCCATATAACGTTATTTTCATTGTATTTATAAATATGATGGTACATTATCCGGCCTTGATTTTCACACAAGTATAGTCATATATTTATGCTTGTGATAGGTTATAAGTTTTGTAGAGTTGACTTGACTTATAAACTAATACAATTTAGAAATTGTAGTTGAGGCTAAAGAGTTAATTATACTTGCAATTAATTATATTTTCCTCACCTCCATTGGTCCTTAGATTTGTAATTGTTGTTTGTCCAACAAGGCCCTCGCAATTAAGACATAGGAGGCAAGACATCACAATTTTGCTAATTAAGCCAAAGCGATCGACTTATTCCAATTTATGATGCAATAAGAGGAAATCCCTCCCCCGAACTCTCTCTCGTCGGCTCACGGTGAAGAAAGAGAGTAAATCATGATAAATCTTTGATCTTAATTATCGACGTCTGGTTAAATGAAAAATTAGAATCTCATCAAAGGCAAAAAATTGATCCGTGCTTTATTATGGTATATGCACATTATCTTCACTTACATAGTTTTTTTTTTCAAAAATTAAAATGAGAAATTTTTTTTCACAACGTTCCTTTTTGATATTACTAAAAAAGCATTGGTATTTAATCAGTTTTTTTTCACCAAATTTACCCTTCTAAATCTACTTGTATATTCACCTACCAATCTAAACTGGTTTGATACAAGCTCCTAACGTAAGAATTTTAATCACAATTATTATTTAAATTGTAAAACTAAAATATGTTAAGATATTATAAAAATTCTTGAAATAATCAAGATAGAATTGATATAAAATTTATCAATAATTTTTAAATACCCACTTGATTTATATTTTTTTTAAATTAAAAATACATATTTTAGACAAAATTCTTACTTAAATCTAAACTAGTCTAATTTTATACATAAACATTCCAATGCATTCCCTAAACCCTATAAAGTGATCACATTTTTTTTTTCAATTTTAATCAATGAAGGTTTAGAAAATAATTTTGGTCAAAACTTTTATATATGATGTGGTCGTAGATGAATTTTTTAGCTTCCCTTCAACATCAAAGTGCTTGCAGAAAGTTTTGGGGGTTCTCTCTGATCGCAACAGTAATAGAATACGAAAGGAAAACGCAAACAACCCAAAACAAAGAGCGATGACACAGGATTTATGTGGTTCGGAATAAGAATTCCTACTCTATGGGGGTGAGCTCTCCCACGAGCTATGATGTCAAAGCACTTTCACTATGAATTTTCTTCTTCGTGGAAAAAGCTTCCGGAGGCGGAGGAAAAAGACCTCTTACAATTAGCTCAGAGTACAGATGTTAAATGAATGGAGCTCGCCACTTCTCTCCCTCTCCTTCTTCCTTCTCCCTCCGGCAATGTGGTTGCTCTCCTCTTCGAGCATGCCTTCGTTCTTTGCCTGGAAGTTGCAGGGATCCCCTTTCTTCTCGCCCCTCCACTAACTTTTATCCTCCTCCTCCTTCCTGGACAGTTGTCATGTGACTACCGTCCTCCGTCACCATACACATGGTCATCTCGCTTACCTGGATAATCATTCTATTATAGAAATGAAGCATGGAGACTCCTAGCATTATGTGAGTCCTAATCCGTTATGTAACAAACTCCTCATTATCATTTTGGGAAATATTCTTGTCCATCTCTTTCATCCTCTTACCCTTCATAGAGTTAACCTAAACCTACCGCCTAGGCTTAGCATAGTTTTTAGACTTCTTACCTCAGACTTCTTATAATAACCCGAACTAACTCCTATCCACCCCGTACAGTCAGGCCCGCTCTACCGGGCACATTCCTATACTTTCCGTACCGAGCCAATCTACAAACCCGCTTGATCGAGCCAATTCCCTTGAACCACCTCCCCGAATCATTTTCATCCAGATCTATGTGACCAAACCGGTTCTCTCAGACCCCTTCTGCCGAACCAACTCTTTGGTTCGGATAATACCTTTACTCACAAATTCTTTTGCTTCACTCACAGGAAAAGATAGCATCAGTATCAATATAGATATAATTTTTTCTGAATTTATAAACACGTACTTTTATGTATTTCCTAGATCTATAGGGTTATTAGATCCTCTTTTTCTAATTTAACGTCACATAGTAATTATTTCATTCAAAATTATTATATGACTTAAACTGAGTACAAACAAAACACTCTTATTCCTTTTCTAATTTGAAAACAATTTTAAATAATATAATAATTTTACACAAAACTGTTATACGATCGATTTAAATTAACAAAAAAAAAAAGTTCTTTTATGTTCCTTACCTTATGGAATCATTATACACCTTTTCCAATATGGAAAGGCTTAAGACCATATAACAATTTTATCCAAAATTACTATATATATAAATCTAAATATGTCTAGATTCACAAACAAAACTGGTCTAAATTTATAAAAAAAACACTCATATATCTTCTTTAGATACTATGGAAAAGTAAGTCTTCTCCTTAAAAAAAAAAAGGTCTTCAGCAATGGTCATTGGAAAAGACCCAAAAGACAGATAGAAGCTTTTTGTACGATCACTGCCATTTTCATCGAATAAATAAAGAATTCCATGTGACTTATTTTCGTTGTTTACTCTTTATATACGTTATTCATTATATCTAAGATTTTTTTTAACGGTCCAACTAAATAATTTAAGTATATTAGATTGAAATTTTATCGATTCAAATTAAACTCTAACGGACTCCGACAATGAAATTAAATAAATATTCACATAATAAAACAATCGACACAAAATCATTTAAATAGTTAATGACGGCTTTAATTAGGGTCCAATAAAATGACTCATCGATATGATCATAGGCAAGTCAAAGTCAAGGTCGCTTAGTGCTGCACACCTACAAATATATAAGTCACTCGTACGTGCACCTCACGGAAGACCATGGGAGTCGAGTCATCCTCCTTTAAATATGTTGTTTCACAAATTAATTATTCAAACAAGGAATCGAGTCTTCCTCTTTTTATTTTTTATCTTGAAAATATTTTATATTTTAAAATTATTCTAATTTAATTAAAATTATTACATCTAATTAAAACACAATGTTATAATAAAATACCCTCTATTAAATTAATTAAAATTACTTAAATTTAATTAAAATATTTTTAGTATTATTGATATAATAATATTTTTTATATAATAATTTTGATAACTTTAAGCAATTTAATTAAAATTTCACAAAAGGGAATAACAATTTTCTTTAAAATGAAAAAAAATAAAATAAAACATCCTTTTAATATTTTTAAAGTAAAATATTTTTTAATAATAAAAATAAAAATCGCCCTTTAATTTTTACCAATAGGATTTTTTTTCTTTTAGATACGCGTTGGACACAAGCCAAACGCACAATGAGATTATATGAATATTCACATGATAAAGCAACCGATACCGGTCAATAAATTGACTGATTGATATGAGACGTAAACGAGTCATCGTGGCTCAGTGCGCCACAATTCCACACTTAAAAATATATAAATTCATGAGAAAAAAAAATCAAAGTCAAGTTACAAGTCATCCTTCGGAAATTACTAAAGAAATTTATCTTAAACTTTAATCATCGTACAGAATATACAATTGAACAATTGAAATCATTATATTAATCCTAATTAATTAATTTGGACATGGGGACATAAAAGTAATTAAGAGCGAATTCTTTACTTTGTTCATACCTTCCAATTTTGATGTATAATGCCGGCGAGCAGAATTTTCTTATTTCTTTCTCACACCATGAGTAGGACTGTAAATGAACTAAGCGTTCATGAATGAGTTTAGTGTTCGACTCGATAAGAGTTCGTTTACGTTCGTTCAATATGCATCAAAGTCAATTAATAAACAAGCTTGAACAACTTTATAAATTAAATAAACAAACTTAAACACGTATCTGTTCGGCTTGTTAATATTCGTGAACCGTATTCGTGAACAATATTCGTGATCAGTGTTCGTGAATAGTATTCGTGAACATTAACAAGTCGATTTATAATTATACTCTTTTAAAATTTATTTTTGAATTTATTTATACTCATTTTTAAATCAAGATTAAATTAGTAAAATTTTAAATAAACAAATAAATTGGACTTAAGAGCTTGATAACATTTAAATAAATCAAATTTAAACAAGTTTGATTCAAGCTTGATTAGAAGCTTAATACTCATTAAAAAGTCAAGCTCAATTCAAGTTCAAGTCAAACTCAAGCTAAAAAAAAAAATACCAAGCCAAGCTTGAACAAGTTTTTCAATAGCTTAGTTAATTTTAGACTTTACTCGATTCAACTTAATTATCTTATCAAATAAATCTGAATACTATAAAATTTGACTTTGCTTAACTTGTTTACAGCCCTAACCATAAAACACTTATAATACCTAAAATTAGCAATGCGACCTCTCAAGCATTTTGATGAGCCTCTGATGGAATAGGATGCAAGATCTCCTATCCATTTTGTGATATATCCACGTACGGCTGCAACTTGAACTTTATCAAATTATTTTAACTGGTCTGCCTTGTCCTTCATCGTAGGCCTTTCTTCTCCCTTCAGACTCAGACGACATTGCACCGCGAGCTCTCCGATCCTTTCAATAAGCTCTGCGTCTACTCCTTCACTTGTCATTTGATTGTCTGAGATCCTCCATGCATGGTCAAAATGAAACTAGATGCATGCGAGATTCATTTCTTCTCCATATTCTTCAAAATAAATTGCATTTTTTACGTGTCAGTAATTCTACAAGCACTACACCAACGCTATGAACGTCATTTTTTAGATAACTTGCATGTTTGAAGCTGCTCGGGTCTAAGTAATTGCATGCCTCTATGTTCACTGAAATATCTTCTCCTCGACTGGATAACCTTTCTTCTCTGATGTCACTGCTAGGATTATCACTGAAGAAGGGGATACACTTGGGTGGAAGAAATTTTATAGGTCCAGGACAAATTTGCTCACGCCAACCCAATTTATTTTGAGATTCAAATGAGAAAGAAGGTAAAAAAGATTTTAAAAAACTGGCAATGCTTTTACAAACATGTATAACAAGAAATAACCTTAAACAGAATTTAACATCCAAGAGTGACTTAAATGATGATAATTTCACACAATACTCACATGAAACCGAATTGTTTAGAAAACTAGGCAATAAACACAAATGCAAAGACTAGGAACTAAAAAACACACAAACAAACATAAGAGGGTTCAAAAACTGAGTAAACAAACACACAAACAAGGTAGCAACACCACTTGAGCCCACATCTCTTGCTTGATGTTATAGCTAGTCTTGCATGTTGCTCCATCTAGTGGATCTGTTTTGTATGCTGAAAGTAGTGTAGGAATCGATGTGATTAATGTTTGATAACTCACCGAGCAAGCTGTAGGTTTCTTCAGCAATTTGATGGACTTCGATTGATTGTTGCATATGAGTTCTCATTTGGCTTAGCTTCTCGGCCACTTCTCTCATGGTCGGCCTTTCCTCTCCTTTTGGCTTCAAACATTGTTTAACAAGTTCAGTGAGTTCTTGAATAAATTTCATGTTAGATTTCAATTTCACTTGGTTGTCCAAGATCTCTATAACATTATTCTGCTTCTCAAACATCGCAAAAGTCGACACCAAACTAATTCCTTCTTTAGATTCTTCATAACTAATAGCCTTTTTACCTGTGAATAGCTCCAAGAGAACCACACCAAAACTATAAACATCACTTTTAGAGGTCAATTTATACGTCATCAGACACTCTGGATCAAGATAACCAACTGTGAATTCTAACAATGTAGCAAATTGTTTCTCACCCTTAGGAATTAATTTTGAAGCTCCGAAGTCTGAAACTTTTGTAGTATTATCCACATCTAGAAGTATATTAGATGGTTTTACATCTCCATGGATAATTTGAGGTGAAGCTTTTGAGTGCAAATAGTCCAAAGCATCAGCAGATTCATAAGCAAGCCGTAGTCGAGTATCTAAGGAAATTGGAGCTCGGTTCTCATTTTCATGAATTAAATGAGACAAGGTTCCATTCGGAATAAACTCATAGACTAATAAAGGCATCTCCGTCTCCAAACAACAACCCAAAAGCTTAACTATATTAACATGATTAACATTTGATAGAATAAGTGTCTCCGTTCCAAATTGTTTCTTTAAATCCTCTTTGATAATCTTAGGTTTCTTTATGGCAACAACATCTTGGGTTTCCAAAACTCCTTTATACACAACTCCATTTCCTCCTTTCCCAATAATATTTTTATCGTCAAAATTATTTGTTGCCTTCTCTAATTCTTTGCTTCCGAATATCTTAAATTTGTTGAGACTTTTTTCTAAATCCATCATTTTCTCTAATTCATGGCCTCCATGATGTTTGAAATATTTTCTTCTCATCTCTTCGAGCTTTCTTCTTTGATGGGCTACGTACAGATACATAATGCATAATAGCAAAATGATCACACCACTGAAACCACCAACAGAGCCTACACACGTGTCATCTTTATGTTAAATTTAAATGATTTAAAT
Organism: Wurfbainia villosa; assembly: GCA_025175895.1. Taxonomy (NCBI): domain Eukaryota; kingdom Viridiplantae; phylum Streptophyta; class Magnoliopsida; order Zingiberales; family Zingiberaceae; genus Wurfbainia; species Wurfbainia villosa. The sequence continues at coordinate 170,791 of JAKLTH010000209.1, forward strand.
GCTATCTACTTTATGAAACACACACACATATAAAATCTACTAATTAGAACTAAGGACGTACCGATCAGCAAAAGAGAAATCCTTTTGTGAGGGAGGCATGCTCCTCGATAAGGATCGCCATATGTTCCCAAAGGACATATGCAACTATAACTTCCATTTGTATTTATACAAGTTCCAGTACAAATATTCAGAGAAGAATTGCACTCGTCGATATCTGAAATTTCACAATACTTTGTCAATACTCGATCGATGATATCAAAAATATAAAATATCACTGAATTTGCATCATCAATATATTCCATAAACTTTGTTAGTACAAATCATGTGTTTAAAATATATCTATCACTGAATTTTCATTGATCAATATATTCACGATTATGCTCCGATCGAGTTTCAGAATATTAAAGTTCAAGAAACGATATATTCTTTTTACATATCATAGAAAAAGTGAGAAAGAAGGCGTTTAAATATAATACCTTTACATCCATCGTGGAGGTAGGGGTTTCCATCGTAGCCATCTGAGCATTTGCATCGATAACCTATGTCATGGCTATCTCTTGTGTCGTTCACATCGTTCACATCCAAACATAAGCTATGTTCATGGATACATGCGAAGGTGGTCATGTCTTTAGCAGCATCATTGCAAGATTGATAGGCTACTACCCAATTAATTGTCGTCATAGTCATCTCAGAATAAGCGAAATGTGAATGCCTATCCGAATAAGAATCATAAAAATCAAGATGATCGAACTCCAATTGCCCTTCTTCCAATGAAATTTTGCTCAATATGTTTTGGTCTCTAAATAGGAGAGTTGGAGGGTGGGAAGTCTTGTTGCATGTTAGAGCAAAGCCTTCATCTCGATAACAACCCTGTTTTAGTCCAAAGGGAAAAGAAATTGTAACATTTCCGCATTCTGTTGGACAATCTTTCATAGGAGTGCTTGTAAAATTTTGATCTGTTAACACATACACGAGTGATTAGTTCTAATATCTATGAATTGTATGACATTATACATTATTAACTTATTTAGTTCAATTAATTATCATGTATAATTTCATAAAAGAATATAGAAGGGATTTAAAATAATCACCTAATTGGCAGCCATTAGGTAGATAGGGATTGCCGATGTAATCTAAAGAACATTGACAACTGTAACCAATGGTTTCATTCGAGTACATTGCATCTTCATAAAGGACATCATAGCATTCACTTTTGTGACTACGGCATGCATAAGTGTCGATACTCTTCATGGCCTCTTTGCATGTGGAATGGTCGTCAATGTGCCAAGCGAGAGAGGCCATCATTCCAATTCCATTATGATGGTTTATAAATCTTTGGATGCCATCAACATTAGTGAAATCCTCATCAACTACGATGGCTGTGATATTGGAAGTACTATTGTTGATCATATGATATTGGTTTTCATTCTCATTGAGTCGAGTTAATTGAATAGCCCATGTAATAGAATTTACATTATGCAACTCAATTATGCAATATCCATTGCTAGAGTAATAGCCACCCTCAATAGTTGAAGTATTGGTAGTGGAGCATATTATAGAACAAGCACCTATTATACCAGAAGTAACAACATCAACAATAGTAGCAGTAGCATTACAACCAATCACAAGTAATTGGTTATGGCCTATAGAATGAGATGGTCTTCCAGAATAAGCCAAACGTAAGCCAAAAGAGAAAGGAAAATTCTTAAGATCAATTAATGTGCTGTTCAAGAATTTCGCATCTGCATTCAATATGACATATGGCGATTCAATATGAATCAGATTATTCTCCATGTCAAAATTCTTTACTTGGATAGTACCATCTCCCAAAAGTAGTCTTGGAGGATCAGAGTCATGTACGCAAGTAAGATTAAATCCATCGGCATAAAAACAACCATTGCCAATGCCAAAAGGATACTCAATTTTTATATCGCCACATGTTTTAGAACAGTTGGAGGGAAGAGTAAAATTATCATTTGCCATTGTCCAACTTATGAAACTCTCCATTAATATCAATAATGAAGTCAAATACAGAAATATGCTGGTGAATTCCATTATATTATCCTACAAATCAATTATAACAAAAGTAGAATTAGCAGAGTTAAAAAGATATCGAGTATTTAAAAAATAAGCTGTTTTTATTTTTTAAAAGAAACAAACAATAAATTTCTCTTATCAATTCTTACTAATTCACAAGCTAAGTGATTCACCTGATAAAAATTGGATTAATTCCTCTTAATTAATCAACTTGATCAAGTGGGTCATCCCGATTAGTATTAGATAAGACATCTTATGTTGGCTGAAGCCAGAGTTCATGTTATCAATCTACTCGTCTTCATGTTTCTCTCTAGACCATTATGTTTTTATGATAAGGGAAGTGGACATTATTTTCTTAATTAATTATATAAGTCAAATGAGTTTGATTTTCTCGTTTATATTAGCCAATTCTTTTAATAATATTGACTCAACCAGTGCTTCTTGGTCTACTCCAATCAGTCAAGCCAACAATTAGAGGTCTATCACTAAGGTCAATCAGTTAAGCTTATTAATTTGATTTGTCCAATTATCAGTTAAAAATGCTTAAAACTTCACTCACATAATATAATTGGGCGCACATATTCTAAGTGGGATTGTTAGTTTTTTAGGGAAAATTTAATTGGTCCATCCTATCTTATCTACTCAGTTTGATTTTGATTAATTATCCAACAACTGACTCTTTTTGTTTGTTTAATTGATTTATTTTATTTATCTTAATTATAATTTTATAATAATAACTTATAAATAAATATTATATTCAATATAATTGAATTTTTTTTTAAAAAAAAGTTAGATTCTTAAAGAGAAAAATAAATTGAATTATTCTTTGAAATTAAATGAATTATTCCTCCTATCCTCAAATTATTCATCCAATCAGGAAAATGAAAAAAAAAAGAAAAAGAAAAATAAAAGAGGAACTATTAATCATTCCAATTCTATCTATTTATATGTTCTAAACGTAAATTTTGATTCATTAAGTTACAGAGCAAGGAGAAAGTGCTGACCTCTAGCTATTTCAAATATCAAATTAACTTGGTGGCCGACTTGCTTGCTTGAATGATTACTACCAAACCTCTTTCTCCAACCAAAGCACAATTGCATGCCCCCTATGGGATGTAGTAGGTTCTTGTATTATATATAGAGAGTGTTGTGCTGATGTGCTCCATGGAATAAACATATATTGGAATAATAATATATTAGCAAGCATGGACTTGACTTCTAGTAATATGTCATCCCATCGGTCACTGTCCTTTCAATTAAAGAGAATTAATATATAATTATATAAAAGTTAATTTTCTTTTTGAATGTTCTGTCATATTATTATTTGTGTCTTATTATACGTGTCGCATAAGTTATTTAAATCTTAATTATATGCCACATTTATAATTCGATGTGCACAACGCCAATAAAAAGAAGCAAAATAATACGATGTGCATATATGTAATTTCTTCATTTTCAATAGACGAATAGTCAAATTTAATTTTATTCCGATGTACTTGTTTTTATAGAGTCGAGTTCATGAACTAACGCAATTTAGTTAGTCTAATTAAAGTTAATATATACATGTTATATTTGAAACATTCAATTGGTTATTACTTTCACGAGTCACTCTTATATATACTGCATAGCTTTACTACAAATTAAATAAATAATTACCATGATATACGCAATGGCCATTGGAGAAGACCCAAGAGACATGATAAAATATTCTGTACAATACCTTTAGTTGCCATCAAATAAACACAAAACTTTATATAAATTGATTTCCTAGCTAGTTGACTCTTCTCCATATAACGTTATTTTCATTGTATTTTATAAATATGATGGTACATTATCCGGCCTTGATTTTCACACAAGTATAGTCATATATTTATGCTTGTGATAGGTTATAAGTTTTGTAGAGTTGACTTGACTTATAAACTAATACAATTTAGAAATTGTAGTTGAAGCTAAAGAGTTAATTATACTTGCAATTAATTATATTTTCCTCACCTCCATTGGTTCTTAGATTTGTAATTGTTGTTTGTCCAACAAGGCCCTCGCAATTAAGACATAAGAGGCAAGACATCACAATTTTGCTAATTAAATCAAAGCGATCGACTTATTGCATCTATATATTCTTATTTTTTTACAATTTTTTCATCAATTTATTGTGCAATAAGAGGAAATCCCTCCCCTGAGACTCTCTCTCGTCGGCTCACGGTGAAAAAAGAGAGTAAACCATGATAAATCTTTGATCTTAATTATATATCAACGTCTGATTCAATGGAAAATTAGAATCCCATCAAAGGCAAAAAAATTGATCCATGCTTTATTACGCTATATGCACGCTGTGTTAGTCATCCGGAAAAAACATTATCTTCACTTGCATAGTTTTTTTTTTCCAAAAATTAAAATGAGAAAAAAAATTTCACAACGTTCCTTTTTGATATTACTAAAAAAGCATTGGTATTTAATCAGATTTTTTTTTCACCAAATTTACCCTTCTAAATCTACTTGTATATTCACCTACCAATCTAAACTGGTTTGATACAAGCTCCTAACGTAAGAATTTTAATCAAAATTATTATTTAAATTGTAAAACTAAAATATGTTAAGATATTATAAAAATTCTTGAAATAATCAAGACAGAATTGATATAAAATTTATCAATAATTTTTAAATACCCACTTGATTTATAATTTTTTTTAAAATTAAAAATACATATTTTGGTTATTTTAGATATATATACGTATAGTAGTAGTTTTAGACAAAATTCTTACTTGAATCTAAACTAGTCTAATTTTATACATAAACATTCCAATGCATTTCCTAAACCCTATAAAGTGATCACATGTTTTTTTTTTTTTCAATTTTAATCAATGAAGGTTCAGAAAATAATTTTGGTCAAAACTTTTATATAGATATAAATTGTTCTGAATTTATAAACACATACTTTTATGTATTTCCTAGATCTATAGGGTTATTAGATCCTCTTTTTCTAATTTAATCTAATTTAGCATCACATAGTAATTATTCCATTCAAAATTATTATATGACTTAAACTGAGTACAAACAAAACACTCTTATTCCTTTTCTAATTTGAAAACAGTTTTAAATAATATAATAATTTTACACCAAACTGTTATACGATCGATCTAAATTAAAAAAAAAAAAAAAAAAAGTTCTTTGATGTTCCTTACCTTATGGCATCATTATACACCTTTTCCAATCTGGAAAGGCTTAAGACCATATAACAATTTTATCCAAAATTACTATATATATGAATCTAAATATGTCTAGATTCACAAACAAAACTGGTCTAAATTTATAAAAAAAACACTCATATATCTTCTTTAGATACTATGGAAAAGTAAGTCTTCTCCTAAAAAAAAGGTCTTCACTCTTCAGCAATGGCCATTGGAAAAGACCCAAAAGACAGATAGAAGCTTTTTGTACGATCACTGCCATTTTCATCGAATAAATAAAGAATTCCATGTGACTTATTTTCGTTGTTTATTCTTTATATACGTTATTCATTATATCTGAGATTTTTTTTAACGGTCCAACCAAATAATTTAAATATATTAGATTGAAATTTTATCGATTCAAATTAAACTCTAACGGACTCCGACAATGAAATTAAATAAATATTCACATAATAAAACAATCGATACAAAATCATTTAAATAGTTAATGACGGCTTTAATTAGGGTCCAATAAAATGACTCATCGATATGATCATGGGCAAGTCAAAGTCAAGGTCGCTTAGTGCGCCACACCTACAAATATATAAGTCACTCGTACGTACACCTCACGGAAGACCATGGGAGTCGAGTCATCCTCCTTTTAATATGTTGTTTCACAAATTAATTATTCAAACAAGGAATCAAGTCTTCCTCTTTTTATTTTTTATCTTGAAAATATTTTATATTTTAAAATTATTCTAATTTAATTAAAATTATTACATCTAATTAAAACACAATGTTATAATAAAATACCCTCTATTAAGTTAATTAAAATTACTTAAATTTAATTAAAATATTTTTAGTATTATTGATATAATAATATTTTTTATATAATAATTTTGATAACTTTAAGCAATTTAATTAAAATTTCACAAAAGGGAATAACAATTTTCTTTAAAATGAAAAAAAAATAAAATAAAACATCCTTTTAATATTTTTAAAGTAAAATATTTTTTAATAATAAAAATAAAAATCGCCCTTTAATTTTTACCAATAGCATTTTTTTTCTTTTAGATACGCGTTGGACGCATGCCAAACGCACAATGAGATTATATGAATATTCACATGATAAAGCAACCGATACCGGTCAATAAAATAACTGATTGATATGAGACGTAAACAAGTCATCGTGGCTTAGTGCGCCACAGTTCGACACTTATAAATATATAAATTCATGAGAAAAAAATCAAAGTCAAGTTACAAGTCATCCTTCGGAAATTACTAAAGAAATTTATCTTAGACTTTAATCATCGTGCAGAATATACAATTGATCAATTGAAATCATTATATTAATCCTAATTAATTAATTTGGACATGGGGGCATAAAAGTAATTATCCAAATCTAGGAATTAATTTTGAAGCTCCGAAGTCTGAAACTTTTGCAGTATTATCCAAATCTAGAAGTATATTAGACGGTTTTACATCTCCATGGATAATTTGAGGTGAAGCTTTTGAGTGCAAATAGTCCAAAGCATCAGCAGATTCATAAGCAAGTTGTAGTCGAGTATCTAAGGAAATTGGAGCTCGGTTCTCATTTTCATGAATTAAATGAGACAAGGTTCCATTCGGAATAAACTCATAGACCAATAATGGCATCTCCGTCTCCAAACAACAACCCAAAAGCTTAACTATATTAACATGATTAACATTTGATAGAATAAGTGTCTCCGTTCCAAATTGTTTCTTTAAATCCTCTTTGATAATCTTAGGTTTTTTTATGGCAACAACATCTTGGATTTCCAAAACTCCTTTATACACAACTCCATTTCCTCCTTTCCCAATAATGTTTTTATCGTCAAAATTATTTGTTGCCTTCTTTAATTCTTTGCTTCCGAATATCTTAAATTTGTTGACTGTTTTTTCCAAATCCATCATTTTCTCTAATTCATGGCCTCCATGATATTTGAAATATTTTCTTCTCAACTCTTTGAGCTTTCTTCTTTGATAGGCTACGTAGAGATACATAATGCATAATAGCAAAATGATCACACCACTGAAACCACATACAGAGCCTACACACATGTCATCTTTATGTTAAATTTTAATGATTTAAATGCTACCTACTTTATGAAACACACACATATAAAATCTACTAATTAGAACTAAGAACGTACCGAGTAAAAGAGCAGTCCTTTTGTGAGGGAGGCATGCTCCTCGATAAGGATCGCCATATGTTCCCAAAGGACATATGCAACTATAACTTCCATTTGTATTTATACAAGTTCCAGTACAAACATTCTGAGAAGAATTGCACTCGTCAATATCTGAAATTTCACAATACTTTGTCAATACTCGATCGATGATATCAAAAATATAAAACATCACTGAATTTGCATCATCAATATATTCCATAACAGTTTGTTAGTACATCGTGTGTTTAAAATATAAAATATATATATCACTGAATTTTCATTGATCAATATATTCCCGATTATGCTCCGATCGAGTTTCAGAATATTAAAGTTCAAGAAACGATTCTTTTGACATATCATAGAAAAAGTGAGAAAGAAGGCGTTTAAATATAATACCTTTACATCCATCGTGGAGGTAGGGGTTTCCATCGTAGCCATCTGAGCATTTGCATCGATAAGCAATGACTTGGCTATTCCTTGTGTCATTCACATCCAAACATGAGCTATGTTCATGGATACATGCGAAGGTGGCCCTATCTTTTGCAGCTTCATTGCAAGATTGGTAGGCTATTACCCAATTACTTATTATAGTCTCCTTGTAAGGAGTGAAATGTGAATATCTATTTGAATAGACATCGTAATCATAAGAATTAGGACTACTATACTCCATTTGGCCTTCTCGTAATGAAATTTTGCTCACTATGTAATAGTTGTCAAACAGGAGTGTTGGAGGGTGAGAGGTTTCGTTGCATATTAGAGCAAAGTCTTCACCTCGATAACAACCCTTTTTTAGCCCAAAAGGGAAGAAAATTGAAATATTTCCACATTTAGTTTGACAATCTTTTGCAGGAGATGATGTAAAATTTTTATCTGTTAACACACACAAGTCATTAGTTTTGATATCTACGAATTTTATGATACTATACATCATCAATTTATTTAGTTCAATTAATTAACATATATATTTCACAAGAAACTATAAAAAGAATTTAAAATGATCATCACCTAATCGGCAGCCATTAGGTAGGTAGGGATTGCCAGTATAATCTAAAGAACATCCACAGTTATAGCCAACGGTTTCACTCAAGTAGAATGAATCTTCAGAAAGGATATCATTGCATTCACTTCTGTTACTACGACATGCATAAGTGTTGGTTCTCTTGGCCTCTTTGCATGAGAAATAGTCCTTGATGTACCAAGCGAGAGAGGCCACCATTCCAGTTGTATTCTGATGGTTTATATACATTTGGGGATTACCATAATTAAAGTATTCAACATCAATTATGAAGGCTGTGATGTTGGAGGTACTATTGATGATCACATGCTCATTCTCTTTCTCATTGACTCGAGTTAGCTGAATATCCCATGATTTTTTATTAAAATTTACATCTTGCAAACTAAGTTCGCAATATCCATTGTTATATGTAAAACTCGGCTCATTAGTGGAGCATATTGTAGAACAAGAACTTAATGTACCAGTGGTATCAACATCAAGAATACTAGCAGTAGCACTACAACCGACTACATACAAATAGTTGTGATTCATACGTCTTCTTGATCTTCTAAAATAAACGAAAGGTAAGTTAAAAGAGAGAGGCAAATTCTTAAGATTAATCAATGTGGTGTTGATGGATTGTGCATCTGCATTCAATGTAACATATGGTGATTCAATATAGACTAGTCCCTTCTTCATATCAAAATTCCGTATTTGAATATTGCCATCACCCAACAATAGCCTTGGAGGATTAGAGTCATGTGCACACGTAAGATTAAATCCAATAGTGTAGAAACAACCATTGCCAATACCAAAAGGATACTCGATCTTTATATCACCGCATGTTTTGGAACAATTGGCAGAGGGAATAAAATTGTAATTTGCCATTACCCAACTTATGGAACCCTCCACAAATATCAATAGTGTAATCACTGCCAGCAACATTTCTGTGAATCCCATTATATTGTTCTACAAATCAACTATATATAAGAAGATATACCATGAATTAATTAGCAGAATCAAAAGATTGATAATTTATCCAAATACGCACATATATAAATCATCAATTGATTAAAAAACCAACTACTCCAAGGGAAAACATGCAGTTAATTTGCAAATATCAAATCGCTTCCAAAGATGAGTTTGCATGATTGTACCTAATTAATCAGGAGGATGCATTCTCTTCTTCCAAAAATAAATGGAATATTCGTAATTACACATGCAATAGAATATATTTTTTTAATTAATTTGGTTGGAATACTTTTTATACGAAAAAAAGAAGTCTAATTATAAGAATTGGCAACTTAATGAATGCACAATTTCTCTATTGTTCATTTGGCCTTAGTCCACTCAAATTGTTAGGCTCGCCCTACACTCAGCTTGATTAGCTGTCCATTAAATTGATTTGTGTTTAATTAGTTTACTTTATTTAATTATCTCAATTGTATATTTTAAGATGACACAAATTGTGAATAAATATTAAATTTAATGGGGCGGAATGAAGTTTCATGATCCCTAAAGAGTTAATAAATTGAGTTATACCGTTGAAATGAATTATTCCAACTTATATTATTCATTTTAAGAACAAAATGAAATAGTGAATGAATGAATATTCTGATTCCATCTTGATTCCGTGTACTAAACACAATCTTAGAAAAAATAAATATTGGTTAATTAATTACCAGGAGGAGCGAGGAGAAAATACTGACCTCTGTCTATTTTAGATATCAAATTTAGCAGCCAACTCACTTGATTGATTACGACCTCTTCTCAACCAAAACACAATAATCCCTGTTGCTATAAGTTCTTTAAGTAGAGACAGTGTTATGCTTCATGGAGACATCGCCACATCTTCACTTATTGTTAGATTGGACATCCAACTATAATTAACAATATGTATTTAGTTGGAAGACCACATAATAATTAGGTTTAAGTCATTTTTAGTTTTAAAATGTAACACCTCATTTAGCTAGCTAGGTTCTATTCATACGCTACAAATTATTGCAATTATAAAAATTAAGTGTTCTCCTAATAAAAAAAAAAAAGTCTTCTGCAAATGGCCATTCGAAAACGCTATAGAAGCTTTTGTGGAATCATTGTTGTTTCCATCAAATAAATATAAAATTCCTTGTAAGTTTATTTCCTTGTTGACTCTTCTTCTCATTGTATTTATAAATCTGATTTTCCACAGAAGAATAGTTATATGTTGGACTTCCATTTATATTTCATTTTCGACATCTCTATCAATGACTAGATATGTAGCTTTGTTTGGCCAACACGGCCCTCACAATTAATGATTGGTCTAAGTCTATTCTAATTACTTATATATCCCAATATTCCGTTGCTAGCAACTATTCAAGAGTCGTGAACAAGTTTTTTTTTAACTGCTAATAATTGCCACAATTATTGTTATAAAAATCTAATTATAGTTTGCAAGTGTATATATATATATATATATATATATATATATCTATATATATATCGCCCGTCACCGGGCGCGATCGACGCTCGACTCCGACGGTGACGATTTGGTTAGCGGCGAAATCCGGCTACCGGAACGATCGCTTCATGCGGTGGCAGCGGCGCGCCATGCTGCCGCCGTGATCGGGCCGTCGACGGGCGGCCGATTTCGGCCGCGATTCGCCCGCCGCCGGCGAATGGCGGCGGCCGACCGCTTTATACCGGACGGACGGCGTCGGTGCCGATCCGTCTGACGCCGGATTCGGCTGCAATCGGCCGAATCCGGCCCGATCGTGGCGCAGCGTGCGCCATCGCGCCAGCAGCGTCTTGCGTTCCACGGCTTTGCGCGATTCGACCGCTAACCGGCCGAATCCGGTCACCGATCGCGCGAAGTTTAGTCGGCGTTGATCGCGCCATCCGTGGCCGGTGGACGGACGGGCCTTGCGTGTGGCGTAACGACGGTGACTCGGCGCATCGCGGAGGAGGCGACAGTTGTTCAATGGAGAGATCAAAACCTATATATATATATATATATATATATATATATATATATATATATATATATATATATATATATATATAACGAATAGCCTATTATAAATTAATTTCTGAAGTAAATACAAAATTAATATTCAAATTTATTTGAATTATGAACGTACAAAATTCTTTGTCCTTCCATCTTTCATTCCATTTGAATTTTAAAAAAAAATGAAAACAATTAAGATTTAAACTAAGAGATAAAAGTAAAGAAGTTGATGTAAAATTAAAATAATGAAATAGAATAGTATATTCTCAAGGTATTAGCAAGAAAAGGAAAAAGATTAACAATATGAGTAAGGGTAAACAACTTGAATTGTACTTTCTAGGACTTCAGGACATAAAATACAAAAGCAATAAAATCAGAAAATCATTTATTTCTTTTGCAAGAAGATAGGTCAACTAAAGCATTGTCCTAGATACGGCAACTAACTTAATAAAAATAGTATATTTCTTAATTTTATTAGTTTAGAAGTCAACCATAAGTTATTGTACCTAATGACACTTGATAGATAGATACTGTCACCATGCAGGATTGCTTCTGAAGTCAATTGACAATTGATGATAAAAGATATATCTGTATTAGAACTAATAAAAAGTATAAAGAAAAAGTCATGTGTTTTTAGAGTTTATCTTAGGTCAACATACATTTAGATTTGAAAAATTCATTTGTTGTATTATCTTCAGTATTTTTCAAAATTCAATTATGACTGGTATTGATTCCTTGATTGTTAAATAAATACTACGGCTCTATATTGACAATTAACATAATAATGTATAGTATAAGTACAAAATATTGTTTGACTAATGAGAATTTATCCATGTTATAGCGCAGACGTTGAGATATATTTTCAAGTAACGCCTAAAAAAGTTAATGTAAAAAAAAAAATTCTTAATTCTCTTGAATGTTAGACATTGATATGTTAAAGAGAAGACAATTAACAAGTAAAATAAACATATAATTCAGTGTAATCAAGTCTTAAAACTCATACATATGGACATGTGAAATTAAATGAAAAAAAAAAAAGAGGAACTAATCATTCCAATTATATCTATTTATATGTACTAAACGTAAATTTTGATTCATTAAGTTACAGATCAAGGAGAAGTGCTGACCTCTAGCTATTTCAAATATCAAACTTGGTGGCCGACCTTGCTTGCTTGATGATTACCAACAAACCTCTTTCTCCAACCAAAGCACAATTACCCGTTATGCATGGGATTTAGTAGCTAGGTTCTTGTGTTATATATAGAGAGAGAGTGTTGTGCTCCATGGAATAATAATATATTAGCTAGCATGGACTTGACTTGTAGGAATATGTCATCCCATCAATCACCTTTCAATTAAAGAAATTAATATATAATTATATAAAATTTAATTTTCTTTTTTGAATGTCCTGTCAAATTATTATTATTATTTGTCTCTTATTATACGTGTCGTATAAGTTATTCAAATCTTATATGCCACAATTATAATTCGATGTGCACAACGTACGCCAATAAAAAGAAGCAAAAGAATACGATGTGCATGAAATTTCTTCATAATTGTTTTATAGAGTTGAGCTCATGAACTAACGCAATGTAGTTAGTCTAATTAAAGTTAATATACATGTTATATTTGAAACATTCAATTGGTTATTACTTTCACGAGTCATGGCCATTGGAGAAGACCCAAGAGACATGATAAAATATTTTGTACAATAGTTTTAGATGCCATCGAATAAACACAAAACTTTATATACATTGATTTCCTAGCTAGTTGACTCTTCTTCATATAACGTTATTTTCATTGTGATGGGTTAGTTTTGTAGAGTTGACTGACTCATAAACTAATACAATTTAGAAATTGTAGTCGAGGTTAAAGAGTTAATTATTTCACTTGCAATTAATTATATTTTCCTCACCTCCATTGGTCCTTAGATTTGTAATTGTTGTTTGGCCAACAAGGCCCTCGCAATTAAGACATAGGACATCACAATTAGATGCAAAGTCAAACAATAATTTAGTCTAAAATATGTTAAATTAGTTGGATATATCACTCAGGCGATCAACTCACTTCATTCGGTAATTGCATCCCTTATTCCTCTATAACTTTTTCACCAATTTAGATTCTTCATGTAGATAGTTTCTTTTTTTAAAAATTAAAATGAGAATTTTTTTTTTTCACAACGTTCCTTTTTGATATTACTAAAAAAGCATCGATATTTCATCAGATTTTTTTTATTTATCAAATTTACCCTTCTAAATCTACTTATATATTCACCTACCAAGCTAAACTGGTTTGCTATATACAATCTCCTAATTAATGTAACAATTTTAATCGAAATTATTATTTAAATTGTAAAACTAAAATAAATTAAGATATTATAAAAATTCTTGAAATAATCAAAGCTGAATTGATATAAAATTTATCAATAATTTCTAAATACCCACTTGATTTATAATTGTTTTTAAATTAAAAATATATACATATTTTGGATATTTTAGTTATACATAGTAGTTTTAGACAAAATTCTTACATAAATCTAAACTAGTCTAATTTTATAAATAAACATTCCAATGCATTCACTAAACTCTATAAATTGATTACATGTATTTTTTTTCAGTTTTAATCAATGAAGGTTCATAAAATGATTTTGGTCAAAACTTTTATATAGATATAAATTATTCTGAATTTATAAATACGTACTTTTATGTATTTCCTAGACCTATAGGGTCCAATATCCTCTTTTTCTAATTTAATCTAATTTAGCATCACATTGTAATTTCATTCAAAATTATTATATGACTTTTCAAAAACCATATAGTGTTGTTATATATATGTATTCCTTTTCTAATTTGAAAACAGTTTAAAATAATATAATAATTTTATGCAAAACTGTTATATGATTGATCTAAATTAAAAAAAAAAAAAGTTCTTTTATGTTCCTAATTACCTTATGGAATCATTATACACCTTTTCCAATTTGGAAAGCCTTAAGACCATATAAAAATTTTATCCAAAATTACTATATGAATCTAAATAGGTCTAGATTCACAAACAAACTGGTCTAAATATGTTCTTTGGATACTATGGAAAAGTAAGTCTTCTCCCTACAAAAAAAGTCTTCAGCGATATAATGGCCATTGGAAAAGACCCACAAGAGACGATAGAAGCTTGATGTACAATCACTGTCATTTTCATAGAATAAATAAAGAATTCCATGTAACTTTATTTCCATGTTGACTCTGCATATACGTTATTCATTATATCTAAGATAGTTCTTCACGCAAGAACAGAACAGTCAATTTGAATTGGACTGATCGAATTGATCCATCCGTTAAATAATTTAAACAGATTAAATTAAAATTTCATCAATCCAAATTGAATTTCAACAAACTCATTCCAAACGCACAATAAGATTATATATATAAATATTCACATAATAAAACAGTCGACACAGGTTAATAAAATAACTGATTGATATGATACGTAAACAAGTCGTCAAAGTCATTGTCACTTAATCAGTGCGCCAAATATATAAATATATGAGGGGGGAAAAATCAAAGTCAAGTTAAGTCCTTCAGAAATTACTAAAGAAATTTATCTTACAAGTTACAGTTAAGGACAAACTCAAAGACCAACATGGTAATTAACCTCCTCTACTTCCAAACAACAGCCCAGAAGCTTACGAGCTTAATTGGCTGTGTGTCTATGGATGGCTTGCGAAAGAATAAGCATTTATATTCCTAATTCTTTCTTTTGTCTCTCATTTATAAACTCTGGCTTCAATATGGCAAAAAAACTGACCGTCTCCCATATCTCCTTTGTAAGCAGTTCATATCCGCCATGCCCAAGGATTCTGTTCTTGCCAAATCTATTTGCTGCCCTTGTTTAATTCTACTTTTCTAAAGATCCTAAATGCAAGACTTTAATTTGTTGTCTCATCTCTTCTGGTAATTGCATGCCTCTATGTTCACTGAAATATCTTCTCCTCGACTGGATAACCTTTCTTCTCTGATGTCACTGCTAGGATTATCACTGAAGAAGGGGATACACTTGGGTGGAAGAAATTTTATAGGTCCAGGTGAAATTTGCTCGCGCCAACCCAATTTATTTTGAGATTCAAATGAGAAAGAAGGTAAAAAAGATTTTAAAAAACTGACAATGCTTTTACAAACATGTATAACAAGAAATGACTTTAAACAGAATTTAACATTCAAGAGTGACTTAAATGATGATAATTTCACACAATACTCACATGAAACCGAATTGTTTAGAAAACTAGGTAATAAACACAAATGCAAAGACTAGGAACTAAAAAACACACAAACAAACATAAGAGGGTTCAAAAACTGAGCAAACAAACACACAAACAAGGTAGCAACACCACTTGAGCCCACGTCTCTTGCTTGATGTTATAGCTAGTCTTGCATGTTGCTCCATCTAGTGGATCTGTTTTGTATACTGAAAGTAGTGTAGGAATCGATGTGATTAATGTTTGATAACTCACCGAGCAAGCTGTAGGTTTCTTCAGCAATTTGATGGACTTCGATTGATTGTTGCATATGAGTTCTCATTTGGCTTAGCTTCTCAGCCACTTCTCTCATGGTCGGCCTTTCCTCTCCTTTTGGCTTTAAACATTGTTTAACAAGTTCAGTAAGTTCTTGAATAAATTTCATGTTAGCTTCCAATTTCACTTGGTTGTCCAAGATCTCGATAACATTGTTCTGCTTCTCAAACATCACAAAAGTCGACACCAAACTAATTCCTTCTTTAGATTCTTCGTAACCAATAGCCTTTTTACCTGTGAATAGCTCCAAGAGAACCACACCAAAACTATAAACATCACTTTTAGAGGTCAATTTATACGTCATCAAACACTCTGGATCGAGATAACCAACTGTGAATTCTAACAATGTAGCAAATTGTTTCTCACCCTTAGGAATTAATTTTGAAGCTCCGAAGTCTGAAACTTTTGCAGTATTATCCACATCTAGAAGTATATTAGTCGGTTTTACATCTCCATGGATAATTTGAGGTGAAGCTTTTGAGTGCAAACAGTCCAAAGCATCAGCAGATCATAAGCAAGCCGTAGTCGAGTATCTAAGGAAATTGGAGCTCGGTTCTCATTTTCATGAATTAAATAAGACAAGGTTCCATTCGGAATAAACCCATAGATCAATAATGACATCTCCGTCTCCAAACAATAATCCAAGAGCTTAACTATATTAACATGATTAACATTTGATAGAATAAATTTCTCCATTCCAAATTATTTCTTTAAATCCTCTTTCTTAGGTTTCTTTACGACAACATCTTGGGTTTCCAAAACTTCTTTATACACAACTCCATTTCCTCCTTTCCCAATAATGTTTTTATCGCCAAAATTCTTTGTTGCCTTCTCTAATTCATTGCTTCCGAATATCTTAAATTTGTTGAGTGTTTTTTCTAAATCCATCATTTTCTCTAATTCATGGCCTCAAGGATATTTGAAATATTTTCTTCTCATCACTTTGAGCTTTCTTCTTTGATAGGCTACGTAGAGATACACAATGCATAATAGCAAAATGATCAAACCACTGGAACCACATACACAGCCTACACACGTCATCTTTATGTTAAATTTTAATGAATTTTTTAATGCATAATAGCAAAATGATTTTTTTTTGTCTTATAGTGAAACAAAAATAGTAAAGGTGTTTAAATACTAATGGAGTTTAAAAGCATTGTTATTAACTGTGTGAGGTGTGAGGTATGGTAATTTTTTAAATATTTATGTGCCGGGAGATCACTTTGAAGGAAAAGTGAATTGACAGATAAATCTATATGTTTGCTCAGAAAAC
This sequence comes from Wurfbainia villosa, assembly GCA_025175895.1. Taxonomy (NCBI): domain Eukaryota; kingdom Viridiplantae; phylum Streptophyta; class Magnoliopsida; order Zingiberales; family Zingiberaceae; genus Wurfbainia; species Wurfbainia villosa. The sequence continues at coordinate 188,004 of JAKLTH010000209.1, forward strand.
ATTTATTTTGAAATTTAAATGACAAAGGCATCAAATTAAGAAGAATCAAAGAGAACCAACAATGATTTTTACAAAGACAAATAAATAACTTTAAATAGAATTATACATTTTTTTTAGCTAGTACTAGATATCTAGAACTTTGACTCGATTAATTCTGAGAGTGATCGGTCTTATTTTACGAAAAATTTTCATCGACCGCTAGAGTAAATCGGAAAATACTCATAGCGAGCGGCCTAACAATCCAACTTTCTTAGGTTTAATACTTCATTTAAAAGAAATTCTTACAGATGTGCCACAGCTGAAGCTCGAACCTTAAATGCTTAAAAAATTGTATGGATCCCCTGCCGTTGCACCGTAACTTCGGGAGCTAAAATTATACATTCAAGAGTACTCATAAGGGAAGATAATTATATGGAATAACTTACGTGGAACCAAATTATTTATAAAATTAGATAATGTACACAAATGAACATAATTAGAAACTAGAAAACACACATATATAAGGGGTTTACTCAACTAGGCAAACAAACATACACAAAGAAAGTAGCAACTTGAGTTCATGTTTCTTTCTTAATATTACAATCCATGAGTATACTCTATATTTGACAATCCATCGACCAAACTCTCCATTTCTGAAGCATTGTGTTGTACTATGAATTAATGAGTGTTGGTTAGGAGTTCTCAATCTATTTAGCTCCTCAGCCTTCAATGTTGGCCTCTCCTCTCTTTTTATATAATTTTAAATATTCCGAATAGTAAATTCTTAAATAAATTTTATATTAGCTTCCAATTACACTTGATTAATTATCTAGGATTTTTTAAACCCTATTCCGATTCTTCAACGCAGTAAAAGTTTACACCAAACTCATTTATTCTCTAATTCTTCAAAATTAATAGCCTTCTTACTATAAATAGCTCCAAGAGAACAACATCAAAATTATAAACATCACTTTTATAGCAACAATGTAGCAAATTGTTTTTCTCCTTTTGAAATAAACTTTGAAGCTCTAAAGCTTGAAATTTTTATCAATGGCTTCACATCCCCATGAATGATTTGAAATGAAGCTTTTAAAGGCAAGTAATCCAAAGAATCAACGGATTCAAGGAAGTTGAAGCTCGATTCTCATTTTCATGAATTAAATGAAACAAGGTTTCATTCGAAACGAACTCATAGACCAAAAATGGCATCTTCATCTCCAAATTATTTTTTTAAAGTCGTCATTGATAATCTTAGATTTCTTTATGGCAACAACATCTTGATTTTTCCAAAACTCCTTAATACACAATGATCCATTGCCCCCTCTCCCAATAATATTTTTGCCATCAAAATGAGTTGTTGCCTTCTCCAATTCTTTCCTTTCAAATATCTTAAATTTGTTAAGATATTTTTCTAGCTTCATTTTTCCTCTAATTCATAGCCTCCATGTCGTTTGAAATATTAGCTTTTCTTATTTGATTTTTTTTATTGGCACGACGGTATCCGAACCGATCCAATTAATTCTTAGAGTGACCGGCCTTGCCCTACGGACTTTCAGGACACTTCGTCAACAATTGAGTCGGGTAAGATCGGAATCCAAGTGGTCTCCACCGACCATCAAGAGTAAATCAAGGAAACGCTCGTAACTTTTTGACGATTCAGTCCAAACTCCACAGTCACGCTATCTCTGAACAACGGTCCAATGCCAAAGTTGTACCCTGTCCACCAAGTAAAGTCCTAGCCTCAGAATCACCTGGTAAACATCAGGTAAACTCGCTTAGCGACCGAATATATGGTGGTCGCTAAATACCGACCAATTATATAATCGGTCGTTAATTAGCGACTAAATATTTACTGTGATTGTTAATTAGCGACGGAATTTTAATTCCATCGTTAATTCGATCGTTAAATTGAGGTATTCTTATAGAATTAATCAAATTAATTAATTTAACGACCGAAGTTAAATTCCATCGCTAATTAACGACGAAATTTAAAATCCGTCACTAATTAGCGACGAAAATTTAATACCGTCGTTAATTATTAGCAATGGAAATTTCCGTCGCTAATAATTAACAATGGAATTAAATTTCTGTCTTTAATTCGGTCGTTAAAATAGGATTTTTTGTAGTTCTTTTTCATGGTTCAGTCCAGACTCTACAGTCGCGTCATTCCTAAACGTCGGTTCAATGCTGAAGTCGTACTTCGTTCACCGGACAAACTCCTAGGTCCTAAAACCATCCGCATGGATTTTTTTTCTAAATTCGTCATCGAACGATGGTGCAATAGAGGATTGAACTGATGTGAAATGTCTCTCCGCTTTTGCTGCTGCACCGTATCACTAAAGAAAATTATGTTAAACATTGATCATCGATCATTCAGAATAGTTGATCAATGAAACTAACTATATCATAATTAATTTGGGAAAATAATAATTAGCGCTCTATAATTGAGCATTTGTGTGTATCTACTTGCAGTACTTGTTATTCTCACCGAGCATCTCGATTGATCAATCAATTAACTATCCTATTAGGAAAATACAAATAAAAATCAAATCGAGCATAATATTTTGTGTTCAATCTTGTATATCAAAAAGTCCATTGTTATCAAATTAAGCTCAAATAGAACATGATGTGCTCATAATTTAACTAAAACTTAACTTAGAAGAATAGAGAATCTATTTTGGTCTTATAGAGAGACAAAACATATTAAAGGTGTTTCAATGGTAATGGAGTTTAAAAGCATTAATTGTTATTAGAGGTGTGAGGTATGGTAATTTTTTAAATATTTATGTTATAACCAAATTTGGGAGATCACGTAGAAGGAAAAGTGAATTGAAAGATAAATATATATGTTTGCTCACATCAAATCAATTTATTTTGAAATTTAAATGACAAAACAAGTAAAGAAGAATCAAAGAGAACCGATAATGTTTTTTTTTAACAAAGACAACAAAAAATCACTTTAAATAGAATTTTACATTCAAGAGTGATTACAAACTAGGCAAACCACAAATAAGAGGATTACATAACTAGGCAAACCACACAAACAAAGTACAACATAACTTAGCTTATGTCTCTTATACTTAATGTTACCACATACTAATTCTGCTCTCTATATTGAAAGTAGCATTGGAATTGGCACGATTAACATTTGACAATCCACCGAGCAAGCTCTCCATTTCTTCAGCATTCTCTTGTATTACAAATGGGTGTCGGTTAAGAGTCCTCAATCCGTTTAGCTCCTCAACCACTTGCTTCATAGTTGGTCTTTCTTCTCCTTTTGACTTTAAACATTCTTTAATAAGTAGAGTAAGTTCTTGAATAAATTCTATATTAGCTTCTAATTTTACTTGATTATCCAAAATCTCTGAAACTCTATTTTGATTCTCCAACAAAGTAAAAGTCGACGCCAAACTTCTTTGTTCTTCAGATTCTTCAAAATTAATAGCCTTCTTACCCGTAAATAGTTCTAAAAGAACAACACCAAAGCTATAAACATCACTTTTATAGGTCAACTCATATGTCATCAAGCACTCTGGATCAATATAGCCATGAGTGAATTGTAACAATGTAGCAAATTGCTTCTCTCCCTTTGGAATAAGTTTTGAAGCTCCAAAGTCTGAAATTTTTACTGTATTATCCATATCTAAAAGTATATTAGAAGGCTTTATATCTCCATGAATGATTTGAGGTGAAGCTTTTGAGTGCAAGTAGTCCAAAGCATCAGCTGACTCATAAGCAATCCGTAGTCGAGTATCTAAGGAAGCTGGAGCTCGATTCTCATTTTCATGAATTAAATGAAACAAGGTTCCATTCGGGATGAACTCATAGACCAATAACGGCATCTCCATCTCCAAACAACAACCCAAGAGCTTGACTATGTTGACATGATTAACATCTGATAAAATAAGTGTCTCTGTTCCAAATTGTTTTTTCAAGTCCTCATTGATAATTTTAGGTTTCTTTATGGCGACGACATCTTGGTTTTCCAAAACTCCTTTATACACGACTCCATTTCCTCCTCTTCCAATAATATTTTTGTCGTCAAAATGATTGGTTGCTTTGTCTAATTCATTGCTTCCAAATATCCTAAATCTGGCAAGGCCTTTTTGTAGCTTCATCTTTTCCTCTAATTCATGGCCTCCATATTGTTTGAAATATTTTCTTTTCATCTCTTCGAGTTTTCTTCTCTGATAGACTATATAGAGACACATAACGCATAGTAACAAAATGATAATACCACTGCAACCACCTGCAAGGTCATCATACATACATGTCATTTTATGTTACTATTTTTTTCATATTAAATTTTGATGATTTAATTGATATAATGTTTAGGTCACATAACCTAACTGTCGCCTGTCGGTGCCCACAATGAGATGTCAATAATCACAATAAAACATTTAAAGATCTTTCGAGGTCAATGCCATGATATATAGTTTCTTAATTTGGAAAATTTAAGGTCTGTAGGTGTAATGAAAATTTTCTTTGATTTAAGCTCTACAAAAAGAAGAAATATGCATAAGAAAATCTAATTATGTTCCTAATTTTCTTTTCTAAGAAACATACCTTAATTTATGTATTATATTAAGAGTTGGACGAGGACAAATAAGTAACATCTCTCAGGAGAAGCTTCTTACCTATAGCAACCTTCACTCCCCGGGGAAGTTTCCGATGGGGCATGCATGTTCCATTGTAAGCGTTTCCGTGCGTGCCTTTGGGGCATTGACAAGCATAACTACCGGGCAGGTTGTGGCAGATGCCAGCTGAGCATGGATTTGATTGCCTGCACTCATCCATGTCTAAAATGGAAGTGCAAAAATTACAGCATTAGGCACCATCTATCGTAGCCAGAAATGGCAAAACACAATCGAAAGCAGAATAACTTGATTGGTATTGACAGACCTCGGCACCCGTCTTCGTTGGAGACGTAAGGATTGCCTTGGTATCCCTTGGAACAGTTGCAAAGATAGCCAGGGCCATTGGTGGAGTCGACACAGTCGCTGTGAGCACTGACGCAGACATAAGAGGTTAGGTTGCGCTTCGCTACCTCGCACGTCTCGTTGCCGATGGCCCAGTCCATGACCACTGGCACCCTGCCATCACTGTTAATTTCCATCAATCGGTTCGTGGTGATGTAAGATGTCTGCAACTGGAACCACTCGGCCTCCAACAAGGCGGCGTAGCTGCATCTGCTAAATCTCCAAATATCCGAGCTGTTGAAATTCCCATCAAAGCTGACTTCATAGTAATTGAGATTCTTGGGTATGGAAGTCTGGCAGCAACCGAGTCCGGAGCAGGAGCCATTGGCGATGCTCTGTTCGTCCTGGCACATGGACACGCAGCCACTGGCGTAGCTTTGGTTCCCAGCAGGGTTGCCCATTATGTAGGCAAGAGTGTCGCAGCCGATGACAGTGAACTTGTTGTGGAGATCTGAGAACCTATATGGGGTGCCTTCCAGATTCAACCACCAGGGTGTTTTACTGACATTGTTGTAATTTGGATTGTAGCACGCCGAGGATATGTGGTTGAGCATGCGCACTTGGCCCATCACCAACGAAATACTGTGGACCTCAACATCGTAATAGAATGGCTTCTTGACGGTGGCGTTGCAGGTTAGATTGAAGTCTATTCCCATGGAACAATTAGCGCCGATGCCGAAAGGGTAATGGATCTCCACCTCGCCGCATCTAGTCGGGCATCTGCTGTCAGGCACAGGCACAGCAGATGCAACTGCAGGTAGCAGCAAAAGCAGCAGTTGGAAGAAGAGCAGAGACATGGCGAGTGCTGCTGCTGAATGCATAGCTTCTAATTAGCTGATCGATAGATCAATACCGTCCTCATTAATTATCCATGCATAGGCAGCTACTTATTAGAGTCAGGTACAATCAAGTTTGACAAAGTTTCTATCTCGTGGAATTTTCTGTGTGTCATAGCTGACTTGCCTGATGTATACCCAGATTATAATAATTCAACTTGTTGGGAGCCACTAAAATTTACCCGACTCGAAGATGTGGCATATATTTAAGTCAACTTAGACTCGTTCACCTAACGTGTAGGACCATTGGAGTCAAGTCAACCTTTTAATATATTATTTGAGAAAATAAACAAGGAAGCTGCTTCGAATATTAATGGCCATCTAGAATAATTGATGTTGATAAGAATCATATATATTATTGTTCAACGTGCAATCGCAATATTAATTTATTAGGAATGATAATACTTAGTGCTAGATCATATATAACTGAGCATTTGTATAGAAAGTGAAGTATATAACTGATCATAATATTAATCGCAATATTATGACGACCCATGATTGATTGATTAATTAGCTAGGTGTCCTTAGTTGGGTTTTGTACTCTGATCACATTTGTAGTCACAACAATATAAACAAAAAAGAATTATGATAACAAATTAAAAGACGATTTAATTAGGGTAATTTTTAAAATATGCTTGAGGTTCAGTAGATTTTTAAAAAACAATTTAGATATTTTATTAATGTCTAAATGCCTCCTAAGGTGTTTGGAATTTAATGAAGTACTGTTAAAGCATGATTATTAACTATGCACGGTTTGATAATTTTTTAAATATTTTTGTGAAACCCAATTAAACTTGGAGATCACTACACGCAAACGTGGTTTGAAGAACCATTGACAAATTTGATCCACCAAACCAATTTATTTTGAAATTTAAATGAGGAAGCAAACAAAAATAAATATAACTTTTTTGCAAAGATAATAAAAAATAACAAACATAATATATAACATTAAAGGTTCATTCGAAGTGAAAATAATCGTACACGATAATTCAAATAAAATTATTTAGAAAACAAGACAATACACATAATATACAGAGAATTAAAAACTAAATATAAAAAAAACACACTTACAATGATTTAAAAATAAGACAATAACTATATACACAAAGTAACATTATAGCTCCGTCCAATCGACATGGTTAATTAACATTTGACAACCCACCAAGGAATTAAGCTTTTCAAAGCATTGTGTTGTATTACAAACGGGTGTTGCGCACTTAAGAGTTTTTAATCCGTTTAGCTCCTCGATCGGCTACTTCCTTCCTAATTGGTATCTTCTCTTCTTTCGACTTTAAATATGTACATAGTGCATAGTATTATATTATTGTCGAAGAAATACAATTAAAATTTTAGAAGTTAGCGTCAGGAATCTTTAACTAAATTTAATTAGAGGGAGAGGATGCATAACATAAATAATCAATAAAATGATTAAATCCATTCTCTGGAATGCAAAGTTTTTTTTTGAGGATCAAACTATTAAAGATTTTGAGAAATCAAAGAAGCCATAGTCTATTACATTGAAGATGAATTAGGTACGGCTCATCCACTAGTAATCCATATTAATGCCAGGAGAGATGTATAAATTGATCATGATAAATCTAAAATTGAAGTCGAGCAGACTGAACAGTTAAAGCCACCAGTCGAGCATTAATATATATCTTCTTTTTTTTCAGTCAATAGCTATGCCTTTTGATTAAAGTCTGATAATATATGTTTTAATTCATAATTTCAGGATGCATGCAGATGAATAATTCTTCAAACTCGTGCACTTTCTACATCGCCCTTCCAGACTTTAATTGCTAGAAGCCAGCTTTTCCTATACCCCATCCTCCCCCACCACTATAAATTAGTTTCCACGTCCCTTTCCTTCAATGTAACCAGTCGACAGTTTATATATGAACTCTTTCTATTTTAATATCAGTGGAAAGACTTTATGGTTAACTAGGAGAGTTATATTAATAAATAAAGATTAATTTTTGAGAATTAGTTGACTTTAATTAGAGGCTCATAATCACTAAAATGACTCACTGATAGGATACATAGACAATCAAAGTCAAAAATTGCTTCTTCCACCTCATGTACAAATATATAAAAACATAAGAAAGTCATGCAAGTAATCCTTTTTAATAAATTGCTTTAGAAATAACTAAAGAAATTTGTGTTGAACATTAATCATCAGTTGATCAATAGAAATAATTATGTCATAATTAATCTGGGATGATAATAATTAGCCCTCTATAATCGAGCATTTGTGTATATCTACTAGCTAGTATACTTTTGAATATTTAGATAAAATCAAGTGATGAACATTTGATAAGTACATGTTTGAATAGTATTTAGAAATATTAGCTAGTACCCATCTTACTTATTGTCTTTCATAAATGCTCATTCTTATGATTAAAACTTTTATAAATCCTTGCATATAATATCTATATGATTAGTCACTAATATCAGTAGACACAATCAACTTGGTCAGATTGCTCATTATTGTTATTATATTTTGAACTGATCTAGCTAACCTTGCTATAACTGCTCTTTTTCACTCGCCCAAAAGAACATATTGTTGTCAAATTAAGCTCAAATAGAGCATGATGTGCTTATAATTTAACTAAAACGTAACTTAGAAGAATAGAGAATGTATTTTGGTCTTATAGTGATACAAAAAAACTAAAGGTGTTTCAAAGTTAATGGAATTAATTTAAAAAGCATTTTATTAACACTGCCAAGTGTGAGATATGATAGTTTTTTAAATATTTATGTGATACTCAAATTTGGTAGAAAATGAATTGAAAGATAAATATATATGTTTGCTCACATCAAATCAATTTATTTTGAAATTTAAATGACAAAGAAAGTAAAGAAGAATCAAAGAGAACCAATAATATTTTTTTACAAAGACACCAAGCAATAACTTTAAATAGAATTTTACATTCAAGAGTGGCTCAAAGTGAAGAATATTTTATAGAATAATTCACATGGAGCGAAATTATATATTCAGAAAACTAGCTAGACAATAAAGACATAAATAAGAAAATATTAGAAACTAGAAATCACAAAAAACAAAGTACAACATAACTAATTAGCTCATGTTTCTTAATTACTTGATGTTACCACATACTAAGTCTGCTCTCTATATTGAAAGTAGCATTGGAATTGGCACGATTAATATTTGACAATCTACCGAGCAAGCTCTCCATTTCTTTAGCATTTTCTTGTACTACAAATGGGTATTGGTTAAGAGTCCTCAATCCGTTTATACCCTTAACCACTTCCTTCATATATAGTTGGTCTTTTTTCTTCTCCTTTCGATTTTAAATATTCCTCAATAAGTACAGTACGTTCTTGAATAAATTCTATATTAGCTTATAAGTTCACTTGATTAACTAAAATCTCTTAAACTCGATTTTGATTCTCCAATATAGTAAAAGTTAACACCAAACTTTTTTGTTTTCAGATTCTTCAAATTAAATTAATAGTCTTCTTAGCTATAAATTGTTAACGCAATCGGTCTAGATCATGATTAGTCGGACTCAAGATTGACTCAAGTAGTGTTTTGATGTTTGATATTGATGTTTGTCAATGTGTTGGGGAGATTGTTGGTGCAATTGACCCAAGTTATGATTGACTGCTTGACGATGGTTTGACCATTGTTTGACTATATGGTTGACTTGGAGTTGACCATATGATGGAGAAATCCAAGTGGGACATTTAGCAATGAGAAAGTCGAAGTCTTGAGTACTTAGCATAGAAAGTCCAAGCATGGATCTTGGCAAGGGAAAGTCCAAACTTGAGTCTTGGCATTTAGAAAATTCAACATTGGGTTGGCATGAAAAGTCCAAGGATGTAGTCTTGGCGGTGAAAGTTCAAGTCATGAGTACTTGACATTTGGGAAGTCCAAGGATGGAGTCTTAGCAGCATAAGTCCAATGATTGACGGCGTAAAGTCCAAGCATAGTCTTGACAGCGTAAGTCCAATGTGTCTTGGCGGTGTAGACACCGTTAGCATGACAATAGTCGATGGAAGCATCTGAAAGCTAGCGTATGGATGAACAAGTCATGGATGACATGGAGGGATCTGATTGGCGCGAGACTAATGGAGGTGACTAGAAGACTTAAGTTGAAGCTAAGGATGGTCTAGGGCATCATACTTGAGGTTAAACCTCATGTTTGAGGTTATCAGTCGACTAGGACTTTATACTAGTTGACTGGTCAAGTGTTTTGATACTTGACAACCGAGTCAACACTCAGCAATCGACTGAGATTATGACCAGTCGACTATCGTGTGTCGACTAGGGTTCGACTGTGGCAAAATGGTCTAGCAGTCAACTGATGGGCTGAGCAATCAACTGCCATGGATGACAGTCGACTGCTGGTTGAGTTTAGGAGTACAGAACGCTCGATAGTCGACTGGGCAGTCGACTATGGCGTTGGTAGTCGACTGCCAACTGATCCGTTGGAGTTTTTCCAGCGTGAATCAAGTCGTTGTCTCATAACGATATTTTTGGCAGTCGACTGAGGCCTTATGTCAGTCGACTGTCAGACACGAAATCAACCCATTGCAGGTTAAATGGAGCTGCTCATGAAAGATTTCGGCATTTGTTCTTTGGGAGCTTTCTTGAGGCGATTTGAAGGCGAAGTGCAGGTTCATTTTAGGGTCCTTCAAGCTCATTCAAGCAACTAACAAGCAAACACTCAAAATCCTAATTTGTAAAGTTCACTTTGTAATTGTTTGTATTTGTTTTGTTTTACTGTTGTAATCATTGTACAAGGTTTCTCCACCTCCGACTTGTTGTCGAGAAGGAGTATTTGATTAGTAGTATGTGTTTGCATCGCTAGGGTTCTTTCGAGCCCAACCCGTAAAGTAGGAACATTGAGGTTCTGAACTACGTTATATCTTTGCGTTGTGGTTGTGTATCTTGTTATTTGTCTTTGTTATTATTATTCCGTTGTGCTAACAAGATTGTAGGCAATCAAACGCAAACGAATTCCATCGAACCGACGACAATACTATTCACCTTCCCTCTAACGGGCGCATAGGTCCTAACAAGTGGTATTAGAGCTAGGAGCTCTTCACCGGCTTCTCATCCGAAAGAGCAAACGCGCTAGAGGGCAAGATTGATTTTCAAGAAAGATTGGGTGACGACATCAACATTCCACCGTCCTTCGACCGCAAAGATTTCGCGTATTGAAAAGGTAGAATGATGCACTTTTTTATGTGCAATATTGATAATTGGATTACTGTCATAGTAGGTTTCAACACTCCAAAGGATGAAGAAGGAAGAAAATTCAAGAAGAAGAATTGGAGCCAAGAACAACTCCGATACTTCAATATAAGCAATAAGGTAATAGTTATTTTGCTTAATGTAATTCCTAATGACATTTTGATCAAGATAGGGGATTGTAAAGACGCCAAGGAGCTATGGAGCAAATTGGCGAAATATCATGAAGACCCATCATTGGCTCAATTGGAAAGAGAGTCCGAAGAAGAGGAAGAAAGCTCATCCTCATAAGAAAGTGAGGATTCGGAGGTCGAGGAGTATTCGACATCCGAGGAGGAAGAATTGAATGTTGAAATACCATCAACGTCCAAGGAAGAGGTAGAATTGGAAGAAATCCTCAACCTCAAGGATTGAGGGGGAGGAGAGACCATCCACTCCGGAACAAGAGCAAAATCAAGAAATATCATCAAATTCCGGAAGAGATGAAGAAGCCCAAACATCCACCGATGACCTAGGCAACTCAAGCATTTTGATAAATACTAAAAATCATATAATATGCTTCGAGTGTAGGGAAGTCGGACACTACAAGGACCTAAGAAGGTTAAGAAGGCTTCACCGGTGCTAAAGGTCAAGGATACCGGCGTCCCCGCTAAGAAGAGCAAGGAGCATGTCATTTGCTTCAAATGTCAACAACCGGGATACTATAGGAATCAATGTCCAAAGGGGGAAGAAGACTCATGAAGGAAGAGCTACACATGTAGGGAGAGCTAAGCCAAATCCTAAAGTATCTTTTAAGTATGCTTCTTCTTCAATTAGTTATCAAAAGCATGCTAGAAGTAATCTTACAATTATTCATGAAAGACATGTTAGAAATAATAGGCTTTATTGTTTAAAAGCTAAACATGTCCATTTTAGGAATAAGGAGAAATTTGAGACTAATGTCCCTAAAATAATTTTATCTAAGGAAAGTATTAGGAAGATAGAGAATCATCTAGGCTTTAACTCTAAGAATTCTAGACATATGCCTAGAAAGAACAAATCAATTCAAAGAAATAATGAGCCTACAAAATTAGAGAAATTGGAGTTGGAGAACCAAGCCTTGAGATCAAGGCTTGAGAAAATAGAAAAGACTCTTAGGATTATGTAAAATTAAATGCAAGGGTCAAACAGTCAAAGCCTAGGGTCTAAGAGTCAAAGTCAAAGGCCTAGGAAACAAGAACCATCCAAGGGCAAGCTTAAGCCCAAAAAGACCTATCACAATGTTCCATTCGATTATGGAACTTAATCTAGGTCTAGAAAAACCAAGGTCAATTGGGAAGTCATCCCTAAGGTTGACCAAGGTAGGTGCTTAGTGGCTAAGGTTTCAAGGAAATCTAGGGAAGTCATTAAAAAGGTTACAAGGGGAGTTACCCCTAGAGTTAACCTAGGTAAAACCCAAATGACTAAGGCTTCTAAACGTAGGAGGATCATTAGAAAAATATCTAGGGAAGTTATCCCTAAGGAATACCTAGTAAACCCAAGGAGCTCTAATAGGTTTTGGGTTCCTAGAAGCACTATCGATTCACGCTAAATAAGTTAGGGTGTGTCAATTTTAAATGGATAGGTAGTTAATCTAACCTTGGTCAAGGTGACACTTTAGGTCATTTCTAAGGTAATATGATACTTTGAAAATATGATTTGATCATAATCCTAAAGGATTTTAGGATTTGCCAACATATTTGGAGAACTATGATAAATTGATCAAATTGACACAATTAGGTCTTAGAGTCATGGTGTGTCATTTTGGATTTTTGGTACACTTGGGAGATAAGTAATAATATGGCAAAATGGACTAAATAATAACAAATAACAATTAATATTAAAACTTAGGTATTATTATACCTTTGCATTTTATTTGTCATGATTGATTTGTCATATGTCATGTCATGACATCATATCTATTTTTATCATATAAAATGTCATGATAAATATTTAGGTTAAATGTCTTGTATGCTTAGACTTCATCTTTATGTCATGTCATCATTGGCTATGCTTATTTATGTTATCATTTATATCATGATTATTCATGCATTTATAAAAATCGATTTAAGGACAATTGGCATGACATGAAGTCTCATGTATAAGAGAATCGTGATGCATGAGACCTTAGATTAAGATGAACAAAACTCACATCTCACATCACATTGATATATGTGCGTATTGATATACCCTAGATACATGTGAGATGTTAGGAAATGAGTTAAGTTCAATGTGCATAGTTTTTGCATCTAGATAAACTGAAACACATCTAATATCATGGATGAATCATGTTAAAAGCTTGTGTATAAGTTATGTGCATCAAGCTCATTGACCATGGTTCAATACAAGGTTTTAACTATTTCAAAATCATTTTGAAAAATCTTGGTGAAGTATATCTTTTGATAACAATCAACATTGATGATGTTGATACAAAATGAGCTCAAAACAATGAAGTTTTTCTCATTTTTGAACTTTGTATCAATTCCACTATTTTATGGGTAAAATATTTTTTAAACATTTTTCACCCATTGTAATTGCTATAAGTAATGTACGTATGAAGTTTCACTATTTTTCAAAATACATATTTTTACTTATAAATTTTTGAATTTCATTTCTGAAAGCTAAAAACTGTATTTTGCAGTTATCAGTCAACTGGCATCAATGGCGGTCGACTGATTACTGTAAGAAGTCGACTACCAGACTTGATTTCGGGTAAATAATGTTTGTGTAGCTTGATTTCAACTATGTTAGGTTACCCTAACTACTCCTAACCCTAGAATATGCTTTGGAAAATATTAGAAAGGGTGAAAAACCATTGGATATGGATTAGGAGAGTTGTTTGGGTGTTATATCAATTTTAAAGTGTGTTAAAGTTTAAGTTTGAACTTTTAACCTTAATTTTGATGGTTTAGTGTTCCTATAGGCTTAGAAACTCTCCAAGGACATTGTTGATATAATGGTTAAGGGAGAGCAAGCCTTTAGGATGAGGTATTCATCTTGGGATGATGGATGTGTTTCTTTCTCATGAGGGGGAGCATTTGAGAGAAGTGAGAATTATCTCTCTTGAGTGATATGTGACTTATCACTAGGAAGAGTGAAGGCATCCTAAGTATTTTTGGAACAAGGGGGAGATTATAAGATCTCATTGGGATATGAGACATTGACACCCTTCGAGAGAACCTTTTTAATATATGTCAAAAAGGGGGAGAAAGTGAAATTACCAATTTGGAAGAATTGGTAAGGAGATTTGAGTTAAGGTTTAGACCTAACTCAAAGGTGTTTGGTTTTGTCAAACATCAAAAAGGGAGAGATTGTTGGTGTAATCAGCCCAGGTCATGATTGACCAGACTCAAGATTGACTCGAGTAGTGTTTGGATGTTTGACATTGATGTTTGACAATGTGTTAGGGAGATTGTTGGTGCAATTGACTCAGGTCATGATTGACTATTTGACGATGGTTTGACCATTATTTGACTATATAGTTGACTTGGAGTTGACCATATGATGGAGAAGTCCAAGTGGAACACTTGGCAATGGGAAAGTCAAGTCTTGAGTATCTGACATAGAAAGTCCAAGCATGGATCTTGGCAAGGGAACGTCTAAGCTTGAGTCTTGGCATTTGGAAAGTTCAACATTGGTTGGCATGGAAAGTCCAAAGGTATAGTCTTGGCCACGTAAATCCAAGGGTGTAGTCTTAGTGGTGAAATCTAAGTCATGGGTACTTGGCATTTGAGAAGTCCAAGGGTTGATATTGGCGGCGTAAAGTCCAAGTGTGGAGTCTTGGCAGCATAAGTCAAATGATTGGTAACATAAAGTCCAAGTGTGGTCTTAGCAGCATAAGTCTAATGTGTCTTGGCGGTGTAGACACTGTTAGTATGGCAATAGCCGATGGAAACACCTGAATGCTAGCGTATGGATGAACAAGTCGTGGATGACTTGGAGGGATCCGATAGGCGTGAGGCTGATGGAGGTGGCTAGAAGGCTTAGGTCTAGGCTAAGAGTAGTCTAGCAAGTATGAGGGCATCATATTTGGGGTTAAACCTTATGTTTGAGGTTATCAGTCGACTGAGACTTTATACAAGTTGACTGGTCAAGTGTATTGACACTTAGCAACCGAGTCGACACTTAACAGTCGACTGATATTATGACTAATCGACTGTTGTGAGTCGACTGCGTCAAAATGGCCTAGCAGTCGATTGCTAGCATTGGATTGTTGACTGATTGCCTAAGCAGTCGACTGTCATCAGGTTAAGTTTACGAGCATAGAATGCTTGGTATCCGACTGTGCAGTCGGCTACGGCATTGGCAGTCGAATGATGATGTTGGCAGTCGACTGTCAACTGATCCGTTGGAGTTTTTTCAACATGGATCAAGTCATTGTTTCACAACGATACTGTTGGCAGTTGACTGTAGGACAGTAAACGAGCCAAGTCAAGCCAAGCTTTGTAGTGTTCAGACTTATTTGATAAGATAACCAAGCCGAGCCGAGCCTAAAATTAACCAAGCTACTGAAAAACCTGTTCAAGTTTGGCTTGGTATTTTTTTTTTTAGCTTAAGCTTGGCTTGAGCTTGAATTGAGTTTGTCTTATTTAATGGATATCAAGCTTCTAATCAAGCTTGATTCAAGTTTGAATCAAGCTTGTTTAAATTTGATTTATTTAAACGTTATCAAGCTCTTAAGTCAAACTTGTTTGTTTATTTAAAATTTTACTAATTCAATCCTGATTTTTAAATGAGTATAAATAAATTCAAAAATAATTTTTAAAAGAGTATAATCATAAATCAGTTTGTTAATGTTCATAAATACTGTTCACGAACATTGTTCACGAACACCGTTCACGAACATTGTTCATGAACACTGTTCATGAACATTAACAAGCCGAACACATATGTGTTCAAACTTGTTTATTTAATTTATCAAGCTGTTGAAGCTTGTTTATTAATTGACTTTGATACATATTGAACGAACATAAACGAGCTCTTACCGAGTCGAACACCAAGCTCGTTCATGAACGCTTGATTCGTTTACAACCCTAGTTGATTGCTAGATGCGAAATCAGCCCGTTACAGATTAAAAGGAGCAGCTCATGGGAGATTTCGGCATTTGTTCTTTGGAAGTTTTCTTGAGGCGATTTGAATGCGAAGTGCAGGTGCATCTCAGAGTCCTTCAAGCTCATCCAAGCAACCAACAACCAAACACTCAAAACCCTAGTTTGTAAAGTATTTTTTACATTTCACTTTGTATTTGCTTGTATTTATTTTGTATTACTGTTGTAATCATTGTACGAGTTTTCTTCGCCTCTGACTTTTTGTCGAGGAGTATTTGATTAGTGGTGTGTGTTTGCATCGCTAGGGCTCTTTTGACCCCAACCCGTGGACTATGAACCTTGAGATTTCGAACCACATTATATCTATGCATTGTGGTTATGTATCTTGTTATTTGTCTTTGTTATTATTATTTTACCGTGCTAACAAGATTGTAGTCAATCAAACGCAAACGAATTCCATCGAACCGACAATAACATTCACTTTTGTAAGTCAATTCATATGTTGTCAGACACTCTGGATCAATATAGCCATGAGTGAATTGTAACAATGTCACAAATTGTTTATCTCCCTCAGGAATAAGTTTTGAAGCCCCAAAGTCTGAAATTTTTTACTATATTATCCATATCTAAAAGTATATTTGAAGGCTCTATATCTCCATGAATGATATCCAAGGAAGCTAGCTGGAGCTCGGTTTTCATTTCCCTGAATTAATTGAAACAAAGTTCCATTCGGGACGAACTCATAGACCAATAATGACATCTCCATCTCCAAATAACAATCCAAGAGTTTGACTATGTTGACATGATTAACATTTGATAAAATATGTGTCTCTGTTCCTAATTTCCTTTCTAAGTCCTCATTGATAATTTTAGATTTCTTTGTCGCAATAACATCTTGATTTTCCAAAACTCCTTTATACACGATACCATTTCCTCCTCTCCCGATAATATTTTTGTTATCGAAATGATTCGTTGCCTCCTCTAACAAGTTTATTTCTTCTTTGATAAACTATATATACATAACGCATACATTTCATAAGTTCTTAATTTGGAAAATTATGGTCTCCTTTGAAAAAAATTTAAGCTATACGAAGAGAAACAACTAAGGAAAAAAGGAGATTAGAAAGAAATATCTATATATATAAGAGAAAATCTAATTACGTTCCTAATTTTCTTTTCTAAGAAACATACCTTAATTAATGTATTATATTAAGAGTCGGACGAGGGCAAACAAGTAATCTGTCAGGAGAAGCTTCTTACCTATTGGTACCTTCACTGCTAAGGGAAGTTTCTGATGAGGGTGCATGTTCCATTGTAAGCGTTTCCCTGCGTGCCTTTAGGGCAGTGACAACTATAATAATCGGGCAGGTCCTGGCTGATTGCATTCGTTGAGCATGGATTTGTATGCAGATTGCATTCGTTGATGTCTAAAATGAAAGTGCAAAACTACAGCATTAATTAGGGACCATCGTAGTCAGAAAAGGCAAAACACAATCGAAATCATGAGAATAAATTGATTGGTATAGACAGACCTTTGCATCCGTGACTCCGTCTCCGTTGGAGACTCAAGGATTGCCTTGGTATCCCTTCGAACAGTGACAAAGATAACCAGGACCATTGGTGGAGTCGACGCACTCGCTGTTATTGCTGATGTAGGCATAAGAGGTCAGGTCGTGATGACTTGCTGCCTCGCACGTCTCCACGCCGATAGCCCAGTCCATGACCACCGGCACCACGCCGTCGTTAATTTCCATCGGTTGGTTCGTCGTGATGTAAGGCCTTTGAAACTGGAACGACTCTGCCTCCAACAAGACGGCATAGCTGCATTCGCCAAATCCCCAGTTTTCTTGGCGTCTGAAAGTGTAATCAAATGAGACTTCATAGTACTTGAGATTCTTGGGTATGGAAGTCTGGCAGCAACCAATGCCGGAGCAAGAGCCATTGGTGAGGCTCTGTTCATCCTGGCACATGTACACACAGCCACTGGTGCAGTTAGTGTTCTCATCACTATGGTTGTCGATTATGTAGGCAAGGGTGTGGCAGCCGATGACAGTGAACTTGTGGTGGAGATTGAGAGCCTATATGTGCCACTTCTTAGATTCAACCACCATTCTGAGTGATTGACCAAGAATTTTAATAATAACACACGGAGGATAAGTGGTTGAGCATACGCACTTGACCCAAAGTCAACGAAATAGTAAGGACCTCAACATCGCCATCGAGTGCCTTCTGGAGGCCATCTTTCGTGGTGATGCAGGTTAGATTGAAGCCTATTCCCAAGGAACAGTTAGCGCCGATGCCAGTTTCAGTCTGTTGCAGATAGATCTTGGCCTTCCCCGGAACAGTTGGCGCCGATGCCGAAGGGGTTAACGGATCTCCACCTCGACACATCTTGTCGGGCAGCTGCCGTCAGGCATAGGCACAGGCGCACAGCAGATGCAACTGCAGGTAGCAGCAGCAGCAGTAGGGAGAAGAGCAGAGACATGGCGAGTGCTGCTGCTGAATGCATAGCCTGTAATTAGCTGATGATAGATCAATACCATCGCCGCATTATCCATGCCTCGACGGATACTTACTGGTGTCAGAACAATCGCAGACCCAGCATTATTGGTGTCCAGTTTCTATCTCGTAGAATTTTCTACTTGTCATAAATTAATGACTTGACTGCTACACTCAACTTCATATGTCTCCTCATTGTTTATGTATACTTTCTCATTCTCCAAACACACAACAACAAGCACGTTAGACTCGTGCTTCGATCTAATTCCGCAAAAGTCATATTGACGAATTCTCTTTTACACCTCACGTAAGACCATTGAATTAAGTAATCCTTTTAATAAATTATTTCAAAAATTAAACAAGGAATCCTCCTTAAATATTAATGGTCATCCAAATAGCATGAGTCAAGTCATCCTTTTAATAAATTGTTTCAGAAATTAAACAATTGGAATCCGCATTAAATATTAATGGTCATCCAAATAGTTGAGTAAAGCCATCCTTTTAATATATTGTTTCAGAAATTAAACGAGGAATCTGCGTTAAATATTCATGGTCATCCAAATAAATGATGTTGATAATAATCATATATATTATTGTTCAACATAAAATCCAATCCTAATTAATTAAAAATGATAATAATTACTGCTAGATATATAACTGAGCATTTGTAGATATCGGGTTTGAATATATTTTGAATGCAAAGCGAAGTATGTAGAGCTAAATTGTATTATATCAGAACTGCCTGATGATTGTGAGAAAGCTAGCTCTTCCGGTGATATTATTTTTCTTTGCTCCTCTAGACGAACTGACACCATTGAAAATCCTACAGATATCACTGGAAACTAACCAGACCTGATACTGATCGGAACTCGTTCAGAATTGCAACTGGCAGCCAAGGCTGCAAGCGAACTGAAGAAGGAGGCTCAAACTGTGAGTGTGATATATCTCTTGTTTTCTGGGAGTTTGTTTAATTTGATTAGCACACAGTTATAATAAAAGATGAAACTGAACAATATGAATTGTATTATGAGGTGAGTGCATGGGATTGTAAACAAGTGCAGTCGAGTTGAGCTCAATGTTTTTAAACTTGTTTATTAAAAAAAACCACAAATAAAAATCGACTCGAGCACAATATTTTTGTTCAATCTTGTCTACTAAAAAGAATATTGTTATTAAATTAAGCTCAAATAGAGAGCATGATGTGCTTATAATTTAGTTCAAACTTGATTGGATAAAAGGAGAATTTGTCCCATGCATGATTGATTAATTAGGTGTTCTTTAATTTTATTTGTTGGGTTTTGTACTTTTCAAATTTTTAGGAGCAATATAAACGAAAAAGATTTATACAAACAACTAAAAGACGATTTAGGGTAATTTTTAAAATACGCTTGAGGTTCAATAGGTTTTCAAAAACAATTTTGATTTTTTATTAATGTCTAAATGCCTCCGAAGGATTTCAATTTTTTTTTATCAAAATGTCAGAATAGAATATATATTTTGGTCTAAACAAACATACTAAAGGTTTTTTGAATTTAATGAAGTGTAAAAGTATGATTATTAACTATGTACAGTTTGATAATTTTTTAGATATTTATGTGAAACCCAAACTAGCTTGGAGATCACTACAAGCAAACGTGGTTTAATTTGAAAGACCATTTACAAATTTGCTCACGCCAAACAATTTATTTTGAAATTTAAATGAGGAAGCAAGCAAAAATAAAAAATAGCTTTTTGCAAAGGAAATAAGAAAAAACAAACATAATAATATTCCAACCTCCAGTGAAAATAATTCTACATAATAATTCATATAAAATTTATTTAGAAAACAAAGCAATACACACATAAATACAGAGAATTAAAAACTTAATAAAAAACACACTTGCGAGGATTTAAAACTAATGAATAAATACATACGCAAAATAACAACACCAGAAGAGCTTAGTCTCTATTATAACTAGCTTTGCATATTACTCTGTCAAATAAGTTTGCTCTCTATGTGGAAAGTAGTATTCCAGTTGACAGGGTTAACATTTGACGACCCACCAAGCAAGCTTTCCATTTCTTCAACATTATCTTGTACTACAAATGGGTGTTGCTTAAGAGTTCTCAATCCGTTTAGTTCCTCAGCTACTTCCTTCATAGTTGGCCTCTCCTCTCCTTTCGACTTTAAACAGTGCTTAATCAGTATAGAAAGTTCTCGAATAAATTCGGTATTAGCTTCCAATTTCACTTGATTGTCCAACATCTCTGAAATCCTATTTTGATTCTCCAACTTAGTAAAAGTCGAAACTAAACTCTTTTGTTCTTCAGATGCTTCAAAATTAATAACCATCTTACCCGTAAATAATTCCAAGAGAACCACGCCAAAGCTATAAACATCACTTTTATAAGTCAACTCGTATGTCATCAAGCACTCTGGATCAATATAACCATGAGTAAATTGCAACAGTGTAGCAAATTGTTTCTCCCCCTTGGGAATCAACTTTGAAGCTCCAAAGTCTGAGATTTTTGTTGTGTAATCCATGTCTAAAAGTATATTAGACGGTTTTATATCTCCATGAATGATTTGAGGTGAAGCTTTTGAGTGCAAGTAGTCCAAAGCATCAGCTGATTCATAAGCAATTCGTAATCTAGTATCTAAGGAAGTCGGAGCTCGGTTCTCATTTCCATGAATTAAGTGAGATAATGTTCCATTCGGGACAAACTCATAGACTAATAATGGTATTTCGGTCTCCAAACAACAACCTAAGAGCTTGACAATATTGACATGGTTAACATCCGATAAAATAAGTGTCTCCGTTCCAAATTGTTTTTTCAAGTCTTCATTGATAATAGTAGGTTTCTTTATGGCAACAACGTCTTGGTTTTCCAAAATTCCTTTATACACAACTCCATTTCCTCCTTTCCCAATAATATTTTTGTCGTCAAAATAATTTGTTGCCTTCTCTAATTCTTTGCTTTCAAATATCTTAAATTTCTTGTGGCCTTTTTGTAGCTTTATCTTTTCGTCTAATTCATGGCCTCCATGTTGTTTGAAATATTTTCTTTTCATCTCTTCAAGTTTTCTTCTTTGATAGGCTATATAAAGACACATACCGCAAAGTAACAAAATGATCACACCACTGCAACCACCTGCAAGTTTCATACATACATGTTACCTTCATGTTATGAGATTTTTTTGTTTTGTTTAAACTTTGACGATTTAATTGCTATGAATTTAAGGGCATATGGGGTGTCCGTGTTCGCCTAACTATGCCTAATCATGCAAACCTTTTCATACACCAATAATATTTAATGATTCGAATAACATATTTAAAGAGCTTCCGAGGTTAATGTAATTCTTGGTGGGTTCAAGAGAAAGCTTCTTACCTATAGTCACCTTCGCAGCTAAGGGAAGTGTCTGAGACTGTGCTGGGATGCATGTTCCATTGTAAGCGTTTCCGTGCGTGCCTTCGGGACAGTCACAACTGTAATTACCGGGCAGGTTCTGGCAGATGCGCCCATCTGAGCATGGGTTTGATTGCAGATTGCATTCGTCGATGTCTAAAATGGAAGTGCAAAGACTACGGAATTAGGCACTATTTCAGTTAGAAAGTTAAGAAAATAATTGAAAGCAGAATAATTATATTGATTTGGTATAGACAGACCTTGACATCCGTTGGAGACGTAAGGATTGCCTTGGTATCCCTTGGAACAATTGCAGAGATAACCATTGGAGGAGTCGACACAGTGGCTGTGAGCACTGACGCAGACATAAGAGGTTACGTTTCGCTTAGCTACCTCGCACGTCTCGTTGCCGATGGCCCAGTCCATGACTGCCGGAACCCTGCCATTGTTGTGAATTTGCATCAATTTGTTCGTCGTGACGTAAGCCGCTTGAAACTGAAGCCACTCATCCTCCAACAAGGTGGCGTAGCTGCATCTGCTAAAATTCCAAATATTCGAGCTGTTGAAATTGGCATCAAAGCTGATGCCAGTGAGCGTGAGATTCTTAGGGATGGCAGTTTGACAGCATCCAATGCCGGAACAGGAGCCATCCGTGATGCTTTGTTCGTCCTGGCACATGGACACACAGCCACTGAGGTAGCTACGGTTATTTCGCTGGCCTTGAATGTAGGCAAGGGTATCGCAGCCGATGACTGTGAACTTGTTTCGGAGATTAGAGAACCTAAATCGGGTGTCTTTTGGTTTCAACAACCAAAGTTCTTTAGTGACAGTGCCGTTATTTGGATTGTAACACGCCGAGGATATGTGATGGAGAATGCGCACTTGGCCTAAGACCAGCGAGATATTGAGGACCTCAACATTTGTATGGAATGGTTTCAGGCCACTTTCCGTGGCGTTGCAGGTTAGATTGAAGCCTCCTCCTATGGAACAGTTAGCGCCGATGCCGAAGGGGTAAGGGATCTCCACCTCGCCGCATCTAGTCGGGCATCTGCCGTCAGGCACAGGCACAGCAGATGCAACTGCAAGTAGGAGCAGCAGCAGTTGGGAGAGGAGCAGAGGCATGGCGGTTGCTGTGGCTCCTAAATTCATAGCTTCTAATTAGCTGATCGATCAGCCAATATCATCCATTATATAACATCTCATTATATAACATGCTTACTCAACTCCATTAATCACAGATATTTATCGATCTAGCATATCACTGATTGATTGTTGCAACTATTGTTCCTGTACAATCACGTTTAACAAGTAGTTCCATTATTATGGTCGTCGTCCAGTTCTGTGTCTCGTGGAATTTTCCACGTGCCATAAATCCATAAAAAAAATAAAAGTCAATATTCATCCTTTTAATATATGGTTTCAGAAATAAAAAAAAAAAAAGATGTGTTAAGGAGTGCCTCTAAAGTCGACCGTTAGTCAATTGAAGAAAAAAGATACATCTATATTAAAATTAATAAAAAGAATAAATTAAGAAAAAGTCATGTGTTTTTAGAGTTTATCTTAAGGTCAACATACATTTAGATTTGAAAAATATATTTGTTGTATTATCTTTTAGAAAGAATTTAATTTTTGTTTCTTATTTAGACAAATATGATATTTTTGTTCATTTGGAAAATGAAATATTCAGTATTTTTTTTTTCAAAATTCAATTTTGGCTCGTATTAGTTCCTTGATTGATAAATAAATATTGTGACTCTGTTGACAATTAACATAATAATGCAGAGTATAAATATAAAATGTTGTTTAATTAATGAGAATTTATCCATGTTATTATAGCATAGCGTAGACGTTGAGATATATTTTCAAGTAACGCCTAAGAAGGTTAATGTTAAAAAAAAAAATTCTCTTGAATGTTAGATATTGATATCTACATTAAGTGTGTTTAGGAGAAGACAACTAACAAGTAAAATAAACATATAATTTGGTGTAATCAAGTCTTAAAACTCATACATATGGACATATGTGAAATTAAATTGAATTATTCTTTGAAATTAAATGAATTATTCCTCCGATCCTCAAATTATTCATCCAATCAGGAAAATGCAAAAAAAAAGTAGAGGAATTAATCATTCCAATATTCTATCTAGCTATTTATATGTACTAAACGTAAATTTTTGATTCATCAAGTTACAGAGCAAGGAGAAAGTGCTGACCTCTTAGTTATTTCAAATATCAAACTTGGTGGCCGACCTTGCTTGCTTGATGATTACAAACAAACCTCTTTCTCCAACCAAAGCACAATTACCCTCTATGGGATGTAGTAGGTTCTTGTGTTATATATAGAGAGTGTTGTGTACATGCTCCATGGAATAATAATATATTAGCTAGCATGGACTTGACTTGTAGGAATATGCATGTCATCCCATCGATCACTGTCCTTTCAATTAAAGAAATTAATATAGAATTATATAAAAGTTAATTTTATTTTTTAAATGTTCTGTCATTTAATTATTATTTGTATCTTATTACACGTGTCGTATAAGTTATTTAAATCTTATATGCCACATTTATAATTCGATGTGCACGTACAACGCCAATAAAAAGAAGCAAAAGAATACGATGTGCATGGAATTTCTTCATTTTCAACGGACGAATAGTCAAATTTTATTCCGATGTAATTGTTTTATAGAGTTGAACAAATGAACTAACGCAATTTAGTTAGTCTAATTAAAGTTAATATATATACATGTTGTATTTGAAACATTCAATTGGTTATTACTTTCACGAATCACTCTTATATATACTGCAAAGCTCTACTACAAATTAAATAAATAATTACCATGATATACGCAATGGCCATTGGAGAAGACCCAAGAGACATGATAAAATATTTTGTACAATAGCTTTAGTTGCCATCAAATAAACACAAAACTTTATATAAATTGATTTCCTAGCTAGTTGACTCTTCTCCATATAACGTTATTTTCATTGTATTTATAAATATGATGGTACATCCGTCCTTGATTTTCACACAAGAATAGTCATATATTTATGCTTGTGATAGGTTAGTTTTGTAGAGTTGACTGACTTATCAACTAATACAATTTAGAAATTGTAGCTGAGGGCTAAAGAGTTAATTATACTTGCAATTAATTATATTTTCCTCACCTCCATTGGTCCTTAATAAGATTTGTAATTGTTGTTTGTCCAACAAGGCCCTCGCAATTAAGACATAGGACATCACAATTAATTAGGTGCAAAGTCAAACAATAATTTAGTTTAAAATATGTTAAATTAGTTGGATATATCACTCAGGCGATCAACTCACTTCATTCGGTAATTGCATCCCTTAATTATTCCTCTACAACTTTTTCACCAATTTAGATTCTTCATGTAGATAGTTTTTTTTTTTTTTCAAAAATTAAAATGAGATTTTTTTTTTCACAACGTTCCTTTTTGATATTACTAAAAAAGCATCGATATTTCATCAGATTTTTTTTATTTATCAAATTTACCCTTCTAAATCTACTTATATATTCACCTACCAATTCTAAACTGGATTGCTATATACAATCTCCTAATGTAACAATTTTAATCAAAATTATTATTTAAATTGTAAAACTAAAATAAATTAAGATATTATAAAAATTCTTGAAATAATCAAAACTGAATTGATATAAAATTTATCAATAATTTTTAAATACCCAGTTAATTTATAATTGTTTTTAAATTAAAAATATATACATATTTTGGATATTTTAGATATACGTAGTAGTCTTAGCTAGACAAAATTCTTACATAAATCTAAACTAGTCTAATTTTATAAATAACATTCCAATGCATTCACTAAACTCTATAAATTGATTACATGTATTTTTTTTTTCAGTTTTAATCAATGAAGGTTCATAAAATAATTTTGGTCAAAACTTTTACATAGATATAAATTGTTCTGAATTTATAAATACGTACTTTTATGTATTTCCTAGACCTATAGTGTCCAATATCCTCTTTTTCTAATTTAATCTAATTTAGCATCACATTGTAATTTCATTCAAAATTATTATATGACTTTTCAAAACCATATAGAGTTGTTATATATATGTATTCCTTTTCTAATTTGAAAACAGTTTAAAATAATATAATAATTTTATACAAAACTGTTATATGATCGATCTAAATTAACAAAAAAAAAAGTTCTTTTATGTTCCTAATTACCTTATGGAATCATTATACACCTTTTCCAATTTGGAAAGCCTTAAGACCATATAACAATTTTATCCAAAATTACTATATGAATCTAAATAGGTCTAGATTCACAAACAAACTGGTCTAAATATGTTCTTTGGATACTATGGAAAAGTAAGTCTTCTCCCTACAAAAAAAGTCTTCAGCGATATAATGGCCATTGGAAAAGACCCACAAGAGACGATAGAAGCTTGTTGTACAATCACTTTCATTTTCATCGAATAAATAAAGAATTCCATGTAACTTTATTTCCATGTTGACTCTGCATATACGTTATTCATTATATCTAAGATAGTTCTTCACGCAAGAACAGAACAGTCAATTTGAATTGGACTGATCGAATTGATCCATCCGTTAAATAATTTAAACAGATTAAATTAAAATTTCATCAGTCCAAATTGAATTTCAACAAACTCATTCCAAACGCACAATAAGATTATATATATAAATATTCACATAATAAAACAGTCGACACAGGTCAATAAAATGACTGATTGATATGATCCGTAAACAAGTCAAAGTCATCGGGCTTAATTAGTGCGCCACGCTTACAAATATATAAATACATGAGGGGAAAAAAAAATCAAAGTCAAGTTAAGTCATCCTTCAGAAATTACTAAATAAATTTATCTTAAACATTAACCATGATGCAGAATATATAGTTAATTGATCAATTGAAATAATTATATTAATCCTAATTAATTTGGACATGGGACAGAAATGTCTAATGCTAGCAGAATTTTGTCGTTTCTTTCTCACACCACTAGCATAAAACACTTTTATCAAATGTGAAACTGTCACATTAGTAGTTTATTACCGCTGTCTCTATGTATGGAGGAGATAAATTAAGTGTCAGATGGCCAACGTAGAAATGTAGAATCATCGATAGTTTAATCGTCATCTTCAGAAATCGATCTCTTACTCTTTCAAATCATAATAATACGGATGTCTGAATTTACTGTAGGAGCTGCATAAAACACTTTTACGCTCATATGGGCAGTGAGCTGCCTTCCATATCCAACACCCAGTCTGAGTGAGTGACAGTGTCGTTATTTGGATTGTAGCACGCTGAGGATGATATGTGGTTGGGTATGTGCACTTGGTCCATCGCCAACGAAATATTGAGGACCTCAACATTGTAATAGAATGGCTTCTTGAGGAGGCCATGCACCTTCCGTGGTGTTAATTGCAGGTTAGATTGAAGCCTATTCCCAAGGAACAGTTAGCGCCGATGCCAGTTTCGATCAGTACTGTTGCTGATATAATCTTGGTTCCCTGGAACAGTTAGCGCCAGTGCCGAAGGGGTAAGGGATCTCCACCTCGCCTCATCTAGTCGGGCATCTGCCGTCAGGCATCGGCACAGCAGATGCAACTGCAGGTAGCAGCAGCAGCAACAGCAATTGGGAGAAAAACAGAGACATGGCAAGTGCTGCTGTTGAATGAATAGGAACTTTAATACCATCCTCGTTATCCATGCTGATCCGGCCGTAGCAATATATTTTGTCTCTATCGGCTTTTATGTTGGACCTCTAATTTCTTCGCTGACAACATATTCTTTATATGCTAAGGAAATTGGAATATTTCCTGTATACGCTAGGGAAGAACTATAAATATGTTCTCGGGAAGAGTTGTCTATATATATACATGTATGCATGTATTCGGAAATGAAGAGTTGTCTTCATGCACTCACAAAGAAAGAGTATATTCGAGCGGAGAGATAAGTATGCACTTGGGAACTCTAGCAGTAACATACAAAGAAGCAAAAAAATTTACTCTCCTACAAATTTTATTGAACAATAGATTAGCAAGCCTTGTTTTCACTCTGAATTAATGGAAAAGACTGATTCTTATGGGTATGTTAGAATAGCAAATTTCACATTGAAAATCATTTTTTTTTTTGAAAAGATATGAATTTTTAGGTACCACATCTTACTTTGGATATTCGGTTATCAATGCAAGCTGATCTCAAGCATTTGATCAGCATCAGATGGAACAGGATGCAAGATCTCCTCGTACCATTTTGTAGTATCCATCCATGTCTGCTGCTTGAACTTTATCGACCTTCATCGTAGCCTTTCTTCTCCTTTCACCCTCAAGCACTGCACTGCTAGTTCTTCAATCCTTTAAATCAGCTCTGCATCTCCTTCGCTTGTCACTTTATTCTCCAAGATTTCTTCAAGTCAATCCTCCTTCATTGCCAACGTGAAACTCAACGCAAGACTCATTCCTTCTCCATATTCTTCAAAGTAAATCGTATTCTTACGTGTCAGTTATTCTAAGACCACTACATCATAAGATGCTAGTATTTTTTTTTCCAATTGATCTGTTAAATTGGCACTTTTTCATGGCCATCAGTTCTGATCAGAAATCGCAGTGAAGGCTGCAGATGAACTGGATCAAGAGGGAGAAACTATAAGGGCGGTTTCTCTTATTTCCTGGGAGTTGTTCGATGAGCAAACAGTTGAGTGCCAAACCAATTTACGTTTAGATTTAAATGAGAAAGCAAGTAAAACAAATAGCATTGTTTTTACAAAGATAACATAAATAACCTTAAACACAATTTAACATTCAAGAGTGCATAAAGTGAAGTTAATACTAAGCAATACTCACATGAAATCAAATTACATAGAAAACCAGACAATATATGTATAATTCAGAGGATTAAAACTAGAGAACACACTTGAAGGGATAACAAAAATAGGCAAACAAACACACAAAGAAAGTAGCAACACCACTTGAGCCCATGTCCCCTGCTTGATGTTAAAGCCAGCCTTGCATATTGCTCCATGCATCAAGTGAATATGCTCTCTGTACTAATTAGATTAGGATAGGGATCAAAATGATTAAAATTTGATGACTCACCGAGCAAGCTTTCCTTTTCTTCAACATCATATTGTACTACGAATGGATGTTGCTTATGAGTTCTCAATTGGTAAAGCTCTTCGGCCACTTCCTTCATGCTTGGCCTTTCCTCTCCCTTCGACTTTAAGCATTGTTTAATAAGTTCAGTAAGTTCTTGGATAAATTCTACAGTAGCTTCCAATTTCACTTGATTGTCAAAGATCTCCGAATCTCTTTTTTGATTCACGAGCATAGCAAAAATTGACACTAAACTCCTTTGTTCTTCAGATTCTTCAAAACTAAAAGCCATCTTTCCCGTAAATAATTCCAAGAGAACCACACCAAAGCTATAAACATCACTTTTATAGGTCAACTCATATGTCGTCAAGCACTCTGGATCAATATAACCATAAGTGAATTGTAACAATGTAGCAAATTGTTTCTCTGCTTTGGAAATAAGCTTTGAAGCTCCAAAGTCTGAAATTTTTACTTTGTTATCCGTATCTAAAAGTATATTAGACGGCTTCACATCTCCATGAATGATTTGAGGCGAAGCTTTTGAATGCAAGTAGTCCAAAGCATCAGCAGA
Organism: Wurfbainia villosa; assembly: GCA_025175895.1. Taxonomy (NCBI): domain Eukaryota; kingdom Viridiplantae; phylum Streptophyta; class Magnoliopsida; order Zingiberales; family Zingiberaceae; genus Wurfbainia; species Wurfbainia villosa. The sequence goes on from JAKLTH010000209.1 coordinate 217,643, forward strand.
CTCATAAGCAATTTGTAGTCGTGTATGCAACGAAATTGGAGCTCGGTTCTCATTTTCATGAATTAACTGAGACAAAGTTCCATTTGGGACAAACTCATAGACCAACAATGGCATCTCCATCTCCAAACAACAACCCAAGAGCTTAACTATGTTGACATGGTTAACATCTGATAAAATAAGTGTCTCTGTTCCAAATTGTTTCTTTAAATCCTCATTGATAATCTTAGGTTTCTTTATAGCAACAACATCTTCATTTTCCAAAACTCCTTTATACACAACTCCATTTCCTCCTCTCCCAATGATATTTTTATCATCAAAATGATTGGTTGCCTTCTCTAATTCTTTGCTTCCAAATATTTTAAATTTGTTGAGACTTTTTTCTAGCTTCATCTTTTCTTCTAATTCATGGCCTCCATGTTGTTTGAAGTATTTCTTTCTCATCTCTTCGAGTTTTCTTTTTTGATAGACTATATGGAGACTCAAAATGCATAATAGTAAAATGATTACCCCACTGCAACCACCTGCAAAGTTGTACAAACATGTCAACTTTATGTTATGAGTATTTTATGTTCTTAGTTTTCTTAACTAGTTGAACCTATCATTTTGGTGTGATAAAACAGGTGCACTCATGGTGTTCAGCAAACATTAGATGCAAGCTGTACAAGAGATGAATGATCTTGGTCAATTAACAAAAGAATAACTCTAGAGAAATAAGGTATAGAGATGGCAATAAACTAATCAAATATAAATAGTTAACAGTTAACTGATTCAACCAAAACAAGCAAGGGGTGAAATGACAACTGTGGATATTTTATAATTTTAAAATTCTAGGGCCAATTTGATATTAAAAAAATAAACTTTTAGGGTAGAATGAAAACTTTCCTTAAGTTCTATTAGGAGAGCTTTGGTAGCTTTGGCCTAGGGCCGGTCGTGTTAACGACAAAGGAAGAAAAGAGACTGCAAAAGAAAAAAACTATAAAATTTTCTAGCAGGAAGGAAAGAGAAAAGAAATTTTAAAAATAGATTTCAAAAGATTTTTTTGAAATTTCCTAATCTTTTCTCTCCAGGAGAGGCCTCTTACCTATAGCCACCTTCAGTGCTATTGGATGTTTCTGGTCAGGGGTACATGTTCCATTGTAAGGGTTTCCGTGCGTGCCTTCGGGACAATCACAACTGTAATTACCGAGCAGGTTGTGGCAGATGCCATCTGAGCATGGATTTCGTTGCAGCTTGCATTCGTCGATGTCTAAAATGGAAGTGCAAAAACTACAGTATTAGGCACTATTTCAGTCAGAAAGTTAAAAATTAAAAATTGAAAGCAGAATAATTAAATTGATTTGGTATATATAGACAGACCGTGGCATCCGTCTGCGTTGGAGACGTAAGGATTGCCTTGGTATCCCTCGGAACAGTTGCAGAGATAACCAGGACCATTGGAGGAATTGACGCACACGCTGTTATTGCTGATGCAGGCATAAGAGGTTGGGTTGCGCTTAGCTACCTCGCACGTCTCGTTGCCGATGGCCCAGTCCATGACCACTGGCACCCTGCCATCCCTGTTAATGTGCATCAGTGTGTCCGTGGTGATGTAAGATGTCTGAAACTGGAACCACTCGGCCTCCAGCAAGGTGGCGTAGCTGCATCTGCTAAATCCCCAAATATCCGAGTTGTTGAAAGTCGTAGGAAAGGAGACATTATAGTATGTGAGATTCTTGGGTATGGAAGTCTGGCAGCAGCCGAGTCCGGAGCAGGATCCATTGGCGATGCTCTGTTCATCCCAGCACATGGACACACAGCCACTGGCGTAGCTATTGTTCCCATGAGAGGCGAGTATGTAGGCAAGGGCATCGCAGCCGATGACAGTGAACTTGTTGTGGAGATCAGAGAACCTATATGGGCTATCTTCCAGATTCAACGACCAGGGTGTGTAAGTGACATTGTTGTAATTTGGATTGTAGCACGCAGAGGATATGTGGTTGAGCATGCGCACTTGGCCCATCACCAACGAAATATTGCGGACCTCAACATTGTAATAGTATGGCTTCTTGACGCCAGTTTCCGCTTCGAAGCATGTTAGATTAAAGCCTATTCCGAATCCCAAGGAACAGTTAGCGCCGATGCCAGTTTCAGTACTATTGCAGATATAATCTTGGCCTTTCCAGGAACAGTTAGCACTGATGCCAAAGGGGTAAGGGATCTCCACGTCGCCGCATCTAGTTGGGCATCTGCCGTCAGGCACAGGCACAGCAGATGCAACTGCTGGCAGCAGCAGCAGCTGCTGGGAGAAGAGCAGAGCCACGGCGAGTGCTGCTACTGAATGCATAGCTTCTAATTAGCTGAATTGATACACCAATATCATCCTCATAATCCATGCATATTTATTGGTGTAATGGTCTCAGTACAATTTTGTTTGACAAGTAGTGCCAACATTATTGGTGTCCAGTTTCTATCTCGATCGTGGAATTTTCTATGTGCCAGCGCCTATCGATGACTTACTCTATAGTCGACTGCATATGTCATTGCTTATGCATACTCTCTCATTTCAAACGCCACACAGCAAGATTATAGACACGGCGAGTGCTATTGCCGCTGAAGGCATAGCTTATCAGTTGATCGATCAAACAATACCATCCTCATTATATAACATGCATGCTTCACTAAACTCCACGCGTAAATGTATCGCTAAACTCGACCAATCTTCCTGTACAATTGCTTTTATTGGTACTCCTATTCTTATTTTTTTTCTTCTTAAAAATACTTTTTATTTTAAAATTCTTCTAATTTAATTAAAATTATCACACCAAAACACAATCTTATATTAAAATACCCTCCATTAAATTAGTTAAAAATAATTAAATTTAATTAAAATATTTTCAACTCTCCCCTGGCGTTTTTGTTTTTAGGTACTGTTGGAATTTTCAACGTTACGACCAAAAGTGAGGATTTGGACGGACTCATTCCAAATGCTCAATTAGATTAAATAAATATTCACATAATAAAACAGCCGACACAAATCATTTATCGAGTTATGACGGCTTTAATTAGGGTCCAATAAAATGACTCATTGATATGATATATAGACAAGTCAAAGTTCAATTCCTATAAAAATTTTCAAAGTATGGATAAAATATTCTTCGTGATTTATCTTTTTCGTATTGATTAAATTTTTGGGATGAAGATATTCATCTCTTTTAATTTGTGACAATAGCCAAGTCAAAGTCATCATCTCTCCGTGCGCCACACGTACAAATATATAAATCCATGAGAAAAAAAATCAAAGTCAAGTTAAGTCATTCTTCTAGAATATTGTTTCAGAAATTACTAAAGAAATTTATCTTAAATATTAAACATCATTCAGAATCAAAGGGAAATAATTATATTATTCCTAATTTATTTGGGATGAAAATAATTAGTGCTCTATAATTGAGCTAGCATCTGTGTATATCTAACTTGCAAATACTAATTTGAATGTTTAGATAAAGTTGATCGGTGAACATTAATTTAATGAGCACACATATACGTTTAAAAAGTATTTAGAAATATTAATATCAATCCTACCTATTGTTTTTCATAAATATAATGCTCGTTCTCGTGATAAAAACTTTTATATATCCTTACATATTTACTAATTAATTCAAAATTTTAATATCTATACGATTAGTCACTACTCTTGTTGAATCTAATTATCATCAATCTCTATCCCCGACCAAGCATCTCGATCGATCGATCAATTAACTACCCTTACTCAGTCAACCTTGCTGCTCACCCAACTTAGCCACAACACCACCTGATCACTTCACTGTGCCACGGAGAGGCAAACAAGAGGATTCACCTGTTTTCAGATGGAAATAGTTTGGCTAAGCAAGACGAAATATATTTCACATTAGTTTTTATTTTTACCATAAAAATTTTCAACACAACAAATGTACTCTTTCGGTTACAGCAAAATAGTAAAGAAAAAAAAAAAATCTTACAAGAAAAATAATTACTAGAATAACTATTTCATAAAAGTAAAGAACGACCTTTATCTCATACCTTCCAATTTTGATGTCTAATGCATCCAGAATTTTCTTGTTTCTTTTTCACAGCGTGCATGGGCATAAAACAATTGTACTTTTGGAGAAACACTTTAGGTACGATATCTTTAATTACCTTGCATATTCAATTATCAATGTCAACCTCTCAAGCATTTGATGAGCATCGAATGGTACAGGATGCGATATCTGCCCTCCACTTCGTGGTATATCCATGCTTGCAGTTTTTTTGTTAAATTTAACTACCATTAGATATTCAGGTGTCCGATTAATTTTAGAATGTCGATTCAATCTTATAAAAAAATTTCAATGACAGTCAACAGTTCACCATTCTAAAATTTTTCATCTCATTCAAAGAAAAATCCGATAAAAAATATTTAAAAAATTATATAAACACCTCTTCCACTCCATCACTGGAACTTTATCAAAATGTTAATTACTGGTCTGCTTTGTCCTTCGTCGTCGGTCAATCTTCTCCCTTCACGTACTCAAGTATTGCACCGCGAGCTCTCCAATCCTTTCAATAAGCTCTGCGTCTCCTTCACTTGTCATTCGATTGTCTAAGGTTTCTTCGAGTCGATCCTCCATGGCCAAAAATAAAACGAGATGCGAGACTAGCTAGCAGCAGCAGCAACTAGGAGAGCTGTGACATGGCGCGTGCTACTGCCGAATGCATAGCTTTTAATTAATTAGCTGATCGATAGATTAAGACCATCCTTATTATCCATGCATACACAGATATTTATTGGTAAGAGTACAATTAAGTTTGACGAGTAGTGCCAGCAATAATGGTGTACAATTTTTATGTAGTGGACTTGACTGCTACAGTCAACTGCATATGTCATTGCATATGTATACTAAACATGCTCATTAAATAAACATGCCCATTAAACTCCACGCGTAAATGTATTATATCATTATCATCAAGTACAAATCACTTGACCAAGCTTCCTCTACAATAATACCCATTAAACACAATCTTATATTAAAATACCCTCTATTAAATTAATTAATTAAAATTGCTTAAATTTAATTAAAATATTTTGAACATTCCCTCACATTTTTAATATTATGGATATAATAATATTTTATGTATAGTAAATTTGATGACTTAAAACAATTTAATTAAAATTTACTTAGCCTCCGAATAAGAACAAAGTGATATATGAAGTCAAGTCATCCTTCTAATATATTGTTTCATAAAATACTGAAGAAATTTATCTCAAACATTAAATTTAATTAGCCTCAGAATATATAATTAATCGACTGAAATAATTATGTTAATCTTAATTATTTTGGGATGATAATAATTACCACTCTATAAGTCAGCATATACGACTTACTAGCTAGTACTTTTGAATATTTAGACATGGTGAACATTTAATAAGTGCATGTTTGAATAGTATTTAGAAATATTATACCCATCCTAACTAATATTGTCTTTCGTTAAATACTTGTTCTCATAATTAAAAATTTTATATATCCTTGAATATTTACTAATTCAAAATTTTAATATCTATGTGATTAGTCACTACTATCATTAAATCTAATACTTTGTCAGACTGCTCGTCATCATTATTATCTTTTAATTTGAATTGGTCTAACTAACCTTGCCACATAATTGCTTACGGCTTATATGAATGCAACGTAACCCCTCAGTTTGGCTTAGCAAAATGAAATCTATTGCACATTAATTTTTATTTCTTGTCACTTTATTCTCCAAGATTTCCCCAAGTTGATATATCCTCTTTCATGGCCAACATGAAACTCAATGCAAGATTCATTCCTTCTCTATATATATATATTCTTCAAAGTAAATTGCATTCTTATGTGTCAGTAATTCTAAGAGCACTACATCTTAAGATGCTAGAACTTTTTCCAATTGATATGTTAATTTAGCACTTTTTCATGACCATCAATTCTTTCTCAAAAATCGCAGCCAAGGCTCAGATGAACAAAGGAGGGAGAAACTATAAGCATGCATGGTATCTCTTGTTTCCTGGGAGTTGTTCGATGAGCAAACAGTTGAGTGCCAAACCAATTTTTTTTTTATATTTAAATGAGAAAGCAAGTAAAACAAATAGCACTGTTTTTACAAAGATAACATAAATAACCTTAAACACAATTTAACATTCAAGAGTGCATAAAGTGAAGTTAATTCTAAGCAATACTCGCATGAAATCAAATTACATAGAAAACCAGACAATATATGTATAATTCAGAAGATTAAAACCTAGAGAACACACTCGAAGGGATCAGAAAAATAGGCAAACAAACACATAAACAAAGTAGCAACACCACTTGAGACCATGCCCCCTGTTTGATGTTAAAGCCAGCCTTGCATATTGCTCCATCAAGTGAATATGCTCTCCGTACTAAGTCTAGTAAGAGCTAATAATTTTTTATTCAGATTTTCACATACGACGTTAATTTGATGGTATTTCTTTTTCTGACATGCTCGGATCCCTCCTCTTTTGCTGGTAAGAGACGAGATACATAAGATCGAAGATGCTACTGAGGATCTTGATCTGCAATAGAAGTGAACGATTAGAGATAGATCGACTTCCCGACGTAGCCCCTCTACACTCAAATTAATGTCCATCGAAGAGATAAGAAGAGTACAGTAAAAGACAAGAGAGTAAAGGAAGCAGCTTAAAAAAGAATAAGAGTTATCTCCACGTACCAGATTCAAAAAATACATCCCCTGCTTCCTCATTTTCACCCCTTTATATAGGAGTAGTCACTGTCTTTCTCTCCAGCTTAATTGACTATAATATCTTTTGAGATATTAAGAAATAATCATTATACATAATGAGGACGAAATTGATAATCGGACGATTGAGAAAGTCTGAGTACAAGATTTGTAATGAGGTCAGTCAAAAAATATATAGTTCAATCGAAAATTACATAGGCAGCTCTGGAATTACTAGGTTAATTGAGAATTACAAAGAGAACTCTGAAATTACATAAGTCAGTCGGGAATTATATAGACAACTCTAGAATTACATAAGTTAGTCGGGAATTACATAGACAACTTTGGAATTACATAGACCAGTCGGAAAATACATAGACAGTTATGGAATTACATAGGACAGTCGGGAATTACATAGACAACTCTGGAATTACATAAGTCAGTCAGGAATTACATGGACAACTCGGAATTACATAGTCAGTTGGGAATTACATATAATGCTCAGAAATAAATCATATGATCAAGAATAAGCCTGTATGCTCTACCAGAATTAGAGCCGTCAAGTTGGGTTAGATCCGTCGGGTTGGCCCGCCCCGCCAAGTAATTTAAGCGGATTTGGTTGAAATTTTATCAACCCGCCATTTTGGTGGGCCTAAACGAATCAACCCGCGCGGATTGCTGGTTAGACGGGTTGGCCCGCGGGTTAACAGATATCAAAAGAAGATAAAACTTATACAAAATATTTATTTAAGCTTTTTTATCAATATTTTAATACTAACAAACTTATAATCATAATCTTCTATCACGCATACAATTCGACATAAAGTATAGGAGAAGTTAAAGAAAATAATAAAAAAATATTTGATTTAAATACTCTAATAATTTTATTTTTTTTTTGTATGCTCTAATTAGTTTGTCACTATTTTAATTTCAATTTATATAGAAAATGATGATATATCAGACAGAGTCAACCAATTACAAATGTCGAAAAATCTCGATTAGATCTTGGAGGTGCCAAAACTTGAATTTGTATACTATCAATATTTGGATATTTTGGAGTGTTAGAAGAATAAAAAATATTAGTGTCACGCCCCGAGGGAGTCCTCGCCGGACAAAAATCTGACAGAATCTCCCCTGTACGGGTGACAATATGAAACTAACATACACGACCACTATACATCGGTCAACACGACCGGAATAATAACCACACAAACAGATCACCTAAAGGCCTCAGGCCAACAATCAAGGTAAATAAAAGACTACACTAACTAGACTTACCCCTTCTGCCATCTGAGCAGGAATACTCAACCAAACCAATCAAATAAAAGTCCGAATAGAAGTCCAAACGGACATAATAAATAATCTCAAAATATCCACAAGTACATAATCAAAATACAAGTCCTAAACATGTCCTCTAGTCAATACCAAAATCATAAACCATTAACAAAAAAAAAACCATCATGACGAGGGGGTTTGACAGCTGGACTCTCCTGACAATTTTTATCCTGAAATAAATATAAAGCAACGGGGTAAGTTCAAAGAACTCAACGGATAAAAGTCAATATGCGTAGAAAGCTATATCTAACAATAATAGTCATGTCAGTACAGTCTCCTGATCAATAATAGCAAAAATGCAAGGAAAAGCTGCGGAAAGACTGTACATACTTGAATCTCCTATCCTGACATAGGAGTACGAGCCATACTAGCAGAAATAAGATCGTCAGACCAAATACAAAATGTATCTTGTATGCATGCCAATCATATACAACATCCAAGGCAGCAATCAAAATGCAACAAACACAATACAATGCTATCCATGCAAAATGCATGCGATGCAAATGACATGGTCACCCCTGACGCCAGTTAGCCGCCTCACACGCGATGGTGAAGCCGAGTGAGTAAGGCTATGACAACTGTGCACTCATTATCATCGCTTCCCGAGCGGCCGAGCGATGTGATGTCGCGGAGTACACCTATCCTTCTCGCCTAAACAGAGCGGAGCTAAGCTCATCTCCCCTGTCGTAGACTGCGGAGGAGGATCTCCTCGCTACCATGCCGCTTCATCGCTACCTACGAGCGGACCAGAGTTGACAGAGCTATCGCGACACACCCTTCGATGTACGACTAACCCATGAGTAATACAGATGCAGTATTCATGGAATCGTCATGACTCAACTATAAAGGAATTCCGTCCAGCCAGCATGCAATCATGCGAGATGGTGCATGACATTAAAGCATATAATACCAACTAAAATACATATCCGAATAATATGCACAATCAATAGGTACATATCAATGATCCAAATAAACAGGGAAGGTATAATTATAAACTGATCAAATGCATGTATTAAGTAGACATAATAACATGCAAGGCAGATAAACATGAAAGTTATTGCAAGCTATAACTAACTAGCATATCAACATGACTATATCAAAAAGATAAGTCAAAATACCCGTCTGTTAAAATGCTCGAAACAACGAAATCGTCACGCCCGTGGACCTGTCACGTGACCAAAACCTGCATATAATATAATTATCATTAAGTTCTAGCACACAACAACGTGCTAACTCACTTCTATATAGTTTCTATATTCGCATCCTTATATTGAATACGAATTAAACCCCTAAATTATACATTTAACACCATAATAAAGCCCACCATTTTCCAACTAATAAATATGCTAACCTACAACCTTCAACTCCATACACCAATTCCTATATTGATAGAATGGTTCACAAACCATCACAACTCTCTAACCTTTTAAACCACCTTCACAGTTCCATCACAAATCACAAACAGAGCAATCACCACACCCTCCCTAATTACCTCATTTACACAATATCAATCATTTAACAATTAGTCCAAAAGATGAAGAATCTTACTCAGTAGCTTGGTCACCCACTGATCGGGTCACCCACAGCCGTGCACAGCCTTCTCAGCCCTCACAACCCCTCAAACCCACTCACAGTCGGCCAAACTCCAACCAACCTTCTCCACCTGAGGAACTCCCCCCATCCAGATCAGAACACCCTCAACAATCCATAGCATCGAACAATCTACAGATAAAAAGAAGGGAATGGGTCGAGATTTACTAGCTCTTAAGGCTACACCAGCGGCTCTCCTCCAAGATGCCTTGTTTGCTGGAAAACCACTGCTCAAACACCATACCTGTTCAACCAAAGGAAAACCACAGTAGGGATTTCAATCCAGTCCAAAATTGAGGGAAAGAGCAGCCTTACCTTTGCTCCAGCAGAGATCGCAACCTCTGATCAACCCACGTTGCAGACGCCGCCAACCCCAAGCCCGCTGCTCTGGCTCGGTCGTGGGCATCGTCGAGGCGAATCGCTCGCCGCCGCTTGCCGCGAGGAGAAGGCGACAGTGAGTCGACGCTGGGAGGCTAAGGGCGGCGAGCGGGCGGAAGCTACGGCTGCTGGCCGCGTGCGTGCGATGCGCAGGTCGACGACCGCACGGGCGACGAAGGCGACAGCCGACTTCGAGCGTGCGCGCAGCGACGATGCTCACGATCGAGGGAGGAAGATGCGAGAAGAAAGATCGCGAGAAAGGGAAAACCATCGGCGCGAAGGGGCGAAGTCGCGGTGAGGAAGGACTCCTCTGCGGCTGGGAGAAAAAGAAGCAAAAAATTTATTCTCCCACAGATTTTGTTGAACAATAGATAAGCAAGCCTTGTTTTCGCTGTGAATTAATGAAAAAAATTGTTATTTTTATAGGTATTTTAGAATAGGAATTTTGAACAGGGCAAATTTCACATTGAAAATCATTTGAATTTTTGTTATGGAATAGACATGAATGTTTAGGTACCACATATTTACTTTGGATATTATTCAGTTATCAATGCAAGCTCTCAATCAGCATTTGATGAGCATCAGATGGAACATGATGTAAGATCTCCTTATACCATTTTGTAGTATCCATCCATGTTTGTTGCCTAAACTTTATCGAGTTCTTTTACTGATTTGCCATGTCCTTCATCATCGTAGGACTTTCTTCTCCCTTCACCCTCAAGCGTTGCACTGCGAGCTCTCCAATCCTTTCAATCAGCTCTGCATCTCCTTCGCTCGTCACTTTATTCTCCAAGATTTCATCAAGTCATTCCTTTCTTCATGGTCAACATGAAACTCAATGCAAGACTCATTCCTTCTCTATATTCTTCAAAGTAAATCGCATTCTTACGTGTAAGTAATTCTAAGACCGCTACATAATAAGATGCTAGTATTTTTTTTTCCCCCAATTGATCTGTTAATTTAGCACTTTTTCATGGCCATCAGTTCTTTCTCAGAAATCGAGGTCAAGGCTGCAGATGAACTGGTCAGGAGGGAGCAACTATAAGGGTGGTATCTCTTGTTTCCTGGGAGTTGTTCGATGAGCAAACAGTTGAGTGCCAAACCACTTTATTTTTCGATTTAAATGAGAAAGCGAGTAAAAAAATAGAATTGTTTTTACAAAGATAACATAAATAACCTTAAACACAATTTAATATTCAATAGTGCATAAAGTGAAGTTAATTCTATGCAATACTCACACGAAATCAAATTACATAGAAAAGCAGGCAATAATGTAAAATTCAGAAGATTACAAACTAGAGAACACACTTGAAAGGATCAGAAAAATAGGCAAACAAACACACAAAGTAGCAACACCACTTGAGGCCATGTCCCCTGCTTGATGTTAAAGCCAGCCTTGCATATTGCTCCATCAAGTGAATATGCTCTCTGTACTAAGATCAGGATAGGGATCAACATGATTAAAATTTGATGACTCATCGAGCAAGCTTTCCTTTTCTTCAGCATCATATTGTACTACGAATGGATGTTGCTTATGAGTTCTCAATCTGTTAAGCTCTTCAGCTACTTCTTTCATGCTCGGCCTTTTCTCTCCCTTCGACTTCAAGCATTGCTTAATAAGTTCGGTAAGTTGTTGAATAAATTCTATAGTGGCTTCCAATTTCACTTGATTGGCTAAGATCTCTGAAACTTTATTTTGATTCTCGAACATATTAAAAGTCGACACCAAACTTCTTTGTTCTTCAGGTTCTTCAAAACTAATTGCCTTCTTTCCTGTAAATAGTTCTAAGAGAACCACACCAAAGCTATAAACATCACTTTTATAGGTCAATACATATGTCATCAAGCACTCTGGATCAATATAACCATGAGTGAATTGCAATAATGTAGCAAATTGTTTATCTCCCTTGGGAATAAGTTTTGATGCCCCAAAGTCTGAAATTTTTACTGTATTATCCACATCTAAAAGTATATTAGACGACTTAACATCTCCATGAATGATTTGAGGCGAAGCTTTTGAGTGCAAGTAATCTAAAGCATCAGCAGACTCATAAGCAATTTGTAGTCGAGTATCTAAGGAAATAGGAACTCGGTTCTCATTTTCATGAATTAACTGAGACAAGGTTCCATTTGGAACAAACTCATAGACCAACAATGGCATCTCCATCTCCAAACAACAACCCAAGAGCTTAACTATGTTGACATGGTTAACATCTGATAAAATAAGTGTTTCTGTTCCAAATTGTTTCTTTAAATCCTCATTGATAATCTTAGGTTTCTTTATAGCAACAACATCTTCATTTTCCAAAACTCCTTTATACACAACTCCATTTCCTCCTCTCCCAATAATATTTTTATCATCAAAATGATTGGTTGCCTTCTCTAATTCTTTGCTTCCAAATATTTTAAATTTGTTGGGGCCTTTTTCTAGCTTCATCTTTTCCTCTAATTCATAGCCTCCATGTTGTTTGAAATATTTCCTTCTCATCTCTTCGAGTTTTCTTTTTTGATAGACTATATAGAGACTCAAAATGCACAATAGTAAAATGCTTACACCACTGCAACCACCTGCAAAGTTATACATACATGTCAATTTTATGTTATGAGTATATGTTCATATTTTTCGCAAGTGGTTAAGCCTATCACTTTGATGTGATAAAACAAGTGCATTCATGGTACGTGTTTCGTGTTGTAATTCTACTTTGAGAGATGAAAATTTTCTCATATGGACTCATAATAAAAATGAGTGAGAGCCATCATCAAATATATAATGATCTTGGATGCGAGCTCTACAAGGGAAATAGCAATCATTGGATGCGAGCTATACGAGGGATGAATGATCTTGATCAATTGACAAAATAAAAACTCTAAAGAAATAAGCCTTTAGAGATGGCAATAAACTAATCAAATCGAAATAGTTAACTGATTCAACCAAAAGAAGGGGGTGAAATGACAACTGTGGATATTTTATAATTTCAAAATTCTAGGCCCAATTTGATATATAAAAAAAAAAACCTTGAAGGTAGAATGAAAACTTTCCTTGAGTTCTCTTAATGACAACGGAAGGAAAGAGACCGGAAAGGAAAAAAAAAATATAAAATTTTCTAGCAGAAAGGAAAGAGAAAAGAAAAATTAAAAAAAAAATCCAAAAGATTTTTTAAAAAGTTTCCTAATCTTTTTTCTCCGTCCTTGTTTAACTAAAGGGAACAAAGAAAAAAAAAACATCACCTTTAAATTTTCTTTTCTATGAAAAGCACATACTAGATACATGAACAGTTGGACAGGGACAAATAAGTAATCTCTCAGGAGAGGCCTCTTACCTATAGCCACCTTCAATGCAAAGGGAAGTTTCTGAGACTCTGCTGGGAATGTGATGCATTTGCCATTGGAAGCGTTTCCCTGCGTGCCTTCGGGACAGTGACAACTGTAACTACCGTTCAGGTTCTGGCAGATACCATCTGAGCATGGTTTTGGTTGCAGCTTGCATTCGTCGATGTCTGAAATGGAGGTGCAAAAGCTACAGTATGAGGCACTATTTAGTCAGAAAGTTAAAAAATAATTGAAAGCGGAATAATTAAATTGATTTGTTATAGCCAGACCGTGGCATCCGTCTGCATTAGAGACGTAAGGATTGCCTTGGTATCCCTCGGAACAGTTGCAGAGATAACCAGGACCATTAGAGGAACTGACGCACACGCTGTTATTGCTGATGCACGCATAAGAGGTTAGGTTGCGCTTAGCTACTTCGCACGTCTCGTTGCCGATGGCCCAGTCCATGACCACTGGCACACTGCCATCACTGTTAATTTGCATCAATTGGTTCGTGGTGATGTAAGATGTCTGAAACTGCAACCACTCGGCCTCCAACAAGGCGGCGTAGCTGCATCTGCTAAATCTCCAAACATCCGAGTTGTTGAAACCCGAATCAAACATAACTTCATAGTATTTGAGATTTTTGGGTATGGAAGTCTGGCAGCAACCCATGCCGGAGCAGGAGCCAATATTGGCGATGCTCTGTTCGTCCTGGCACATGGACACGCAGCCACTGAAGTATCTGTTGTTCGCAGTATAGTCGTCGATTATGTAGGCAAGAGTCTCGCAGCCGATGACAGTGAACTTGTTGTGGAGATCAGAGAACCTATATGGGCTATCGGTTAGATCTATCCAGTTTGTGAAATTGTCATTGTTGTTATTTGGATCGTAGCACGCCCAGGATATGTAGTTGAGCATGCGCACTTGGCCCATCACCAACGAAATATTGCGAACCTCAATATTGTAATAGAATGGCTTCTTGACACCAGTTTCGGCACTGCCGTCGCAGGTTAGATTGAAGCCTATTCCAAAGGAACAGTTAGCGCCGATGCCGAAGGGGTAAGGGATCTCCACGTCGCCGCATATAGTCGGGCATCCAGGCACAGGCACAGTAGATGCAACTGCAGGAAGCAGCAGAAGCAACAGCAATTCGGAGAAGAGCAGAGACATGGAATGCATAGCTTGATGGATAAGCCAATACCATCCTCACTGATATTTATAGGCGCCAGTGCAATCAAGTTTAATGACAAGTAGTGCCTGTATTAATGGTGTCAGCTTTTTATTATATGGTGGAATTTTCAGTATATTGTTCGACAAGTTTGACCAGTAGTGCCTGCGCGTAAGATCATCGAATTTAAGTATATTGTTTCGGAAATTAAATAATGCATCTGCGCTAAATATTAATGGTCATTCAGAATAAATGATGTTAATAATAATCAAATTGGGGTCGATAGAAGAAGAGTAGACACGTCCCCCTCCGGGACTATATAATGCAACGGTAACAAAAAAAATTTAGCCTCTCAGACATATAGAGTTCGATTTTTAACTATGGCATATGGTAAAAAAATTTCTTTAGTCGAGTGATAAATTTTAAGATGCTGAACTGTTACATTTTTTGTCGTATATAGTTTTTGATTTATTTTGATGGTCGATAGAAGTTTTTGCGGAATCAGACCGTCCATATCCAGAGTTTAGTCGGATCAAAAATCTGGATACCTAGATTAAAAAAAATAAAATAAAATAGACACAAGCTCCAGGACTATAGTGTAACGGTAGAACATCCAGTTCGGCTTTCAAGTATCTACAGTTCGATCTACAATCATAACGTATTTATAAAATTTTCCTCCAAATGAGATGACAAATTAAGGATGTTGCAGTTGCTCACATAAACACTTCTAGGAGTTACTTGGTACCCCGTTATAGATCCGTGTGGTAGGACTAGTCATTCCTAGGATTAGTCAGGTCGAAGGCCTGGATATATGGTGCTAGTAAAAAAAAAGTAGACACAAGGCGAGTGTTGTTGCTTAATGCATAGCATCTAATTAATTGATCGGTAGGCCAATACTATTAGGATCAAAATACACTAGAGGGGGTGAATAATGCTCGAACTCATTCGTCTCTCATTCTCTGGTGCAAAAGGTTGGAATCCATCAACCTAGCGGCACCTACCAGCCCGATTCCGGACTATCGTAAGGGAGGTAAATCACGGTAGACCTTTGACCCTTGAGACTAGTAACTAGCAGTCGTCTCTGATTCTCATATTCGTACTTATCTACAAATTGTTAGTATGCAGTAGAAACAAGATATAGAAAAATACAAAACAAAATAAATCACACAACACCTCGATTTTACATGATTCGAAATTCTTGATTCATATTCTACGGCCTAGCTCCTACCAATAGTCTCACTATCACTTTCTCCTTCTCAGAAACCTTCTGGAGGTAGAAAAACCTCTTACAACCTATGTCTTTTACAAAAGATGTAACCAAATACAAATATACAATAGAAATGAGAAGACAATGTTCAAAAGCACTTTACACAATACGATCTTGCTTGTTTGTAGTTTGATTGCATTGGAAAACTTTTTGAATGTCTGGAATGCAATAACAACTCCCCTTCAAAGTTTCCAAGAACTGACACCTCAAAATCTTCACAAACCCTCTTTTATAAGATTTTCATCGGACTGATTTTCGCTTATCAATCGACTGACCTTATCTCCAGTCGATTGGTCAATCGACTGTTGCTCTTCAACGTCTAAATCCACATCGTATTTTGATTTGTCATAGTGCACCAGTCGACTAGAATAAGTCATCAGTTGACTAGTAAGGTCCAGTCAAACTGGCTAGTTGAGTTGGAAGCATTCTGTAGGCAAAATACTGTTCGCAATCGTCTGTACTATAGCAATTGACTGTTGCAGCAGTCGACTGTGAACAATAACAATCCTATTCATAGTCGAGTTCCTTCAATTTTTACTATAGCAGTACTATAACATTTTTTTATTGTAGCAGTTACTATAGAAGTCAAGTATTGTAGCAGTCGATTGTTACTGTAGCAATCGATTGCTATTGTTCATAATCGAGTTCTAAACTCGACGGTGCTTAAATAATAATGTCAATCGACTAGTAAATACTACCAATCGACTGATACTTCAGTTTCAGCCTAATTTCAAGTTAACTCTCTCATCACTTAGTATCCGATCGACCTCATCTACCAAGATTTTTTTCATCTAGCATCCGATTACTCTTGATATGTTGGAATCTCTCTTGCCTAGCATCTGATCAACCATGACCTACTGGGACTTCTCTTGCCAAGTAAGGTCACCTCGACCTATCAGGACTTTCCTTGTCAAGCACGGTCTCCCAAATCTATTAGGTCTTCACTCATCAAGCACGGTCTCCCAAACTTATCGAATCTTCACTTACCAAGCACGGTCTTCCTTGATCTGCCGGGACTTCACTTGCATAGTCATCCGGTCACTTTGACCTGCCAAGATTTCACTTCACCAAACATCTGATCCTCCTTGGCTTGTTTGGATTTTCCTTGCCTTGCCTCCGGTCTCTAGACCTGCAAGGGCTTTCCCGACACCAAGCCTCCAGTCCTTCTTAACCTACTTGGACTTTTCTCTCCTCGTGCCGAATACCTTGATCGACTTGGGCTCCACTCTTCCCAACTCTCCCATTGGACTTTCCATCACCAAATGTCCGATCAACCTTGATCGACTTGAACTTTTCACTCGTCAACTCCCAGTTGGACTTCCCACTAAGCTCCATATGAATACAAATGTCTCATATCATCTCATAGTCATATCGTTATCCATACATCAAAACTCAACTCAAACTCAAGTCTCGCTCTAGCCTGATCAACCTTGACTTGAAGTTGATTGCACCAACAATCTCTCTCAAACCATCTGCTACGTCTAATCATATTGTCAAACATCGAAACTCAACTCGAGTCTCACTTGAACTTGGTCAACCTTGATCTAAATTTGATTGCCCCAACAAATACCGTCCTCATTATTCTTGCATAGATAGATATTTATTTGCCCTACGAGTTGGCACATTTGGTAAGTGCATGGGTGTTTGTCACATGAAGTCTTGGGATCAATTCTTAGCGAGTGTGAAATGTTTCGTTGGGTTCCTGACGTCCCCATACAAAGGGGTCGTTGTATTAGGGCAAAGCCCCTCGTGATTTACCACTCTTCATTAATTCGAGGGGTCGACCATGAGGAGCATTTGGCGTGAAGGTTATCATGTTTTACCACATAGATAGATATTTATTTGTCATTAAGTTTAACAAGTAGCTCAAGCATCAATGGTGTCCAACACGTCCAGCCGATGGTCCCAAGACTAAACGACTTCAAGTTGTTTCTTATAGAAATGTCACGAGGAAATCCTATGAGAGTAATGATGACCGAGTATCCTCTCCAACCCAGAACTACCCGAGATGAGAGGGAATAGAGGATGTAATATATTGCTATAGTGTGCTATGAATGTTTGTGAAGTATTATTTTTTAATAGTGTATTCGTCCGATCAAGCCAAGTCAATTCGTAAGTCCTCAATCTGGCATGAGTGTCTTCTATGAAGTGTTGTATTCTCCCAACTAATAGTAGAGTGGGAAGGAGGGAATTGAACTCGGGCCGAGTATTTCTTCGAAGTAGTGAAGTAGGGAGGAGCAAAGAGTCGAGCTCAGGACAATCGAGGCAGCTCGTTAGTCCTCGATCCGATCGAAGTGTCATAATTCCTCCAAAGTAGTAGAGCGGGGAGGAGTGAAGAGTCAAGCACGGGCGAAGTATTCCCCTGAAGTACTGAAGTTGGGAAGAGCAAAGAGCCAAGCTTGAGCTGGTCAAAGCAGTTCCTAAGTCCTCAATCCAATCGAAGTACTATAATTCCCCCGGAGTAGTGGAGTGGGGAAGAGTGAAGAGTCGATCTTGGGTCGAATATTCCTCCGAAGTAGTGAAGCGGGGAGGAGCAAAAGGCTAAGCTCGGACTAGCCGAAGCAGTTCGTAAGTCATTGATCCGATCGAAGTGTTATAATTCCTCCGAATTAGTCGAGTGGGGAGGAGCGAAGAGTCAAACTCGGGTCGAGTATTCCTCTGAAGTAGTGAAGTGGAGAGGAGTAAAGAGCTGAGCTCAAGTTGGCTGAGGTAGTTCGTAAGTTCTCGGTCCATTCGAAGTGTTATAATTCCCTCAAAGTAGTGGAGCAGGGAGGAGCAAAGAGTAGAGCTCGAACCGAGTATTCCCCCAAAGTAGTGAAGTCGAAAGGAGCAAAGAACCAAGCTCGAACCTACCATGGTCTAGTTGGAGTGCATCATTATTCTCTCAAATCTGTGAAACGAGGAGGACTCTGCCAACCGATGTAATTCGTAAGTTTTCAATCCAGCTAGACTACGTAGTAGAAATATCGATCATTCCCCCAGACTTGTGAAGCAGAGAGTATCTTGCTCATATAAGATACTTCGTAAACCCTCAATCCGACTGGAGTACATTGCATTCCCCTGGACCTATGAAGCAAGGACTCTGCCAACTGAGGCAATTCGAAAGCACTTAGTTTGGCTAAAGTATGTCGCAAAAGTATCATTCCCTTGGATCTATTAAGCGAGGAGGACTCTGCCTAATCGAGACAGTTCATAAGCCTTCAGTCTGGTTGGAGTGCATCGAAAAAGTAAATTCTCTCAGACCTATGAAGCGGGGAGGACTCTACTCAACTAAGATAGTTCGTAAGCTCTCAATCCGGTTGGAGTGCGTCGAAAAAGCAAATTCTACCAAACCCGTGAAACGGAGTGGACTCTATCTAGCCAAGGCAATTTATAAGTCCTCAATCTGGTTGGAGTACGTTAAAGAAGTAAATTCTCCTAAACCTGTAAAGCGGAGAGGATTCTGCTCAGCCATGATAATTCGTAAGCCCTCGATCCTATCGGAGTGCATTCCCTTAGATCTATGAAGCAGAGAGAACTCTATCCAACCGAAGCAGTTTGTAAGGTCTCGGTCCGACTTGAATGCATTGAAAAAGTATAACGCTCAATTGAGGTGATTTGTAAGGCCCCAACTAGGCCCTAAGATTTTCAGATTGAGTTTTGTTATGGAATAAGTGTTCAATTTAGCTCAGTTGAGGTGATTTGTAAGTCCTTAGTCCGGCTTAAGTACATTCATATAGAGTGGTGTTATGGAGTGAAATGCTCCATTTAGCTTAGTCAAGGTTGTTCGTAAGCCTTTGGTCTGGCTCATGTTCTTTCATATGAAGTGGTGTTATGGAGTGAAGTGTTTCATTCAACCTGGTCAAGGTAGTTCATAAGCCTTTGGTCCGATCTAAATGTTGCTTTTTATAAAGTATTGTTCAAAGTGTAGTATTTTCACTCACTCAGCCGAGACAGTTCATAAGCCCTAAATACTACTCGGACATTCTTTTATGAAATGATCGAGAAAGAAGTATTTTCACCCGTCCCACCAAGGCATTTGGTAAGCTCTCGGTTCGGCTCAAGCATTCTTTTATGAAGCAATCGGGAAAGAAGTATTTTCACCTGCTCGACCGAGGCAGTTCATAAATCCTCAATCCAACTAAAGGATAATATATATGAGAAAGAACCTGTAGACATCACACTTATTTGAATCATCAACTTAGACTTATTTGAATTGTTTAACTATTTTGGGATGACTAATGATACCATAGGAAACGTGTTCTCAAATAGATACTTGTAGATGTGGAGAATCATAAGTGAGAAAGAAAGGAGGTCTGTGGGACCTAGGAGGGGTCAGGAGCAGTAGGAGTGGAGATGAAGACGTCGGGAGATGAAGAAGTCAAGAGAGGGAGAAGTGCTCGAGTATGCAAAAGGGGCAGGAGAGGTCGGCAACTCGAGAAGTCGAGAATTGTAGGAGTTGGGAGCTCGGTAACTCGGGAGATCGAAAGTTAAAGGAGTCGGGAGCTCGACAACTTGGGAAATTAAGAATTGAAAGAGTTGGAAACTCGACAACTCGAGAGATCGAGAGTCTGAGGCATTCGAAACTCGATCAGTCGGGAAATCGGGATTCGAATGAGTCGAGAGCTTGAGAAGGAGGGAACTCAGGATTTGGGAGTATAAGGAGTCGAGAATTTGAGGACCAATGAGGGGATTCCTCTCAATAGTTGTTATATATGAATTTCCTAACAACCTCTCTCAATAATAACATCTGAACACGTGTATATCAGGTGGAGATTCCCAGTAAAAATTACCCCCTGATAGTCCATCGGAGAAGTGTCATTATAGTATCGACATTGGATAGAAAATATTGTAGTGATGCGCACCATTTTTTGGGAACTAGTTTTTTGAGAGGATTCATGCAAGAAACTATTTCCTTACCGTATCGTGAAATTTTCTAGGTGCCATCGATGACTTGACTGCTACAGTCAACTGCATATGCCATTGCGTATGAATACTCTCTCAAATTCCAAAACACACCATAACAAAATTATAGACATGGCGAGTGTTGCTGTTGCTGAATGCATAGCTTCTAATAAGTTGATCCATCAGACAATATCATCCTCATTATATAACATGCTCACTAAACTCCATGTGTAAATGTATCATATGCCCTCAGGGCAACGACACATCGGTAAAAATTTAGGTAGTCCTTACGGTAAGTCATAGTTCGATCCCTATCGATTACAGTTTGCGGAGAGAATTTCGTCGTTTTCTACTCGCTTGCGGATTGTGAAGGTGGGTTCCCATTTTCCAGCTGGGTTGGTGTAGGGTGCGGATCCTAATTGACGTACATACCTCTCACAGCGACTTGGCGGTGCGTTATCCTGATTTACCTTTGTAGGTCAGTGGAGACTCTTCGAAGACCGTAGGACAGAACAAAGCTTGGATACCACTTGTAAATAAAAAAAATATATATATGTAAATATATCATATCATTGTCATCGTAGACTTACAAATCACTTGAACAATCTTCCTGTACAATAGCTTAATTTGGTCCTCTTTTTTTTTTTATCTTAATTTTTTTTGTTTTAAAATTATTCTAAATTAGTTAAAATTATTACACCTAAAACACAATGTTATATTAAAATACCCTCTATTGAATTAGTTAAAATAACTTAAATTTAATTAAAACATTTTCAGCGCTCCTCCAGTATTCTTAGTATTATTGATATAATAATTTTGATAACTTAAAACAATTTAATTAAATTTACCTTAGCCTCCCACAAAAGCATTGGAATGAGATTTTTTTAAAATGAAAAATAAAATAAAACGTCCTTCTAATATTTTTAAAATAAAATATTTTAATGATAAAAATAAGAAACTCCCTTTAATTTTTACAAATAGCATTTTTATTTTTTTTAAATTATTAATACGACGATAAAATTATTATTTTATGATATAAAAATCACGGATTCGAATCTTCAAATTAATAGTCCCTTATAAATCAAAATAAAATTATATATAAGCTTTGTGCATTGATTTTTTTTTTTTTAATATTTTTGTTTTTAGGTACCGTTGAAATTTTCAAAGTTCCACTCCTACTCATTCCAAACGCACAATGACATTATATAAATATTGATATAAGTCAATGTCGCTTTGTGCGTCACACAAAATCAAAGTCAAGTTAAGTCATCCTTCTAATATATTGTTTCAGAAATTACTAAAGAAAAAGCATTTGTGTATATCTATTTGCTAGTACTTGTGAACATTTAAATAAAATCAAGTGATGAACATTTAATAAGTACCTGTTTGAATAGTATTTAGAAATAATATTAGTATCCATCCTACCTAGCTATTAATTATCTTTCATAAATGTTCGTTCTTATGATTAAAACTTGTATATATCCTTGCATATTTACTAATTCAAAATTTTAATATCAATATGATTAGTGGTCATTATCGTTAGACCAATTAACTTTTTCAAATTGCTCATTATTATTATTATCTTTTGAATTGGTCTAGCTAACCTTGTCACATTACTTACAGCTCATATGACTGCAACCCCTCATCTTGCTCTTCTCAGTACTCCTTACGCATGCAACTACTAGATTGACCTTGTCCCATTGCATCTTAATCGTTGTCACACCAACGGTCTACCTCAGTTATCATCAATCTCTATCTCCGACCGAGCATCTCTATAGATCGATCGTTAACTACCCTTACTCAGTCAGCGCCTTGCTGCTCACCTAAGCACCGCTTGACCTCACTGCACCACGGAGAGGCAAAGAGACTTCACCTGGTTTCAGATAGAAACAGTTTGGCTAAACAAGATGAAATCTATTGCACATTAGTTTTTATTTCTAATTCTATCATACAAAATTTCAACACAACACATGTATTCTTTAGCTAAATTTTATTTTATTTTATTATTTTTAATTAAGTTTTTTTTTATTTCTTCTTTCTCATTTGATGTGTGTATTTATTATAATTTTATATCGTCTAATTGAAATATTTATTGATCGTCTAAGTATATATTTGTACCATTTTAAACGGATCTCTCAGAAACAAAAATTCTAATGATAAAAATAAGAAGTTTTTTTAGTTGACATCAAATGTCCCGACTTTATGTTTGATTAATCCTGAGTGATTGATTTGATTTCATGAAAGTTTCTGGATAAATCTCGTAAATTTGAGCTGAGATTCGAACCATAAATGTCTGGTTTTACGTGCAAAAAGCCCGATAAACTCTTTTTAATCTTTACCAATAGCGTTTTTATTTGTAGGTTTCCGCCAGTGATTGGACTTCGATGGCTCATTCCAAATGCACATTATATATATAATTATTCACGTAATAAACAACCGATACAATTCATTGATCGAATTATGACAGCTTTAATTATGGACCTAATAAAATGACTCATTAATACGATACATAGACAAGCCAAAGTCGCTTAGTACACCGAATGTACAAATGTATAAAAACATAAGACAAAAAAAAAAAAAATCAAAGTCTAAATCAAGTAATCCTTTACTAAAAAATCAGTTTAATATGAATTTAGGACAGGTCAGATCTACTTTCAATAAGCTCTGCGACACCTTCACATGCCATTTGATCGTCTAAGTTTTACTCAAGTAGCCAAAAATAAACTAGATGAGAGACTCGTATCTTCTCCATATTCTTCAAAATAAAATGCATATTTTTTACGTTTCACTAATTCTAAGAGCTATGCAGCAAAGCTATGAACCTCACTTTGTCCAGATAACTCTTACATGATTGAAGCTGCTCGGGTTTAAGTGACCACGGATCCCATGAAACAAGGTAACCAACTGATCTTCATCCTTGAATATTAGCCTTGAAGCCCAGGAATCAGAATCGCAGATAGACATTATATCTCCATGAAAGATTAGAGCTAAAGCCGAAGAGTGAAAATACGGAAGAGCATCAGCAGAATCAGCAGCAGCGTTTTAAGTGCACATCCAAAAGGGCTTTATCTATGTTCTCGTTGAGGATTAGATCAAACAATTTACTATCAAGGACAAACTCGAAGACCAGCATGTGAACCTCCACAACTTCCAAACAGCAGCCAAGAAGCTTAAGAGAATAAGCATTTAAAAACTCTCTCCCATATCTCCTTTGTAAGCAATTCCATATCCGCCATGCACAAGGATTCTGTTCTTGACAATTCAATTTGCTGCCCCTGTTTAATTCTTCTTTTGTGAAGATCCTAAATGCAAGACTTTGTTGTCCTCCATCTTCACTGAAATATATTTCTCCCTAACTGGACTGGAGAAGTTTTCTTCTGTGATAAATCATAATGGTTCATCCAAAAATAATTTTATAAAAGCTAGTAATAGCATTAAACTCTTTCAATGGTGTGAACCATGCTGCGTATTTCTTCTAACATGATAAAACAAACATTATTTTATAATATGATTTCACTGGTTTATATGGTTAATCTATTACATACTCTAGTATCTCTTTGAATAGTAAGTATAATATTTGTATTTGGTCATTTTGCTGTAATAATTTTGTTTTAAAAAAGAATACAAATACTTAATACAAAAAACTATCAGTACACCCACGGCTTACTGTAGCAATAATGAACCCAGAAGCCGTAATAAGGCAGTAGTTACAGGGCTCTATGATGCAGATTAGATTTATTTTCTCATACAGATTTACAAAAGAATTATTGAAAAATGACACCCTTTTCAATTCAATGAGATTAATCTCCATGACCATGCCATTGTCAAACGATGATGTGTGCGGTCGCAACGGCAACGCTATGGTCTGAAGTTCACAGGACTCTCATCGATCGATCCGTAATCTGTAGGATAAAAAGCTGAGAGAATAAACCATGTCAATGTATATGATTAGTAAGTAGATATTTGAATAGGCTACAAACTACATCGATCTTATCTGACTACATTAATCTTATCTCACGTTGAGCTGTGGTCTGGAATATCTCATCCATCCTAAATGATAAAATATCAAAACGCATACACGGGAAAATGGTTAAACTAAGATGCTTTGAGTTTAAACGACATTTTCCACATCTCAAAATAGATAATCAAAGGCTAGAAACAAGGAAATTTAGACTACAAGTTTGTTACACTAAAGATAGGTCAGAAATATCTTGGTCATGCTAAATGGTAAAACTGAAGAGCAAGAGAAGATGGTTGGAGTTTAAAACAGCAAATTTTGTCTCAGTCGATTAAGCAAAGGATTGAAAAAGGAAATCAAACTTAAAGCGTCTGTTCTAAAGACCTGAATTCAAGATCTGCATATCTCAGCAGCTTACCTAACTAGGATTTCAGGTGAAGAAAATCCAACAAAGGTCAAGTTGTTGGTCGTGTCATTGTTGACAAACCACGCCCAGTAGGTGCCATTCCGGGATGGCCGGCATCCGAATCTTCGTCTCCAATGTCTGTTCATTGATAAATGGATAGAGTAGCATCAAAACAATCTGATACCAGCTACTTGGAAATAGGAAATATTGGTTATTAAGAATTGCACTAAATGGAATTAACAAGAAATAAAATTATCCCTCTTACATAAGACAAATTATTCGCCATGGGTAAGCAGTAGATCCGACTAACATTCCATAAAACATAGGCATCGTCATCTTTTGATTCTTTGGAATCAGATACTTGGATACAAACTACTATTCTTTCCACTTCTCAAACTTTGCTGATTAGATAAACTAACAGCATAGACCACATTGAATTTTGTTTATTTAGAGAAACCTTGCACCAAAATTGACTAGTTTTCCAAGTAATATGCTTAAGCAATGAACAATTTGATTCTATAAAGGGCAGCTCGGTACACGAAACTTCCGTCAATATGGTATCCCAGATAAAGATCTATTATACGCAGCCTTCTCCTATTTTACAAGAGACTATTTCCATGACTTAAACTCATCTCTAAGTCACACGGAAGCAATTTTATTATTGCGCCAAGGCTCCCCTTCGAACAATTTAATTCTATGCCCATTAATAAACAGTTACTTTAGACATTTATGAGATATGGGTCATACCAAGCACATCATCACCTCCTGCATTAGCTCCCGCAACTCCAACACAACAAAATAAGGAAGTGTCATCTACTTTCAAATGCTCATAGGCAACATATATGTCCTCAATAGTTGCAGCCTCATACAATGAAGTTAAGTCTTTGATACATGATATGTCCTGCTCCAATCAAACGGTTAGAGAATCAAGCAAAAATGAAAGAGTAGGTAAAAAACAAAGTGAACTTAGTAACTCGAGATAATTTCAGAAGATGAGAAAAGCCTCGAGCAAATTCATAGATCGAAAAACATGAAGTGTTTCGTTCCCCAACTAATCACGTAAAAGCAGCTACTAAGATAAATGAACATGATCTAGTCTCTATGGATAGGGGATCAATTTTCATTATGTTTATTTGGCCTTGTGAGTACAGAACTAAACAACATGCAAATGTAAGCACCGTATAACTAGAGAATTTTGGACCAAAAGCTCCATGTTTAAACCAGAGACACAAGTAACATTTGTGAAAAAAAAAGGTGTGAGAAATTGCATCCTAATTTAGTCCCAAATAGAGTCAACAGATGATGAATATATTTTCTCTTGTTTGGGTGTCATTACAATTGTTAATAGATAAGACTTAATCAAGGTTGCCATGATCAAGATCCTACCTAGGATAATCAAGGTCCACAGGATGGGATCACAGGATTGAAGCCAAAGATTGTAAGGTCCAATATTTTTATTAAAATATATATTCGACTTTTAGAATTTATCAATATAGTATTACGAATATTTTAAACATTATCATTACAGTATCATGAAGCATAAAAAAATTACTCATGTAGTATGTGTGTGTGTGTGTATATATATATATAATACCAAAAAAATAGTTCATATTTATATAGTAAGTCGCACCATCTCATTCTATGAGATGATTACAGTTACAAAATGGATGATGATGACAATAACTAAAAGGATTTTTTCTATTTAGGAGATAAAAAACAATTTTATATAACAAAGTTTTCTTAAATGATATGAAATTAAAAAAAAAATTGCAGTAAATATAAATTTTCAAAATGTCTAATTACATGTACAGTATACTCTGTAGATGTGGATATTGGAATCTACATCATACGTAGGAACAATAAGCAAGGATAGGATGTTCATCCAAAAAATAAGCAGGGATAGGATTAAATAGTACTTTCACAAGATCCTACCTCAATTGAGATCGTAATAAGGATTTGTGTCGTTTAGGTCAGTTTGTATGGTATGATTATAAGATCCTAAGGTTTGGAATGCAATCTGGACTACTATAAACCAAATCCTAGGTAAAGTGATAGGTCTACCTCTATGACTACAAAGGCACCTTAAGCATTAACGTTGCAGACTAGAGGTGATTTGGGGCTATGAAATGAAGTTCGAGCCTTAACAAACAAATCACTTCTTAAATGGTGGGAGACCAAAAAGAAGAAAGACAAATGGAGGTAAAAAACGTAAACAAGGAATGATCTTTCATATCATTCAACTTAAATCAATTCCTCAAAGGGCACACCTTCAACAACAAACTTAGGGAAGTATATGCAGCATTTAACTTTACCTTCCTTGGAATAGACGGAGATTGAAGGTGGGCCATTAATCCCAACCAGTAAGCATTTGACTTAGTTTCAGCCTCATGTCTCATCAAAAGAGTCCTCTTCGCCTGCCATCAAAGTTAAGTTGATGTTAATTATCTCTACAGCACCTATTTAGTGCCAAAGTCATACTACATGAAGTACAACAGAAGTAAATTTAGCAGTCCGCACTCTGCACAACAACTCTTAAGTTAAGAAAATAACTGAAATACAAAATCAAGCTGTGATAACAAAAGTCTGAGTTGGATGGTAACAAGTGCAATAACCTGTGGGCCTTAATTCTCTATTAATTTCATATGAACTAGACATTTATCCCATAGATAATGTTTATATATATGATATTAGCTAAACTATTAATTTACAAATTCACTTTGAAGGTGACAAATGAAACTAACACCTAAAATAACAGGCTAGAAAAATGTTCACTGACCCGATCCAACTCCCTCTGGGATATCTTGTTACTGTGTAAACCTCTGAGAACAGTCTTGCAGGCGTCCACAGCTTTATATACCTTAAAAAAGAAATGGCAAAGCTTAATGCATCTAGAAATTTGAGTGAGCATAAAAAGTTAACCAACACTGAGGCAACTTGGGATAAAAATGCATACCTTGCTAGGAGTAGAGGTAACTGATATAACATACCATCCAAGATTCAACCAATCAAAAAGGCTCAATTCAAATGATACATCATACGTCAGCCCAAGAGAATCCCTTACTGTTGTGAAAAGCCTGCAATCGGATAGATGTGTTAGCATATCATATTTATAATTTACAACCAAAACTGAAAAGGATAGGCAACCAGGTAAAAGGTTCATAAGCTTATATAAGTTATAAAGGAATGACCGTGAAAAGAAAAGGAATTATGAGTTATAATCAAGGTCTTAAACACTCATTTGATGCTGCCTACTGGGAATTACTAAATACTTGCTTCATTTCCACGACAATAGGTACAGCTTCCTAAGGATCATAGTGATAATCCACCAAAACATACTTAACTGAACTTCTTGGGCAACTCAATTATCTAAAGGCAAAAAGGAAAGGGTTGAAGCCATTAACTAAATGGACTGATACATCATCTCCTTTATAAATAAGCCTTCAAAGAAACAATCTGTGGACCAATACCCCCACCCTATATCCAGAACCTTCAATGCACAAAGAAACAAACCATTTAGAACACCATGCATTCGGCAGCATCAAGTTGAAGCATCGACCCATCACTTTTTTATTTCTTATTCATCACCAGGGTATTTAGAACATATTGTGAAGCATTTATCTACGTACTTGCAAGAGCATTGATGAAACAACTAAGCAAAATAAATCAATAAAATCAAAGCCAAAAATAAATCAAAGAAATAACTAGAACATGATTTTTATTAAAATTTGAAGGTTGAGATGGCTATTCCAGAAGGAATAAAGAAACATAGTTAAAGTGTTATAGCAATCTTCCAGAAAGAATGAAACATTGACCGAGTGTACCTGGAATTTATAACCTCAGCTAGCAGACCTAAGGTAATGCTGAAGAATAGGGGACTTTGAAGACCTTGTCCAACATTCTTTTCAATGGCTTCCTCTTCCAGAAGAACTGATTCATTTGTCTTGGGCATTTCTCCTGTATTTGAATTAGTCGTCAGCTTGTGCAATAGAAGAAATTCACATGCTATATGATTGCAAATATCATCACTTAAGAAGCACCTCAATAATTTCTAAGATATCATTTATTTCTTCTTTTTTCCAAGCATAAGTTCTAACAGCAACACTGGTAAAGAATTATTGCTTTTTGAAGAGAAAATGGGAATTACCAAGTAGCCAATAGCTCAGGGGAACTAGGAATTATCCAAACTAATTTGGACAAGCATGCTTTTGTTAATGCTTTTCTCATTAGTTTGTTTTCAAAAAATATATAACATCTATAAACCAAATTAAATTTTTTGAAACATTTGTCTCAACTCTTAATTTCTTTTCAATAACGTTTTCCAAAGTTGCATGTTATGGCTCATTGACTTGATTGGATCAATGTACACTGCCTTCACTCATAAATTGGCAACAATAACTTTTCCTCTATTTTTAGGCATCTTAGTTTTTAAAGATTGAATAACTTAGTTGACCATATTATACCTGATCTCCTAAATTCTTCCAAGGTCAAAGATGAATCTCAACTAGATCTACATTTATACCTATTTTCATTTTCTTTAAACGTACTTTAATCTCACTCAATCAAATATTTCAAGTAAATAAAATGTTCCTAAATTTGATAATTTTCTGGACACAATCAGATTTTATTTATGAGTGCTCATTAAATAATTTGTAAAAATATTTTTTCACCTTACATTACTTGTATTGTCATGAAGAAACCTTTTGAAAAACATTGGTTACTAGACATGAACCATCTCTACGTTTAATGGTTCAACACAGCATTGTACGTGGGGGCATAATAATAGATAAACGTATCCAACAATTTGACATAATTTACCATTCATACTTGATTGATTTATCAATTCGAAAAGGTCTTTTCCTTCAGCATTGAATCCCCAACGGTTTGGGGCTGGGCCTGCAATATATGCACATGCCCTCTCATCAGTGTCTTTCAAGTGTACCTGTTAATGGGAAAGAAATTTTTGAGCAACCATATTCAACATCTATATTTCTTTATATCGAGAAACAATCGGACAGTTGTTATCCACAAGATTCTTAACATAAGCCAAGCAGTTCCTGGGTGATGCAAGATAGCACCTACATAAGAGAGAACAAAATAAATAGACAATACCAAGACTCCCTACTACCAAGTCCATTTTAGCCTAATCATTTTCTAATTATTCTATATTTCTCAATCCAAAAGATGTAACCAACAAATCCTAATTATACTTATTCGCACATAATTTGACACCACTCATGAATACAAGATCAAAATAGTTAAGTCAATGGGATCTAGGAAAGAGAGAGAGTGCAAATAAAGCATATTTTTTATTCAAACAAGGACAACAGTATCTCCAAATCCCAATGTAATAATCTCAAACTTCATAAATAGTTTTGCCATATTTGTTTATTTACTTTTCAAAATTAAAGGTATTGAATTCTCTTATTTCCAACGTAAATAGTTAAGCCCTTGAGGATTGTAGCCTACTGTAGTTGGACTTGGGTATATAGTTGCCCATTCATTTGGTGGAGATCTCTATGCAATCTCAAACTCCAGAAATTGATTGTCTTCTACTATTCTCTATTTTCTTTATCAAAACAAAGATTTTTGCGACTTGTCCACACACCCTTAATATTGTTTGATAGCCAATCTCACTAAAGAAAAGGATTATGATTACATACTTGTTGGAAATGCAGGTCAGATGGGAAAGGACGGAAAGTAATTGGTTCAATATCCTGCTTAGTTTTGGAGCTTGTTGAACTGACTGTCCCCAAATAATCAAGAATGCAGACTTCAATGTCTTCCTCAGTGAAATCTCCAACGATACTAACCTACAAGAACAACAGATGGTCAAAGACACTCTAACGCAAGTATCCAACAATATTTACTGGTTTATGCTTATTAATAACCCAACAAAGATAAGATTAAAAGGATAAAAAGTTCAGTGCAAAAGGAAATCAGTTATAAAGAACAAAATGATGAGAAAAAATTGTCCACCTCCATATTGTCTGCAACAAACTGATTCATAACAGCATCTTTAACTGATTCAAGTGTCAGATTTTCTAACGACTCTGGACTTGGCTCAACAAATCTCTCATCACCATTTAGCATTCCAAGCATAAGTTTGCAAGCAGTTGAACGTTCCAAGCTTTTTGGGATTGAACGATAATAGGATAAATATAACTGCTTTGCTCTATCAAATGCATCTTCTAGCCAAACACTGTGCTGAAGGACATAGTCACAAGAAGAAACAAATAAGCTTTAACTTGATCCAGTGTAAGTACCCTTCATTATAATTTTCAGCAAAAATCATTGTACATAAATTTAACTACGGATGTACAAAACAAGAAATTAATCTCTACAGGGATAAACTCAAAAATGGATTTGGAATAAAATAGTTACCTCAAGTACCATATGAAGAAGTTGGAAAGCTGCACGCATTCCATCATCTCTCAAGGTAAAACGAAACTCCATTGCAGTGAACTCCTCAGTGGACTCTAGCGAGCAATTGATTAAGTGATTAACACAGAAAAGTTCTACCTGGAGCAGAGAAGAAGAATCAACATGTCGCAAAGCAGATCAAGAAATAATGCATTTCACTCGTCCCGTAATTGGTTGGATACCTAAATATTTTCTCTTTGACATTGCTAAGTGGATCATTTCTTTTTCATAGTATACAGTTCAGTTTGTAGTTTATTACAGTAATAGAACTATCAATCCCCATTAATCTAGCAACTTTCTTTGAGTAACAATTAATTCTATACAAAGTACATAAGCTTTCACCAGAAACCCATCTATTTGTCATCGAAATATTGCCAGGCTTAAAAAATATATAAGTAGCAATGAATTTCTAAAAAAAAATCTCAATCAGAATGATCAAAAAATGCATCCCAAGACTGAGCCACAGCAAGTCATTAATGAAGATATAAAAACAGTTAGTTCTGATTACATACAAACAATTTGAAGTTGAAACTAGATTTTAAGTCAAACAGAGAGCTGCAAATTCTCAAATCTGAAAATTGCCATGTCCATGCACAATAACATTTTAAAGGGGAAAACAATCAATTCCAGTTTTACAAAGAACACACCTGTTCCCTGGAAAAGTTACCAACACATCCACCTTCACTTAAAGTTCGAACACCTACTACAACAGCTCCTTTTGATTCAGATGTTTCAGTTGCTCTTCCACCACGCACGATGAGGCGCATGACACCACACCTAGCTTCATTTTTTGTAATCTATACAGAAAAAGAAGAAAAACAAACAGTAGTTGATCAAAGATGAAGAAATTTCAATCAAATCCAACAACAAGAAACATTGAGCCAAATCACTTTTATCAACATCCTTTCAAAATGAATATAGGCTATGTCATGGATCGACCATATCACTTGCATAGGATTTTTAAAATCTTAGTATAAACAAGTCAACGAGTATAACAAGTACCACCACTTGTAACATAGCTTACAAGACTATCTATGCCAAATCTGCTACGGTCAGAAATCTTTTTAAATACTTGAGTAAGTGTGTTGTATTAAACAAAAACATTGAAACATCCATCACAAACATCATAGTTTTCAATTGGTCAAATTAAATACTATTCCTAGGCCATTTTCTATGTGAATTGGTTAGTCTACATCTATCAATATACATTGGATGAATACTAGAAGTTAGAATCACAAAGCAAGAACTAGAGGAGGCATATGCATAATATATGTAGGCCCCGGAGCTTACATTTGACTGATCGCTAAACCATAGTACCAGGAATCTGAACTTTGATTATGGGTTTAAAATGAGTTATCATGTGTTGATTGATTATTTAATATAATGCTTGTATACGATTACATATGCTATGTTGCTCAAACTCGAATCCTAGAATGAGACATGGATGTGGCATCTAACATGACTTTACACATAATGAATAGTACTAAGTTTTAGCTCAGAGTGCCAGGTTGAGTATAGGTATCCAACATAGGTTATGGGTTGGTAGACGAAATAAATATCAAAAGTTACACTTTATATTACATATCTAAACCATTAATTAGCATAACTTATATGTTCAATTGATAAATCATTTGGAAATGGATCCAAGTTAAGTTGAAACATGTTTAGGTATTAAAGGTAATAATTATATAGAAAAAATGGCTTTCCTCTAAAATTTCATCAATTGTTTTGGTAAAATGGAATTTAATTTTTGTAGTTTAGAGTCCCATGGGATATTATGCTAATAGTTATTATGTTAGTCTTATAGATATGAACTTAATCGGTTTCTCTTCAGTCTTCAATTGAATATAATTGCTCAATTGTTCTCAATGTTGATGATCTTGATAGCCAATACCTTCTTGTTGTTTGAAAATGGACAACATAGTTTATGCACAGACAAGTAGATATAAAATCAAGATCACAATTACAAAACATTTCAAAGGAAAAACTACCTTGTAGTTTACAGGAATCCCATTTGAAAGACGGCATTGAGTTATGCCAGTTTCATTGTCAAATATCTTAGTCAAATTCCCTTCCTTCAAGATGGGAATAAAAGATGGGCTTTTTTGTGCTCTCAACTCCTTCAGCAATGACTCACTTATTAACTCTTTTGGTACATCAAGCTGCAGAGAGAAATCAACAGTTAAGGAACCTATATGATTGCAGAACACATGCCATTTCTCTACAAATTGAAACCATCTTTTCGGGTGGAAACTGATAATCATCCTGGATGAGAAAACCCACACATTTCAACAAAAATACAAAACCAACAGTAAATCAGCTTTTGAATCATCACTGCCATTGGGCAAATTTTGCAATTCTATATGTGCCATTTTCTTGTGCTCATAATTTTTGAAGGAATTAAGCATATAACCAGATCAGGACTGCTTAATCCATCTTACATTTAAACATGTAGACATTAGATTCGCATCTACACTTTTCACATTCACACTGCCGGTGCTGCTCTTAATAATAAACACATCATTTTTAATGTTAATATACAAAATTCAAGTAGTATGTGAATTATAGTTACCATAGCCAGAAAAATATACATAATGGTATATTTGAAGAAATTCAAAGTAAGGTTGTTTAGAATGATATAAATATGTAAAAGAGATTAATGAGAAATTAAACAGTAGTCAATCATGGCCGGTCCCAAGCCCGGATAAGTTAACCCATGATAAGTTAACCCATATAAATATGTAAAATGTAGTGGTCCGCCCATGATAAGTTAACCTTGTCGTGGGTGATCTCAAGCCCGGATAAAGGAGGAGAGTTGCGTTAGGTTGTCAGCCAGCGTTAAACTAAGGCAAATATTCAATGTATGGATTAATCAAACTATTGTGTTAATGCTAGGTTATTCTCCGAAAGGAACGCGTTACAGGGTCCGACTGTAACGTCTCGGCAAGGACCGCTACATTTTCAGAACTCAGGTGTAGTGAAAAATATGCTAAAGTTCGCGTTGCAGTTTCCGACTGCAACATATCGGCAAGGACCGCTACATCTCCATGAGAATTTGGATGTAGTGTTAAATAAGCAAGAGTTCTCACACGATAGGTTGGATAAGAACAAATATTATAGAAAAACTAATAGTCTAAGATTTGGTACGTGGAACATAAGAACCCTCACTGGTAAAACAATGAAGATAGTAGATACGATGATTAGAGAAAAATTAATATTGTATGTGTACAAAAGACAAAATGGGTAGGTGAGAAGGCAAAGATGATAGAGAACTCGGGTTTTAAGTTATAGTATACAGGAAAGAGTAAAACAAGAAATGGAGTGGGTATTATTGTTGATAGTTCGTTAAAAAATGAAGTTGTAGGAGTAATTAGAAATGGGGATAGAATTATAGCTCTCAAAATAGTAGTGGAGAAAGAAACTATGAACGTAATTAGTGTATATGCACCTTAAATAGGGTTAGATGAAAATACCAAATTAAGATTTTGGGAGGACTTGGATGAAGTATTACAAAATATTTCGTCAAATGAGATGATTTTAATAGGAGGCGATTTAAATGGGCATGTCGGAGTGAAAAATGACGAATATAAGAGGGTGCATGGGGGTTATGGGTTTAGAACAAGAAATGAATAAGGTAAAACTATATTGGATTTTGCAATAGCATATGATCTTATACTAGCTAATACAATTTTTAAGAAAAGGGAAGAACACTTGGTCACATTCAAAAGTGGAAATAATAAATCACAAATTGACTTTCTTATAGTTAGGAAGAGAGATAGAAAAATTTGTAAAGATTGTTAGGTCATTCCTGGAGAAAGTTTAACTACTCAACATAGATTAGTAGTATTGGATATACGCCTCAAATATAAAATTAATAGAAGAAAAATATACACGACTCCTAGAATTAAGTGGTGGAAGTTAAAGGATGAAAAACTAAATGTATTCAAAGAGAAGGTAGGAGTACAAGTATTAGATGAAATATTCAGTGACCCTAATACGATCTGGGATAAGATGGTATCAAAATTGAAAATATTAGCCAAGAGTGTACTCGGTGAATCAAAGGGGCATCCACCACCAAGTAAAGAATCTTGGTGGTGGAATGAAAAAGTGCAAGAGAAAGTCAAGGAAAAACGAATAGCATATAAGAAATTATATATTTGTAAAAATGAGGAAAATTTAAAAAAATATACAATAGCCAAGAAAGAAACTAAAAAAGCGGTGAATGAAGTTAACACTGAAACTTTTGAACGCTTATATCGA
Source organism: Wurfbainia villosa (assembly GCA_025175895.1). NCBI lineage: Eukaryota > Viridiplantae > Streptophyta > Magnoliopsida > Zingiberales > Zingiberaceae > Wurfbainia > Wurfbainia villosa. The sequence continues at coordinate 253,347 of JAKLTH010000209.1, forward strand.
AAATTAGATACAAAAGAAGGAGAAAAAGACATTTATAGAATAGCTAAAGTGAGAGAGAGGAAGACAAAAGATCTTAATCAAATAAGATATATTAAAGATAAATATAATAGGGTATTAGTACATGATGAAGAAATAAAAGAGCGGTGGAAGAGATATTTTCATCAATTTTTTAATGAAGGTTTAGGAGACCAACTTAATTTAGGTAATTTAAGTAGGTCAAATGAGTATAGAAATTTAAATTTTTACCGTAGAATTCAAATTTCAGAAGTAGAACAAGCTTTAAATGGAATGCAAAATGGAAAAGCCGTTGGACCAGATGATATTCCGATAGAGGTATAGAAGTGTCTAGGAAAACAAGGTATTGAATGACTTACAAAATTATTTAACATGATATTGAAAACAAAAAGGATGCATGATCAATGGAGGGTAAGTATCCTAATTCTCTTATATAAGAATAAGGGAGACATACAAACTTGTGAAAACTATAGGGGTATTAAACTAATGAGTCATACCATGAAGCTTTGGGAAAGAGTAATAGAAAAAAAGTAAGGAAAGAGATCACGGTTCTCGAAAATCAATTTGGATTTATGCCAGGAAGGTCGACAATAGAAGCTATACATCTTCTTAGACAGCTAATTGAAAAGTATGGAGAGCAAAAGCAGGATCTACACATGGTATTCATTGATTTAGAAAAGGCTTATGATAGAGTTCCAAGAGAAATAATATGGAGAATTTTAGAAAAAAGAGGTGTTAGTGTAACATATATTGAACTAATTAAGGATATGTATAAGGAAATAACGACCAGAGTGAAGACTTCAGGTGGATTAACTGAAACATTTCCAATAAAAATAGGATTACATCAATGATCAACTTTAAGTCCCTATCTTTTACACATAATCAAGACAATAACACTGTAGTAGTGTATGTTGTTTGCAGATGATATTGTTTTGGTAGATGAAACACGTTAAGGAGTAAATGTTAAACTAGAATCTTGGTGGGAAACACTAGAAGTGAAAAGTTTTAAGCTTAATAGAGCAAAGACAGAATATATGGAATTTAAATTTAGCAATATTAGACGTAATGAGGCAAGTGTTAAGATAGGAGATGACGAGTTATCTGGAACTGAGAGCTTTAAATATTTGGGATCATTTTCACAAGAAGATGGAGGAATTGAGAGAGATGTCTTACATAGAATACAAGCAGGATGGTTGAAATGGAGAAAAGCGTCGGGTGTTTTATGTGATTGTAAAGTGCCTCTAAAACTTAAAGGAAAGTTCTACAAAACGGCGATTAGGTCTGCTATGTTATATGGAGCTGAATGTTGGGCTACGACTCGAGCACATGAGCAAAAGATGAGAGTTGCAGAGATGAGGATGTTAAGGTGGATGTGCGGACATACGAGGATGGACAGGATAAGAAATGAGAGCATTAGAGAAAAAGTTGGTATTGCATCTATTAAAGGAAAGCTTCGAGAGACACGTTTAAGGTGGTACTAACATATACTTAGACGGCCAATAAATGCTCCAGTTAGGCGATGTGAAATGATGTCAAATATACACATCAAACGAGGAAGAGGAAGACCAAAAAAGACTTGGTTAGCAACAATAAAATAAGATAAAATTTATTTAAATATTGATGATGATATAGTAGGGGACAGAGTTCAATGGCGTAGAAGGATCCATATAGACGACCCCACCTAGTGGGATAAGGCTTTATTGTTGTTGTTGTAAACAGTGGTCAGTCATACAGATGATCACATATATCCATTAGCATTGACCAAGGATCATATTTATCCAAAGGCTACTGATCAGTTTGACTAATTATTCATGTTCTCCTCGTTTTTGGGAAGAATGCATGGTCCATCATGGTATCATAAGTTCACAAATTTGAACAATGAACATAAAATTGGAAATTCTGATAAAAAATGCAAGGAAATCGGCAATATATGCCTGGAACAATTTTAGATCCCACTTTACCAAAACTAAGCACTATTACCAGTTTTGCGCCATTTCTACACATGCTTCGAAGAAAAGACGTGCAATTGACTGGGAAAGACATGAATTCAAGAAACTTAACATCGGGATAGTTAGACATATTCACACATTGTGAAGATATTTCAAAAACTAGCAGTTCCCTATGAGAATAAGAAGCTTGGCTTGATGAAAGCAACATATAACAAAGTGCAATTGCTCTGACCAACATCGTTTGAAATCACTCATTTACCTTAACAACCTTATTTCAGATCACTTTCTTATCATTATCAATATGAGTTTAAACTTGAGATGCTTTTCATGGAAATAGAATAACTTCTAATTAAATTATGATAATAGCATTTAAATTACTGTGCAGAGCACAAACCACAGAAAAAACTGATCGTACCTCAGGTTCAGCATGTATGGGTTCCCTCAAACCTGCTATTATAGCATCAGTAATTTCATGAGAATGGATTTTAAATTCTGATTCTCCCATCCCATCAGTATGTACTTTGGTGGGAACACATGCAACAATAGCTGCAGGAAGTGGTGCAGTAGGTTTACCAAAGTCTGAAATGAACTGCAAAACTTCTGCACCTATGGAATTAACCTGAAAGCAGAAGTGGGCTATTAGCATCTAGCAAGATAAAATTTGTCAAGAATAATGAATAACAATTATTAACATAAATTATTGTATTACTTCTTCAAGTGTTACTGTTTCAGCAACTGCAACCAAACTCTCATGTCCCTGTCTCTGGTCCATTATAGTATGACCGAGAGCATCACTCTCCATAATAAATTCCAAGTTATCAACAGAAGGAACACTGTCAACCATTGCAGCCAATTGCTCACTATCTTTCAGCAATGCATCCATGTAACGAGTTAGTTCTCCTTTCGTGACACCAAACTCCTTCAATCTTCGAACCTGATGCCAGGGAAAGCACAACTCATGGACCTCAATAATATCCAAAAGGAATAACACCAACTCCACTACACTTCACATTTTTTTTAACCTAAGTAACCAAGTGATAATAAATACTAAACATGTTTATAACAAAGAAAAGTAAAATATACAATAAGCTCCAAGTGGTTATGGATTGAATTATTGATACATTTAAGACACATCGAATGTGCAATTACAGAAACAAAAAAACCCATGCAGTGTTGGTGTTTAAAAGGGGAATTCTGAAGTGAGAATAAATTGGGCCTACAAATTTTGCAGGTGGTTGGAGGAAAGGTCAGGCTAAAAGATCTATGATTCAACAACATATATAACCTTGAATTGGTATGGAAATAAACAAAATACAGGATTATGATTCATCATCTAGAAACAGTTGTCAAAAAGTTATCTCAATCAATCAAGCTATCAAAAAGTAATCTCAAATCAGTCATAAATTTAGAATTTCAGATACAATATTAAACCGACTGAAAGTTTTTTCAGAAACTTTAAGAAATACATTATTCATACAAACCTCTTGAACAGCAACTTTTACAGCACTCTGCCAATTTTTAGGTTCTGCTGTCACAGTAAGAGTGGTAACAGTGCATCCCTCCCTTCCTGAATCACTATGATCCAACTCAATTGATGTAAATGGAGGATTTGAACTCTGCAAATTTCGAGGAGTCATAAAATACTAGACGCAATTTAAAACAAAAGTATTCACAGGTCCATTTTCAAGAGTCCTACATAAAAAAACGAATATGAAATTAACATCATTCATGAAGCTCCAGTTACAACAGAAGTTATCCATCAAATAGTACGTATAGGTCAAACTGACAAGGTATTGTAACCCAAGCTACCCAATTGCTGAATATACTGTTATTATTATTAGTATGATAGAGTTCGTATGGACGTTCTGATGCAACAAAAACAAACCATTTTAGGTTCATGATCTTATTCTCAATTTTCTTTTAGTTTAACTTGGTATAATTCTGAGATTTCTAGAAAACCTAGTCTATTTTTGCTGGCTATGGTTATTGGAAGACCAACAAGAGATCCTTCTCATTGTTTAATGAGTCAACCAACAATGGTTTTTGCTTTTCCAGATATTCTCCTCTCTCATGAGATTGCCAACAGAGGCATGCGACCCATTAACATTGCCCACTAAGACACCTGGAGCTCAAGTCGAGGGGTAAATGTTTTTTTATTTTAAAGGAAAACAAAAACTTGACTAGATAATCTTTGCTCAGGATAAGGAGTTTTACATCATCATGTAGGCATTACAACATTAGGGTCACTAGATATTACTGAATGAGATCATATTCCCTCTAACTTAAAGGCAGTTTCATCCAATTGCAAAAGAAGGAAGCATGTGCATGTTAGATGGGTAGAGTTCCTCAAAAATATAGTTACCCTGATGCATTCCTAGAACTGACTGAAGTTATGATTCCATATGATTTTAATGATTGTGGTTGGATTTTACCAAATAGCATGTTTTAATCCATGTAAAAACCAGATGATGCATCACATACAACTAAACTTTTCTGGTAAACGTGTGGAGTACCTAAGATTTCGAGCTGAGACTCAAATTAAAATATTTTTCCTAGGGGGCAAATAAAGGTGGCAATTTTAGAATGTGTTTCCAAACAGCAGGCAACAGACCTATGCCACGTGAGGGCATATGTGGAAGAATATAAAAAGGGCAATGCGGTGCACAAAGCTCTCGCCCTACGAAGTTCCGGAGAAGAATCTATTATACGCAGTTTTACCCTACTTTGCAAGAGAATATTTTCAAAACTCAACCCTATGATCTTTAGGTCACAAGGTAGCAACTTTACAATTGTGTCAAGGCTCCCCTTCCACATGTGGAAGAATATACAACCAAATATTAAATAATATTAAATTTTGATAAAAATGACTAGCATATATTGATTAAAGTACACACATTAATCCATCCAATTAACAACTCCACATAGAAGAAGATATATGTCATCCACACAATGTAAAAAATAATAACAAAACATAGCATAAAATTTTTTCAAAACTTGTAATTTACATTATAACAAATTTAGTACGCTATTCCACAATCACAAAAAATTAGTATTCTTCAGTTGAAAAAATCTTTTTTTAGATATTTTCAGCTGAGAAAAATCATCATGCAAGTTCTTGAGTAGTAATAAACCAAACTATGTTTCTTTCTAGATGGCCTCAGAGGCACAAACCGACCTAGGAGCAACCCCCTAAAAAAAACCATATATCAAGTCTAGGTCTTTCTTTAGAACAATGTAAGTAATTTTGAAAAAAAAAAATATATATGTGATCAATTTTTAACATTTTGTAAGATAAAAATTTGGGAAAGAATAGGACCACTTCGATCTACTTATTCGGATGCTCAAAATGAGATTGGAAAATCTAACTTAAACAACCTCATTAAGTGACTAATTAATGAAAAACTTGAGATTTAGAATGAGATTCAATTTTGCTTGTGCCCCAGCAAAGAAAGAAGAATATCAGCCACTATAATGATCCTGAAAGTATTGCCTTGAGACATTATCCTTGGAAGTAATTACCTTATATCGAGTGTTGACACGGAAGTGCAAAGCTGTCAAAAATATTCTTTTCATCAAGACAACTCGCAGGTCTCCATATTTGCAAACTTGGTTCACAGGAATCTACAATATAAAAAATATATATAAGAGACATTGGCCAGTTCCGTGAGATGTACCCTATTGAAATAGAACAGGTCTTCAAAAAGCTAACAAGTTAGGATGTGTATCTAAATTAAACATCATAGCAGAATACACCATAACGTAACAAACACGTTTTCAATGTGGTCAACTATAGGGATTTTATCCCATTCGTATTCCTGAGGTTGTTGACATAGTTACATGCTGACTGGTGGGTCCAATGCAACCCTAGCTGAGAATGATCTGATTATCCAGTCACATCTTTTATCAATAGTGAAAGAAGCATTCAGTTTCATTGTCTTTTTCCACACAAACTCTCACAATGCATGTCCGGTAAATGGCCACATTGAAATCTCAGTAATGAAAACGCACGCATAGTACATAAAATGTTTAAATTCCAAAGGTTCCATCCAACAGAACATACCAAGACCAGCAGATTTGAACAAGATGGCAACTGAAAAAGCCATATGTAGATCATGTCGATGAAACTACATGTTGGATAGTTTTCTAAGATGATCATTTTGTTACCTGAATTAGCTTTGCTTCAAACATTGCAAAAAAATTTTACATCCAACACAATCTGCTCAAGACATCCCGTTGAATAGTAAAACATTCCCATAAATCACATAGAATGCAATTAAACTTGTCAAATTTTATATAAAAAAGCAGCAAATAAGTTAAACTCAAGGTGGGTTAAAGCCAACAGCATTCTAGTTCAGTATGGATAGGAATAGGATGTGGCTTTTAGAAGTCATCATACTCTAAAAAGTGCAAAATGTGCAAGAGAATGCTCTATGACAAAATAGAAGATAATAGTCAGCAAATTCAAGTAACGTGAACTGTAGAAAGAAGTCAGGCGACAGGCCTAACCTGATTTCAGATTTCCATCAAAATAACTAATTCGCAGACAATCTAACTTTGAACAAGGTTTTACTCTCAAAATATTCCTCAAGTTTAGACCTATATCTAGTAGTAATGTGTTACCTTGCAAAACATGTTTAATGAGAAATTCTGAACCAACTCATGCTGGAATATTTCTGGAGGCTTAGCACTGTGACCTAGTCCTGGAAGTGACCACTGATGTTCCACAGGAGGCCTGACGGACTGCTTCTCTCTTTTTGTCAACATTGGTTGATCAAACGAAATGGAAGATCTTTCATTAGAAAGACTTCCACCAAGGCCACCAGGCAACTTCGGAACAAGAAAACTAGCCATGGCACCAAACTTACTGGGAGTATGAACATTTTCTGTTTCATTCTTTCCAAGAGTTCCTTCAAAGACAAACTAAGTCACAATTCAATAGTTAGTACCAACTATTTGACGTTATAGCACATATACAACTAGGAAAGGAACTGTTTCAATTAAGCTCACCTCAATTTGAGTGACTATCTTCTGGATGTCATCGATATCACCTACTAAGTACAATGTAGCATTTGCAGGAAAATACCATCGCTCATGAAACTTCTGGATTTTCTCTGGGTCCCATTTCTTGATTTGCTCTTCCAAACCAATTGGGAATCTTTTGCTTAGTTTGTTTTCTGAATGCAAATGTTGAAGCAACTGCTAGGAGAACCCCGTAGATATTAATAATTGTCAATTGTCGAACATGGAGCACATGAATGCCTACATATCGACTCCTACTCACCTGGCAATCAATACGATACTCTATTGTGTTCATCATTTGCAGTTCCGAAAGAATAGCTCGCCTCTCCTTCTCAACACGGGACGGAAGGAACTTAGGATGAAAAGCAATCTGAAGATCACGATAAATTTGAAAATGTAATTCTTAACAGTAAGATGTTTTCATATAACTGACATGTCCGACATAGTGATATTATCAAAAGCACACACATACTGCAGATAATGAACAATAATCCATGATAAAGGCAGATTTAAAATGACGCCTTGAGTAAATAATGTTTTTTAAAAAATGGTTATTTGCTTAGGGAAAGACAACAGTTAAAGTTTTACCTCATTAAGAGCATCGAGCACACTTGGAACTAAATCTGCATGAGAGTCCTGAGAGAACCAATTTATCAATTAGTAATCTCAACATCATGAAGAAAAGTGCCCAAAAAATATTTATATTTATATATACAAGAACAAAATTAAATTTGATTTCATACTAAAGAAATGTATTAATTTAAATCAATAACTATATTTTAAAGTATTATATATTTGGAATGAATAAAAGTATATGTGAAAATTTGTTAGATGACACAACATATGATCATTGAAAAAGATATCATTAGGTAACAGCATCAGGGTTCTACTTCTAGATTACACCAATCTCATTAACACCAATTTGATAGTTGGCAAAATAGAGTTCACAAAATCAGCCTTTTTTGCAAAGCAAGGTTCAGACCAAGCTATTTTTTAAGCAGAAATTCTGACCATTTAAAAAAAAAAGACAGTCCAATGCAGGGTCTCGGAAAAGGAACTATTGTATGTAATTTTATCTTGCTTTGCAAGAGATTATTTTCAGGATTCGAACCCGTGACCTCTAGATTATACAGCAACACTTTAGCGTTGCATCAAGACTTCCCTTCTTAAGAATCTTATCCAATACCAATATTGATTTCCAATTTTTCACAGTTGCACAAAGAAAGTGCCCTCTAGATGGTTTGCATATCGATATATTTAGTGAAACCAAAATCTAAAAATTTGAACACTTAATATTGAATTTAATTTTCCTCTTAAACTATCATTTGCACCTAATTTTAGTAACAATATAGAAAGAGAGATCAGACATATTAACAATTCCAGACACACGGCAAAGTTAGCACCATGTCTGAAGGAAATGATCAAGTGAAAATCTCAGCCTCATAATGAAATGTTAAAAATATGAAGAACTACCTTCGTAGTAGTCGGTGAATGAATGTGAAACACTGTGTGGTGGAAATCCGTATATGCATTAGATCTTGCTCCAGTTCCAAGAAGTTTTTCACGCTTTTTACTACCAAGAAATGCCACATGCTCAATCATATGTGCAATGCCTTGCTCATCCTCTTCCTCGTCAATAGATCCAACATGAACTTCCATATGTGCTTCAAACCTGCAATATCAACATATTAGTAAGAAAAATGAACCTTAAGCCAAGTTAGTCTCAATTATTTGCTACATGGATCTTGCCCTTTATTAAACTTAATATAGGGATACATCAGCTGGACACTGATGAATCACAAAGAAGGCAATGACCTAATCATGTGCCCACTATCACATAATGTACTTGAGTAAATCTAATACAACTGAAAACTTAGATCATTTTTAAAAATAAGATCCCCAATAATCAAGAACACAATTCTATGATGACTTAGACAAGTCGCATATACTACTCGAAATTAATTGAATAGTCTTGATAAGCACCTGTTTGCTGGAACTTTATTTGGCAGAATAATATATCGAAGACCATTTTTGAGTTGTCCTCGGTGAAGTCTTGGATGAGAAGGAAGTGGAGAATTTAGAAATCCTTCAAGTTCTGCTTTTTCAGACTCCAGGTCCAAGAAACTTAAACCTGGCTTCTCAAGCACAGTATCTGACCATGTACTTGCAACATGTGGTTCCTCAGGGCCTAAAGCATGTGAAACATGTGCCAATTTCACCTGACAAGCACCAGGAAAAATAATTCACAATGTTCGAACAAGTGCCAAGTTCATGAAAAATTATAGAACTGAAAAAAAAAATGAAACTTGAAGATACTATGGCATTTGCTTTCTATAAAACATAGCATACAACTATCAAAAATACAGATATAATAAGTTTCTTTAAAATTAATTTATCTAATTAAAACAAATTGGATTACAATTTTATTTTATATTATTATATTTCAACTTGACTTTAAATAGAATCTTATTTTATTTCTAAAAAGACCTTTAAGGTTCACCTGGTCTATATAATCTATGTTATACTGAAAACCAAGGTTTTAAAAGCCGTTTCGTTTCGTTTCGCTCGAAACGGACGAAACATTTCGTTCCAATGCGCGATTGAAACGAAACGCCGCGCGAAATTTCACGTGACAGAGCAACGACGGCGACGCAGAGCAGCGGCGATCGCAATCACGTTCCCCGCGCGATCGTGATCGCGTTCCCCGTGCGATCGCGGGATTGCGATCGCATTCCCTGCGATCGCGATCCTGATCTACGATCCCACATTAATTAAAAATTAAATTTATATAATTAACTAAATTATAATTTCTATATTATAATATTATTAATTAAAATTTTATATATAATATAAATTAATTAAACCGTAAATTTAATTAAATAAATTATATTAATATATATTATCGAAACAGTATCGGTACGCACGATACAATACCGAAACTGTATCGTTCCGATCACTAACCGAAACTTCGGTATGGCTCGGTATTTAAAACCTTGCTGAAAACCACGGTATTATAAAGCCCATCAATATCCTATTGCTCTAATCATTCAGCAAAAGTACAAATTGTCCTACTCCCAGATGTTCTCTTCTCCAACAAGAAGTGCCAACAAGCCAGCAAACAATAAGATAAAAGTAAAATGGACCTATCTGGAGCTTCCACAAGTTATATTGGTAATAATTTTATTTTTAAGGAATTATCAGGTTGCATGCTACCTTTTATTATATCAGATAAAGATGTCAAATTTATTATTTATTCTAGGAAGTCCCAAGGACAGTTCTCAACATAAGTTCTTGCCCACTCAGCCACAACTTGATGGTTGAAGATTGTCAATTATACTTTAGGCAGCTTGCTTAGTGTTCTAATTGATGAACTGCTGGGCATACAAACCACTATTTTGCCAACTATCAAATTTGATTACGCCAATTTCATTAACTGATATGTGCATAAACGATCATCTGAAGTTGTTTATGTATATCTAGCTCATCAACCTATTGATTTAATTTCTTTGTCACTCTTCACTTTCTCACAGTTTTTCCTAAGCATTAGCAAGAGATAAATATTAATATCAAAATAAAAAAACATTAACATGTTGATGCACATTGTCGAATGGAGCATAACTTGGACCATTTGTAATACTTCAAGCAATATAAGAGTCTCCTTTGATGAATTATGTGTAGCTCAACCTTATTTCATATTAAGAGCAAATTTAAGTTCCGATACTTTTTTTTTAACTTATTGATCATGTCTGGTTTTTAACATTCAGGATTTGCTACCTAACTAACAAAAACTTGAGTCTGCCTTTGTTTGTTGATTTCCTAAGGGGGCACATTCCTTCAACCTTGAAATTGGTACTCCCTTCTATGGCCCAATTAATCTCACAAATGAGGACATAATCAACATGAAAACGGTGCTATCACTGCATGAAAGTTAATAGCAGTAACCAATCCGTGTTGATAATTTCCTAGATATATGTGACATTTAGACTTCATAAAATAAGATTTGCCTAATTAGCACATCATTTATCTAAAGTCCAACAACAAATGTGAAAATTAACTTCGTGAAGGACTTTCCTTGATTTATTACTTAATACTTGTATACATTGGTGGAAGACCTGATCGTGATTTCTAATTTACTACCTCATCGTGATCAAGTTCTTGTTTATGGAGAAAGATGCACAAAAATTGGACAGCTTTAAACTAAATTGGTTCGTGATTTTATATACATTTTTATTCTTTTTTTATTTGTTCAAACATAAAATATCATTTTATTTCTACTTTTATTATTTTAATCACATCAAGACTAAGGCAATGAGATAAGATTATTGTAAATCACTCAGCAATAACAAATTATATATGACAACGTTGTAGAGTATTTGCTTTTACCATAATACACACCTATTTAGAAACCAATTAAAATTGAATTTAATAATGATTCTACATGTGTTATGTTTTATATATAGGGTGTGTCGTATTTCTTCCAGCTAGTAATCTCCCCATCTACCGATTGGAAGTAACAAAATAATTAAGTGGTGAAAGCTTAATCTCTCCATCGACAAGAGTTATTTGTCAACATATTATTTTGATCAAGAAATATTGTGCCATTAAAAGGCTTCCCTTAAGCTATTTACTTAATCATCTTGAGCTTTTGCCTTTTTTTTTTTTTGCTTCTTGTAAATTCCTGCACACTGACTTCTTGATCTTAACTTAAAGAAATAACACTAGTCTATTTTACCTGAATAAAATGACTATTAGGTCATTGCAACATCAATAGCATAGAGATTTGCAAGTACAAGAACAAGATACCCATGAAAAAACATCCCAACTTGTTAATGGCATGGTCATCTTTGTTTCTTTGAATAATTTTTTTTACTGTAAGTCATCCAACAATGGCTGATTTGACATTGTTCGATTTTCTCCGACATACCTGCTTCTCTTAAACAACAACAACCAAGTCTTATTCCACTAGATAGAGTCGGCTATATGGATCCTTCTACATCATTGGGCTCTATCCCCTACTATATCATCCTCTATACTTAAATAAATTTTATCTTATTTTATTATTACTAAATAAGTCTTTTTTGGTCTTCCTCTTTCTAGTTTGATATATGTATTGTCATTGTTTCACATCGTCTAACTGGAGCATTTATTACTCGTTTAAGTGTATGTTCGGACCACCTTAAACGTATCTCTCGGAGTTTTCCCTCAATAGATGCAACTTCGACTTTCTCTTTAATGCTCTCATTTCTTATTTTATCTATCCTCATATGTCCACACATACATCTTAACCTTCTCATTTCTGCAACTCTCATCTTCTGCTCATGTGCTCGAGTCGTAGCCCAACATTCAACGTCATATAAAATAGTAGGTCTAACCGCCATTTTGTAGAACTTTCCTTTAAATTTTAGAAGTACTTTACGATCATATAAAACACTTGACGCTCTCTTCCATTTCAACCATCCTGCTTGTATTCTATATAAGACATCTTTCACAATCTATTCATCGTCTTGTAAAAATGATCCTAAATACTTAAAGCTTTCAGTTTCAGATAACTCGTAATCTCCGATCTTAATATTTGTCTCATTACGTCTAATATTGCTAAATTTAAATTTCATATATTCGATCTTTACTCTACTAAGCCTAAAATCTTTCACTTCTAGTATTTTTAGCCAAGATTCTAATTTAGCATTTACAATTTCACGTGTCTCATCTACTAAAACAATATCATATGCAAACAACATACACATACACCACGATACTGTGTCTTAAATGTGTCCAGTGAGTTCATCAATGAGTCAGTGTACAAATATAGAGACTTAAAACTGATCCTTGATATAACCCTATTTTTATTGGAAATGTTTCAGTTAATCCGCCTAAAATTTTTACTTTTATGGTTATTTCCTCATACACATCCTTAATTAGTTCAATATATACACCACGCTAACACCTTTCTTTTCTATAATTCCCCATATAATTTCTCTTGAGACTCTATCATAAGCTTTTTATGGGTCAATGAATATCATGTGTAGATCTTACTTTTGCTCCTGATATTTTTCAATTAGTTGTCTGAGAAGATGTATAACTTCTATTATCAATCTTGCAAGACATGAACCCAAATTAATTTTCAATGACCGTGGTCTCCTTCTTTAATTTTTTTTTTTTATTGCTCTTTCTCAAAGTTTCATGGAAAACCCTAAACCTACTTCTCCTAAACATCTATTATAAATCCTTTTGGATACTTTACGAGGTGTAACTTACTCTGGCAATGCACCCTTAACAAATAACATGTCCTTATATATACAATGTTAAGGAAGAACAACCCAAAGTTCAACCTATGCAGTAAAGCAAAGGGAAGTGTTGATAATAACCAAATGCCTATCAACATTCATCGAGTAAAAATAAATAATCTTCTTCACAGCAGCAAGAATCAACAGTTCTGAGGGGAAATATTAAAACAAATTATAATTAAAAAACTAACTTACAGATCTATTCCCAAATAAATGTCTCTGGAATTGACAGGATGATGAGTCCACAAAGAAGCCCGGTGTGTATCTCTTACAGAAATTCCCACATCTATTGAGTGCTCGGAAGCAAGAAATAGGATACATGTATCTAGGAGATAGCTTTGTAACAGTTGCTCCATGACTGAATTTTGTGGCAGCAAGTGACTTCTTTTCACTAAAAAGTGAGCATCTGCATTCAAGAAACCAAATGAGTGGAAACAACCAAGCATGACTTACAGAGTTAGACTTGGAGGAGAATCTCAAAGTATGGAGTTAGAGACTAGGAAAGGTAAGACACAAACATGCAAGTCCACAATTAGATATCCTGCATAACAGGCAACCTATGGATTTTGCCATAGTTTTAAATTTAGCCACTATATCTAAATGGTGAAGGGGGTGCAACAGTAAGTTGATTTTGTGTGACCAGGAGATCACGGATTCGAATAACAAAAACAACCTCTTACAAAACAGAGTAAGATTGCATATAATAGATCAAATCTCACATTAGCAGGAGTTTCATGCACCGAAATACCTTTTTATGTAAATGGTCACAATTTCTGCTTGAAAAATAGCTTGGTTTGAACAAATATAGAATTTTATAATCAAGCAAACACACGAAAGCAAAAAAATCACTGAATTCAAAATGAAAGAAAACAATACATCCTTTCAACTGAAGACTAGGCTATGAAAACACACATCATAGAATGCAACATTTTACAAGAATACCAATAAACTATCCTTGATGTCGTTTATGAAGAAACATGTCACTGCGGCACTGCCAAATAAGTGTCTTTCAAGTGAAGCTTATTCTGTTACAAACAAGCATGTCAACAAACATGAACACAATGATGAAAAGGACACAGACAACAAAGAGGCAATCCTCCAATTATTTCAGCTTAAAGGCATAAGAACTTAAATTGATGTGAAAATTTTCATACAGGCATTATTCAGATCCTTCAAATTTCTTACTCAAGCGTGAAGCGATATTTTTCATTTGAACACGATAACAACGTGATAAAGATGGGGAAATGGATGTAAAAGGAAGAGGAACTCCTCCAAATATTTCTTTCTAAGAATACAGGAGGCTAAAGAACCCTAAATATTCACTATCCTTCGCGTTTCTTATCCATTATCCCACGGCTCGAATTGCCAGCCTGGATTATTCTATTCAACATAAGGATGCCAACAAACAAGAAGACAAAATGGAAATCGAAACACAGAGAAACAAAACTAGGAAATCCTCCATAATTGTTCAAGCAACCATTTTAAACGTATAGGAGACCAAAAGGCCCTAGTTTATTCACACAGTCGTTTTAAATAGGCGTCTCCATAATCGCTCCTACTTCTGAGGAATTTTAATCCCCCAATTCCACAGCTACAATAGTCAATCGAGCCACGCTATAAAACAAAAGAAGAAACAGCCGTTGACGCATGAGCTAAGCAAGGGGGGAAATTACGTCTGCTGGAGAGGAGACAGGGGGAGACGGTAAGAAGCACTGAGAGCGGACGAAGAGCGTCGTCCCACGACGGGGCGGGTTCGCAGGGTGGCCGTCGGGAAGCCACCGGAAGGGCCGGCGCGGAGGCGCAGGGGCGGAGCTGGGGAGAGATAAGGAGACGCCGTCGTCGCCGTCGCAGCGGATATGGGAGAGGAGGAAGCCATGGTTCTCGCTCGCGTGCCCTCCGGCCCCGAGCGAAGGGGCGGATCGACTTTATATCTCGCGTCTGCCGATGGGAAAAGGAAAAAAAAATCGTGGGCCGAGTTGTGGAGTAGAATTCAGGTGGAAGAGGGCCGACGGTGTCGCGCATTCAACGAAAATAAACAGAAAAAAAAAACAAAAAACAAATTACACTTGGCCCCTCGAAAGTTTTATTTATTTTCAAAATTATCCAACTTTTGCTTTTAATTAATTTAAATTTGAATATATTGAAATTCAAATTTAAATTGAATTTAAATTTAAATCATTTTAAACTATAATTCTTTCCATAATAATTCAAAATGAGTAATTTGAATACACTCAAATTAAAGTTTAAATAATTTAAATCATTTTAAATTATAATTCAATTATGCTTAAGTCAAGATTTGAACCATTCAAATTATACACGATTAGAATTTCATATTAACTGACCTTAACTAAAATTATTTTAATTGTCGAATAAACTTAAATATTAATTTTTTTCATATTATTTTATGCCTCTAATTTTAAACCCTAGCTATAGGAACAAATTAAGTATAATTTAACATAAATTATCACCATGTAGGAACTTAAATAAGTGAATCTACAGTTAACCAAACTACTATTGTAGATATTTATATACATCTATGAAATATTTTTCTGAGCTATGAAATTTATCATATAGAATTTGGTTATAAGTCGTTCGTTCTATATTTTATATTGTTGGAAGTGACAAGTGGATTAACATGTCGAAGTAGAAACTTGAAAGAGTAATAATAATATTAATTATTAATATATTAACTTATTTATCTATATATCTATATAAAAGGCAGGATATGAGTTTCGTTATATATGGGCCGGCCTTTTGGGCTGCGTTTAAGACCACCCCTAGTCTGACTAGTTGCACCTCCGGCGTCCCGGGACCATCGCAGTGGTCGAGGCCTCGGTCTCCTTCTAGATCGAGCGGCGCCGGCGACGGATCGATCGTGCGGGATGGGCGGAGGAAGAAGGAGGATAATGGAGTGGGCGGGGAGGGCGGAGCACTTGGCCGGGATCCCACGGGCGCTGGTGATCTTGGCCGCGGGGGCCTTTGCAAAGACGGTCACTTGCTTCCTCAACTCCACTTCCGTGCACAACTCTCAAACGCTCATCCGCCTCGTCAAATCCCGCCCTACCGGTGTGCCCCTACTGACCGTCAGCAATCACATGTCGACGTCAGTAATTCTTACTTGCTCGCTCCAATTGAACTCGATTGGTAAATAATTTGCGAGGATTTTATCGTATTATATGAATCTTGATATGATATAATGCAACAATACACCGCTCTAGAGGAAGGAGTGATGATACAATAATGGAAAATGCAAATTCAACATGAAATTATGATGCTAGGATGTTAAATATAACAACAAACTGAGGGAAAAAAATTCTGAAAATGAATTTGGAGGGACTCCGAGTGGATTTAGAATGATCGGATTAATACCTGATGCCAAACTGAAGAACCCATCTAGCCCATGATGTTTTGTGGGTCTTTGCAAAATGATAAGATGCCTGGACATGAGCAGTGTGATAGCCAACAACCAACACTCTAGAACTAGAGGAGAAATTAAGACGTGGCTTTGCAGCCAAAATGGTTGGAACAAGAATTAGTTTATCAGGTTTTTTATCATGCATTATTGGTTTGTTAAGATCAGTTACAAGAATATTTTCCCATGGGATTGTGGGTTTCATTAAACATGATAAGAAGAGACATTGATATTTGTAGTTAAGGAAATTGAGTTTAAAATGAAATTTTAGATGGAGATTCACAGTCTATATCGTAATTTCTCCCCATGTACTATCTTTGTCATCTGCCTTTTAAGGTAAGGAACATGAGCTCTTTTCTGATTCAACATACGTAATCAGAATCTCTCCTGTCTCAGCCAGTAGTATTAACTATTAATGAATCTGAATGTTTGTTCTGATATCTGAGCAAAAACTTTCACATCAAAAGGTTTATGGATCATGGACATTGTGATTGCACAAGACATCTAGTAGAGGTTCATTTTCCTGTGCCTTTATTTTTCTATCTGGTTTTCCTGTCATTGGTCTGTCACATTATTTTCTTTTTGAACAAATCAGCAATATAGTTTATGTGCACCATTTTTATCTCAAAAGTGATAATATTTCTTTCTAATTTTTTTGCATCATAAAGCAGATTGGACGACCCACTTATGTGGGGTTTTAAGGGTTTCCCAACTATGGATGCAAAACTTGCAAGGTGGGTTCTGGCAGCAGAGGACATATGCTTCAAAAATAAACTTCTCTCCTACATGTTTCGCATTGGTAAGGCTTGTTCCCTTTGTAATGATATTTAGTTATAGGTTTTCAGACATCAACATTTCCCTATTCAGCAACTATCATGTAAGTTGAATCATTCTCTTTACATGTATAAATAACAAATCTTATTAGTGAAATCCTCTCTGTATATAAGAGGAAGCAAACATTATCCGAGGAACAACTCATATAACTCTATTTATCAAAAGAATTAATGGTTTGTTTTTAAAATTTTCTACTTCTTTAGATTAATGTTCTTTCTCGTCCCTGTTTTTAGATTGATTTTCTTACACAGTCCCATTATGACTGGAAATTAAATTCACATTAAATTTACTGCGCAGGCTTTTTTTTAAGGTTAACATAAGATGTCCTATAATATTTTCTCACTTTCATATCAACCATATTGGTGGATGTCTTTCTATTTATTTTCATTATCAATTGGAAAATAATGAAAGTTTAATTCACAGGAAAATGCATACCAATAAACAGGGGTGGAGGAATTTATCAAGAACATATGAATGAAGCTCTTGAAGTGTTAAGTCATGGAGATTGGGTATGTATAACTGCTTCGTATATTTATTCCGACATATCTGACTTTCTTTTCCTTATAGAAGTACCTGGCTGAAGTTTTCCTGATGGTATTATTATGTTTTAACAGTTGCACACATTTCCTGAAGGAAAAGTGTCCCAACTTAGCGCCCCTATAAAGCGTCTGAAATGGGGAACTGCTAGTCTCATTGTTCGTGCACCTGTCACCCCTATTGTTTTACCTATTGTCCACTCTGGTTTTGAGAAGGTATTGTTCATTTCTGTTACCTTCCTCAATTATTGCAAACCTCATTATTTTTGCATAGATGCTAACTACTGATATAACATTACATAGAATTCAATTTAGGGATAAGAACGATATTGTCTTCTCCAAATAGTCGGGATTAATATTACTTTTTGATGAATGGTTCAGTATATTAATTATTTCTTGCTTGTAAGTCTCACTAAATCTTTGGTTCAACACATAATAATGAGACTAATCAGATGACTTGCTGAATCAGTTTATTTGAGTCTCATATTATTTTCTCCATTTTTTAAAAATTGAACTTACAGGTCATGCCAGAGAAATCATTCTTTGGAAGGCGGCCCCCAGTACCTCTATGTAACAAGAGCATCAGGATTGTAGTTGGTGAACCAATCGAGTTCGATCTAGGAAGGTTAAAGCAGGAGGCTAGGAAAGCTACTCAAGATGCACATTTCCATAGTTTAGGATGGCCAAAAACTTCTGCAGATGGCCTGGGTGAGGTCTCACAGCGATGGCTATACAATAACATATCCGATAGGATTCAAAGAGTGATGGAGAAGTTACGGACCATTTAACTCCAGCCTTTAGAAAACTCAGGATAATAAAATTTTCACTATATGTGACTGGAAACTAAATTAAGTTCCAGATTTAGGATCTCTCATATCGATCCTTATTCTTTTAGGTGTTATATGCATAAACATTCAAATTTCCTCATTTTTGTCTACTGCTATAAGAATTAACTTTCCCACTTTTCTTAGACATTTAATCAATATCCTGGAGTATCTATTTTACAACGTTTTGCATTTGCTTTAATGAACCTACCTTCTTGACTAAATCATTCGTAACAAGATGACAAGCTTCTGAGACATATTCTCGGTCTTCTGGGAACACGAGCACATGTCCTGCCAGCATCATCAATTCATCCATTCAGAATGCGCATGACAAAAGGAGGAGCCCACCAGCCACTGAGGTACTTCAGTATTTGTACAATTCAATTCCGCTCCTTATTGTATGAATCCTCTTAGTCTGACTGACAATTTATCATATATGCTCGACAGTGTCTTAATCCAGTGGATTTCTTCCTGATGCCATACATGTATTTTAGTTAAGGAAATCTCTCATTAAATTGCATGTACATATTATAGATTTTCCTCGTCACTGCTAGCTTAGCATAATAATTTCCTCTCAATTGAAATTTCTCTTCTTTCAAGTGATCTTTCAACATTTGTTTTTAGCATAAAGATGTTTGGGGAGATGAGGTGATGCCATTAAAGAGGAATTGGCTTTTTCTTAATTATTTTTTCTGAGCAACTTTGAGGAAACGTTGGCAGGTTTAAAAGGAGGTAGCTGGCTGTTGTTTCTTTCTCCAAGCTCAAGTTCTGAGTCTCCATCTATCACAACCCAGAGGTTTCCATCCTTATATGAGGGATAGTCATTCAGCTTGAACAATATTCATCACTCTATTAAAAACTATAAAAAAATATTTCAAGAAGGGTACACTGGGCTGTACGACATAAATGTGCAACACTTGCGATTCCATCACTTGCATTGAGAAGGTAAGCACTATCGTAGCTAGGAATAGCAGCAAACAAAAAAAGTGATCCAGGCCCGTTCCTCTTTGAGTTGTAAGGGGATATTAACACTCCACCTCCAATGTTTCACGGAGATATGAAGTCTCTCAAGATCCTCTTGCATGCATGAAAATTACAATGCAAAAGTTTCTGATTTCAGGGCTTCAAGACTAATTTCCAAGGATGAAGACCAGTTGGTTACTTTGATCTGTGGTCACTTAAACCCAAGCAGCTTCAAACATGTAAGTTATCTAAAAAAAGTGACATCCATAGCTTTGCTGTTGTGCTTTTAGAATTACTGACACGTAAAAAATGCAATTTATTTTGAAGAATATGGAGAAGAACTGAGTCTCACATCTAGTTTTATTTTGGCCATGAAGGATCGACTTGAGAAAACCTTAGACAATCAAATGACAAGTGAAGGAGACGCAGAGCTTATTGAAAGGATTGGAGAGCTGGCGGTGCAATGCTCAAGTGTGAAGGGAGAAGAAAAGCCTACGGTGAAGGACAAGGCGAACCAGTTAAAACAACTCGATAAAGTCCGAGCTGCAGCAATGGATATACTACAAAATGGAGAGGAGATCTTGCATCCTGTTCCATCAGATGCTCATCGAATGCAAGGAAAGAAGCAATTGTTTTTATGCTCATGGTGTGAGAAAGAACAAGAAAATTCTACCGGCACTAGACATCAAAATTGGAAGGTATGAGATAAAGCTCAAACAAAGCAAAGAATTCATTCTTTACTTTTATGTCCCCACAGTTGTTCTAGTAATTATTTTTCTTGTGAGATTTTTTCTTTGTTTTTACTATTTTGCCGTAAGCGAAAGAATACACCTGTTGTTTTGAATTTTTTTATGAAAGAAATAAAAACTAATGTGCAATGGATTTCATTTTGCTTAGCCAAACTGTTTCCATCTGAAACCAGGTGAAGTCTCTTGTTTGCCTCACCGTGGTGCAGTGAGGTCAGGTGGTGCTGTGGCTAAGTTGGGTGAGCAGCAAAGTTGACTGAGTAAGGGTAGCTAATTGATCGATCATTTGAGATGCTCGGTCAGGGATAGAGATTGATGATAACTGAGGTAGACTGTTGGTGGGAGAATGATTAAGGTGCAGTGCGACAAGGTCAATCTAGTTAGTAGTAGCAAGCGTAAAGAGTAAGAACAGCAAGATGAGGGATTGCAGTCTAATTATGAGCAGTACACAATGTGACAACTTTAGTTAGACCAATTCAAAAGATAACAACAATAATGACCAGTCTGACAAAGTTGATTGAGTCTAACTACAGTAGTGATTAATCATATAGATATTAAAATTTGGAATTAGCAAATATGCAAGAATATGTAAGAGTTTTAATCATAAGAACTACCATTTATGAAAGACAATAGGTAGGATGAGTACTATTATTTTTAATTACAATTCAAACATGTACTTATTGACTTTATCTAAATATCCTTGAGTACTAACAAGTAGAAACACACAAATGCTCAATTATAGAGCGCTAATTATTATCATCCCAAATTAATTAGGATATAATTATTTTCGTTGATCAACTATTTTGAATGATGATAAATGTTTAACAAATTTTTTTTAATAATTTCTAAAATAATTTATTAAAAATAATTAGTTGACTTAGACTTTGATTTTTTTTTTTTTTTTGGTGTGTGTTTTAATGTGATGGCATAAGGTTACTTGCAGAATCAGTTGGATTCGATACCGGATGAAGGGTCTAAAATCTCTTCTGATTTTAGATGAATTCTTTCTTATTTTGTCACCGTATCAAAGAATTTTATCTCTTTGGTGATTTATCCTCTCTTTTGTCAGTGCTCTGGGACGGATAATAGGAGATTACTAATTAGACAGATTCTCAATTTTTATGAATAAATGATCTGTGTCAGTTATTTTATTATGTGAATAGTTATATAATGTCATTGTTCATTTCGAATGAGCTTATCGAAGTTTAGTCACCAGTGGAACGTTGAAAAATCGAATGGTACCCAAAAAAAACGCTTAAAGGGAGTGATGCACAATAGAGCGAATAAGAATCCGCTTCTCATTCAGATGAAAATTTATCTATTCTCATCTAAAGAAAAGGAGATTTAAAATGTTATTAATTCATCCTAATCCCTAATCCCTTTTATAATTTGATGACACAATCTATTCTTTATAAAATAATAGAAAATTCGAATCTTTCTAATAAAAACTTAACTAACTTTTGTAAACAAATTAAATATTTTTTTAAAAGTCCTAACTAATTATAAAAATGAACAACTCAAATAATTTTTAATAAATTAAATTCGTGACTGCGCTATTCTCACTAATCGAAGAAAATTCAATGTCTAGTTGAGTTATTCTGTAATTAAAGCCCATAATTAAAGTCGTCATAACTCGATAACGATAATAGTTATATAAAAGTCATTATGCTGTCATGAGTTCAAAGTCCAATCAATCACTGGCGGAACGTTGAAAATTCAAACTGGTACTTAAAAACAAAAAGGCTAGCTATTGGTTAAAACCAAAAGGAGTTTCTTATTTTTATCATTTAAAAATATTTTACTTTAAAAATATTAGAAGGACATTTTATTTAATTTTTCATTTTAAAAAAATTCTTATTCCAATGCTTGTGTGAAAGACCAAGTAAATTTCAATTGAATTATTTTAAGTTATCAAAATTATTATATCAATCGATCGTACTAAGAATATATTGGGGAACGTTAAAAATATTTTAATTAAATTTAAGTAATTTGATAGAGGGTATCTGAATATAACATTATGTTTTAGGTGTAATAATTTTAATTAAATTAGAATAATTTTAAAATAAAAAGTATTTTTAAGATAAAAAATAAAAATAGGACCACCAAAGCTTTTGTACAGGAAGAATATTGGTCAAATGATTTATAAGTGTGTGATGATGTATTTACGTTTGAATTAGATGATAAAAAACATATCTTTCGTGATTTTTTTATTTAATTAATTGTGAGATCGATAATGAAAGGGATGATATTATCTGAACAATCAACTGATTAGAAGCTATCCATGTCTATGATCTTATCGTGGCGTGTTTGGCAATGACATATGTATGGTTGTAATAGTCTAAGTTATCGATGGCACGTAGAAAATTCCAAAAGATAGAAATTTTAGTACTTGTCAAATTTTTTTTTTGACGTCAAGTATTTAAATTTTCAATTCGATTAATTTCTGAAAGTGATCGATTCTGTCTCATGAATATTCGAAATGCCTCACCGACAATTTAATCGTGTAAAATCGCAGTCCAAGTAGTCTCCATCGGCCAACAAAGATAAATCAAGAAAAATGTTCATAGTTTTTTTACGGTTTAACTAGGACTTTACAATCGTGTCATTCTTGAACAATGATTCAATATCGAAATTGTACTCTATTTACCAAATAAACTCCTGAATCTCATAGTCATCCAAATAAATTTTTTCTAATCAAATTTTAACTAAATTATAATCACACCGATCATGCTCTCTATTTGAGCTTAATTTTATAACAATATGCTTTTTAGTAGACAAGATTGATCAAAAACATTGTGCTTGACTCAATTTTTATTTGTGTTTTTTTAATAATTAAACAAGTTTAAAAACATTGAGCTAAATTACTTGTTTACAATTCCATGCACTCACCTCATAATATAATATTGTTCAGTTGCATTTTTAATTTTGCTCATCAAATTAAACAAACTCCTACGAAACAAGAGATATACACCACACACACTGTTTTACTCTCCTTCTGTAGCCTTGGCTGCCATTTATAATTCGGAACCAGTTTCGATCGGTATTCAGATCTGGATAGTTTTGATGCCATCTGTAGGCCGGACTTCCATTAATGATGTATATGTATATATGTCTGGGAGGAGCAAAGAAGCTTCCACGGGAAAAATCTAATGGCTAGTGTAAACAGGTATTGCATCATAAGATAATGGGTCAATCTCTTGCAAATATAAAGATGACATTCCTCTATGCGCTAGTTACTAGTTTTAATGGTCAAAAGTCTATTGTAATTTATCTTCTTTACGATGATCTGAAGACGGACTGATAAAAACCACTAAATTAGAGCATCCACAACCCTTCTCTATTATAACATCCTCCACCTCATTAAAAAGTATGGGGTCCACTGCCACATATTCATTATAACAACATACCTCTTTCACCCACAACCCTTTTAACATTAACACTCATTATTTATGGGTCCCACCGTCCACTCAATTATCTTAAAATTATATCATATTAAATAAATATATTTTAAAAATATTTTAAAATATTTAAATATTTGCAATAGTTAATTTTCGACGGCTAATTGCAACAGCTAGTTTCCAACGACTATTTTACAAAATTATAATAATTGAAAATTACATTAATCGAAATGAGAAATACAATAATTAAAAATTACAATCACTCGAAAATATAATAATACTAGAAAATGAACGTTGAGTAAACAATTTAGATATTCCATCTCGACCTAATATCCTGGCATAGACATTCATGTATGATAAGTTGCTCTCTGCATCTGCGATGTGTCTTTTGTTCATTCGATATTTTATACTCCTTTAACTAGTGACGATTCTTAGCTTGATTTGGACAAAGCGACTTTTGCTTTAATCTCCTCTACTTGAGTTGTTTTTGCTTGGATCGACTTGGACTTCTTCACGCTTGTATACTCAGTGAACTTTGCGAAAATATTATTATAGTTTATTGACAGATCTTCCATAGTCGATTTTACTTTGCCTTTTCCCATTCTTTTCTTTATACATCCCGTTGGGCCGAATATCTTCATCATCTAGGTTTATACTCACATCTTGGTTGGAGGAGGTATTGCTTGCTCCCGACTCTGAGGTCCTCATCTTTTTTGTGGTCACAAAGTGATCAGTGGACTGTGGAGTAAACATTGGGCAGTCTTTGACAATTCTCCATACATGCTCAAGATTGAATGCAATGTCATTGTTTTTGGATCGATATTTTTCGTACGCAAACCTTAATATATCTTCGTCACTATGACCGCTTCGATATGAACTGTAAACACTATTGTAATTTGCGTTGAATTGATATACCTTCTTTTGGATTGTATTGTGCCAATGTGACCGTATAACATTTGCACTTCTGGTGTTTGAATCTGAAGGACGATTCTCATTGTAGTAGCTTGCAACACGTCCCCAAAAAGTATATGCCTTTTGATCATTGTCGATTATTGGATCATCGCTGATAGTGACAAAACTTCTCTCTAAGACTTCGTCTTGACCTTTGTCGACAGGCGCTTTCTTGTACCTCGGATTTGAAATCGTTTTTTCAAAATTGACCACCTCGATTGGAGATTCACGGTCGGAAAGTTGAGTCTCGGGACAAAAGTCGAATTCTGAGTTCATTCGACATTGGAGGAGTGAAAGGCATACCAGGTTGTATGCGAGTACCATATCCATGAACAAACTGACGTAAAATACGGATGGCTCATATTTTGCCAATATTAATTTGGAAGTGGTTGATATGGACCTCGAGGAGCATAATTGGATGATTCGTAGAATTTCCAAAACTTTGGAAATTTTGAAGATTTAATGGAGAAGCGGTATATTTGGAAATGGATGTGGGTATTGATAATTTGGTGGAATTTGTGGATTTTGAGAAGATGAATATTCTTGTGGGTTGCTGGTAGAATTCAAGAAATTGGTAAAAAATGCTCTATTATTTTCATCCATTTCGGATAGAAAATAAGATTGCAGGAACCTAACAAAATAAATGGGAAGGATATTTAGAGAATAAAATTGGAGAGTATAGTGAGTTGGAATGAAAATATGTGTGCATTTTGATGGATATATATAGATGAAATTTCGAACTAGCCGTTATAAAATAACTATTAAAAAATTAATTAATTTATTTCAAATTGACCATTTAAATAACCGTTAAATAGCCGTTCAAATTTTTTTTTTTTTTATAATTAAAAAAAATATATATAAGGTGGTGGGCCAGCCTAGCTGGCCCACCACATATGCCACTTGAACGCATTCAATTCCTTGAACGCGTTCAAGTGGAGGGGTGTTATAACACCCCTCCACATTGCATTGAATGAGGAAGGGGTGTTATAACACCCCTATTAACACCTGCGTTGCAGGTGCTCTTAATGAATTTCAATCATTACATCACGGGAGGAGCAAAGAAAAGTAATGTCACTGGAAGAGCTCTCTATCTAAGTCTCAACCAGTGTTCTTCTGATATAATACGTACATTTTAGCTTTGCAAACTTCACTTTCTATTCAGCTTTAAGTGTGGACCTTCGGGGACATGACGGCCCCAGTGACTAGAAGAAGACATAAATAATATATTCAAATCTGATATCTACAAATGCTCAATTATATATCTAGCACTAATTAATTGAGTATTATCATTTGCACGTTGAAGAATAATATGTATGATTCTTATCAACATCAATTATTCTAGATGGTCATTAATATTCAAAGCAGATCATTCCTTGTTTATTTTTTGACATAATATATTAAAAGGTTGACTTGACTCCACTGGTCCTAAACGTTAAGTGAACGCGCGAGTCTAAGGTGACTTAAATATATGCCACATCTTCGAGTCGTGTAAATTTAAGTGGGTTCCAACTAGTTCAATTATTAGAATCTGGTTGCCGTGTGGCGTGTGCTTGGAATGAGAGGATACAAAGTCAAGTCATCTATGACGACAAAAAATTCCACGAGATAGAAACTGAACACCTAATGCAAGCGATACTTGTCAAACTTGATTGTACCTGACTCGAATAAGTAGCTGCCTATGCATGGATAATGAGGACGGTATTGATCTATCGATCAGCTAATTAATTAGAAGTTATGCATTCAGCAGCAGCACTCGCCATGTCTCTGCTCTTTTTCCAACTGCTGCTTTTGCTGCTACCTGCAGTTGCATCTGCTGTGCCTGTGCCTGACAGCGGATGCCCGACTAGATGCGGCGAGGTGGAGATCCCTTTCCCCTTCGGCATCGGCGCTAATTGTTCCATGGGAATATACTTCAATCTGACCTGCAACGCCACCGTCAAGAAGCCATTATATTACCATGTTGAGGTCCTCAGTATTTCATTGGTGATGGGCCAAGTGCGCATGCTCAACCCCATATCCTCGGCGTGTTACAATCCAAATTACCAGAGCGTCACTTACTCAGACTGGAGTTGGAATCTGGAAGGCACCCCATATAGATTCTCTGATCTCCACAACAAGTTCACTGTCATCGGCTGCAACACACTTGCCGTCATAATGGACAATAGCTTCGCCAGTAGCTGCGTGTCCACGTGCCAGAGCGAACAGAGCATCATCAACGGCTCCTGCTCCGGCACGGGTTGTTGCCAGACTTCCATACTCAAAAATCTCAAATACTATGAAGTCTATTTTGATGAGGGTTTCAACAGCTCGGATATTTGGAATTTTAGCAGATGCAGCTACGCCGTCTTGTTGGAGGCCGAGTGGTTCCAGTTTCAGACATCTTACATCACTACGAACCGATTGATGCACATTAACAGTGATGGCAAGGTGCCAGTGGTCATGGACTGGGCCATCGGCAACGAGACGTGCGAGGTAGCTAAGCGCAACCTAACCTCTTATGTTTGCGTCAGTGCTCACAGCGACTGTGTCGACTCCACCAATGGCCCTGGCTATCTCTGCAACTGTTCCAAGGGATACCAAGGCAATCCTTACGTCTCCAACGAAGACGGATGCAAAGGTCTGTCTATACCAATCGATTTATTCTGCTTTCGATTGTGTTTTACCTTTTCTGACTTCGATGGTGCATGCCTAATGCTGTAGTTTTTGCACTTCCATTTTAGACATCAACGAATGCAATCTGAAACCAAATCCATGCTCAGATGGCATCTGCCAGAACCTGCCCGGTAATTACAGTTGTGACTGTCCCGAAGGCACGCACGGAAACGCTTACAATGGAACATGCATCCCAGCACAGTCTCAGGCCCTTCCCTTAGTTGCGAAGGTGGCTATAGGTAAGAAGCTTCTCTTGAATCCGCCATGAATGACATTAATTAACCTCGGATGATCTTTAAATATGTCATTCGAATCATTAAATATTATTGGTGTATGAAAAGGTTTGCATGATTAGGCCAGCATAGTTAGGCGAACACGGACACCCCATCTGCCCTTAAATTCATAGCAATTAAATCGTCAAAATTTAACGAAAAATAAAATAAAATCTCATAACATAAAGATGACATGTATGTATGAACCTTGCAGGTGGTTGCAGTGGTGCAATCGTTTTGTTACTTTGTGGTATGTGTCTCTATATAGTCTATCAAAGAAGAAAACTCGAAGAGATGAAAAGAAAATATTTCAAACAACATGGAGGCCGTGAATTAGAGGAAAAGATGAAGCTAGAAAAAGGTCTCAACAGATTTAAAATATTTGGAAGCAAAGAATTAGAGAAGGCAACCAATGATTTTGATGATAAAAATATAATTGGGAGAGGAGGAAACGGAGTTGTGTATAAAGGAGTTTTGGAAAACCAAGTTGTTGTTGCTATAAAGAAACCTAAGATTGTTAATGAGGATTTAAAGAAACAATTTGGAACAGAGACACTTATTTTATCGGATGTTAACCATGTCAACATAGTTAAGCTCTTAGGCTGTTGTTTGGAGATGGAGATGCCATTGTTGATATATGAGTTTGTCTCAAATGGAACTTTGTCTCAGTTAATTCATGAAAATGAGAACCTAGCTTCATTTTCTTTGGATACTCGACTACAAATTGCTTATGAGTCTGCTGATGCTTTGGACTACTTGCACTCAAAAGCTTCACCTCAAATCATTCATGGAGATGTGAAACCGTCTAATATACTTTTAAATATGGATTACACAGTAAAAATTTCAGATTTTGGAGCTTCAAAGCTGATTCCCAAGGGGGAGAAACAATTTGCTACATTGCTGCAATTTACTCATGGTTATATTGATCCAGAGTGCTTGATGACTTACGAGTTGACCTATAAAAGTGATGTTTATAGCTTTGGCGTAGTTCTCTTGGAGTTATTTACGGGTAAAAAGGTTATTAATTTCGAAGAATCTGAACAACAAAGGAGTTTAGTTTCGACTTTTACTATGTTAGAGAATCAAAATAGGTTTTCAGAGATGCTGGACAATCAAGTGAAATTGGAAGCTAATATAGAATTCATTCAAGAACTTACTATACTTATTAAGCAATGTTTAAAGTCGAAAGGAGAAGAGAGACCGACTATGAAAGAAGTAGCTGAGGAGCTAAACGGATTGAGAACTCTTAAGCAACATCCGTTCATAGTACAACACAATGTTGAAGAAATGGAGAGCTTGCTTGGTGGGTTGTCAAATGTTAACCATGTTGATCGGAATACTACTTTCAACATAGAGAGCAAACTTATGGAACGGAGCAATATGCAAGGCTAGCTATACTAGAGACATGAGCTCATCTAGTGTTGTTGCTTTGTATATGTATTTATTGCCTAGTTTTTAAATCCTCGCGAGTGTGCTTTTTATTTAATTAGTTTTTAATTCTATGTATTTATGTGTGTGTGTTGCCTTGTTTTCTAAATAATTTTTATGTGTTATTGTGTAGAATAATATTCACTTCAATTGACTCTTGAATGTTTATGTGTTATGTGTTATTGTTTATATTAATTGTTGTTACTACAAATTTGTAAAATACAAACCCCAACTAAGAACACCTAATTAATCAATTAAGGGGCACACTCTCCTTTTATCCAATCAAGTTTTAACTAAATTATAAGCATCATGCTTTCTATTTGAGTTTAATTTGATAACAATGTGCTTTTTAGTAGACAAGATTGAACAAAAATATTGTGCTTGGCTCGATTTTCTTGTGTTTTTTTTAATAAACAAGTTTCAAAATATTGAGCTCAACTCGACTGCATGACTTGTTTACAATCCCATGCACTCACCTCATAATACAATATTGTTCAATTGCATCTTTTATCATAACTGTTTGCTCATCAAATTAAACAAATCCTAGAAAACAAGAGATACCAGACACACAGTTTTATGCTCCTTCCTCAGTTTGTCTGTATCCTTGACTGCCATTTGTAATTCTGAATCAGTTTCGATCAGTATCAGGTCTGGTTAGTTTTTGGTGGCATCTGTAGGACTTTCAATGGTGAGCAAAGAAAAATAGTGCTTCTCCCAACCATCAAGCAGTTTTCCTAATATACCACATTTTAGCTCTGCAAACTTCAATTTCCATTCAGCTTCAAGTGCAGACTTTCAGGGATACTACGGCTCCAGTGAATTATATAAAGAATATATTCAAACCAGATGCCTACAAATGCTCAGTTATATATATATATATATAGAAATGATCTCCTGCATTGCACTCGTCCGCTCCCCGTTGATCCCGCACCACTGTTGGCATCATCGCCGCGCCGTTCGGTCACCATCGGCCGTCGGATCGGGCGCGATCGACGCGTGACTCGCCGGCGCTCCGGCGGTGATCAGTTTCCGGCCGGTTAGCACACAGAATCAGCGCAAACTCCCGGAAACAACCGATTCCGCGACGCGTGATGCGCGCCACCGCCATCGCCGGGCGGATCCGGTCGAGTGCGGTGAAATTCGGCCAGCGGACGGATCGACAACCGACGCCGGTCCGTCCGGTATAATCGGTCAGCCGCGATTCGGCCCGCCGGTGGCCGAATGGTGGCCGAAATCGGTCGCCAGAATCGGGCGGCCGATTTCGGCCGCGTGCGGGCCGGAATCCGGCGTCGGACGGACTGGCGTCGGCTTCCATTCCGTCCGTCGTCGGATTCCGACAGCAATTCGACCGGAATCCGGCCCGATCGCGATCAGGCGGTGCGCGCCAGCCGCCGGCGCGTGAACCGTCGGTCCGCCGGTTTGCGTCGGATCGGATGCTAATCGGCCGAAACCGATCACCGTCGCGTCGATCGCGTCGATCGGCGCCGTGATCGATGGGCGGCGGCGACGGCGACAGTGGCGCGGCATCGACGTGGAGCGGACGAGCGTATAGAAATTTATCGTGCAAGAGATAATTTCTCTCTCTATATATATAATTATGTGTAACAGTCAAGTCACCAATGGCACGTAGAAAATTCCACGAGATAAAGATTGGAATCATTATGCAGTCAACTATAATAGTCAAGTCATCGATGGCGCGTAGAAAATTCCACGAGATAAAAATTTGACACCACTAATCCTGACACTACTTGTCAAACTTAATGGTACTAACTTGACTTAAATATGCCCGGGCCCTATCTCTGACTCCTGCAAATTTGTTGGACAATATACACGGCTGTTCCAGGGGTTCCAACTAATGGAATTATTATAATCTTATTTCGTTGTGTCTGGGATGAGCAATGAGAAGCACGCACAGTTCAATACGTAAAAAAAATAAGCCCGTAAATTAATCAAGTTTTCTTAAATAAATTTAATATTTGATATATATCAAAGTCAATTAAAAAAAAATTCAAATTGGATCTCAGATCCTAAACGAAATTAAAAAAATTAGGTTCTATTGTTGTTGTAAAATTTAAAAATTGGATCTTATAAAATATTTTAAAAAATTGAGCCCTGCTGTTCTTCTCTCAAATGTTGTTGTAGACATCAATATGATTATTATCGACATTATTTATCCAGGATGACCATTAATATTTAACGCAAATCCCTTGTTTAATTTCTGAAACAATATATTAAAAGGATGACTTGACTTCCATGGTGTAACGTGAGGTGCACGAGTTTAACTTGACTTGAACATGTCACAGTTTGACTCGTGTAAATTTGTTGAAAAAATCCATCGGATAGAAATTGGACACCAATAAATAAATGCTAGAGCATTACTTGTATCGCCACCAATAATTAAGTCTTTAATAAATATCTGTCTATGCATAGATAATGTGGATGAAGGCGGCCATGTATCTGTTCTTCTCCCAATTGCTGCTGCTACCTGCAGTTGCATCTGCTGTGCCTGTGTCTGACAGCAGATGCCCGACTAGATGCGGCGAGGTGGAGATCCCTTACCCCTTCGGCATCGGCGCTAATTGTTCCTTGGGAATAGACTTCAATCTAACCTGCAACGACACCATCAAGAAGCCATTCTATTCCAATATTGAGGTCCTCAATATTTCGTTGGTGATGGGCCAAGTGCGCATGCTCAACCACATATCCTCGGCGTGTTACAATCCAAATTACAACAACGTCACTTACTCAGACTGGTCTTTGAGATTGAATCATAGCCAATATAGGTTCTCAGATCTCCACAACAAATTCACTGTCATCGGCTGCGATACTCTTGCCTACATAATCGACGACCATAGTGAGAACTCTAACTACACCAGTGGCTGCGTGTCCATGTGCCAGGACGAACAGAGCATCCCCAATGGCTCCTGCTCCGGCATGGGTTGCTGCCAGACTTCCATACCCAAAAATCTCAAAAACTATGTTGTTGATTTTGACGAGCGTTTCGACAACTCGGATACTTGGAGATTTAGCAGATGCAGCTACGCCGCCTTGTTGGAGGCCGAATGGTTCCAGTTTCAGACATCTTACATCACCACGGACACACTGATGCACATTAACAGGGATGGCAGGGTGCCAGTGGTCATGGACTGGGCCATCGGCAACGAGACGTGCGAGGTAGCTAAACGCAACCCAACCTCTTATGTCTGCATCAGCAATAACAGCGTGTGCGTCAATTCCTCCAATGGTCCTGGTTATCTCTGCAACTGTTCCGAGGGATACCAAGGCAATCCTTACGTCTCCAACGGAGACGGATGCCGAGGTCTGTCTATATATACCAAATCAATTTAATTATTCTGCTTTCAATTGGTTTTTAACTTTCTGACTGAAATAGTGCCTGATGATACTGTAAATTTTGCACTTCCATTTTAGACATCGACGAATGCAATCTGAAACCAAATCCATGCTCAGATGGCATCTGCCAGAACCTGCCCGGTAATTACAGTTGTCACTGTCCCAAAGGCACTTACGGAAACGCTTACGGTGGAACATGCATCCCAGCACAGTCTCAGACACTTCCCTTAGTTGCGAAGGTGGCTATAAGTAAGAATGACATTAACTTCGGAAAGATCTTTAAATATGTTATTCGAATCATTAAATATTATTGGTGTATGAAAAGGTTTGCATGATTAGGCATATATAGTTAGGCGAACACGGACACCCCATGAGCCCGTAATATCCGTTGATGGCTCTCACTCACTTTTATTATGAATTCATATGAGAAAATTTTCGTCTCTCAAAATAGAAGTACAACACCAAATATCATTTATGTACTTGTTTTATCACTTGTAGCAGCAAAGTGATAGACTCAACCACTTAAGAAAAATAAGAACATAAAAATACTCATGATATAAAATTGATATATATGTATACTTTTGCAGGTGGTTGCAGTGGCGTAATCATTTTCTTATTGTGCATTTTGGGTCTCTGCATAGTCAATCGAAAAAGAAAACTTTGAAGAGTTGTGAAGGAAATATTTCAAACAACGTGGAGGTCATGAATTAGAGGAAAAGAAGAAGCTAGAAAAAGATCTCGACGGTAAAGAATTAGAAGAGACAACCAATCATTTTGATGATAAAAATATTATTGGGAGAGAAAGAAATGGAGTTGTGTATGAAGGAGTTTTGGAAAATCAAGATGTTATGGCTATAAAGAAATCTAAGATTATATTATTAATGAGGACTTAAAGAAATAATTTAGAACAGGACTATGTAATATCAATCATATAAACCAATAAAATAATATTTGTTAATGTGCTGAATGGTTTTACTAGGTCCAATGAAGAATAATTTTGTCTGAGATTAAACAAATGGACCAATGAATTTTAGCTATTATTCTTTTATTTTAATTATATTCCTTTTTTTAGCTTGCATACAATATTTAACTAAGAATATTTTCTATATTTTTTTTTTATCTTTTTATTGATTTGCATTCTATACGTAAAAAATAAGACTCTTTAATTGCAGTTATTCTATTTATCGAAGATATTTTTTTTTGTTCCGGGAAAAAAGTGTATTTGATATTTCCTAAGAATAATTCTATTAATATGGTATAAATTTTTCTCAATGAATTATGAATTAGTACACCTTTTTTATTCTCATCTCCATTTTTAAAATAATAAATGCAATTATATATATAAATCAACCCGAACAAGTAATTTGAAATGTTGGCGATGGAGCCTCTAGCCGTTGTGATTTTGTACCTACTATTATAAAATTATAAAATTAAATTTTTGCTAATTTTATTATAATAACTAAAATATAGAAATAAATAATAACTAATAATATTAAGCACGGTGCAAATTTTTTCTTGTCTCGCAATGTTAAGTGTCAATTTTATTTTAATTTTTATAATTTAATTTTGTCTGAGTAATTTTAAGCATAAATAATTTTTTTTTGTCATTCAAATATCAGATAAATAGAATTTACGCACACCAACTTTAAAATATAGATGAATTTAAATTTTAATTCTTTTATTTATTTTTAAGTATTTTAAAACACCGTAGATCATGTTACATAAATATTATTAAAATTTTATTATTAGAATTTTTTTATAATATTTTTTTTTTCCAAAATTGAAAGAGTATTTATATATCAATAAATAAATAAATAATAATAATATATTAACTTATTTATCTATATATATCGATATGTATAAATAGAGGGAAGGTTTTGAGTCGGGCTTGTAGTCTTCTTCAAGACACCAGCCCTAATTTGACTACTAGATGCTACTCCGGTGACCACCGCAACTGTCGTCGAGAGGAGAAAGGATCTCGTTCTCCTTCTAGATCAAGGGGCGCTGGCGACGGATCGAGCTAGGGTGCGGGATGGGCGAAGGAAGGAGAATAATGGAGTGGGCGGGGCGGGCGGAGCACTTGGGGGGAATCCCGCGGCCGTGGGAGCCTTCGCTCACATGCTTCCTCAACTAACTCCACCTCTGTATACTGAAGTCCCTCCCTATCGGCGCGCCCTCCTCTCGCTCCAACTGAGTTCGATTGAAATATAATTTGTGAGTATTTTATCTCCAACTGAGTTGGATCGAAATATAATTTGTGAGGATTTTGTAGTATTCTATGCATCTCGATATGATATATTGCAACAATACACCGCTCTAGAGTGATGATACAATAATGGAGAATGCACATTCACCATGAAATTATGATTCTAGGATGGCAAATATCACAACAAACTGAAAAAAATAATCTGAAAATGAAGACTCAGAGTGGATTGAGAAGGATCAGATTATACCTGATACCAAATCGAAGGAACAATCTAGACTATGATGTTCTATGCGTCTTTGCAAAATGAGGAGATATGTGGGCAGGAGCAGTGTGATAGCCAACAATCAACACTGTAGAACGAGAGGAGAAATTAAGACGTGGCTTTGCAGTCAAAATGGTCGGAACAATAATTAGTTTATCAGGTTATTTATCCTAGATTGTTGTTTTGTTAAGATCAGTTATAAGAATATTTTCCCACGATTGATCTACCATGAGGTCATATCTTCACTAATACAAAGATCATCTTGTTTAGTTAGTTCAGGGTTTCTTGACGCCATCTGAACCTTCTCGACCTGTTAATTTTGATTGACTTGAGTGGCATAATTCTAGGATTGTGGGTTTCATTAAACATGATAAGAAGAGACATTGATAGTTTGTAGTTAAGGAAATTGTGCTTAAAATGAAAATTTATATGGAGATTCACAGTCTATATCGGAATTTCTCGATCCCCATGTACTATCTTTGTCATCTGCCATTTTAAGGTAAGGAACTTGAGCTCTTTTCTGATTCAACATATGTAACCAGAATCTTTCCTGTATTAGCCAGTAGCATCAACTATTAAATGAATCTGAATGTTTGTGCTGATATCTGAGCAGAAACCTTCACATCAAAAGGTTTATGGATCATGGACATTGTGATTACACATGACATGTAGTAGAGGTTCATTTTTCCTATGCCTTTATTTTTCTATCCTGTATTCCCGTTATTGATTTGTCACATTATTTTCTTGTTGAACAAATCAGCAATATAGTTTATGTACACCATTTTTATCTCAAAAGTGATGGTATTTTTTTTTATAATTTTTTTTCACCATATAACAGATTGGATGACCCACTTATGTGGGGTTTTAAGGGTTTCCCAACTACGGATGCAAAACTTGCAAGGTGGGTTCTGGCAGCAGAGGACATATGCTTAAAAAATAAGGCTTGTTCCACTTTGTTGTAGTATTTACTTATAGGTTTTTGTACATCGACGTTTCACTATTCAGCTACTATCATGTAAGTTGAATCATTCTCTTTGCATGTATAAATAACAAATCTTATTAGAGAGATCCTCTCTATATATAAGAGGAAGTGCACATTATCTGAGGAACAACTCAGATAACTCTATTTATTAAAAGAATTAATGGTTTCTTTTAAAAAAAATTCTACTTCCTTAGATTTGTGTTATTTTTCCTCTCTGTTTCACAGATTGATTTTCTTACACAGTGCCATTATGACAGGAAATTAAATTGACATTAAACTTCACTCCGCAGGCATTTCTCTAAGGTTAACATAAGATGCTCTATAATATTATTTCACTTTCATATCAACCATATTGGTGGATGTCTTTCCGTTTATTTTTATTATCAGTTGGAAAATAATGAGAGTTTAATTTACAGGGAAATGCATACCAATAAACAAGGGTGGAGGAATTTATCAAGAACATATGAATGAATCTCTTGAAGTACTAGGTCATGGAGTATGGGTTGGTTCACTGCTTTGTAATGTTTATTTTGTCATATCTGACTCTCGTTTCCTTCTAAGAGTACCTGGCTGAAGTTTTCCTGACGGTATTATTATGCTTTTAACAGTTGCATACATTTCCTGAAGGAAAAGTGTCCCAAATTAGTGCTCTTATTAAGCGTCTGAAATGGGGAACTGCTAGTCTCATTGTTCGTGCACCCGTCACCCCTATTGTTTTACCTATTGTCCACTCTGGTTTTGAGAAGGTATTGTTCATGTTCTGTTACCTTCCTGAATTATTGCAAACCTCATTATTTTTGCATAGATGTTAACCACTGATATAACATTACATAGAATTCAATTTAGGGATAAGAACGATATTGTCTTCTCCAAATAGTCGGGATTAATATTACTTTTTGATGAATGGTTCAGTATATTAATTATTTCTTGCTTGTAAGTCTCACTGAATCATTGGTTCAACACATAATAATGAGACTATTCAGATGACTTGCTGAATCAGTTTATTCGAGTCTCATTATTTTCTCCATTTTTTTAAAATCGAACTTACAGGTCATGCCAGAGAAATCATTCTTTGGAAGGCGGCCCCCAGTAGCTCTATGTAACAAGAGCATCAGGATTGTAGTTGGTGAACCAATCGAGCTCGATCTAGGAAGGTTAAAGCAGGAGGCTAGGAAAGCTACTCAAGATGCACATTTCCATAGTTTAGGATGGCCAAAAATTTCTGCAGATGGCCTGGGTGAGGTCTCACAGCGATGGCTATATAATAACATATCCGATAGGATTCAAAGAGTGATGGAGAAGTTACGGACCATTTAACTCCAGGCTTTAGAAAACTCAGGATAATACAATTTTCACTATATGTGACTGGAAACTAAATTAAGTTCCAGATTTAGGATCTCTCATATCGATCCTTATTCTTTTAGGTGCTATATGTATAAACATTCAAATTTCCTCATTTTTGTCTACTGCTATAAGAATTAACTTTCCCACTTTTCTTAGACATTCAATCAATATCCTGGAGTATCTATTTTATAATTTTTTGCATTTGCTTTAATGAACCTACCTTCTTGACTAAATCATTCGTAACAAGATGACAAGCTTTTGAGACATCTTCTCGGCCTTCTGGGAACACGAGCACATGCTGTGCCAGCATCATCAATTCATCCATTCAGAATGGGTATGACAAAGGGAGGAGGAGTCCACCAACCACTCAGGTACTGCACTATTTGTACAATTCAACTCCGCTCCTTATTGCATGAATCATTCATGTGCATGTGTGTGAAACATGAAGAAACTGTCTAGGCACATGCTCTTAATTAGTCTGACTGATAGTTTGTTATTTATGCTCGGCAGTCTCTTAATCCAGTGGATCATACATGTATTTCAGTCAAGGAAATCTCTCATTAAATTCCATGTATATATTAAAGATTTTCCTCATCACTGCTAACTTAGCTTAATAATTTTCTCTCAATTGAAATTTCTTTTTTTTTTTTCAAGTGGTCTTTCAACATTTGTTCTTAACATAAAGATGTTTGGGGAGATGAGGTAATGCATTGATGTAGAAGTCTTAAATACCTTTTCTGAGCAACTTCGAGGTTTAAAAGGAGGTAGGTGGTTGTTGTTTCTCTCTCCAAGCTCAATTTTTGGGTCTCCATCGCTCAAATAGTCATGGAAAGTAATTGCTCACTAGCCACCATTAGTGTCATGTCGGAGGAGCTAACTTCAAGCTTTTGGAGTTTATCTCAAGTAATCTCTCAACTGTCTACTGATTACAAATTACATTGTTGAAATAGATCCTTGGGCTTTACACAAACGTCTTAAGCTTTTTTTTTTTTCTTTTTCTTTTAAACTGCGATCTGTTCCTTGCATCCAGGCATGCTTCGGTCCGATTTAGAACAAATAGGAATCAATCGGTTAAATTCGAAATCTAAGATTCCGAAACCAAATTAGAATCGTTCCGAAATTGAATCGGAATCATTTCGATTCCGATTCAGTTCGATTCCAATCGATTTTGAAACCGATTCAAAATTATTTCAGTATCGATTTTAGTTTTGATTTGGATCTGATTTCGATTGCTAATTTAAAGGTGGAAATTTTTAACATGTTAATATGTCTACGAGATTATTTTATGACAGAAAAAAAAATAGGATCATCGACGCGATAGGTGAATTTGAAAGTTCAAATTCAAAGAAGAATGTCCGGAACCATTTCGGAATCGATCCGGAATCGTTTTGAAATCAGTTCGGAATCGGTCCGAATTAAATTGATTTCAAAATTAAAATTTTAGAATCGAACTGATTCGAAATTGATTTTGAATCGATTTAAATCGGTTCCAACGTATACATATCCGAAATCGATTAGAATCGGACTGTAATTAAAATTGAGGAATCGATAAACATGCCATCTAAACCCCACAGATACTGAAAGTGAAGGAGTATAATATCCTGGGGTTGGAATAAATAATAGCAGTGTTTGTTTCTGTCTTAAAAATTAACAGTAAAACAGTTATTTTATTTTCTATAATTTTATATGGAACAAATATTTTTGTGCTGTATCGGAACAATAAAACGTTGACTCTTATGAAATCGTGATTCATAAATAATAGTTTATCCTTTAATTTATTTCAAAACAACTTTATCTTATCTATTTTTATTTTAAAGTAAATATATTTATATGTTACGTAATTCTTAAAAAAAAGTAATAATTAATTAGCAAAATAGATAGACTAGACTAGACTTTATGACTAGTCGGCTCATTGGGTCGCGTTGATTGAATGAATTAATTGAGTTAGTCTTGTGGGTCTTGATGATTTAGTAGGTCAAGTAGATCGACAAGGGGATGATTGTGACCAGGAGAGAAACTATGAGAAAGAGGCTATGTTCCCTTGGGAAAGTCTGCATAGATAGAACAACATAGATATTGTTACAAATAGAAAGAGATCGAATTTCAGTATGAGATCTAAAATTTTTATTTGGGCTCAGAAGTCTTTCGATGTTTCTGATCAACGGGTCAAGAGGCATAGTTCTTTCGTGATTTATCTTCTTTCATATCGTTTTTTGCTACAAATTAGTATATGGACTTGGCTTAATAGATAAATCACACTAGATTAGAAAAATCACCCGAGATAGATAAATTAGAAAAACAATATTTATAAATTATAATTTATTATGAAAACTATTTATTTAGACGAATTAGCAAAAATATTTATATATGGATGTGATTTATTTACTAAGAATAATTGTTATTCCTTGTTTGTGAATCAAATTCGCCGTAGTTTTATCACTCTAGCTCATTCGCTTGCAACTCCGCAGTAAACTATTTTCTACTGTCCATAAAGTTCTTTCTTTCTCGTTTGTTAGTAAATGACTGTGATACATATAAATAATAAATGACATGATCTGGTACCACAGTAGGAATCATTTATGAACTCTCTTGTTGGGTGATCACACTGCAAAAAGTGTCTCATTATTTTCACTTTGCAATCACACATCAAGTCCCTCAATAAATTTAGTTGTTGATCGATAGATAATAGTGTATTCGCATCAGCTTATCTGATATTCTGATTGTAATTAAAACTAATTAAGATGAGACTTTTTTTTTTTTTTCATTTCTGAAACATAGTAAACTCTGTGATCAAGGGCAAGAATAAGATGTACTTTCTGTCATTTCATTGACTTGCAGCTAGATTGGTGAAAGTGAACTCATGTGAAAAATTGCACAGCCATGACCTATTCAGATTGCAATAAAGACTTTTGCTCTTTTTTTTTTTTTACATCAATCACAACATTGAGGAATAATAGTTGGATTGCACATGCAGCTTGTCTTTTGTGCCAGGAGGAATATTGTCCACATAATACACTATATCATCATCGTCATCATCATACTACACTAATTAAGGAAGAAAAAAAAAGAAGAAGAAAAAGTCGTGTGATGTGTTACGCAAGGAAAGATACTTAGCATGCATAACCTCTCTGACCTAGTAATGACCGGCCATGGCCGGACACTGATGCAATGTTTTGGTGTTTTCCATAGTCGTGCAAGCCATTCTTTTACTAGGTCATCTGGTTCAATCAGAATTGATTTTGACCTGACTCGGCATTTACTCCTAATTTTTTGAAACTGATGCCTCAAGCTTGAACATGTGAGTTGGCGTGGACATGTATTCCATTATTTTTGCTTGTGAATTAAGACACAATGATTGGAGAAGTTGTTATATATATTTTTTTCGCACCCTAATCTTCTCTTTATTGTGCCATTTGTCCATTGCAATAGGTTGAAGGAATACTTATGCATTTTTTTTATACACGTAAATCTCTCTATACTGTGCCATTTGCCCATGGATGGATGATTTGTCTTGTGTGAAATCCAATTGTCTATAATTCCTTTAATTTTCTTTTTTGATTTTGATGATCATATACTTTGCCATTGTATTTTTTTTTAATTTTCTTCTCAGAACCTTCTTTGGGAACGTTGTCATTCATCTGTAAAGTTATTATGTGTCTATAATTCCTTTTTCTTTCAATTTTATCACCTTTAATTATTACATTCCGTCTTAGAATTTTATTTTATTGTCTTCGTGCTCTTTGCCCTATTCATCTACTATCAATTTAAAATTCAAAAATAGAGTCGGTAATGGATCGAATTATATATATATATATATATATTAAATTTTATTATAGTCATTTTTATATTGATATTCAATTTCTATTGTCATATATATATATATATATATATATATATAAACACCCTCGTCTCGTCGACGGCGGCGATGAAGACGGATCGGGCGATTCGGTCGGTTGGAATCCGGCGATTTCGCGATCGGCGATGGCGCGCCATTGCCGGCCGCGATCGGGCGATTCCGGCGAATCGCGGCCGAATCCGCCGACGACCGACCGATCGATGCGATCCGTCGGTATAATCGGTCGTCGCATTCGGACCGTCGGTGGCCGCCGAATCACGATCGAAATCGGCCGCCAGAATCGGGCGGCCAATTTCGACGGCGATCGGGCCGGATTGCGGCCAGAATCCGACGGCGAAAGGATCGCCGTCGAAATCGGCCGCCCGATATTGGCGGTCAATTTCGGTCGCGATTCGGCCGGCCGGTGGCCGAATGATGGCTGACCGATTATACCGGACGAACCGGCGTCGCCTGCCGGTCCGTCCGGTGTCGGATTCCGACCGCGATTCGGTCGGAATCCGGCCCGATCGCGGCCGGCAGTGGTCACGCCACTGTCGGTCGCGATCTTTGGTGATTTCCGGCCGGTTAGCGCTGGATTCCGGCCGGGAAACTCCCCCCGTCGGCGAGTGGTGCGTCGATCGTGTCCGGTCCGGTGGTGGCCGGACGGCGCGACGACGACGATGGCAGCGGCGGTGGGTCGACGAGGAGCGGACGATCGCGGATGGTTCGGGCGCGCAGGAGATCAAAAGCCTATATATGTATATATAGCATCCATTATTGCGCGCGACCGTGCGTGATGAATAAAAAATGTACAATAATTACATCGTGATGTCCACTCGAATTTGTCGACGGAAGATGAGATTTCGAACGGAATTCGATGAGCGGTGCTCCGACAGAAATTCGATCGCGATCCGATTGGCATCGGAGTTCGAGCGGATCATGATCGTTATCGGTCGGAATCCGATGTCGTTCGAATTTTGATCGGAATCTGATCGACCGTCGACGAATCCGAGCTGCGAGCGAATGAAATCGCAATGGAGGAAGTACTGTGCATTTTTCATTCATTGTGCAATCGCGATCGATCGGATAATAGATAAATCGTCGCGCACAAATAGCACAACGAACGACGCTCAAGATATTAAACTCGATATATATATTGATATTGATTGGTACTAGTTCATAATCGACAGACATATCTCGGCTAACATATTGACACTGATTGACATGGTAGTCATTAAAGGCAGATGTCCAACAATGCACCATGGGCTGGGGGTCTCACACGATAAAGCAAATATACTTCCATGTCCACGTCAATGGGACACGTTTGTCGCATTAAATAAAGCTCTGTCTCCTATCAATCATACGCATAGCATTAAGTACGCCCATGCGTCTGTCGTATTTATGAAGATAATGCCTTATATCATTCATAAATATGATAAACCATCATCTTAAAGAGCTCATGCCCATCATACTTTCTGTAGAGTTCCATGGGGATTGATTCGTCTATATAATGGTAACTTGAAGAGTTCAGAAGAGATTCGAATTTTCTAATCCACGTCTCTTTACATTGCATCTCTTGCTCCTTTTTTTATCGATTCCTGATTTGAACATTGGAGGGGCATAGCCGAGATCTCCTTCGACGCCTTTAACAGTGTTTCTTTTTTAGATTTTCCTCTCACTCATCCGAGATACATCAATGGGCCTCACCTCGGGCGAGTTGTTGATCCTCGCCGGTGGAAACTTCCTTCTCCGTGTCTCAACCGAGATATATATATATATATATATAAACTTTATATTATTTTTCATTTAAATCGAGTCATCTATTTTCGAAGAAAATTGACATCAATATCATACATGAGCATTTGTTTTTCTTCTAAAATTACCTTTGATATACACTTTTATTCCCAATTTAAATCGTAAGTTATTTTTTAAAAAAAAAATCAAATTATTGAGCACTTTCTATGTACTATAGTCCAAATGAATTGACACCCTAATTATTTAAAACAATTTATTTTCGATTAAACATAGGGCCTAAAATAGAAATTTCCCAATTAATTACATTTTTGTCTTCGATGGAAAAAAAAGGAAGCGGCCTTTGCCTTCAAGTTTAACTCTTCTGCTGCTTCTCTCTCTCTCTCTCTCTCTCTCTTCCTCTATTTTAGTGTGATTTATTTAATCCTCGTGACCCGCGACGTCTCCCCTTTGGCTACTTCGAATCCGTCCTCCCTCTTTAATGCCGTCCGATTAGATCTAGTCACGGAGGAGAGCAGAAAGCGGAACCCAACGCTGGCAGCAGCAGCGGCGGCGGCTGCAGCGGCCGAGGAGGAAGAAGGAGATGGCAGATGGCGTTGTTTGCTGCTGTCGGTGACCGTCGCCAGATAGGGTTTTGATTTCTTTATTTGCTCGCTCGCTCATTGTGCGGGTGGGGCATTCGACTTCGTGCCGACCACATTTGAGCCTGGAATCGTCGTCTCGGTTTGCAAGGCGGTGACTTTGTTGCCCGATCCCTCATTTTCGTGCCGACCACAAGTTCCCACCTCTCGATCTGTTTATTCTCTTCTGGAGGTGTCTAGTGTAAGCTCAGGGCGCTGTCGGTCGAACTGATGCTTTCTTTAGATTTCGGCTATATTAGTGTGGATAATCATAGTGATAGATTGCTTTTGCAGAGAGAACAAATCTCGTGATATAATCTCTTTTGTAGGTACCAGAAGACAGAAGTTTCAGCAACAATTATTTATGGTGGTTTTCTTGAGTTTGAAGTAAATACAAGAGATTAGCTTTATATGAATCCTTCAAGGACTTCATCTAAAGACTTCATTTTCTTGGCCGGCAAGATTAATGTAGCATGAATTTGCTGTTCTATAGAATCATCTCCGCTTCTATTTAAGGCAGAAAAAATTAGCGAGCTGAATCAACGGTAGGTGGTGCACAAGATGAAAGGCTGTTGATATCTGCAGAAATGACTATTGATAATCCCTCTGTGACAGCTCAAGTTACTAGAGCAAGCCAATCTTCCTTTAGCTCCAGCAGTGGCAATATGACACCTTTACATGTCTCTGCTGCCAGCGTAAATGGGGATGGTTATGACAGTGATGGATCCTATTTTGCTCCTCCGTAAGTTGATACTCTCCCTTATTTTTTCATACAACATGAGAATCAGAACAAAAACTTAATTTTCCCGATTTTTATAGTTTTCTCTTAATAAATTCAGCTCGGACTCCTTGTGTCATCATTGCAGCTGCAATGAAACCTTAACAATCTTCATGAATCGCTTATCGCTTGAAGTTCTGAATGTCTGTTTACAAATTACGTGTGGGAGTGGGCTAGTCACCCCATTGATACAGAGATTTTTTTCCCCTCCCACTTCCATTGATAGACTATTTGGCTCTTACTATACATATCTTTTTGTGGTAATTATCCAATTGAAACTTTGGTATATTGTAGTAACTTACCTGAATCTAAGATGAAA
This sequence comes from Wurfbainia villosa, assembly GCA_025175895.1. NCBI lineage: Eukaryota > Viridiplantae > Streptophyta > Magnoliopsida > Zingiberales > Zingiberaceae > Wurfbainia > Wurfbainia villosa. The sequence continues at coordinate 298,079 of JAKLTH010000209.1, forward strand.
AAAGAATGTTATCTTAAAGGCTACAACTTAAGTTCAATCATTAGCTTTCGTTGCTTGCAAAACTATGATAACTTACCAAATCTGACTGTGTTGTATATCCAACATAAGATGTTCACTGATTTTTGGCTTCATTCTCACATCCAGCTCTGCAATAAGGTTTATAGTTCTACAAGGTCTGTATAACTTGGTTGTCTGAATTTTCAGTTGAACTTCTTGAAGGAATTATTCTGCAACATAGCAGTTGATCAATCTCAGTCAAATATAGGGCTGTTCTGCCAACCAAATCTCACTATTAAATTAAGCGAACATTTTTGCTCATTCCTTTCTTTTTTGTCGCCACTCAATTCACATTTTTGCATTTATTGTATTTTATAGATTCATACATCTGAAGCCTCTAGTAAAGCTGCTTAGCATCCAGCTTTCCACATGTTTGTTTCCTGATGCTCTTGCTTTTGCAGCACACCAACAACTTTATCAATGGCTCTACCTGCTGAGCTTGCTGGGGCTATATCTTTAATCGATAGGTTCCAGGTATGCACAGCAATCTTCACCGACTCTGTTACTATAGAAACAGGCATCGCATAATCCTTGACTGCTCTAACATTTTGTTGTTGTTTTTGTGTACTGCTGCTTAATTTTTTGATTGAGAAATCCTTTTGTCATCTAAGATTAGGGTTATTGTTTTCAAAATTAGCATGGAGTTGTCTCCGTTAGGGCAATGAATGAGCTGTTTTCTTTATCACATAAGCATTCCATTGGGTGCAAGGCAACTACATTATGATTCAATCAATTGTGTGACATCCAGTCAATTTGTTTAATCATATGCTTAACATGGTCCAAGGATAGGCATTGTGGTATTTGTGCTTGAGAGTTTAGTCTTCACTTATCTCAATGCCCACTTAAATATTTGACAAAAGTAGATTTTACCTTTATAGTTTTAAGTATTCTGTAGTATTACTTAGTATTTTTATATATAGAGAAGTGGTTGTGTTATCAAGTATGATCAAAATAAGCCATTTGTCTTGTTTTGTTAAACATGTCTTTGATTTGTTAATTTTCTTCCTTCCTTATCATTAGTTCTTCAATTTCTTGCTCTCATAACTACATATGTTGTTAGTATATCATCTCATTTCATAAATATTATAGTGATATATCTCACATTCTATCTGCAACTAGTTGGACAATTTAACTTGATAATTGTTTCCTTTCAACAATCATGTGGACTATATCAGTATCTAAGTTTGTATTGTAAATTGTTTGGGTGAATTTTGGATCATGAATCGTAAGTTTCAAATTTTGATATCGTAAAACATGCATACTAATATGATGTTGATTCATAACAAGCTGATGTTGATTCATAACACGTGTAGGATTATTTTTTTATAATAGCGTGTGACCTAGAGGTCATGGGTTCGAGTTGCGGTAATAACCTCTTACAGTGTAGGGTAAGGCTGTGTTCAATAGATTCTTTTCCGGAACTCCGCATTGGCAGGAGCATTGTGCATCGGACTAGTTTTTTTTTTTTACAATGTATAATTTATTGTCTATCTAATTTGTGTATGATTTGAAATGAAATGGCATCATTGAATACTTTTGATATAGAAAAATCATCATTGGTTGGACTATTGCCATCAACTGAGTCTTGAAAGCGTCAATACAATTGAGGGGAGAAAGAGACAATACAATTGTACAGACAATCGAGTAAACAACAACAATGCTACCTAACGAGTGACATGGAAGATAACCTTGGTAGACTTTTTGATGTATGCCAAAGGGGGAGAACTGAAGGTTTAAGTTAGGTAAACTTTCATTTTGCTTTGGAATAAGAAGAGTCGAGTTGAACTTATAGGATAGCCGAACTCAGAGGTATTGTCACATAACTTAAAGGTATTGTCAAACATAAAAAAGGGGGAGATTGTTGGTGCCCAGGTCACGATTGACTAGACTCGAGTGAGACTCGAATAGTGTTTTGATGTTTGACAATGGCTTGACAATTATTTGACAATGGGTTTGACAATATGGTTTTATCATATGTTGACCATATGACTAGTGGATAATTGAAATATCTAAGGTCATATAGGGGAGATTGTTATGAGGAGCTTGTTGGAGCAATCGGTCATAGGTCTTGAGTATTGGCTATTGTCGACTCTGAGTCTCAATGCGACAAGATATTCTACTTCTATGTCACCATTGACTCTGGGATTTCACTCTCTTTTACTTTAATCATAGAACATAAGATTCATGTCTACTTTCAACTTTATAAGAACTTTGATTTAATTTTGAATATATTAGGTTTTGATTTATTGCCTTATTGAGTTATAAATACTTTTAGTTGGTTGGATTTAACTTCCAATGGAGTCATATGAAATTAGATTCACAAGGAATCAAATTCAATCAAACCAAATCATCATTGTGAAAAACTACCAGCTAATATCATTTATTCAAATGACAATTTTAGCCCACATTAATGGAACAATGAATAAAATTTAGGCTGGTGCTTTTTATAGTTAGCATGCATGTTATTGGTCACTTTAAGTTCTCTTTCTCACACGATGATGTGTTTTTCTCTTGTTTTTTGCACTTAATTTGCTTGTCTCTCCACACAATCTTATATTTTTCCTTCCTTTATAGGTTGAGGGATTTGTGCGATCCATGCAGAAACAGATACAGTCTGCTGGAAAACGTGGGTTTTTTTCCAAAAAATCTGTAGGTCCTCAAGTTCATAAAAAGGTCACATTGGAAGATATGCTTTGTTTTCAAAAGGTGAAGCTTATCCGAGCAACATAAGCTTAGATATAGAAAAACATTTTCTTTCCAAAAAGAATAAAGATAGAAAATTCTCTCTCCTTGGAACTTATTTTGCTATGCTAAATTATGGTATGGCAGGACCCTATACCTACTCCTCTCCTCAAAATAAGCAGTGACCTGGTGAGCCGCTCCGTGAAGTTATTCATGATGATCTTAAAGTACATGGGAATTGATTCTTCTGATAAAATAATGCCATTGAGTGTTGAAGAAAGCATAGACCTTGTTGCAAAACTCTATAAGCATACTCTGAAGCGTTCTGAACTTCGAGATGAACTTTTTGTCCAGATTTCAAAGCAAACTCGTAATAATCCTGACAGGTATCTGATCTTATCTCGCCAAAGATAAATTCATGTAGAAATATATAATTGAGTCTTCAGATAATCTTGATAGGGACAAAGTAATCCTGATAGTGTTGAAATGTTCATTGTCGCAGCAAGTCTCTAGAAAAAGCTTGGGAGCTAATGTATATATGTGCCTCTGCCATGCCCCCAAGCAAGGATATTGGAGCATACTTATCAGAATATGTTCATTATGTGGCTCATGGGTTGAACAATGAGCCTGCCATACAAGCCCTTGCTTTGAATACATTGAACGCATTGAAATGTTCTGTAAAGGCAGGACCTAGATTAACCATACCTGCACGCCAGGAGATTGAAGCTCTGTTGACTGGCAAAAAGCTTACAACAATAGTATTTTTTCTGGATGAAACTTTTGAAGAAATTACTTATGACATGGCAACAACTGTTGCTGATGCTGTAGAGGTAATAAAGGATTCTTATCTTCTTTTCCATTTGGGGATTTTGTGACATTCATTATTTACATTTCAATCACACTTAACAATGCATGTAAAGATTTCCTCTTGTTTCTGTTGTTTTATAAGCATTTTAGATCTTTAGTCTGTTAGAAACGTCAAGCAATTATTTAATTTAGTGTTGGCAACTTGGCATAAGACACAATTGAAAGTTAGATTATTTCTATATCTGAATGGGGACTAAATCCATTTTTTCTAACAAGGACACACTATATTTTCTGCTTGGCTGAGCAAATGAATAAATAAATCAATGAAGAGCCATTTAATTACTTGCCATTCAACCGATTGCACTGTGGAACTGACAATTGCCTGAATTATGGCTAGGGAGGCATGTCTCAAGTTAATTATGTGAAGTGCTCTTGGCTTTGGCTAATTGTTGTGATATTTGGTTTTCATACAACAACAACAACAACAACAAAGCCTTATCCCACTAGGTGGGGTCGGCTATATGGATCTTTCTACGCCATTGAACTCTATCCCCTACTATATCATCATCTATATTTAAATAAATTTTATCTTGTTTTATTGTTGCTAACCAAGTCTTTTTTGGTCTTCCTCTTCCTCGTTTGATGTGTATATTTGGCATCGTTTCACATCGCCTAACTGGAGCATTTATTGACCGTCTAAGTACATGTCCGTACTACCTTAAACGTGTCTTTCGGAGCTTTTCTTCAATAGATGCAACACCAACTTTTTCTCTAATACTCTCATTTCTTATTCTGTCCATCCTCGTATGTCCGCACATCTACCTTAACATCCTCATCTCTGCAACTCTCATCTTTTGCTCATATGCTCGAGTCGTAGCCCAACATTCAGCTCCATATAACATAGCAGGTCTAATCGCCGTTTTGTAGAACTTCCCTTTAAGTTTTAGAGGTACTTTACGATCACATAAAATACCCGATGCTTTCCTCCATTTTAACCATCCTGCTTGTATTTTATGTAAGACATCTCTCTCAATCCCTCCATCATCTTGCAAAAATGATCCTAAATATTTAAAGCTCTCAATTCCAGACAACTCATCATCTCCTATCTTAACACTTGTTTTATTACGTCTAATATTGCTAAATTTAAATTCCATATATTCTGTCTTTATTCTACTAAGTTTAAAACCTTTCACTTCTAGTGTTTTCCGCCAAGATTCTAGTTTAGCATTTACTCCTACACGTGTCTCATCTACTAAAACAATATCATCTGCAAACAACATGCACCACGGTAATGTGTCTTGAATGTGTCCAGTGAGTTCGTCATGATTAGTGTAAAAGATAGGACTTAAAGCCGATCCTTGATGTAACCCTATCTTTATTGGAAATGCTTGATTAATCCACCAAGTCTTCACTCTGGTCGCTTCCTTATACATATCCTTAATTAGTTGATATATGTTACACTAACACCTCTTTTTCTAAAATTCTCCATATTATTTCTCTTGGAACTCTATCATGCTTTTTCTAAATCAATGAATACCATGTAGATCCTCGCTCTCTATACTTTTCAATTAGTTATGCGAGAAGATGTATAAACTCTATCGACCTTCCTGGCATGAATCCAAATTGATTTTCGAGAACCATAGTCTCCTTCCTTAATCTTTTTTCTATTACTCTTTCCCAAAGTTTCATGGTATGACTCATTAGTTTAATACCCCTATAGTTTTTACAAGTTTGTATGTCTCCCTTATTCTTATATAAGGGAATTAGGATACTTACCCTCCATTGATCAGACATCCTTTTTGTTTTCAATATCATGTTAAATAATTTTGTAAGCCATTCAATACCTTGTTTCCCTAGACACTTCCATACCTCTATCGGAATATCATCTGGTCCAACGGCTTTTCCATTTTGCATTCCATTTAAAGTTTGTCCTACTTCTGAAATTTGAATCCTACGATAAAAATTTAAATTTCTATACTCATTTGACCTACTTAAATTACCTAAATTAAGTTGGTCTCCTAAACCTTCATTAAAAAGTTGATGAAAATATCTCTTCCACTGCTATTTTATTTCTTCATCATTTACTAGTACCCTATTGCATTCATCTTTAATACATCTTATTTGATTAAGATCTTTTGTCTTCCTCTCTCTCACTTTAGCTATTCTATAAATGTCTCTTTCCCCTTCTTTTGTATCTAATTTTCGATATAACCGTTCAAAAGTTTCCGTGTTAGCTTCATTCACCGCTTTCTTAGCTTCTTTCTTAGCTATTGTATATTTTTTCAAATTTTCCTCATTTTTACAAATATTTAATTTCGTATATGCCATTCGTTTTTCCTTGACTTTCTCTTGTACTTTTTCATTCCACCACCAAGATTCTTTACTTGGTGGTGCATGTCCCTTTGACTCGCCGAGTACACTCTTGGCTACTATTTTTAATTTTGATATCATCTTATCCCACGTTGTATTAGGGTCACTGTATATGTCATCTAATATTTGTACTCCTACCTTCTCTTTGAATATATTTAGTTTCTCATCCTTTAACTTCCACCACTTAATTCTAGGGGTCATGTATATTTTTCTTCTATTAATACTATGTTTGAGGCGTATATCCAATACTACTAACCTATGTTGAGTAGTTAAACTTTCTCCAGGGATAACCTTACAATCTTTACAAATGTTTCTATCTCTCTTCCTAACCATAAGAAAGTCAATTTGTGATTTATTATTTCCACTTTTGAATGTGACTAAGTGTTCTTCTCTTTTCTTAAAAAAATGTATTAGCTAGTATAAGATCATATGCTATTGCAAAATCCAATATAGTTTTACCTTCTTCATTTCTTGTTCCAAACCCATAACCTCCATGCACCCTCTCATATTCGTCATTTTTCACAATCACCTCCTATTAAAATCATCTCATTTGACGGAATACTTTATAATACTTCATCCAAGTCCTCCCAAAACCTTAATTTGGTATTTTCATCTAATCCTATTTGAGGTGTATATACACTAATTACGTTTATAGTTTCTTTCTTCACTACTATTTTGAGAGCTATAATTTTATCCCCCTTTCTAATTACTCCTACAACTTCATCCTTTAACGAACTATCAACAATAATACCCACTCAATTTCTTGTTTTACTCTTTCCTATATACCATAATTTAAAACCTAAGTTCTCTATCATCTTTGCCTTCTCACCAACCCATTTTGTCTCTTGTACACATACAATATTAATTTTTCTCCTAATCATCATATCTACTATCTCTATTGTTTTACCAGTGAGGGTTCCTATGTTCCATGTACCAAATCTTAGACTACTAGTTTTTCTATAATATTTATTTTTACCCAACCTATAGTGTGAGAACTCTTGCTTATTTAACACTACACCCAAGTTCTCATGGAGATGTAGCGGTCCTTGCCGATACGTTGCAGTCGGACCCTGCAACGCGAACTCTAGCATATTTTTCACTACACTCGAGTTCTGAAAATGTAGCGGTCCTTGCCGAGACGTTACAGTCGGACCCTGTAACGCGTTCTTTCCGGGGAACAACCTAGCATTAGCACAATAGTTTGATTGATCCATTCATTGAATAACCTAGATATTTGGTTTTCATATGTACCTGAAATATCTATATTATTGATTTTAGTTATTTTTAGTTAATATGTGTTGTTAAAGGTTGAAACATTCTTCTTGTAGGAACTTGCTGCAATTATCAAACTATCAGTGTATTCCAGTTTCAGTTTATTTGAGTGCAGAAAAGTTGTCAATGGATCAAAATCTTCTGATACTGGAAATGGTAACTATTTCTTCAAAAAGATTTGAGTAATGCAAAAACTTTAGTTATTAAATACAAACAATTATGTCCACTATTTTGATCATAACTCCGCTGACCTATCTTGTCATGCATGCAGAGGAATACTTGGCTTTAGATGATAACAAGTATATTGGCGATTTATTGGCTGAATTCAAGGCAGCTAAGGATCGTAGTAAAGGAGAGATTCTGCATTGCAAACTTATCTTCAAGAAACAATTGTTCCGTGAATCAGATGAAGCTGTAGCTGACCCAATGTTTGTGCAGTTGTCGTATGTACAGGTATATCATCTTGATTGAGGACTGTTTACAACTTCAATAGTAATATTAATATGTTATTTTTTGTTCCAGTTACAACATGATTATATGCTTGGAAATTATCCTGTTGGAAGAGATGATGCTGCTCAGCTGTCTGCCTTACAAATTTTGGTTGAGATTGGGTGTATTGAGCACCCTGATTCATCTGTGTGAGTGTTTCATACTTCATTGTTGAAGACATATATAGTTTTTTTGTCAACCAAAGGTTGGTAGTAGATTTTCTTCTAAGTTGATAATGGTTTTGCAGTGAGTGGATATCACTTTTTGAAAGATTTCTTCCTAGACAAATTGCTGTTACACGTTCGATGCGAGAGTGGGAGCTTGACATCATATCTCGTTATCGATCGATGGTAACACATGCCTTTCACTTAGACATTGTTCTCATTTGTCTTTCTTTCCTACTTCCCCTGGCTAGAAATTGGCATCATTTTTGAGAGGAAGTTATTATGAAAATGTTGTAAAACACTGGAATTTCAAATATGTTGCTCTGCTATTATTCTTCATCTGCAAAACTAATGGATAAGGCTTGATATTATTTGTTTAAGACACTTTATTTAATGTGTGTATATATTTTCATGTTCCTCTATATGATCATGCGTAGTATACACCAAGAAATGTTTCCCTTTTTGCTGTTTGTCGATTTTTGACTTAATTGTAAATCAAGTAACATGCTTCTATATTCTTAAAAAATACCTTTGCAAAACATTCTTTAACTAGTATTCACCATCATCATTCATTGCTTATTTATATTTGTGCTTTCTTGCAGGAGCACTTATCAAAAGATGATGCTAAACAGCAGTTCCTTAGAATCTTGAGAACTCTTCCTTATGGGAATTCTGTTTTCTTCAGTGTACGGAAGATAGATGATCCTATAGGCCTGTTACCTGGACGAATCATTTTAGGAATTAATAAGCGAGGGGTTAGTTAAAACATATTGTGGGTTATGTTTCTGCTTTTTTTGGAGGTTTTCTACTTTATTTAGGTGGATTTAAAGAATAAGCTATTCTTTATATTTTAGGTTCATTTTTTCCGTCCGGTGCCGAAGGAGTACTTGCACTCTGCAGAATTAAGAGATATTATGCAGTTTGGTAGCAGCAATACTGCAGTATTTTTCAAGATGAGGGTTGCTGGTGTTCTCCACATTTTTCAGTTTGAAACTAAACAGGTTTTGGTGCATACGTTATATCATTTTTTCCACTAATTTTGGTTGCATTACTTGTGGACTCTCTTTATTCTTCTTATTTAATATTTTTCTGAAATTTCTAAATTTAATACATAACATTTGTTTTTTAGGGTGAGGAAATATGTGTTGCCCTTCAGACACATATAAATGACGTTATGCTTCGTCGATATGCAAAAGCCCGCTCAACCACTGTTGGAGCTATTCAGGGTGATTTTTCTCATTCTGGTAAAGCACCATCCTCGGATATGCATGAAAAGCGCATTCAAGAGTTGTCCAGATCAATTGAAGAATCACAAAAGAATGTTGATAAAGTAAGTAGTCTGCTTGATCATATGTTTTCATTTGATGTTCTATTTTATCATAAATGGTTTGTTCAGAGGATGATTTCTATTAGTAGTGCTGAGTCCACTACTGTATTCCACATGGAACCATTCTCTTCTATAGCTTGCTCCAAGCTTATTGCATAACGTAATGTGTGATGCATTCTCATTCTCTGGCTCTACCATGTATCATTCTGATTGAATAGATCCAACCTGATGCAAGGAACACACTGCACTTAGTAAAATTCGGCACATCTATGAGTTGATTCCTTAGAACATATAAAACCAACTTGAAGATGGTGGCACAAATCTCCATTGTCCTTTTATATAAGATCACAGCTCAAAGATTGTAGTTAAATTTGTTCTTTAGAAAAAAAAGGTTATTGAAGTTATTCATTAGAAAAATCCCTGATCATGATTTAGCATGTGTTGCTGATGTTTAATTTGGATAATAAATCATTTCAGTGCCCGAGCAACAAAGTTCTTGAAGTACATAAACATTCTTTCCTTACAACATTTTCCTTCAGAATTTGAAAGAAAAAAAAAACCTTTTTTGTGAATTGATTTTTGATAAGGAATGATCTCCTTGCTCTGCACAACAGTTGTTAGAAGAGTTGCATTCGAGGGAGAAACAACAATTAGAGATGCAAGAGGAATCGGAAATGCTTAAAGAATCATTGAAGTCAGAGAGGCAATGTCTAAGAGATCTAACTTGTGATTATGAAAAACTCAAAGCATTATGTGATGAAAAAGATTCCGCACTGCAGGTAATCCCTTGTGAACAGATAGATATTGCTACCTTTTCTTCTAATTGATGTTAATTGTGGAAACACTGGTCCTTAGTCTGCATTGGTGGATAAAAGTAGCTTGGAGGCTGAACTAGCAAGAATGAGAATTAAAGAGCATTCTCAAGTTGAGTACAATCATGAAGAATATGTTGATACCAAGGTATGTAAAGCCAATCATTAGATTTGTTTGGTTCTCATTCTTAATTTTCACCTTCTCCAGTGATTATTTTATCACTTCAAATAAACGTTTATTTTGAATGTTACAACTTGGATCATTTATTCCATATGCTCTTGGCAAAGATGTTGGAAAAAACACAAGAGGATTTAAAAGCATGCATTAAGGAGTTGCATGGATCAAAAGAAAACTATAAAAGTTTGCTGAAGGAGAAATCTTTGCTTGAACAAAGGATCCAAAACCTTGTGGAAAAGAACAGTGATGAGGTATTGATCCAGTGTCCTTATGCTTTCTTTTCTTCAGATTATGTTCAATTTTACTATGCTTGATCTTGTAGCCAGTAGCTGATTTTGACATTCTGAGATGCACAGCTTTCCTAATTTCATTTTCACTGGCCTTCTTTCTACAAGACCATATTTAACTTAATTTTCATTGAAAACAGAAGAACGAGATAGAAAAAAGTTTCGCTGAGGAGAAAAGAATACTCAAGACACATATTAAAGAACTGGAGCAAAAATTGCAAAGTGCCACGCAGGACGTGAATATTGCTAATGCCACTATCGCCATGAGAAATTCAGAGTTAGATGAATTACACAATAATTTAAGAGAGCTGGAGGAATTGCGAGAATTCAAAGCGGTATTGTCCATCTCATATTTTTCGATAATTTGTTTCTTATAAAAATTAGTCCAGCATATGCCACGGAGACATGGTTTTCACTGAAAAATCTAATGCTTTCTGTTGCACATTTTATTGTGATAGGATATTGATCGGAAGAATGAACAAACTGCTGCCATTTTAAAGAAACAAGGAGCACAGATCATTGAGTTAGAAACACTTTACAAGGAAGAGCAAATTTTACGGAAGAGATATTATAATATGATTGAAGGTTTTATTAAAACTAAATTTTGACTATGACTCTGTTGCTATTTCCATAGTTTAATTGTATTGTCTCTCAATGATAAATTGTTCCTTAATTGCTAACAGATATGAAAGGGAAGATAAGAGTGTATTGTCGTTTGCGCCCTCTAACTGAGAAGGAGAAAATTGAAGGGGAAAAGGCTATAGTTTCTGCTCCTGATGAGTTTACACTGGCACATCCCTGGAAGGATGAAAAATTAAAACAACATATCTATGATCGTGTTTTCGATGAAAGTGCATCTCAGGATGAAGTTTTTAAAGATACAAAGGTGGCATATTCCTTAATGTTAAATATGTTCTGCTAAATACATTTATCCTTAATGAGGGACAATCTTATGGGCAATCTTATGGACTCTTTTATGTAATTTTTCCTTCCATTTCATGCATTAAGTATTCTGTAATCAATGTGCAGTATTTGGTGCAATCTGCTGTTGATGGGTACAATGTTTGCATATTTGCATATGGCCAAACTGGTTCTGGAAAGACATATACGATCTATGGTTCTGAAAGCGATCTTGGTCTTACTCCAAGAGCAACTGCTGAACTTTTTAGAGTCATAAAGCGTGATAGCAGCAAATATTCTTTCGCCTTAAAGGTGAGTTCAAAATTGAAGAGTTGTAATTTTTGCTTTTGTTATAGTTGTAAAAATTTTAACAACTACGTAAATTAGTTCAGTACAAGAAATTGAATTTGAGCTGTTAGTACAATTGAAATATTATCTTATCAGAATTTCAATTCTTGGTTGCATTAGTTGTGACCGCGACACTTTTGACAATTAGTACTTGAAACCTTATAAAATTGGATAAACAATGACATCTTGATAAGTTTGATTTGAAACTTTAGGTTGTGATTTTTTTTTTATTTGAGCATTTCTCTCTTGGTTTATCTTGGATATTTGACAATTTTTTATTTGATGTTATTTCAGGCTTATATGGTCGAACTGTACCAGGATACTCTCGTGGATCTATTGTTACCAAAATATGCAAAACGCTTAAAGTTAGAAATAAAAAAGGATTCGAAGGTAATCTGCTGTCTTTGATATTAGACTTCTTGTAGAAGTATTTAAGTTTTATATTCTTTAGTCTCCTGTTTGACCGGTCCATACTTTAGTCTGTTGTCAGTAGGATAAAGGCTTACTTATTGTTGTATATTTTAATCTCCTGTTTGATTAGGCATTTCAATCAAAACTCCATCTGGCATCCACTGTTATAATTTTTTGTGAACTATCTATAATGCAGGATACAACTGTTTACAATAGATCCAATATAATCTGATCATTTCTTAGTAGGAGCTTCATACACCAAATTATCCTTTATCTTATATTGTTTTCACTTGGCAACAAACACAGCCATGATTTCTGAAATTTTTTTATTATTCAGATTTAATCTACTGAAATTTATGGTTTTTCATTCTACAGGGTTTGGTCTCCATTGAGAATGTGACAATATTGCAAATTTCTAACTTCGATGAACTAAAGGCTATTATCTCAAGAGGATCGGACAAACGACATACTGCTGGGACAAAAATGAATGATGAAAGTTCAAGATCACATCTAATACTATCAATTATTATTGAAAGTACCAATCTTCAAACTCAATCTCTTGCTAGAGGAAAGGTACCCAGTTTTCTTCTCTTGAAAAACTCATGTTATACTGGATTTTTATGATTATAGAAGTTCATTTGTTGGTCACGTTAGTGTTGCTTGGATAAATGAATTAATAAAGGGTTTGTCCGACAAACTAGTATTAGTTTCTCCTATATACAAAGATACATCTTTAAAGCTATAAAACACCCAATACGTAGCTGAAGAAGAAACAAAAACTATAATCTTGCTTTCATCATTTTGCACTATAATTTAGCTTCTCTCGGTTCTTATTTCTACTCAATCCTGTTGGTCCTTGTTAATTTCCCCCCCTTGCAGCTTAGTTTTGTCGACCTTGCTGGTTCAGAAAGGGTTAAGAAGTCTGGTTCTTCGGGAAATCAATTGAAAGAAGCTCAAAGTATCAACAAGTCTCTCTCAGCTCTTGCAGATGTGATCGGCGCTTTATGTTCGGATGGACAACATACACCATACAGAAACCATAAACTTACAATGCTTATGAGTGATTCCCTCGGTGGCAATGCAAAGACTTTAATGTTTGTGAATGTATCTCCAGCAGAATCAAACTTGGAAGAGAGTTATAACTCTTTAATGTGCGTATGCCATTTTCTTTCATTTTGTTGTTTATATACTATAACGTTCTCATCCACTCACCATTGGTTTTGCTTGATCATATCACATTTTGCACCATTTGGTTCAAAGAGTTCATTAATGCAACATGGGAAAAAGGCTTTTTCTTTTCATTATGAACAAAAGTAGACTTGGACCCTTCCATTATCTTCACAAGGATCAAAAGTCACATTTAGAGTAACAGATACAAATTGTACTCTTTGCTTATCTTTGTTAAACATGGGAGAACACGAGAATGTGGATGGTGCCAAATATTTTTTTTGGCAAAAATAATAGGCAATGATTATTATCAATCACGACTAGCTGGGATCACTTTGCCACCATATCAGCATCTCTACCTGATGCTCAAGTCACAACTATAACATGTTCATTGTCATACCAGTAACCTGGTGTCGAGGAAGCACATGTAGATCTGCTTTCGCATGGTATTGGAAATTCACAAAAGAAATGCCTTGTTTTCAAATACCAACCAGGATCCTTTTTCGTCATCTCATTGTCATTCACATCATTATCATCATCAAACTGTTTTCGCCAATTATTTGAGGCCGGCTACCTGAATCTTTTTGCTATTGAGTTTTATAAAAGAGCACATAACTAAGAATGTAGTTTAAGATTCATGCTTAGAGGAGAAATTTTTTTATGCTGATTGTGTAGATCTAAAGCAAACCTTATATCATCGTATTCATGTATTCAGTGTTTTAGATGTTATTGTCACAACCAAATGCAGAAAATTTCATACTACAAATCTTGCTCATGGCTACCATCTTTGATTTCGCATTTTGCAGGTATGCATCAAGGGTCCGATCAATAGTGAATGAACCGAGCAAGAACGTCTCCTCCAAAGAGGTTGTGCGCTTGAAAAAGCTGGTGGCCTACTGGAAAGAACAAGCAGGAAAGCGAGGCGACGACGAAGAACTAGAAGAGATTCAAGAAGAGCGAAATTCGAAAGACAAATCTGAAGGTGGCGGAAGGCTTTCCACTTAAAATGTAACTTGTCTCCCCCAATGCTTCAGTTTTCCCTACAGCACAGTAAAAATGTTCTACAAAATTGATGTACAGTCAAAGGTTACCCTAGTTAGATCTCAATTTTTAAGAGAAGAGATGATACTGCCTTTTTATTTTTAAAAAAATATATAAGCTAGCAAAACCGTAAAAATATGATATATTGGGTTATGTAACAATAACTCGACCCTTTAATTTCTATGGCAAGTTGTTAGACGGAGTAGATTTAAAAGGCATTTGGGTTTATATATCAATTGAAGTCCACTTTTTTTTTATTATTATTTTTATCTAGTCTAAAAAGGTGGACATTAATTTTTTTTTAATGAACTTGATTGGATGATCGGTCTGATTTTATAGATTTTTGATGAGCGTTAAGTAATTTTTAATCGAAATATGTTTTATTGACTATTAGAATAAATTAGAAAAGTATTTACAGTTCAACGATGTGGCCATATTGTCTTTGTAAGATAAGTTCGATGTCAAAGATGTATTCCGTCTGAGAAGATAAATTTTCGACTCGTATCTGATTCAAGATTATTTGTTTAAATTTTTTCGAAATTTAAAGTCGAATTTATTCTAATATAAGATGGAACTATATTAACATATAAGATATCGTTTTACACTGCTCATGGGCTACACTAGTCTTTTAACGGCGTATCCACCTCTAAAACTCGTGCTTAATAATAATATTTCCTATTTTTTAAAATAGAATTGGAAGGAAATTTCATTAGTTTTATTAAGAAGTGCATTTTCATTAGTTTTTATTTTTCTATTTCAGTGGATTTGCAATGACACATATCACTTTTCTAAGCTCCAAAGAGCATCTAGATGGATAAACCTAACAAAGGAAATCCTAAGTGTGGCAGAAGAGAAATTACATTGTCACAGAGTAATATACTGCTTAATTAGCACATAAATAATACTATTTAATTGAAATATCTCCTCTAGTGATCCATCCATATCTTAGTACCAAATCAAATAGCATAATTAATTAATTAATTAAACAAAAACACCTCCACACCCTTATAATTAATCATTTTTTGTACTAATTATTTAAGTGCTTAATAGTACTACATATTTAAAATAATTTGCTACAACTAGTGGTTTCATACCTACTGTCCTCAGACTTCCCTCCTCAATTACTCTGTTTCATAGTTTCATGCCTCACTTTCCTGCTCTGTATATAGCACCCTAAGAGAACCTTGTTAGAACACACACACCTATAATTCACCAATGAAACCGACTAAATATGTAAGGCTCGGTCGGAGATGGCGTCGGCTTGTCAATTTCCAGCCGACCGGTTGCCGGTTTCTAAGGTTCCAAGTGAGATTGTTCAGGCTGTTAAAGTTGTGCATTCGCCATCTGTTGAAGAAAGGGAGAAGGGGGCGGCAGGCAGTGGCAATGGCAACCCCAACAAATGCGATATTGCCGATGCCTAACTCATTCAATGCTGAGGCAATAGCGGATTGCTTGGAGTTCATCAAGCAGTCGTATGTGCCGATACCTGCGAGCTCAATGGATGTTGCTACTGATAATGTTTTTAAAATCAGATCTGCAAGTCCCATCCCCCAGGCTTACCTTCGGATCTCAAGCTAATCCAGTTGAATCAATTGGTCTGGTCTGATTCACAAAACATTACTTGAAAATGTTTCCTGGCTGCCAAGAGAGTGCTCACAAAGTATTACTCAAGTTTTTGAGGAAAATTAAATAGTGCCATCAAAAAAATGAAATTTTCTTTTGCTGATATCTTGTTATGGTCAGAGATTGCTCATGATAATTTAAGCATCACAAGAAAGGAAAAAATTGGTTTCTTATTATTCTAAATATCATTTACAACTCATATGTTAGTACAAATATTCTAAAGCATTTATTTAAAAGGTGTTTATAAATTGAAGATTTGATACACTATGAATTGGTCTCTCTTAACATTGTTTTCTGCTTAGATTTTCTAATTTTGTTTCTTATGTCGAGAAAAATTAAGCAGCATTTGTCAAAATCATAAATTTATGCTGTTCTCACAAGCATTTGATCGAACATCTATAGTTTCAAAGCATTCAGGAGAAGATAATCCAAGGTTGGCATTAGCATTGAAAGACTTATATTGTTCTCACAAACATTTGATCGAACACCTACAGTTCAATAGCATCGATGGTCATGTTGTTCTCGCAAACATTTAATCAAACACTTATGGTGCATACCGGATGACTTGGTTGAAGAGGAAGAGAGTTGACGATCGGAGGGAGTCAAGGTCGGCCGCCGTCGGGATTACCATGGATGACGAGGTTGACGCCGTGGGATCGGAGGGCGTGGAGGATGGCCCAGACCTTGGTCTGGTTCTTGAACCCCTTCTTGGCCACCTCCTTGGCGGCGTCTGCGTGGATGGGCTCCCGGGCGAGGCCGTCGACGCGGAGACGCATGGCGAGGACCTCGCCCACCGCCGCTGCCGCCTTGGCGTTGACCGTGCGCCCACACTCGACCCCTTCCTTGAGCGGCTTCTCTACCGACGAAGCCGTCGCCACCACGTGGCCGAGGCGGCGGTCCACCACGTTGGCCGTCACGTACTTGAGCGAGATGAAGAGCCGGAGCACGTACCGGTTGCTCGGAAGCGGCCGCAGCGGAGGCAGTGCCGGCGGCATCGCCCGAGAGCGGATGAGAAACCAGATCGGCGATTAGGCGAACAGGCGGCAGGGATACGCCTCGCTGTTTACTCATTCCATTTTGGGATCTGTTTACGACGAAGGAAGGAAGCAAGACGGAAAGAAAAGAAACAAGTGAGAGAAAGCATAAAATTGTTTTAAGACGAAGGACGACTACGACGATAACAATTAGTCGATATTAATATTCAATTTCATCCCCTATTAATTTATTATTTATATTTAAATAAATTTTTATTATTATTATTATTAATTAATTTTATTATTTATTTTTTGTTTGAGGTATATATTTATTTTATTTTTATATCACTTAATTAAAATATTTATTGATCATTTAAATATATATACATATTATTTTAAATATATCTCTTAATATTTGTTTTTTAATAGTTACAATTTCGATTTTATTTTTAATATTGTCATCCTTTTCTCCATCTTCGTATTCATCGTAACCAACTAGATGTTTCCACGGGGACGGTGCGATGATAAGATAAAGTGTTGCTTGCAGAATGGACAGGATTCAATTCTGGATAATGGATCTAAAATCTCCCTTGGCTTCAGATGATCCTCTCCTTGTCTTGTGACCGTGTTAAGAGACTTTATCCCCTCCGTAATTTACCTTTTTTTCGCCAGTGTCTTCGGACGGATGATAGGGATTACTAGTTGGACAGATCCTCAACTTTTGCACAGTAACCAACTAGATAAATATAATTTAAGGTGAATTTTGTTATGGTCGCCATTTTTCCAAAGACCAAGTTAGATTTTTCTAAAGACTTTTTTTATGGTCGCCATTTTTCCTTAGAGTAAGTCGATTTTTCCTAAATTCTACTTTTGTTCGTTTCAACTTCAAATTAAAATAAAAATTAATTTTTGTTTAAGAAAAAATTATTTACGACTCGTGAGATTTTGATTTTGATTTTAATTTATATCATTATATTCCTAGTAATTCCTTAAAAAATTTATTCATATTTTATTTTTTATTTTTAGAACCTTACAAGAAATAAAAATATCATAAAAAATATTAATAATTTTTTTTAAAAAAAATATATTTTTAAATATATAATTAAAAGAAAAAGGGAAAAGAAAACCAAACAGTTTTTTTATTTTGTAATTAAATTTATTTCACTTTTTCATTTTTCTTTTGTAATTATATGCTAAAAAATAAAAACAAAAACAAAAAAAAACTAAGTCTTTAAATTTTTTATTTTTATTACCATTCTTTTATAATTTATAATTTTTTATTAACATCATAAAATTGGAAATAAAAATATTGATAAATTTAAAGATAGTAACAATATAAATTTAGAACAAAATTAAATTTTATATGACCAATTAATGACTTTTAATAAACATTTATCGATGCATTTAAAAATTTCATAATTTTTTAAGGAATTATAAATAAATTAAGAAAGTCATGTGTAATATTATTCAGTATAAATTTAAAATTTGTAAATCATCAATTCTTTCCTTAATAAAATAATTATGTTTTTACAATTCAATCCCATTTGGTTTAATTCGAGTTAATAAAATTAATTAATTATTTACTTAATTTTGAGCTGAAATTGATGGAAAGGGTATTATTATTATTATTGATAATCCAGATATGGAAAGAATTTTCTAAAAAAAAATGTGGTGGCCCAAAATTCTCCGCCTCTGGTCAAATGCCGATCGGATGATAAATTCGCCGCCCTGCCGTAGCTTGCTGGTCCTCATCCGACGTCGGCCAAGACTTGCGTTGCACCGCCGGTGTAGCAGTTTGCTGGTCCTCATTTGGCGTTGCCCGAGAGTTACTTTGCACCGCTGCGTAGCAGCTTGCTGGTCCTCATTTGGCGTTGGCTAAGAGTTACTTTGCACCGCTGTGTGTAGCAGCTTGTTGCTGGTCATCATTAGCTGTCGGCGAAGAGTTGAGTTGCGTTGCAGTTTCATCGCATGGAGCCGGCGGCGGAGAAGAAGCGGGTGTGCGTGACCGGAGCCGGAGGCTTCATCGCTTCCTGGCTGGTGAAGCTGCTGCTCTCCAAGGGATACATCGTCCGTGGCACCGTCCGAGACCCAAGTAAGTTCGACTCTCCGCCTCTTGCACAATCTCGCGCAAAGATCGGGTTTTCATAGTTTCTAGGGCATCGGATATCCTCGTTATGGTTTGGAGTTAATTCTTCATTTGGTTTATGGATTTATTTTGAGGTTTCCCTACATCCCATCAAAATATCGTCTTCTTCTTCTTCTTTATTTATTTTGTGCTTGGAGAATCTTTATGACTGCTACTAATTGATCAACTGTGGATTGTTCATTGTGATGCTTCTCCAAACATGAGTTTGAATTTGTCTAGTGAAATTTCAAGTTCGAAACATACATCTGTGTCTGTTTGGAATGGTGTTAAATTAAACATAAACATTTGAAATTTGAAGGAAAGATATGGAAGGATCCGATGGATACTTGATTAAGCATTAAAATTTACCCCTTCTTAAGAACTCCTTAGAGCTCTAAATTCTGTTGAAAATTCTATGTAGATGATCCCAAGAATGCTCATCTAAAGGAACTGCACCCCGAAGCTACAGAGAACCTTCAGTTGTTGAAGGTCGATTTGCTCGACTACGAGTCTGTTGCCTCAGCGATTGTAGGATGCGAAGGGGTGTTTCATGTTGCCAGCCCTGTCCCTTCTACCAAAGTGCCTAATCCAGAGGCAAGTATCTCAAGCAATTATACGAGTTGTCTTTGCTACAATTGTGTGACATCTAAAGCTCTTTTGATGTGTTGCAGACAGAGGTCATCGAGCCTGCTGTTACAGGCACTTTGAATGTTCTCAAGGCATGCTCTGAAGCAAAAGTTAAGCGAGTGGTAGTGGTTTCATCAGTTGCTGCAATCGCAGTGAGTTCAGATGCAAAGGATAAGATCTTGGACGAGGCCGCATGGTCCGATGCTGAATATTGCTCCAAAACTGAGGTAAATCATGTTCAACATTGTTGAAAATTTTAACATCAACATAATGTTGACATTGGTATCAGATTAGCATGTTTTAGTAAAACTCATCGGTTTTTGGTATGTGTTATCGATCTCTTGGTGTAAACTGTCATCGTTATGTTAGATTGATAATGAGAGTAATTGCATATGTCATAAATAGTTCATACAAAAAAGACTTTGATTTCGATGGCAAGATGATGGCAGTGTTCAAATGGATATTGCATATGCTGAGTGATATCTAAGACTTGCTAAATTATCAATAACTTTCGTATCGTAGTTTTTCGAGGATTGCTCACTCTCAGTGTATGTTTTGTTTTAGTTACTCGACCTGAGTAAGTTGATACAATGTCGATGCTGTTCTTTATAGTGTTCTAATGAATATTGCATATACTGAAAGCTTGCCTAAAAGGTTCATGAATCATTGATAACTTTTGTGTTTGTAGAATTGGTACTGCCTTTCAAAAACACTAGCAGAGCGTGAGGCATTGAACTACGGCGAGAAGCATGGACTCGATGTCGTCTCTGTTTGTCCTGCTTACGTCATCGGACCATTGCTCCAACCCACTGTGAATGCTAGCAGCTTGGTTCTCATCAATATTCTGAATGGTCTATCATCTATGCTTTTCTTTTGTATCATTAGAACCCTTGAAGATATCACACATGGCTTGATACTATATATATATCCTCCTCATCGCTGTGTTGCAGGTACACACAGCTCCATGGAAAACAGATTATACTATTTTGTCGATGTTCGAGACGTAGCCGATGCACTATTTCTGGTCTACGAGAAACCAGAAGCATCAGGGCGATATATCTGTGCACCCTGTGAAGTGAAGATCCCTGATTTAATACATACGCTAAGGAGCTTATACCCAAACTACAAGTATCCTGAAAAGTGAGTGAAGTAAAACTACACTGCAATTCAGAATCATTATGAAGAACTCAATTTCTTTCGACTTTTATGAATCTGAACTTGTTAAACACCATGCAGATTCACAGAAGCAAAGGGTTTCACGATGCATTCGGATAAGCTGGAGAAGTTGGGTTGGAGATATAGAACACTAAAGGAGAGCCTCATTGATAGCATCGAATTTTATCGAAATGCCAGTCTTTTGGACAGTGCTTAAACTACTGCTTTCTTGTTATGGGATGCGGAAATAAGGAGATGCTAATGAACCAGTAGAGTTTGTGAGAGCATTCTAAACGAGTTCATTGTTGGATTGTTTGAACTTTGAATCGAATGAGTTGTTACGAGGTTATGAAGATTGTGATACAAGAATTCTCGTGAAATTGAGGATTTTGAGAAGTAATTAACACAAATTAAACAAATCATTTCCGCTAATGCACTTAAAAGATATTTATCTTATTTAAAATTCAAATCCTCTTATTGCTCCTCTAAATGTTTTACTATTGTACCACAGTGTCCTTCGGTGCATCTCTCGAGTTTAGTTGACTTTTGTTGTGTTGGTTCTATTATTCCCACGGGAATAATATGGTGGTTAAGATACGATAAAATTTACGGATAAGATAATGATTGATTCTGAAGAAAGTCTAAATTTTTTTTCTGGATTCAGATGACTCCCACGTGTCTTGGTCATCACGTTAAGACTCATATGATTCTCCATGATTTATCTCTCTTATAATGACCCTGGGACAAATCGGTGGAGGCTGTTAGATTGATGGATTTCAACTTTTTGCGGTGTTCAGTTGACTCAGTTAGGATTTTAACAAATTAGAAAAAGGATAAAATAGTTTAAAAGTCTAAATAGAGGAGATAAAATGCAATTTAAGAAACTCCAGGCACAAGTTTTAAAAGAAGCAAATAGATTCCAAAACTTTTGGGGATAAAAGTGAAAAGTTTCGGAATTGAATTGAATGGGCGACGTAAATTCGCCGCTGGGCAGCAGCAGCTTGCCGATCCCCGTTTGCCGTTGTGTGGGAGCTTGTTGATCCTCATTTGGCGTCGGCGAAGAGTTGCGTTACATTGCGGTATCCTCGCATGGATCCGGCGCCGGAGAAGAAGAGGATGTGCGTGACCGGAGCCGGAGGCTTCCTCGCCTCCTGGCTGGTGATCGAAGCTGCTGCTATCCAAGGGTTACATTGTCCACGGCACCGTCCGAGACCCCAGTAAGTCCATCTCTTCGCCTCTTGTTCAATCTCTCGCAACGATCGTTTTTCTTTTTATAGTTTCTAGGGCGTCGGATATCCTCGTTATCGTTTGAAGTCAATTCTTCGTTAATTAGGGTTTGTTGGTTATGCCCATGTTGAGGCATGCGATAATGGTTAACCTCATTATCTCCCATTGACAACTTCCATGAGATAAATCTGCTTGAGAGAAGCAGTGGGAGGAGTACAGTTCGTGCATTCGAGAGAAGTGTGCTGTGAGTAGACAGCCGTGAGGTTTCCTGGTGTGAGCCTGTGTGTGCACAATGAGGGAGAAGAAGAGAGAGCGTAGAATTTTTCTTCATCTTGTTGAGAAGAACAAGAAATCGTTGCATAGCTAATCATCCCGACTGCAAAGATTGTGAGTGTTTGGTGATCATAATTTGGCAGTTCTGAAATTTTCGGAATCAATGAATACATTTATTATTTGGCAAAATTTATTTATTTTAATGTATATCGACAAGGTTGATGGATTGATTTGGAGGTTTCCGTAATCCATCCAAATAGCTTACTTCGTTGCTTTATTGTGGATTGTTCGAAACTTGCATCGGTGTCTATTTGGAATGGTGTTAAACAGAAACATTTGAAACTTGAAAAACTCAGATAAGGGATAAATGAATCATCTTTATATCGCAAGATTTGATCTCTTTAAGAAGGAAAGATATTCTAGGATCCGATGGATACTTGATTTAAGCATTAAAATTTACCCCTACTTAAGAACTCGTTAGAGCTCTAAATTCTGTTGAATCTAGTATGCAGGTGATCCCAAGAATGTTCATCTAAAGGGATTGCACCCCACAGCAACAGAGAACCTTCAGTTGTTTAAGGTCGATTTGCTCGACAACGAGTCTGTTGCCTCGTCGATTGCAGGATGGGAAGTGGTGTTCCATGTTGCCAGCCCTGTCCAGTGGCTAATCCAGAGGCAAGTATCTCAAGCAATTATATGAAATGTTTTAGTTATATAATCTTTACTATCTAAAACTCTTTTGATGTGGTACAGGCAGAGATCATTGCGCCTGATGTTACAGGCACTTTGAATGCTCTCAAGGCATGCTCTGAAGCAAATTGTAAGCGAGTGATAGTGGTTTCATCTATTGCTGCGGTCGTAATGAGTCCAGATGCTATGGATAAGATCTTGGACAAAGGCGCATAGTCAGATGCTGAATATTGCCAGAAAATTGAGGTAAATGATGTTCAACATTGGCAAAAATTTCTTTCAACATCAACATAATGTCAACATTGGCATCAGATTAGCATGTTTTTAGTAAAACACATCGGTTTTTGCTATGTTAGGCTCTAAGGGGAAGACAACGAGAGCAGTTGTAAATGTCATAGCTGTGCAAGGATTGCTCACTTTATGTGTCCTTTCATAGTCGGCCAACCCTAAATAGTTCAGACAAACAAGACTTTGATTTCGACGACAAGATGATGGCGGTGTTCAAATGGATATTGCATATTTCGAATGCTTTTCAAAGACATGCACTTGTAAATGTCATAGTTTTGCAAGGATTGCTCAATGTATGTGTTGTTTTTGTTACTCGACTTTTGTGTTCGTAGAATTGGTACTGCCTTTGAAAAACACTAGCAGAGCATGAGGCATTGAACTATGGCGAGAAGCATGGACTCGATATTGTGGTAGTTTGTCCATCGTATGTCATTGGACCATTGCTCCAGCCCACTGTGAATGCTAGCAGCTTGGTTCTCATCAATATTCTGAAAGGTCTATCATCTATACTTTTCTTTTGTTTTATTAGAACCCTTGAAGATATCACACATGGAATGATCCCATATCCTCCTCATCACCATGTTGCAGGTACACGAAACTCCATGTAAAACAGATCCTGCTATTTGATGGATGTTCAGGACCAGAAACCAGAAGCATCAGGGCGATATACTAAAGAGTTTATACCTAAACCACTCGTATCCTGAAAAGTGAGCGATGTAAAACTACACTGCAATCTAGAATCATTTTGAAGAACTTGCTTTCTTTCCACTTTTATGAATCTGGATATGTTAAACTTCATGCAGATTCACAGAAGCAAAGAGTTTCACAGTGCATTCAGTGAAGCTGGAGAAGTTAAGAGTGGAGATGTTAAACAGTACAACAATTACGGAGAGCCTCATTGATAGCCTTAATGTTAATGGTCTCGTGGTAACTATCGCAGTTAAAAATTTAATTTATTAAAATTCATTTAAATCGTTATTTTTTTTATAATTAATTAAGGTTTTTTTTTAAAAAAAAAGTTATTTACTTTTTATAAAAATATATAAGATTTCAGGACATAAGGATCATGTAATTAAAATTTTAAGATTTTTATTATTTGTATATATATTTTTTTTACTAGCCCCTTTGACCAAACTAATTACGTGGATAATTGATCTTATCTTATGGATCTTTAATTGGACGCTAAATAACTCCTAGACATAATATATTTTATTGACCATCAAAGTAAATCAGGAAGTACTGACTGCAAATGCATCATGATTGAGATAGAACCGTGAATCTATAAAAGTTGAATTAGATGTTCTACCGTGGAATCACTTTCATTTTATATAACCTCAAATGGTCGATAAATTCATTTAGGTGGACGAATAACAGTTTGTTACTTCGGTTCTAAAAGAGTAATCCCCACGGAGATGACGTGATGATTAAGACATGGAAAAGCTTACGGATAAGATAAGAATCGATTCGAAGGAGATCTAAAAATATTTTGTGGATTTAGATGAATTTACATGTCTTGACTATCACATCAAAATTTATAGGATAACTTTCCTTAATTTATCTTTCTTACAATAATCATGTGACAAATCGATAATTCAATAGGTCGATCTCGATGCTTAGGCACTTTTATAAAATCTTAACAAATTTTCAGACCAATAGCATATTTCCACGTGTCTCAGGTCCGCTACGAACGCGTATGATTTGAAGGTGTGCAACGCGCGTCGAATTAAGCATGGTTTATTCATTGCTCAGAAACATGCAAATTTAAATCTGATTTCGAAATCGACGCCGTCAAAATCAAACTCCCGAATTCCACCTCCCACCAATCTAAAACCCTCTTTCCTCTCACTCCCATCGATCGCTCTCCGATCCGCCTCCTCCTCCTCCACCGGCGCCGCCCGATCTTCCATCGGCCTTCCTGCCCTTCCCTCCTCCGTCGCCTCTCTCGTGCCGCCTTCTCCCGGAAGGGCAGCGAAGTACAAGGTGGCGAGTGGCGATGGAAACCCTAATGGTGGATCGCGTCCAGAACAGCCTTCGCTTCTTCATGTATCGCAACGCCATCTTCCTCTGCGAGCGCCTATGCGCCGAGTTCCCTACCGAGGTCCGATTTGGGCATTTCCTTCTTCTTTGTTTTTGTGGTCTGGATCTCTGGCTATTGGTCGGCCATTATTTCTTGTATTATTTGCAACTGGTATTTAAGCTCTTATTTCTGCAACTTTAGCGCTCTGAACCATTTCGCACGTGTTCTTAGGATTGCTTCCGGGTTTTAATCTGTCCGTATTCATTGTTAATCAAAATAGTCGTTGCATTCTTTTTTTGCTTTGATTTTCTCTTACATTTAGTTACTTTGGCGTGGGCGAACAGTGTAAATTATCAGTCATGAATTGCACGTGCATCGCAGTTAACTTTGTTAGATTTTCTTTTCGTATTGATGAAATGGGAATGAAGAATCTAATTTTTCTAGCTGGAATGCAGTGAATGTTTTTGCTGTTAGGCTACACTTATTTGATCGGCACTTTGGTTCTTTTAGGTGTCCTATGTAGTTATTGTAGCTGTGATTTCTATTTTGAGGAGTTTGTGGTTGTTTTAGCTCTACAAACAATTCACCTTAACATAACTCACCGTGATGATCCACTTCTTTTGGTTCATGTTTTTAATTGGAAGATTTCGAATTCATGTTTCTTGCTTTCGCTAATGATTTTGTGATGGAACTGTTTATTGCAGCTCAATTTGCAGCTCCTGGCAACTTGTTACTTGCAAAATGGAAAAGCATATTGTGCCTACCAAATACTGAAAGGTAATGCAGTCTAGAAAATGTCGCAGAAAATTGCATGATTATTTTGTTTTGGGATGGTAATGGATGTAGTGACCTCTGCATAGGCTCAATTGATCTTGGATGATACTTCACTTAAATAATGTTAGCGTAGGTTGTGTTGCATGCAGTGTTAATTATTTAGTAAGCCATGCTGGGCTAAATATCATTGCTCCTAGTATATTCCATCTACTTTTATTCTCTCATAAACACCTCTTCTTGTTTCCTTCATTTGGTTTGTTTTTGCTGCAGGTGCAAGCATGCCACATTCCCGCTACTTGTTTGCAATGTCATGTTTCCAGATGAATCTGCTACAAGAAGCTGAAGCAGCACTATGTCCAGCTAATGAACCAAATGTAGAGGTATGCATTAATTTCATTCTGCTGAGTTATTGAGATGAAGTTTGCTTCCATGTTATCTAAATCACTACCATATTGTGATTTTTTGATTAAATTCAGGATTTGTTCTTTTCACCATAGTATTGATTCTAGATATCACTGCGTGTATCTCATTCATTTTTTCTACTCATCTAAATGTACTGATGAACATTGAAAACAATAATAGCCTACAGTTGTCTAACACCTTCTGCCATAGCTAGTTATTTTAGAGATGTTTCTTCCTTCAAAAGGATCTAGGCTTGTGAAACACAAAATTGTGGATACTGAATGTGGGAAATATGGAATTAGTAGGGCAATGTTAGTTGTTCTTACTTTATGAAAGCAGAACACTCATCTGGTCATTAAACTGACATTTTAGTTTCTTCTTCATGGTCATTCTACATGTGTGCTATTTATGTTTTGAGTGACTGAAGAACATACGTGTTGGAGCTAATTAAATTATGAGAATGGTAAATCATTACTATTATATCCATTTCCTTACATGGCTCAAATCAATTTGAGTAGGTGGATGCATAAAAAGCTTGGCAAAGCTAGCTAACTTCATTGGTAACCTTCGACATATTCTTTGATTGTACTGAACTTTCAATATAAATCTAGAACAAGATCATATCACTGAAATTTTGTTGAAGAATTTAGTTGGCTGGTTCTTTTGGTTTTAGTTTCTCAATAACCACATTTACCCAGAGAACTGAATTTTTTAAATCTCATTCTGTGCTATCATTTTATTTATTCAAATTGGTTTTGAAAGCCTTGATTTTTTGGTATTTTCTACATCTGAATCTCACCAAAAAAAAAATTAAGATACTTTCCCTTCCTATAAAATGAAATGCTGAATGATGTTTTTCTTATTTAATGTCATTGTATTGCTAATTGTTCAATTGGTTTTTAAAGTCAACGATCTTGATCAATATTATTTCATCGTATTGCTTTACCTTCCTCTCTGCAGGTTCCAGATGGAGCAGCTGGCCATTACCTTCTTGGACTTATATATAGGTTGCTGAATTATTTTGAACTCTTACAATCAATGTAAATTTGTAGCTTCTTCGTGTACTGAGGCTAGTAATTTCTGATTATATTTAGGTGGTTCAATTATGTTTAATTTGATGCCATGCCATGTAACATGAGAAACTTTTTGCCAAATAAGGTTATTTGGATTATATTTATTTGATAATGATTTTTTTTCTCCCTTTGAATTTCTTACTAGTATTTTTAGTGTCGAGTGAAAAAAATTATTATTATTATTTTTCTGTTTTGTTTGCCACATGACTAACAAGTTTCTAAAGTAATTGTTTTTTTTTAAAAATCCAAATTAGCCAAACCATTTTTATGCTTAAATAGAACTTGATATTTTCTTCTTTTTTAGGTACATAGGCAGACGAGGCCTTGCTATTGAACACTTAATGCAGGCTTTAGCTTTAGATCCTCTTCTGTGGGCTGCGTATGATGAACTGTGTGTTCTTGGTCAGTATCAGTCATTTTGTTAAATTTTTTGTTTAAATTCATAATCTTCGCTGCTTAAGTGATTCTGAATTGGACTTGGTTATTGCATGTTATGGATGGATGAACTTATTTATTATTATTGGTTTCAGGTGCCGTAGAAGAGGCAAATGATTACTTTAGTGATAAGGCTGCCCAATGTATTCAGCAGCAATATTTATCTGAGTCAGGTTCACTTAACTCAAGCAATGGCAGTGAATTCTATAACCTATCTTCTAATATGGCAGTGGCTTCTGTGGATTCAATTCCAAGGCAATCAAAGCAACTTCTTGGAAACAATACAAGAGAGATAGCCTCTCTTCCACTAAGTGTAATGATTGCAAAAGCTCAGGCCAGTAACAGTGGGTCTTCAAATTTTTCACAATTTAACACTCCTCCAGCAGCAACTCAGGTGGATACAATATATGAATTATTGCTTTAGACACATTTCAGTGTAGAACATTAAGGTTGAACTTAGGAAAACCATTATGCCGTTTCTGAAAAATATCAATTCCTTTGACTATTTGTCAAGGGAGCCAAGATTCATTGTCATTTTCTTTTTTTGCTTTTAGCAAAGTATACTGCTGGTATAAGAATTAGGAGGCAAGTTTAATACTATTTAAACCAATGTATTTGTGGTATACTGAAGTTCATGATGCAGATTTAGAAATGCTAGTGCACACTTGGATGGCTTTTATTTGGTGTTTTAGTTTTCCATTAGTGACACACTTATCTAGCTTCCTGTGGGACTTAGGAAGAGGGACTAACATGAGTGAATAAGGATTTGAATGATTTTTTATTTTATTTTTAATAGAAAAATGGTCTTTCCCTTTGTGAAGCCTTTAGATAATGATGATTCACATAGTTGTTACAATTGTACAATTCGTGTCGTACGGTATGTTACAATTCACATATTAAATTATATGGTTCACTTGTATGGATTGGAAATGAAAAAAACCCCGACAATTTGGTTTAATTCAATATGATTCTATGCAAATCTTATTTTATATGATTCTAAGGATAAAGAAGAAATCATATTAAAACTTAAATTTAAGGATTTAAAACCAAATCTAACCCATCCAAAAATTGAATTAAATGAAATTTAATATAGATATTAAACAAATTAATATAAAAAGAGAAAGAAATGGCATATTTTATATACAATAGAATTATAAAGGTAAAACATAGTGAAATCTCAAAGTTGATCATGATATAGAAGAAAGAAAATCTTATCAAGTTGAGAGACCGACTTGATGATAGCTAATTGTGAACCTGACACCTAGCCATGGTTGAAAAGAAATTTTTTATCACATTGATAAATGGAATGCCAATAAAAGCTAGACGTTAGTGACATAGAAGTCATATCTCGTATAGCTTGTCTTTCATTTGATGAGAATGATTTCTCTAACTTGAAAGTATTTGATAAGGAAGTTCAATTTGCTTATTACGTTTTCAATTCATAGTGGATTGAAATAAACAATAAGTTGTACACTGTTATCAGCTTTAGACATGATCTTTATATATTTTTGCATTCATATCATCTGAAAATCATACTCTCAAATTTCAATACTCTATTTTTAAATTCCATACTGTTTTTTCTGCCGACTTCCTATTAGTTATTGCCTGTTAGGTTATTTTAGAAGATCTAGACTGAAATAGAGATCTTGGAATAGTGCAAGTTAATAGATCATCGTTATTTCTTATCCTTCATTTATGTCCATAATCATTAACTTCTTGAGCCATGTTACTCTGTTATTTTAACTGTCGCATCTGAGTGATGCAACAGAGTAGTTTAGTGTAACAAAAAGAATAGCAGATTTGTTTTGCTAAATTTACTTAGCTCAGTATTGCCTACATTTATTTTTCACTGGAACGGCAGTTTATTTTTGTTTGTTTGATACTGGGATAACAAGGAAGCATATTTTTACTCTATGCTCACAATTATTGCCTCATTTTCACATCCGTATTCTGATTTCCCTTTTGACATCCTCTCATCAAACTGCATCATAGTATTCTGATAAGATAAGATTTTCTAAATCAAAATCATTTCAAAATCAAAATATTCTTTTTTCTGATAAGATTTTTCTACTGTTGGTTCTATGAATAGGTTTGAATCATTCCAATTTTTTAACAAATTTATTTTTCAAAGCAAAGGTTTTGTAGTTCTTGGTAGTTTATCTTTTTTGTAATATAGGCAAGGTAAGAGGAAGGACACTCAGGTATTTTTTGTTTAATTTTCAAGTTGATCACATGGCTTGTTGTTGATGACTTATAGTTCTAATTGAATTACCATTTTTCCCTTATCATAATTGTCTTAATTCTTTGTACTTGGCTAAATGAAACTGAGTGTGTTCCTTTTTTAACAGCTCTCTGGAGTAGCTCCTCCACCTCTATGTCGAAATATGCATGCCCCCTTCAATGTAGCCAACAATGATGTTTCTACAAAATCAAATAATATAGCAGTTCAAGCACCTAGGAGGAAAGTGCTGGATGAGGGGAAACTACGAAAGGTTACCTCTTTCTGATTTTCTTGATAATCGACTCTATTGTTTGATTTTGAAATACATGGATAACAATAGTATGCATGACACTATGTATAATGGCTTGATCGATTATTATTTCCAATCAAGCCAAATATTTCTTGATTTATGAGTGGCTGATTAATTTCTGCATCTGCAAGTATGTTTATCATGTGTGAGAACTATAAAAAGACTGCAGGTTGTTTAGAACATTGAGGTTAAAGTGGTTATCCACTTAAGATTAACAATAATTATATTATTGCCATCATAATTCTCAGTTTTATTTTTGTATTATTGTTATTGCCATTCTCATTACCATTTGTTGTTTTAGAAGGCGACTGTCTGGCTACCTAGCTAGTTGCCTTCCTATAAGTTGTGATTGCCATTGCCCCTATAATTATATTGTTTAATTTTCTATTGGCACCATCTTTCGCACAGGGCACACAATGAAGTGCCTCATTGGTCCACTTTGCTCAATCTGCTGGTGTGTATTTGGCTCATGCTACAGACTCTATCCTTTTGCCTTCTCCTTGATGTTTAGATATTATCATACGCCTTTAGTATGTTTTTCTGATTGTTATGCCGTGTATTAATTTTCTGCTCATTATGATGTTTATTTATACTGGATAACTGATTAAACTTTCAGTATAATTGCCATTTTGCTTAAGATTCTTGTTAACATTTTATCTTTTTGAGACATTTGGAACTTGATTATCTAACCAAGCAAGAATCATCTGTCAGGTATCAGGGAGATTGTTCTCTGATTCAGTGCCACGACGTAGTACAAGACTGTCAGCTGAAGCAATAGCTGTTGCCAGTTCAAATGCTACTCAGGTAGTAGGAAATGGAAATGGTCACACTTCTACCAAGTTCCTTGGAGGATTTTCTTCTTCATCATCAACAAAAGTGAATGCAGCATCGTCACGCTCTTTGACATTTAGGAAAGGACATTCTTGGATCTCGGAAAGTTTTGATGAAGGTGAAGTCCTATTCTGACTCTGATAACTGTCTTTCTTGCATGGTGCTTAGTTGTTGTGATAGTATTTTGTAGATGTTAATATAACTCTGCTAGAATTGTTTTGGAGAACTTTGACAATTCCATGCAGTAAAATTGGAAGGCAAGGAAGCCAAAGTATCAATTATTACTATGCAACTTGTTTTACAATGACAAGTTATGCTTGACAATTGGGACATTTATAAATTTGTAACTGCATTGATCTGATGCAATCAAGCCAGAGCTCATATCCCAATTTTACCCTAACATTGTGGAGTTCATTACTCAGTGAAAGTAGTGTCAGTTGAGGCAACGTTATTTGTCTTTGAGTATGCCAAGGTGATCTCAGTAACCTTGTTTGGCATCTCTAAAATGATAGGGATCGGTCGGTACTTCTTCATGGATGTATTGCAACTGTGAGCTTAACGAGAGTTGTTTTCACTAAAATGTTTGGACGACGAGTAAAAATTGCATTAAAGAAATATGTTGAATTTGCTCATAGGAGCTATAGTACCGAAGCTACATCGTTCCACCATCAGCATATGCCTTTTTTTTTTTTAGGTATTTGTTGCTTATGAAGGTGGGAAAGGAAAGATTGTAAGAGGAAAAAAAATGGATTCTTCTAAAAGCACAGATTCTTGTCCAAATTGCTTACGTAGGGGAGCAACAAGGTTCGGAAGTGTTTCTAGCATGTTGTCCATAATGACGTGGTGTTGGATGTATCAAATTTGTTGAAGGGTTCCAAATGCCAGAAGAAGGAAGCTTCACCTTCAAACTATAGTGCTTTGAAGTTCCGTAATCATTCTGAGAGCAACATGACCCGAACTAGAGACAATGGTGGGAGCAATTTTCTTGCTATAAGTTCCAAGGGAGAAGTTGGAATTAAATCAAGGTATACAAGTTGTCAATATTTATATACATCAATCTCAAAATAAGAAGATTTCAGCAATGGATGTTTCCCAGCAATTAAAGTCAGGTATGAGATGACAAAGCCATGCATCAAGTGGTTATTGTGGACAACTTGGAAATTTATACTTGAAACGGAGTTCCTTAACAGGACACAAGATGATTTGATGCTCAAGTCAACAGATTATACATCATAGTGATGTAATTTGCATGGTTTTGGAAGAGTGGGTCGAGACCTGAAGGGCTAATTGGTCACAGTGGCACTGAAACTAAAGGAAGGAGATTTTGTGGTTAACTCAACATGGCGGTGGTGAAGAATGTTTGCTTGGTGATTCATCCCAATGTTTCTTCATATGCAAGTCCTTGACTGTTGCTAACATCCCTAAGGATGCCAGCAATCGGTTGGAATTTGGTGAGCAAACAAAAAATCCTCTTGAATGAAGAAAACAGTAACAATGACTCGGGATGATAACAAGTCAAGTGCCATGGTTACCTTTTATATAAGTATTCAACTTAATTAAAACATGACGAGAATTTAAATACACATCCCCAAATTGACTTGTATAATCAGGCACACATTTATATTTGTATATTGTTATTAGTTTGGTATTTGGATCATGATTAATGTAAACTAAAAAATTCAGGAACCTGAATTCACTGTGATTAATAGGAAGGGTTCCTGAACATGGCTTTAATAGGTTGAATATTTCAAATATTTGATTCCTATCCCAGCACAACAGTCAAAAAATTTTATGTTGCTCATGAGTTACTGTGTTATGTGGTCAAATAAAAGTTGATCCTACTCAGTTGATTCTTGATATACAAACATAACCTAGCCAGTGCGCATCTGCATGAATATACAAACAAGGAGGGGTTGTTAATGGCCGTCATTTTGTGCAACATGATCCATTTCTAAGTTTGTGATATTTTTCCTTGTCTATAGATAATTTTGGGTGTCCCAATTTCTATAGATCTTTGCATATGCTTTTCAAGGTTAAATTTTCTGATATATCCTCAAGGCTATTATCCTGAAAATGATCTAAATCAGATTTGACTGGGTCTGTTTACTGGTTGTGGCCATCTCTGGTATTGAAACATATTGTTCTCCACTCAATCTACCCTTTTTTGATCTTCTGTTACTTTTAGGGAGACGATCTGAGGTTTTTGATGATTCCCGGTTGGAGAATATGGCAACAACTTCCTCTTCTACATCAATATCAGGTGATAGTAGATACCTTGAACAGGGGAAGGCAATTGGAGATTTGGCACAAGATTCAAGATTGATTAATGGTGCTCAGGAGCTATTATGCTTACTGAGAACTCTTGGAGAAGGTTACAGACTTTCCTGTTCATATATGTGTCAGGTATGATGGAGTATGAGAAAGAAAAACTCTGCATGATTGCATGCATAAGTATCTTTTATGTTCTGTGAGCAGGAAGCGCTGGATGTTTATCTGAAACTTTCAGAAAAGCAATTCAATACTGGATGGGTGCTATCCCAGGTCAGGTGGCTTTGTTTGGTATAAGATAAAGATAGTTAGATTCTGTTTTGGCATTTTTTGTCTCTGGTATATAATTATTAAAACAAAAAACTTCTCTGCTTAAGTTTTCACATTTTATGTGATCTGAAATGTGAATTTCTTCATCTGCAATATGCTTGCATTTCTACTGAATGGAATTTAGATGACTTATGATTTTGGAAGAAAGCATAATGACGGCAGATAATGGAACCGACTGCTTTTTCCCCACCATTGCTTAACTTCTTTATTGCTGTATTGTCTATGGAATTTATAGGCATATTCACTAGTCTTGGAAAACATTATAAATTTTTGAACTACTTTGGTTTTTTGGCGATTCAAGACACACAAGGATTGTTATGGATTTCAGTTTGAATTTCAATGTTATTGTCTCTTTCTTTTCATCTTGAGCGACATTTTAATACCTGCACTAGGATTTGTTGCTTTTCTTATTATATCTTTACTTACAAATTCATCAATGCAGGTTGGAAAAATTCATTTTGAACTGGTCAACTATTTTGAGGCAGCTCACTTCTTTGATTTGGCACGCCGAGTATCACCATCCATACTGGAGTCAATGGATATTTATTCAACAGTTCTTTATGTAAGTCTTTAAATCCACGAATAGCTTTTATTTATGGTAATGTTTGTGTTTTATGTTGCTCTATATTTATGTAGTAGGTCACGTTTATTGAGGTCTCCTATTAGCGTAGGGATTATTTCATTTTGCTTTTGAAAAATAACATATAGAGTTTTATTGTTGCACACTCAAAGTTTGCACTTTGTTTGCAATGTCACCTTGGATTCTGTTTGACAAGGTTTCTTCATGAAGTTACCTTTATATTTTTGAAATCCCTCTCATTCCTCATCATGATTATGGTTTTTGTGGAGTAATGAGGTGTTTTTTTTTGTGAATATAGCTAAATTCTTGAATGCATTTAGAAACAAATTTCACTTGTGGTCATTCCCCCTAAATTGAATCTAGTGGGCATTTTGCAGATCAGATAAGTTTTGATGGGTGCACTTAATAAAAACTGGTTACCCTATTTTATGGGATTTGAATTCATTGACTTTCCACCTTATCGTTGCAAGTTGGATGAGCAATAGATGAGTGTAATAAATTTCCACTTCATGCCTATGAATCTTAAAGCAGTTCCACATAGCACGATTTGTCTATAATTCCATATGCAATGTAGTTAGTAAGAACAATTTTCTTATGCTAATTTATGATAGAATATTCATTACCAAAGTTTCAAATAGTTAGGCTTGATACGGTCGACTTGCTTCATAGTGCATATGCAGGAGCAGATGCAGAAACAAATGCAATCAGTATTAAAATATTGAAAAAATATTTATATTGATATTTTCCTGGCAAAATAATTGTTTAAGTTAACACTTTCGAATTACTGGTAAATATTAAAATACTTATATTGATATTTCCCTTGTGAGTTTCTAGGTAAGGTAGCTTATATTAAAAGTTAATTTGTTTTAGTTAAAAAAAAAACTTAGAATGACAATTTAACACTCCTAATTCTCTTTTGCTAGCATATGAAGGAGGAAATGAAATTGAGTTACCTCGCTAAAGAGCTTTTATCAGTCGACCGATTATCTCCTCAAGCTTGGTATGCTTTTCAAGCTCCACATTATTAGTTGTATTAATTTTTAGTAAGGTATATATATTACTTAAAGAAATGTTAGTTTATGTTGATGTTCTCCTAGACATTGGATAGATTTTTGTTCCAAGAGAAATGCTCGACTTGTTCAGCTGGAGAAGCAAAGAGAATTTTCCAATGGCTACAATTTTTATTTCTTTAATATCCTAATTTGGGTGTAACACTAAATGTGCTCATATTTCTTGTGTAAATTGGACAGTCAAATATTTTTGGTTTGCTTCTATGGCGAAATTATGAATTCTATTTGGAAATTTTGTGCTTCAGAAATTGTTAGAATGAATATGTGCTAAGAAAAGGGATAAAGTTGTACATTAAAATTCTCAAATACTTGAGTATCATTGCAAATATATGATAAAATGAAAAGTATATTAAGATGAAGTAGAGACATGTCCAAAGTTGTCCGTTTGATTTCTGTAGTTAAATTTACATAAGAATTAGAGACTGGAAGAAAATTCTACTTAAACTTTCTTTTTAAATAATTCAAAAAATAAGGGCATTGATCACAATATTGTCTTACATTGAGTTCACTGATAAGATCCTTGTAGTCAACCATATATAGTTTAGACTCGTTGCTTCATGGATCATGGAATCCTGTTGAGGGAGAAGAATCCCTATGAAAGTTGGGGAAGAAACAACAGGAAACAACCCACTTGACTTGGCTTCATTATTTCTACTCTACTGGACCATTTGACTCTTCAAATTTTTTCTGTTTATATTAAAAATTTTCTCCCAACACCCAAACCTTGTTAAATATTTTTCAAAGTTTTGGCTCAACAATTTGGTAGTCTGGAACATGGGTTGAATTCTTATTACTGTGCCGAACAAAATGATTGAAACATATCGTTCCGATAAATTACAGATACTGGATACTACTTGTCACTTTACAATGTCTCACGTGTCAATGTGTCAATAATATCAATGTGTGTCATTTCATGTTAAACATTCAATACTGCTTGATATGCTGAAGTTGAGATAATATTGTTAACTTTTTATAGCGTGGCTCCATAAAGATAATGTTCAAATTATAGCATTCCAGATGAAAAGAAAACATTGAATATATAGTTGTCTTTTTTTTTCCTATCTTTTTACCCTTGTACTTTCAATTTATTACCGGCACCATATATTGAGATGTCAACACGATGCCAAAACAGTATTGTCCTGTCAAAGACTGAAATTGGCACGGCTTGAAATTTCAAACCCTTGTCTGGAATTCTGTATTTCATTGTTTTTGATCTTTTCTTTCCTTTGGTTTTATTCCATAAACAAATCCTTCACTAACAAAGTTCCTTTTATTCAATGCTTCCTCAGGTGTGCATTGGGCAACTGCTATAGCTTGCAGAAAGATCATGAGACTGCACTGAAAAATTTCCAACGTGCAGTGCAACTGGACTCGAGATTTGTGTACGCTCACACTCTTTGTGGCCATGAGTATGTGACCTTATTGCCTCTTCCATTTCTTTTTTTTTTGTCAGATAAACATTGCTTTTCTTTGCAGAGGTTGCCAATTCCCACTTGTATGCAACCTGTTTTCCAACCTTCATTGCATTTTTCTAATTAACAGGTATGTTGAGTTGGAGGATTTTGAGAATGGATTAAAGTGCTACCAGAGTGCACTTCAAATAGACCAGAGGCATTATAACTCTTGGTACGGACTTGGGGTGGTATACCTACGGCAGGAGAAGTTTAAGTTCGCTGAACATCACCTCCTTAAAGCTTACAGTATCAATCCACGGTCTTCAGTTCTCATGTGTTATCTCGGGATGGCACAACATGCATTGCAGGTTTTATCTCAATCCTTGGCTACCAACCTCCTGAAGATAATTGTCTTTCCGTATTGGTCTTTGTACTTGATCTTTGTTTTGGTTGCCACAAAAGTTCTAGATGTGCCATTACCTGGTGCCCAATTAGAAGAAAAATGCATTTTTAATTTCCTTCGCCTGTCACTATATTTGTCATGCACTAATCACTCATTGTTGATTACTTCTGTTTTGGTAAAAATCAATCAGAGGAATGACGATGCACTGGAAATGATTGAAAGGGCAATATCAGCTGACAAGCAGAATCCACTTCCTGTTTACCAGAAAGCCATTATACTAGTCAGTCTTGAATGCTATGATGAAGCGTTAAATGAGTTGGAGCAGCTTAAGGAGAGTGCACCTCATGAAAGCTGTGTGTATGCATTGATGGGTAAGATCTATAAACGACTTGAAATGCATGAAAAGGCAATGTTATGCTTTGGCCTTGCCTTGGATTTAAAGCCTCCTGCTGCTGATGTCGCCACCATTAAGGTACCAAGCAAGCCTCCTCCTGCCTTGTTTTTCTTGTTATTTTTGAGACCACTCGCAAGGGTATCGACACCATGATGGTTTGGTATGAATGCCAATACCTCAACCACCATGGTGGCAGTGCATTACAGTGCATTAGCTTGCTCTTGTTCTTTGCTTTTATCTCTGGTATGGATGTGTACTTTTTAATGCCATAAGATAGCATGTACTAGTTAATGTTTTTTTTTCCCATTTTTGACTATCACTGGCAAGGATCGACATCATTCCTTTCGATATAGATGCCATTGCCTCAATGACTATGATGGTGGTATATTGGATGCTTTTTCCTTTCCTCGCTTGTGCTTGTTATGTCTAACCTTGCTTGCTATTGACCACATGGGCTTTTGGCATGAATGTCAATGCTTTTGCCCCAGGGCTATCTCAGTTGATAAGTGCAAAGATAACTCTTAAGTGGACAGGAGTTAATTCCTGATTGACCCCTCCTTTGTACTTGTCACCTAGAATTCTGATTTTCCTTAAGGGTTACAAAATATGGCGGTTCCACATTTATGAATGTCAATGCTTTTTAACAACGTAAAATAGCATTTATCAATTAATGTTTTTCATTCTCTTAAAAGAAAATCTCACTTACAAGGATGTCAACAGCAAGTCCTTTCATTAGCTTTAATGTTTTGTAACCCTTCTTGTTCTACAGGCGGCAATGGAGAAGTTATATCTTCCCGACGAAATGGACGACACTCTTTAATGTAACATGCTCTTGACCATATACTTCCACCTGGGCTTCACCTCCTGCTGGTCCTCACGGTCGCAAGAAAACTGTTGCCCAATTCAGCGACTCAAGCTCGCACCGTTTTGGTCATTGTACACTACAAATTTTGTGGGTTCTTAGGCATCCATGGAAGACCAAGAGACGAAAATCTGAGAATTGTTTTGTAGAGAAGCAATGGTATCAAAAAGTCCAGCCCGAAATGAAGTGCAAACGAGAAGCCTGTAGAATCATTCAATTATATAGAATGGATGAAAAAAATACCATCGTCATTTTAGAGTTCAGACGTAAAGCAGATCAGCAGATTAATGTTGTAATCATTAAATGGCTTTTGTTCACTAGTAAAGAAATCTGCCATTAACTCGAGATGGGACACTTGCTGTGTGCACTACATTTTTCACACTGGATTCGTTGATCTCATGGAAGCCCATAAGCTTGGTCATTTAAAATGATTTGGTAGTTTCTTATTATAAGATTTTTGTTTGTATCAATTTATTTGGGCTTTTTGATTATTT
Source organism: Wurfbainia villosa (assembly GCA_025175895.1). Lineage (NCBI taxonomy): Eukaryota > Viridiplantae > Streptophyta > Magnoliopsida > Zingiberales > Zingiberaceae > Wurfbainia > Wurfbainia villosa. Next base: position 337,231 of record JAKLTH010000209.1, read on the forward strand.
AGATTCTTTGTTTCGTATGCATTTAGTATTATAGATTGATCTTCAATTTATCATCGTCTCAAGCGTGTTTCTGACAACTCTTTTGGTTCACTGCTTGGAGATCGTCAGTGCTATGGTTTCCTTTAATTTATAAATATTATTTTCTCTCATCTTTATTGATTAAACATTTTTAACCATAAATTTCATTAAATAGTTTTAAAGATATTGACAGAAATCGCTTGAATTCGTAATTGTTTGTGGTAGGTTCTAATTTTTGGTCTTTCATTTGAGAATAATAATTTCGAAGAATATTTTTGTTTCTTTCTTATAGTTTTTGTCTTTTAAATTATGACAATAAAGGCATATTTTTTAAAATAAATCATTGTGTTCTAAATTTAGTTGTTTAATGAGTTCATTTTACGTTTACGTTCCATTTATCGCTCAATTTAAATTCAATTGTGATAAATAATAGTAAAACTTGATTAAATTGTAGTTCGATGAGTACCCTTTTAATTACAATTGAATAAGAAGGGACAATTTTTACTTGCGGAGGTGTGCCTAGCTGAGAACCGGAAGTGAGCATAAGAAAGAATACCGGTAATTGTTTTTGCGAAATTTTGACCTTTTTAAAAATTTTCGGACCTTTTTTCCAACTGGACGGTAGCGGTAAGTTCACACATGGTCATCGTACTCTCTCTTGTCCCAATTGTTATTTTTTTGTAATTCTTTAATATTTTTTTTTTGCAAGAAAATTTTACAATCGCGTCTATAAAATTAGGAGATTATTATTGTTACTCTCAAAATGTTAACTTAATCGTCATATTATTAACAAAGTGTTGGGTCCGAGCACTGCCTGTGAATTTAAGTAACTACACCGGTACTTATTTTCAGGAAATTTTCGCTGTTTTAAAAATTTTGGGCCCCTTTTTCAACCCAGACCGAGGCGGTAAGTACATTGGCGGTCATTATACTTTATCAGCAATGCATATAACTTGTAAGTGTTGGGTCTGATCACCGCCATGAGTATAAGAAACTACACCGGTAATTATTTTGGCAAATTTTTTGCTGTTTTAAAAATTTTGGGCCTCTTTTCGAACCCAGACGGAGGCGGTAAGTATACGGTTGTCATTATACTTCATCAGCAATCATAACTTGTAAGCGTTGAGTCTGACCACCGCCTGTGAGTATAAGTAACTACACCGGTATTTATTTTGGCGAAATTTTTGCTGTTTTAAAAATTTTGGGCTTCTTTTTGAACCCAGACGGAGGCGGTAAGTACACAAGTGTGTCATCGTACTTCCCCACCAGCAATGTATATTTTCTCTCTTTTAAACGTTAGGTGCGAGCACCAACTGTGAGAATAAGAACCAACACCGCCAATTATTTTGTTGGAATTTTTGCTCTTTAAAAAAATTTTGGGCCTCTTTCTCGACCCGGACAATAGAGGTAAGCCCACTGGGTGGTCATCATACTCCTATATATTTGCAAATAGCGAACATAAGAAGCACACTGAATGTTTTTTTTTGTTTTTTGTTTTCTTTCGTTGATTTATCAAATTTTCAATATTTTCTCACCACTTTTTTTTTTTCTTTCTGGGGAGAAAAATCAAAGAAATTACAAGTTACGACAGAGTGGAAATTTAAATGTCCCCAAATGTTCACTCGCTTGCATTTTAATTGTAACAAAATAATTGAAAATTTTCATTTATATTTGTCTTTATTTTTCAAAACGTCTTCATAAAATGCCTCAAATTCTGAAAACTCAAATCATTTTATTCTCAACAACTAAGTTACACTTAACGAATTGTTGTTCCATCTCATCAACCTTGAATAACAAATAAATACCTTGTTCAAACAATTCTTACAAGTCTAAAATATTTTTAAATTCAAGTTTAATTATGATAACAAACTCGAACTTTAAGTTAAATTAATACTCCATAAAAACTTCGGGATGCAAAAAGGGGCACATTTTGGAATTGGATCACAAGTGTGATGCTCTTATTACAATAAATGATGCAGAAATAGAGTTAGAAGTGAAACCAAAATGATTGAAGTAGCCCAGGTATTCATCGCTGGATCAATCCCGTGGATTAAACGAGTAGGCTACCAGGCAAATTACTCACCATAACTTAAGAAATGATGCTTATCGAAACAATGCAACTAAACTGTAGACAAAATTACGCTCTGGGCATTTATTTTAAACAGAAGCAATGTGGTGGCAGGAATTAATTTTTTCCGATCTGATGTGATGCGAGATGGAACTCACGCAGCTTTCTTGCAGTAGCTTTCGAGCCAGTCCATTGTCACACTCTTTGGCCTCTCGAGTGGTAATCCGAGGGCTCGGTCCCATATAAGCTGCATAAACACCAAATATTTAGGGTGTTTAAATGGTGCACAAGTCTTATAATTGTTTTAAGAAGGTAGAGAGATGGACTTGCCTGAGAGCCTATACCGATGCTTCTTGATACTCCGAATAAAACAGTGAAATACCTGAAAATATCAAAGATCGAAGGGCTTAATAATATACCTTACTTGCATTTTACTAGTTATCTTTATTTGGCGTCCAAAGTCCCAAGATCTTCAAAATAATCCAGACATTTTCAAACTTGTCATTTCACGCCGTAATATAGGCCACCCATCAATTGATGGATATAGATATCGACTGCTGTTGATAATGTTTACCAGGAACTTAACAAGGTAATGAATCTTATGATAAAAGCTTACCGTGCCTCCGATAAACCGAAATACTTCAGCAGGACTCCACTATGAGCATCGACATTGGGCCATGGATTCTTGACCTGCGAGCAAAAAATCATTAAAAAAACATTTCTTATCAAGCATGAACGTCGAGATGCTTATCACATTACCTTGCCTAGCTCTGTGAGGATAGGAGGAACAACTTCATACAATTTCGAAACCTGCAAATGAAATTTCACAGGAAGATCGTTCAATCTAGTTCTAATCCTTTTTTTTTAGCAAAATCAAGGACAGAAAAATTTCACGGATTTACCAGCTTAAAAAGTGGATCTTCTGGCAAATGCTTCAGAGCAAATTCTCTTTGGCAAGTATATCTTGGATCTGTCTTTCGTAGCACTCCATGGCCATATCCCGGAACAACCTGTAGCGTAGGAATTGAAATTCAGGACAGAAACACTATTTTAATCTTCAAACCGAGACAACATCAAACAAATTATAAAATAAAAATGAGACAACTAAACTGGCGCCTTTTCCAATCCATCACGCTCAAATATTATAGTACCTTGCCGCTTTTCAAGGTTTTCCAAACATAGTCCTTCAATTGATCTGTTGTAATATCCTCTCCACACTCTTTTACAAGATATTCAATCCATAGAAGAACTTCCTGTGCAATAACCAAAAAGAAAAAGCGAAGCCACAGACTTCTTTTCAAAATGATAAGAACCATAACAGATAACAACTAGTTGGACGGATTAGTAACAATAACATAAAACAATTGACTAGGTATTTTTCAACATTTGCTTGTACCAAAAAAAAGAAAAGAAAACGGGGCTTCAAATATCATAGTGAAATAAATGGGATACAATGAAGAAGACAATATAAGTACCTGATTGGCTAAGCCATGAAGAGGACCAGCTAAACCATTCAACGCAGCTGCAAATGATAGGTAGGGATCTGAAAGAGCACTGCCCACCTGAATGTTTAAGAATGATTTGTAAGGGAAAGAATCTCGTAGATATAACAATCGGACAAGATGCCAAAGTCAAACATTTATCTTCATGTTGGAAATCAGAGAAAAGTAATAAATAATGTTCTCATTTACCAGATGAGCAGTGTGAGCACTAACATTCCCACCTTCATGATCACTGAGAATTATATAAATCAAAATGTTAACTACAAAGGGTAATCACAAGAAACACCAACATAAATTTGAGAAATTAAACAGATTAGTCACCTGTGGATTGTTACATAAAGTCTCATCAACTCAAGCATTTTGGGATCATCAAATCCAAGCATGTGAGAAAAATTCGCCGCATAATCCAGAGAATTGTCTGGAGATATGATTCCACCATTCTTGTAAATTCTGAATAATATAACACAACAAACCTATCAGTATGTAAACACAGATGACAGATCTATAGGAAGTTAATTATAAAGTAGTCCTAAAAAAGGGATAATAAGTGTAACATCTAGAAGAGTGAAATTAATTTCTTTGTTTAAAATATCAAAGTTAAGGCAGCTTGTTATAGAAGATAGCATGTGAAATCAAATTCTTATATACTTGACAAACTTAACAATCTTACATATACCAATCTTGCATATAATAATTGAACTACATAATATGAAAACTTTATCAGTTCTAGCTTGTTAAAAGTAATGATTTTTCTAATTATTTGGAGAAACTCAAGTTCAGGGCTTTTGATAACTAAATGATCATTCAGTACTTGTCATGTAGAATTCGGTAATCCGCAGAAATTTTTTTAAGATGAAATAGAAGGCTCCTAGACCACCAAAATATTAAAAGGTAAGCTTGTACAAGGAAAAATAAAGGTACTTGCCTTCTATAAACATATGAAGCTACTGTTGGAAGGCGAGCAATCAAGTTCATCGAATCTTCATACGTTGGCTCCCAAAACCTAACACAACACATTTTTTAGCCATTTTATACACTTGAATAAACTGTTTTAAAAAAAACACAAACTTACTTGGTTTTAGGGATCCCTTTCTCATATGCCTTTTGAAATTCACTATCAACCTGCGATGTTGTAGTTAATTATCTTAAGAAACTTTGCCAAAATACCAAGACAATTTTTACTAGGTGGGATGATGGAAACGTGTAGGTAGGTGGGGTTTGAGGGGAGTAGCTAATATTCTAATATTGTGCAAATATTCTGTACACATGGACAGAAAGTGAGATGGTGATAGAAACATGGGATTTTTTTTTTCATGTGCACTGTTTTGTTCTCAATCCAGTCATTCCAAAAATTGAGAGTAAATGGAAGAATGGGAAGATCATAATCTTCCCACTATGACCAGGAACTATGTCTGGTTTGCTAAGCTGTACGTAGATGGCATGGAACACCTCCCTGTGGAACATCTTACATTCTTACACACCAACTTCACATGGAAACACCTAGCCAAATGACTTTGACACACCCTCCATCATGCAAACTATTGCAACCCCATCAACTAATTAGAATTATGTCTTGAAACCCCAATACGCAGCCTCAACCAATACTAACCTGTCCACCATTTTCCTAGCTTTTCAAGCTCAACAAATACTGTTTTATTTACGTAAAACCACATGGACTCATATAGAGCATACCACACAACTGCTAGAATAAGATTAGTATACGCCAACCATATCATTTGGTATGATCTCTTTCTCAATTTTAGCAAATTAAATTGACTTCTAGTCTTAGTCAACCTCCTATTACAACAAGAAATACATCTTTAACTCATGAAAGATGGAGTATTTTGACTATTGCAAGGAGAGGATATAAATTTAACACTGAATATATCACAGTGGCTTCTTGTTACCTAATTGAATGTCAAACTTGAAGTTACAAAATCACAACATTTGACCTGTTTACAAAAACAAAAAGATAGCAGTTGATTGATTACCTGAAGTGCCATAACTCCAGTTGCAAACTGTGTCATTGGATGAGCAGCTACAGGAAGAGCATCAATTGCCTTAAATACATGATCTACAGTCAAGTTATTAAACAAGATTCAGTAACAAAGTTCTAATACCAGCTTCAGTAAATATTTTGCATACAAAATCTTGACTCCTGCATTCCCAAATAATTGCCAAAATTGAGAAAGGAGATATAAACCCAAAGTGTCACGATTAGTTGAATATTTTCATCAAGAGTTCAAATAACTTAGATAAGTATCATGAGACAAATATTAGATGAGTATTCTAGAAGCCCTTCATTGACAGAAAACAACAGTAATGGGCATATAAGATTCACCAAGTATCATGGTGGAAATGTTTGACAGCAGATCCTTCGTCAATATCTGATTCAGTTGTAATCATGAAAACACTTACATAAGTTACCAGTATGTGCTTTGCTAAGGATTTGAGTTCTCAATTATATAACAATATGAAGGGAAAATTTCATTTTGCTTCCCAATTCAAACATTTTGATGATCTTAAAAACTTTGGAAGCATTTTGCTAGAGTAGTTATATGCAATGTGATTCCCCCAATTCAAACATAGACATCTCCTGAGAGAGACTGTGCCTTGCAATGTAACAGATTATGAAATAAGTGAATCTTTTCTGAAAACCTGCTGTGAGCTAAAATATGGCTGCAAGAAACAAGAAAAATATTTGAAAAGAAACCTGGAATTTTTGCACGATTACATAATTCTGCAGATAGTCCATCAACTTGTTCTTTGTTAGGCACCTACGATTAAAGAAAAAGCTTTTAGCATAAAGAATGAGATGAGACCAATCACCTCTTACCAAAACAAATATAGGCAAACCAACCACATCTAAATACTGAATTAATATTGACCATAAAGTGAGGCATAAGCATAAAAATAGAAAAAAGAACACCCTCAGGAAACATCAAGCCCCTTTGAAAAGCCATGTGTAAACTCAATGTGTGTCTTTCTGATGCCCTTCCAGATATGCAATTGAAGTTGACAAAAAACATGACATCCTAAGTTAGCAATATGATATAGGAACTAAAGTGTCAGGTAGAAGTAAAAAAGGCAATACAAGGGCAACCGAATGATTGTTTCCTGTACAGATGAAATAGTTTCAAAATTACATAAGAGGATTTAATTCCAACAACTATAGGGTGTGATATAGTATCTATACCCAAAATAGAAATAAAAACCTTCAATGGCTTCATAAACATTAGCAGTATTTACAAATTTTGAAAACATCAATTGGCAAAATGAATTGCTTTTTTTTGGTCTACCTTTAATAATCCCATGTCACTCTTCGATACTTGTGACCAAAGGAACCAAATCATAAAGTTATGTCTGAGATAAACAACTCAGAATATCACCTTTCCTGTCAAAAGAAGCCATAGAAGACCTTCAGGCAATGGTTCCCCACCAGCTTTTGCACCTGGCAGTAACTTTTGACATTCAGGGATTGAAAGACCTCTAAATCTTATTCCCTGAAAATTTTCAGTGGCCATTGTAACTGTTCAGACAAATACTCATGGAATAAATAGTCATAAGAAACCTACAAGTTTAAAAAAAAAATTCTAAAATAACTCTATAGAAGAAGAATGGACCTCGTCTGGATCAAGTAATGAGGTTTCCCATAACAGTCCTGTCATTCCTCTCATTCCACCAATAACCTGTCCCAAGTAGAAGTTAATCTAGTAATTAATAGATGAACATGGAAACAGTACATTATTATCAAGTTGTTGTGGCACAATATTCATATAGAATTTACAACAGTAAATATATACCATATCAGCTGTTATATTTCCAAGTTGAACTTTTCCATGCTCTGATTTCAGCTTCTTCAAGCGTTCCTGGAAGAAAGAAAGAGAACAGATTGAGAATAGAGATCCTAGAACAACATAAGAGGCCACACTCTTCAAACAAAGATTTATCATACCATCTGTGCTATTTATTTGATGTAAAATTTTTAACTTTAAGCCCCATATGGATGCTAACCGTGTCTAATAACAGTAGCTCTTTGATTCATGTTTCCATCAGTACAAAACTGTATAGTTGATTTATTATATGGTTGAAACATTTATGTGTCTGAGGAAGTCCAGTTTTAATTACGAACTTAAACCAATCAAGAAGAAGAAATAGTGATGTTCAATCATTTGAAGAGATTAAAATCAAATGGTTATCATGTTTCTACAATCTAACAGACTATTTCCTAAATTGTCCTACAGTTTGTAATATTTAATAACTATTCTGGAAGCAAATCTTTGCTAGGACACAGTATAGATATAATAGTTGAACTACAAAAAGTATGTTCAAAAATATACAAGGAAATTCCTACTTAAGGGAAAATAAGAAACCTGCTGCTCTGGTATCAGTTCTTTCAGCTGAGAATGAAGATCCTGCCAAGAGATCATTAAAGAATGGAAAATTTATTTTACAAGAAAAGAAATGAAGTAGATGTAACAAGTAAAATTGACGAAATAAGTGTTTTGTTAACAACCAATCTACAAAAAAAGAATGAAACTGCAATGGTACTCAAAATGAAAACAAACATTGGAAATGCATGGGGTAACAGGACTATTCAGCATGGGTCAATAACAAGGAATGTTTCACTCTAATTTGGTCACATTGTCCCACATGGTAAATGGTGGATTAACAAAAGAAATTTATAAGCTTAGATAAGCATTGTTATTAAATCGTGCTTATACATTTTAGGTTAGCAGTTGAGCCCAACAAGTTAGTTCTCTCATACATGTAGATTATGACAATTGAAGCTCGAGTATGTTTTAATCCTAGGCTTGGTAAGAAGTCGGAAAAATATGACAAAGCCACTATGGGACCTCACATACAACCAATTTGGGGTGATTCTGGCTATGAGTTGGACTTGGGTCCTTAATGGGGACATCACCCTTTAAGCGAGGGAGATCTGACACTCTAGTTTTGTCCCATAAGGTGAATCGTGGGATAACATAAGTGATTCATATGGACTTAAGCATTATAGACAAGTGGCAAGGCTAAAGAAGCTAGTGAGTTACTTCTCTCACTGTATGCAATTCATGACAGGGGTAGCCTAAATTCACCAAAAGGATTTGACATAGTGATTGGTCAGGGTCATGTTTACTGAAGATGCCGAGCGTTATTCTAGAAAATAGCTTACTTCACCTTGTAAGCAGAAACCCTAACTTTAGTGGAACAACTCCTAAACGACCAAAATCATGTTTAATGATAGAAATAAAATCCCAAGAGTTTATATCTCCATTCGTCTTTTTAAAGGAATAAGGAAATACAAATTTACTAAATTGGCTTTGTACTTTATAGCATGAACATTTGATTATTAACTCAATATGAGCAAATAAGTAATGCAGATAAGGGATTAGAATTCCCAAATATTTTAGCGATTACAAATATAATTCCCGTATCTCTACTACAAAAAAGAAGACTTCCTCAACATTATGGAATTGGAAACGAAAAAAAGGGCTATTACATGCATCAACTTGTTCGTTCATTCTGTAGCACATATGAAAGTGTGCATCAAAAGAAAATTTGAACGAGCAAAAATCTTTCATATCGAATTCCCATACAATCATTTAACAATCGAGTAGCAGGTCCAAATCACCAAACTAATACAAAGAAAAAAAAAACTCACAAGATCAGGCACGCTCTGTACTTGCAACCATCGTATCGAACCCAACGAACTCGACTGCTGTGCCTAGAAGCAAAGATAACAAATGACACAAATTTAACTACGACAACGAAATCATAAAACGATCAATCGCAAAAACAACATCGACGAAGTCTCCAACAAGCAACTCACCAGACGAGACCGGAGCTTCGAGAGCGCCGCCACACTCCGGAATAACACCATCGATCCGAATTCCTAAGGATCACCTGCAAATGGCAAACATCATCTAACGTCAACCCGTCGAGCAACGAAATCCCATAAGAACAAAAAGAAGATCCTATCAGGAACCACACAATCGGAGCAAACCTACGGCCAAATAAGCCTTAAGAAATCGGCGAAAAACCAGAGGCAAAACGAATGCGATGCGAGCGATTCAAGGTCAGAAAACGGAGAAGAGGGAGAGATCCAAGCGACCGATGAGAATGATTACCTGAAGCAACGCGTGGAGAAGAAGAAGAGGAAGAAGAAGGGGAGAGAGAACAACTCCCGTTCGCCCTCTTGCAGCTTAAGAATAAGAATAGTTTTTCTACGAAAAGTAATTCCCGAATAAACCCGCTTTCTTATTGGATACCTTAATGGGACCCACAGAAAGAGAACATTCATCCTAGCACGCGCGTGAGCTTTGACGTTTTATTATTGAAATGGTTTTTGCGGCCATATTTTTAGTAATAATTAATTGATTAGTAATATTTCTCTACGTGGAAGAGCCTGGAGACTCGGGACAAACGGTGAATTGTTAAAATCGAAAAAAAAAAACAAAAAACAAAATGAAAATTCAAATTTATTTAATTTTATTTTAGTTCAGAAGTTTTTAAATATTTTGTTTTTATTCCTGTTTTAAATTGCGATGAGAACAAGTTTTACTTCGCCTACTAAAATTTAGAATTATCAAAACGCTGAAATTAACTATTATTCAATTTATATTTTAAAAAAATCAAATTAAACTGAATTAAAATATTAATATATTTTAATATATGATTTAGATGGTCTAAAAATATATTTAATTTCGATTTACCTTTTTATTATTAAATATTAACTGAATGGACACCTCTACCTTCATTACCATTTACCAAACTTCTGCAAAGAAAAGAAAGAAAAAAAAAAAAGTTCCTTTGCAACAATTCTGTTCTTCCAAAGCTAAATATGAATCATATTTTTGGAACATGTGGTTATATAGTCTTTCTCTGCATTCACAATCTCAACAAGAAACACTTTTGTTAAGAAAAACAGATTACAGCACAAAGGACTCAGAAATTTCATTCTCAACGTGATACACTTTGAAATATGTATACTCTTCTAGGATGTTAGGATGCAAGGGCTTCGACTGTCGATGTGTATCGCCGCCGACCTGCATCGGAATGTAATCGCTTCAACCGCCGATATGTATCATAGGCCTATTTGCTGTTTTTGCGAGATCAAACATCCCGGAATGTGCAGCTTTCTTCCTCTTTACCTGATAATGTAAATGTGGCAGAGTTTTAGTAACACTAAAATAATTGCAGAATTTTCTCCATAAACAAATTTTATCTTTCAGTTCATTTTACACTTTTGAAAGGTCCAACTCGTTTGGTCTGTATGACTTATTTGGTCCATTCAATCTAACCAAGATTTTATACAGCTCATTTGAGGGTTAAGCACAGTTTGATGATGATTTAAGGATAGAAAGTTCATGATGCATCTTAATCACAAGCAAAATCATGCGGAATAGGACAGGATAAAAAGGATATTCTCCAGAAATTTTCAGTTGAGACAATTTATGTGCTCAAGAATTGTACTTACTGCAGCTCCAATGATTTCCTTCAACACAAGGTCATCAACACCAGCACGCAATGGATCTCTCAAACTTACCTACAAAAAAGTGATGATATTTAGTCACTATTCAGGTTGCAGAGGTTAGAACACAGTGGCAACCCTAACATTTGAAGATGGTCAACTAGTTTACCAGATTAGAAAAACTTTACATTGCCTTTTCATTGATAACATTTTCATTCCTATATCAAAATGATACTTCTTGTTCGATACAAGTAATATGAAAGGGCATCAAAGTATTGGATGGTAAACAATACTGTTGGATAAGACAATTGATTGTTTGTGTTTACCCTAGAAGATCTAGACACTATCCAAGATGCATGACCAAAGGCAATATTTTTACCATATTATGAATTTAAATTTGAAGATCTTTATCTTGTTCTAACAGTATCATACTACATTCTTCTTCAATATGACCTGATAAATAATTTGTCGAAGATCAAAACTATCACATGTAGAAGACACTCTTACAAACAACATTCAAGGCAATGTTCAAGCTAAACGAATAAAAGAACAATTTGAAAAGTCAAAGCTAAATGAATAGGCGAAGAACCATTACAAATATCATACCTCTGATGGACCAAAGAGACACACTTTGAAGTTTCCATCTGCTAAGAGTCTTAATCTATTGCAACCAGCACAAAAGTGTTCAGTCATTGATGTGATAAATGAGATAGTTCCACGAAAACCTTTGATCTTGAAATTTTTTGCTGTATCAGTAGGGTGATCCTTACACCTCTCTACATTTTTGAACTGCTGTCTCTGCATGGAGGAATTTATCGTGAGTATCATAGATAAGTTGGCACAGTACAATCATCTGGCAGAAATGTACCTTACCACTCTATCCAGCATTTCCGCATAAGGAACAAGCTTTTTGACATTCCAAACATTCCCATCAAATGGCATGAACTCAATAAAGCGAACATTGATCGGTTTCTCTCTTGTCATCTCTACAAAATTGCAAATCTCATCGTCATTTAGTCCACGCATTACAACACAATTTATCTGATAAAGCAAGCAGAGACCATTTCATTATGCATAAAGAGGCACACTAACAAGAAAAAACTATCGAGAAAGATTCTTTATAACATATTAATGATACCTTCACAGGATTGTATCCAAGTTCAACTGCAGTATTTATGGATTCCATGACCATCTGATGACCCTTTCGTCTAGTCATGAACTCGAACTTAGCTGGAATTAATGTGTCCAAACTAATATTTATCGCATTAAGACCACAATCCTTCAATCTAGGGAGCTTCTTTGAAAGGACTATCCCATTGGTGGTCATTGCGAGTGTTCTTAGACCTTTTAAGTTGGAAAGACTTGAACATATGTCCTCTATATCTTTCCTAATTGTAGGTTCTCCCCCTGTCAACCTAATCTTATCCACTCCAGAAGTAACAAAGAGACTTGCAAGTCGAATAATTTCATCATGAGAAAGGAGCTCAGCATTAGGTGTAAGCTCGACACCTTCAGCAGGCATGCAATATTGGCACCGGAGATTACAACGCTCTGTTAATGAGATCCTCAAGTAGCTATGGAACCTCCCAAATGAATCAACCAGCATATCAGATGGAAGGTTATCTGTAACTTTCGGCGGCAATTCAGATAAAACAGCACAAGTAGTTGCAGAAGCCATTGACCTTGAACAGCTTTGTCCATAAACAGTTGGACGGTAATATCTGCAACTGATAGAGTAGCAGGGACTGGTAAGACAGCTGGATTCAAGTTTATGGCGATCAACCTGTTCATGGAACAAGTTATAAACCCAAATATCAATATTAATTTTGCTAGTTTGCGTCACATGCTCCTCAAGAAACGCATTCAGCAGGTTATCTCAAGTTACTTAAAAATCCATTATGACAAAGAAAAAGCAAATTATCTTCAGTTAGCATCTACAAAATTGAAATGCCAATACAGCTCATATTTCATGAATAACGTGGGAGACATAAACAAAAGTGTACTGTCAGTCATTGAAGTTGCTTAAAAGAAAAAAAGAAACAATGATTTAAAAAACATAAACATGTAAAATGCAAGGGAAAAAGGTTGGCAGACCACACAGGTTTTGTTGTGTTTCCATCCAGCTCCTCTATCTTGTTTTCGTTCGAATTGGGCATAAATGAAAGGAAATTGAAAAAAATAAAAGTGGAAATGGAAGAAAATACTGATGAATAATTTTGAGGATATTATTTCTTCCCTTTTCAGTTCCGGCCAGATAAACAAGAAGAACATAATAGAAGGCCAATTTAATAAGACAGCTGATTTCTTTCATTTTCTCTTCACTTAACAACTATATTTATTTCCTGATTCCCATCCTCTAAAGAAACACAGAATTGCATAGCATTCTCCTATGGATTCAGACATTTCTCTATTAAGAGACATGAGCAAGTATGATCATGTATCAACAGAAGAATGAAGTTTCATTTGAGAAGTTTGTACTTTGCTCATCAGATTCAGTGTATGCTAGGCTCTCAAAATTTTAATGGATGCACGGACTAACTCTTATTTTCACTCTTTTCATTTTTTTTTTTTTAAACATAACAAGAACAACAGCAGCATAAGGAGAAGAAGAATGAAGGTTGTGAAAGTACCCCAAAATTGGATTTTTGCGACAGCAAACCCCGGCGGAGGAGATCCAGAACCCCTCCTCCCCTCATGCTGACCTAAACAGTAAACGACAAAAAAAAAAGAGCAACTTCAGATCTCCTGGAGCTTATCCGCGCGACAAAAAAAAAAAAAACTGTAGGAGAAAATCAAAGGCGCCCTTTTTTTCTGACACAGATTAGAGTTGAATCAAACCCGAAGAGGAAAAACTCTCTTGCTGGATGAATCAAAGCAAGGAAGAGGAATTTGAGGCGAGCGAGGAAGAAAACAAATAACGATCGATCGACGGCCCAAGGCGATGCGAGAGGCCGGCCAAACATTCGCAGCGGTCGCGCCTCGCCTTTTACGCGAAGCGCAAGTTGACAAAAATGGCTTATTTGATCCTCTCTATATTGATAGATGCGTTGTTATAAAGTACCACGTGGACTATTGTAAATATCAGTCTGTCAGGAATTAAAATAGATAATTTGATTCGCAGTGAAGAATATGATCAAATAGACGTATGCAATGACGCACGCCTATCGTTTAATCTTCCCTTCGATTTGACTCGTTTTTGCTCGCGTCTGTTTATCAATTTCTCGGTTTCTATTTGGATTCTATTTTAATCGATTTCGGATCCATATTGCATTGATTTCGATTTCGATTTCGATTTCGATTTCTATTTTAAAATTTTAATTTTGAGATCAATTCAATTCAGATCGATTTCGAATTAATTTCGAATCCATTTTAAAATGTTTCCGGATTGATTTCGAAACGGTACTAAATTTGAATGTCTTAATTCATCTATGGTATTGATGATTCTATTTTTTTTTTTTCTATCATAAAATAATTTTATAAATATATTAACATATTAAAAAAATTTATGTTTAAATTAATAATCGGAACTAGATTTAAATCGAAATAAGAATCAATTTCGAAATCGATTGAAACCGAATCGAAATTGAAATGATTCCGATTCGATTTTAAAATAAGTTCATTCGAATCGATTTCAATTTTGAATTTAACGAATTAATTCTAACTAAAATCGATTCATTAAATATGCCTGCTTGGCTGTTTACGATCTAGACTTTTAAATGAAGATTAAAAATGATATTCTAACTTCATTTTTCAATAAACATTAAAAAGAATCCTACACAAATTTTGGGATTCACGGTCTAATTTTATGAAAAGAAAATAATAGATATTACCTTTATCGAAATAACATCGGGTTCACAGTTCACACCATCACAATAGAAAGAAAAAAAAAACAAACAGTCGGCCAGAGTTCACGATTCTTGCCTCGCTAACTCTTGAACTTGATCATCGTAACAGGGTCAATATACGTTAAGATTTGAGCGAATTTGATATGCTCTGCAACATGCGATGTGCGATTCGTGATTCGTACGCAATTAAAAATGTATAGTAATTTTTCATCGCGTGGATGCAGCTTGACATCATGCCTCTCGATTGGATTAACTGCGATCCGATCAAAATTTAAATCCGATCGAAATCCAACTCTGGTCTGATCGTGACCGAATTAACCTCGGAATTTGGCACGACCATTAGCGATTGCAATTCAATCAAATTCCAATCGTAATTTAATTGAACTACTGATGATTACAATTTGACTGTAATTTGATCAGAATTTAATCACGATTCGATCGAATTCTGACTAAATCACAATTAAATTCTGATCACATCACGATCAAAATTTAACTCTATTGCAATCACATTGTCAGTATACATCTCAACTGCGATTGAAAGCGATTCGATCAAAATTCAATCGTGATCAGATGACACAAATATCTAATTGAATTCAGAAATTGAACTATAATGCGAATGACGATCGACGGCCAAGAATTTTATTAAAAATCACGTAAGAAAAACACTATGCATTCTACTAATAACGAGTCACTTACGGATACACACGGATCAATTGATTTGAGAGTTCCATAGCAAGTTTTCGATTGTATGGACAGTAAATCCGTAAAATCTTTCAATCAGTTTCGCACCTCGTCAAAATTGCAGACGATAGCCGAAAGGAGACGAACACAAACAACTCAACCGGACTCAAAACTGGGTTAATATCATTCAGGGGACCCTTTTGCAGCTCGCTCTCCCCGTGAGCGAAATGACCAGGATTGCCAAAAACTGCAGAAGCCCCTTCCTAAAATTATCACAAAATTCGGTCTTCAAGTTGCAGGAGCAGGATTCCTGGCTGGCAGTCTAGGTCTGGCACTGGCAGCGTTGTTGTCGATGAGATCACTTACCATCGCACTAGCCCGTTTGATCTGGCCATAAGTTCCCTCTAACTCGATGTTTTTGAGGCTCAATTCCGACTCATGGTCCCGTATCGATAACTTCGCTCCTGTCAGGCGGCATATGTGGTCGGCGTTGACTCCGCCCTCACCGAAGACGATGCCCACTGTGGATGCCTCGACAGTCATCTTCCAAGTGGCAAAGGCATGGAAGATAGTGGTTGGACGAACACCGTGGGGTGGCAGGTGGCCCGAATGCCCTGGCTGTCCACCTCCCATAGATGGACGTGCTGCAATCGGAGCATGGCTGGATGATACAACGGGCTTGCCAAGCTCCTTTAGACCGTGGGCGAAGTGGCATCTCTCCCCGAACTTGCAGCCTTCAACCGTGTTGTATTTATTGCATATACGAGACTTAAGGGCAGGGCCGAAAGCACTATCGCGGAAGCGTGGAGGGGCAGCTGGGTTCCTCGCGGGAGGCATCCGTTGCACCGTCTGTAGGCCGCCAGGAAAATAGTGAAGAAAATGACAATCTTCTTCGTATGCGCAACCATCAGTGCTGCAAAGTAGCAATTGAGTTTAAGAAATTGTTTGGAAAGCAAAAAAAAAAATTAGCATCCACAGAACGCTACGGTGTGTATTAAGGAAACACATGGATATCATATAAGATTGAAACTTCGGTAATGGCAGATTAGGTAAATAGTAGGGAAAAATAGTGTTCTTGGAAGTCATCGAGGCAAATAGATTTTCAGCAACACCAAACAAGAGAAGACTTGTAGTGCTTAAAGAAAAGCTCATCAAAAACAAAAAGGAATATGTAGAAAGTAGTGCCTCATCAAATTTGTGGTCGATTTGAGAAAATAAATAGAATAGAAATAATTATTCCTTAGTTTGATTTATAGAATGGATTAGATGTTTCATTTGAATTACTATGTTTGGTTTGAAGGAATACTAAAACTAAACAAATAATAGTTTTCATAATATCCCTATATGAAATAATTTGTTTGACTCATCAAGCTCATACTATTTGTTGAGCCTGACTTGGCTATTCTACCTAGCTCAAGCAGTCAGCCTACTGCGGTCAGCATGTTTTGACTAACTAGCTTGGTTGTACAACTTAATCAACCCACTAGTCACACCAAACTAGCTAATCCATCAGCCAGCTAGACCGGTTCATCCAACCCTCTTTAGTCATTATCGATATATATTTTGTTCGGCTCATTCTACTCCCAACATCCATAAAAGCCAAGCTTAACTAATCTACCCAACCCAACATGCTCATCCGATGACCATACTAATTTGAACATATCTTCCTCAACAAAATGTGGAACTGTCACATTAGCTATTTCCTCCGATTACCCTTATCGATGGAGGAGATAAATCAGAAACTCAGATGACAAGTATAAAAGAGGAGTGATGAACTCTTCGAGAATTAACTTCTGTCCACTTAAAAATTACTCCTTTGCACTTACTAACTGAACTAACCCTGAGAGTTGTATCTTCCTCAATCACCATATTAGCACACCTTAATGGCTTGCCCAATGATAAGACCTGATCAACCTGCCAATTCTGCCGAACTAGTCTACCTAATCTATCCAACTAGTCTCAGTCGGCATCCAAATTGCTTTGCTCGTTAACAAACATCCTATAGAAGGTTGAATAAAGAAATAATATTTTTTTTAGAATGAAATAAGGAATTAACATTGTCGAAAATTATGGAGACACCGAGTAAAGAACAACCCGTTTCTAAGGCCAAAGCAATAAAGTGCATTTTTCATTGAAACATATACTTTTAAGGGGAAATTCATTATATACTATAGACTAAGACACTACATAATGCATATGTCGTACCATTTCCAGATAAATATACACTAGTCTTAGCACACGCATTGTACCTCTAGCCATTCAGACAGGAAATATAAAGTGTAGCCTTAGTAGAAGGTAGAATCAATTTGTTCTCTAATACTAAATGCTTGATAAAAATCAAAGGTAGAACTTCCTTTTGCTGTCCAAACCTAGAAGCTTGTATGTGTTCCTTTGAACTTAGAAGCTTGTATGTTTTCACATGTCGACAGTGACCAATCCAGATGATAATACTCATTGCGCCAAAATCATATTGAAGAATAAGATATGATGGAACCTAATAATACAAAATAACTAAAGAAAGAAATATACATGAAACCAATCTACTATTTACAAAGAAAGAGAGAAAAGCATCTGAAATCACGCCCCAGTGGGTCAATTCATCTAACCCAATTGTGCACTGTTTTCAGTTAGTTTCTTCTGGGCAAGAGAAATATCTAGGGGAAAAATCTTAGAAAGTGTAGAAAAAGATTTTCATAATCTGAAATTCCTTAAAAGGAAAAAAAAAAGGAACGCAAAGTTAAAATTTAAAATATAAAAATTGTTTAAATTAATAGTTTTCAGAAAAATGAGGGACAATTTTGACCAATTACGAATTGACAATAGAGTTTCTTTTGCTCAATTTGAGCAGAAGAAATATCTGAAAAACTATGAAAAATTTTCCCAAGTTCTTTCTTTTTCTCTGCTACTGCCTAAGCAAATGGAGGGGAGGCTAGGGAATCTTTTCCCAGGCATCTTCCATTCCACACTTCAATATTCTACAGGGATGGTGCTAGGAAATAAATAGTGCAATCTTATAGTTTGGTGGCTAAAAGCACACGAACAATGCAGACAAACTGTTTGAGGATATAGAACTTTAGTTTAGTTATTTGTAATAAAAAGGATAAACTTGTAATAATGTAACAATGTCAAGTTTTTGTCTAGAAATAGCCATGACATTATTTGTCTCAAAAAATATGTTCTATAAAAGTTTAGAATCAATCCAGTTATTATAATTGAGGTAGAAATTAAACCCGTCGTGGCAAAGAGAAAAGTGTATCAATATTTACAGAAGTAGGAAATATTATGAATAGTAATCACGTAATTGACTTGCTTATTGGTTGTAATGAGGATCTACATTTCAAAATTTAGCTGACCAAAATATTCTCTTGAATACCATTTTCTTCTACTCAGTTTCTTAGAGCACAAAATCCTGTATCACAATCTTAGGTGTGAAAAATGGAATAGAATTAAAACAATCAAAAAACCATAAGAGAGTTTTACTTCCATTGTCATATAAAGTTGCAAAAACAGAGTTGCTACATTATGTTTATTTTGGAAAAGTTAAGATTAAACCTGAAAAACCTGGTGCATGGCTTTGCTTTGCTTCTTATAACAGGTTGGAAAGAGTCCGTTTCTGTATAACATTGATTATGTCTCCTTGGTTAAATTCTGAACAACTACTCTTGATAGCTCATTATTCATCAAACATGATGCCTTTACTAATGAAAACAAGTAGAAGGGAAAAAAAAACACTAGCAGGAAAGATGGAGAAATATAACAAGATGATTCATAAGAAGATATATACTAGATTTTTTAATTATCAAACTTTGAATACAAGTTTTAATGTGTGTACATTAAGAAGCCACAGCTAAGATTTAAGCTATCAAATTCTCGATGCAAGTTTTGTTACTGTATCAATCCCAGACTGTCATCATCAATGGAAGTCACCCGTGGGAGTTGTGACATCAACAATGCAACTAACGGTTAGTAAGAATTGCTGTATAGTGTTCATAGATTTGGAGCGGAAGAGAATGCAAGGTCCCTCTAATCTTTAAAATTGCTACATAATACTGAACATAATAAACCAGAATTTAAAATGCCTTCAACAAACTGAAATAGAAGAAGCGAACAACCAATTTATGGATTAGTATTCAAGAATAAAAACAGTGTGAAAATAATATGCTAGCTGCCGTCCTAAACCAGAAATTCCCCTAATAAGCATTCATCGTATCAAATTTTGACAACCAAATTTTGAGGAAAAAAATTCAAGAATTAGAAGTGCATATTCGATGAAACGGCAAGAATGTAATTAGAAGTTCATCAAAAAGTAACAAATTGTATTGGTTTGTCTATATGTCAACTGACCAGAAAGAAACCTCATTGAACTCGGGCGTTAAAATGGAGCTGCGAGGGACAACATAAACCATCACAGAAGACGAGAGACGCTGAGAGAAACAATTTAAAGTCTTCTTATTCTTGTGAGACACGCTGCAGTACTAAGAAGAGCATGAAATCCGAGATCGAAAGAGGGGGGAACTGACTTTCCACTGTTGCACAACTGACACAAGCCAGATTTCCTAATCGGATGACTAACCTTGACGATGCAATCACGGATTGAGTGAAAAGAAACCTAGACACCGGAACTCAAAGGAAAGAAAGGGCAACGAACGATGCGGTCTATTAACCATTTCGCTGTGAGTAAACAAATAGATGGAAAGCTAGAAGACAAGACCGCTTACCTTTTCTCCTCTTCGAATCAACAGCATTTCCGTCGGCGGAATCCGGCCTCTCTCTCTTGCGCGTCGCATGCATGGCGGCCGGCGACGACCGGATCTGGATCAAAGAAAGGAAGCGACGAGAAAATCGTTGGAAACCCTAGCTAGGGCTTGTGGGGGAGCAGGACGGCGGAGCAACAGCAAGAGAGAGAGGTGGCCGCGTCGACGGGAGCGGAGCAGAGGCCGGCACAGAGACTGGTATTTATATAGTGCATGCTCGGACTTCCAGAATTCCATCAAATTTCAAATGGAGCAAAAAAAAAAAAAAAAAAAACGGATCAAGGGACGGGGCGTCACGTGCGATCACGTGAGTTAAATAGGTCACGTGCAGCGCAATAATTTCAAAGGGACCGAGAAATTGAGTCAATCGACTCCCGTGTCCGGTTCAGGCGGAGACTTGAGATCACACAAAACCGTCCGATCTATCATCGATTTCCTACACGAAGTAGTGCGGCCGTACCGATAATTTCAGCCGAACCGGAAAATTAACCGGTCGATTCTGCACTTCGAAACCTGGTTCAGCACGATCGCTGGCTTTGACTGCGCGATTTACGACTTACCTTCTTCTCCGTTCGGACCGTTCGAGACCCACTCCTACAAAAGCCGATGTTGCTGCGTTATCGCCTCCACCTCCCTTCCCCTCTCGCCGCCCTCTTCCCTTCCCAGATCCCTCGGTCCGTTCGCGTTCCCCCTCGGCCTTCGGTCGGACTCGGTTCCTCTCTCTCGCGGCGTCGGCGACCCGATCGCCAGATCGGATTCGGAGCAGTACCGGCAAGGCGAAGTTACGTGGTTTTTGGATCGATGGAGTCCGCCACAGAGGCGCGGGATTCGGTGGCTGCGGTTCCTGATAGTGGTAGCGGCGGCGTGCGGTTGAAGCTCGAGGAGCTGAATTGGGACCACTCCTTCGTAAGGGAGCTGCCTGGGGATCCCAGAACCGACACGATCTCCCGCCAGGTGAAGTACCCTTCGCCTTCCACGGATTTACTTGTGCATAGTTTCTCTGTTATGTTCATCCCCCACTCGAATCCGCGTTTCGAAGAGATATTGTATTGGATGTTAACTGGTTTTGATGTGTTTTCTGGGATAACTTGGTAAAAATTCCTTTTTGGGTGGGTAAAAATAACAAGAGGTTATAACACTACTTGATCATGGTAGATTTGGTGTGTAGATGGCTGGAGAGGGTCTTGAATTAGTATTTTCCTGACATCTGCTTGAAGAATCGCGTGTCTCAATTAGGTATGTTTCCAATTTATCTTCAAAGGAGGAAGTTTGTTCATTTCCTAGTTTCTGTCCCCATTGAGCAGGAGATTGAAGGAATGGGTTTTCTGGATCGAAAACACTCGGTGGTAATTATCATGGCCATTTCCCATATTAATGATATGCAAAGTTCGGTCTTTGCTGCATGAACACTTGCGTAGTGCAGTTTGTTTAATGATAGAGTTTAAGGTTGTTACAGATTTCTCAGTCTGAAAGAGCGTCGTATTATGAGGCCACAAGATAAAATATCTCAAATGTATGCCTCAATACGTGAGACATATTATTAAAAAGATATTTATGTTAGTTTAACTATGTTTGATTTTCAACTTGAGGCTTTTAGAGAATGACTTGAGGATGTTGTATTAAGGTTCTAACTATTCATAAAATGCATAAGATTGGCCGTGATCTGACAAGATTAATGCTTGATGCCTGTCAACTGTAAGGGTAAGTTTACTTGGAGGGAATAGGAGAAAGTGTAGGAGGGAGATGGAGGGCTGGGGAGTGCGAAATAAAAAGCTTCTTTCCCGCCCTTTTAACAGAAAAGGTGAGAGATGAATGGGATGAGAGGATCCTCTTCCCTCCCTTTCCTCCACAATGGATACCTTTTTCCTTTTTTTTGCTTCCACCATTCCCTTTTTTTTATTGAACAACCAAGTGGTTCATATCTTGCCATTCCACTCTTGTTCATCTTCCCCCCAACCTTTCAATTTCCCTCCCCAAGTAAACATAGCCTGAGTAGCCATTATCTTGCAGTGACTTTGAATGGTATTGTAGATGAATTGAAACAAGCCACAAAGCTGGAGTTAGTTATTTGTTGTTTTTAGATGAAAAATCAACTTAATGTTTTTTAGATTTAGGACAGTATATTGTTCAGCAAAATTAATTCTCAGTCACACTTATTAAAAAAAACACTACAATGTATATCACCTTTTCATTATAGCAAATTCTATTAGCTAAACCCTTTTCCAAATGTTTTCAGGTGCTTCATGCATGTTACACAAAAGTATCTCCATCTGTTGAAGTGGAAAATCCTGAACTTGTAGCTTGGTCGGCAAGAACTGCAGAGTTGCTTGATTTGGACCCAAAAGAGTAGGTGTCTTTATTGAATAATGCTTAAGTTGCCTAAGATGCTGTTCTTTCTGATTTATAAAGTTGGCATTTTTTAAAATACATGCATTCACTTTTGCATTTGACTGGTTCTGTAGATCCAAATTTCTTTTCCTGATTCCTATTCCAAAATTAAACCTCCCCATGTGCCCCCTTCTTTCTGGTCAGTACTGATGCTATGTCTCAACACTTTCTTCCACCTGGTGATTGGATCCTGTGCTCCACTGTAGTTTCTGCATCAATTACCTGTCTAAGAATATTATGACCAGCATATGCTTTTGTTTTCTTTCAGTCTTCGAAAGATACATAGGAACCCTATAGTTTTATCCTTTTAGTGAGTTAGATGGGGTTTGTCTTCTATTTGGATATTGTATAATTTGACATTTGTTTTGTTCTTTATATCGTGATTTCATCCTCTGTCTGGTTGCTAGGTTTGAGCGGCCTGATGTCCCATTAATATTCTCTGGAGCATCACCTTTGAAGGGAGGGTTAGTTGTGAACTATAAACTTTAATTGAGCACCTATTTTTGCTTCAGCTAATGAAGGATGATATTAAGGTTATCTTTTGTAGGCTACCTTATGCACAGTGCTATGGGGGTCACCAATTTGGGGCGTGGGCTGGTCAGCTAGGGGATGGACGGGCTATTACTCTCGGCGAGCTCCTAAATTCTCGAGGTGAAAGATGGGAGTTGCAGCTCAAGGGTGCAGGGAAGACTCCTTATAGTAGATTTGCAGATGGTCTGGCAGTACTTAGAAGTAGCATCCGTGAATTTCTATGTAGTGAGGCAATGCATGGACTTGGAATCCCTACTACTCGTGCACTCTGCCTTGTTACTACTGGCAAGCTTGTCAGTCGAGATATGTTTTATGAGTATGCCACTGCTGCAAATATTTACATTTTGTTTTCTCTTAGCTCTGACATTTCATCATTATTATGAATTTGTAGTACCATACATTTTGTAGGTAGATATTAGCATAGTTGGTTTGATTGTGTTGATAGTAACCTACATTATATGATTATGATCGTGAACTCCAAGGTAGCAAATATCAGGAACATAGATATATCTCGTTGGAATCATCCATTTAATTGAATTTTCTACATTCAACTTCTAAAGGAGTCCATTGATATATTTTAGGCATATACTGCTAATTGAGTCCTTTTGCCATTCAGCTTTATAAGTGAGGTAAGAATATAGCCCATGATTGATGAGTAGACGTGTGTTATGCTGACAAATGACTGGATTTTTATAACTAAAAGACTTAAAATCCTTGCCTGTACTTATTGTTTCTACTTGACCTGGACTTAGAATTACTTTGTATGTATATGCTATGGAAATTGGAATAGCAACACTTTTATTGAAAGATTGTAACCTTTGGTAATTATATCATATTCACTTATGTTTGTTCCTGGATGTTGCAGTGGCAATCCTAAGGATGAACCTGGTGCAGTTGTTTGCCGTGTTGCTCAGTCCTTCCTGCGTTTTGGTTCATATCAGATTCATGCATCCAGAGGAAAAGAAGACCTTGAACTTGTTCGCACTTTGGCAGACTACACAATTCGCTACCATTTTCCTCACATTGAAAAAATGAATAAAAGTGACGATTTGTCTTTTGAGGTTGGTGGTGAGGGATCGTCGGTAGTAGATTTGACATCCAACAAGTATGCAGGTACTAATCTTCAATACAAAATTATTCTAGTTATTTAGTTCTTTTATTTATACCTAAAAACTCATTAGCTTTGTGTTAAATGGTGCAATATCAGCTTGGTCAGTTGAGGTTGCTGAGCGTACTGCTTCTTTGGTTGCAAGTTGGCAGGGAGTTGGCTTCACTCATGGTGTCTTAAACACGGATAACATGAGTGTGTTGGGTCTTACAATTGATTATGGGCCATTTGGTTTCTTAGATGCTTTTGATCCAAGTTATACTCCGAATACTACAGACCTTCCTGGGAGGAGGTATTGTTTTGCAAATCAACCTGATATCGGCTTGTGGAACATCGCACAGTTCACAGCTACTTTATCATCTGCAAAGTTGATCAGCAAAGAGGAGGCCAACTATGCCATGGAAAGGTGGTTTTTCTTTTACTACAAGATTTTGTTTGTGACAATGTTCCAACTATTCCATCATCACTATCGAGCCTTGTTTGTCCCGACTAACTTAAATTTCGAGTGGTTGTATGAACCTGATCTTGGTTGACATAATTGCTCTTTTTTTGCAGGTATGGAGATAAATTCATGGATGAATACCAATCCATAATGACCAATAAACTAGGTCTATCCAAGTATAACAAGCAACTCATAAGCACACTCCTTAACAACATGGCCGTCGACAAAGTTGATTACACAAACTTCTTCCGGTTGCTTTCCAATGTCAAAGCAGACGCTACCATTTCGAAAAATGAGCTCCTCGTTCCTCTTAAAGCTGCTTTACTGGACATTGGCCCTGAGAGGAAGGAAGCATGGACCACTTGGGTGCAAACCTATATCGAGGAGGTATTGTTTCTGTGTCACACCTTTACACTATTTGTGACATTTCTAACATCCATGCTCTGCGGCCATTCCATTTTCTCTTTGAACAGATTACGTCCAATAGAATTGGTTATAAAAGTAAATTTTTAGAGTTTGATACTCCAAGTAGTCCTTTAGTTGGATCGATTGACCCAGTAACTAGTCCTCATGTTGATTAAGGGATCGAGAATGCGGCTTGCTTACCTAGTCTCTATGTTGATATTTGATTACCTTTTAAACTCTTTCCTTACTGCTGCTTTCTTTCTTTCTGAAGTTGGTTTCGAGTGGTGTCTCTGATGGTGAGCGCAAGGTCACAATGAATTCCATCAACCCGAAATACATCCTCCGGAACTACCTGTGCCAAAGTGCCATTGATGCTGCTGAACAAGGTGACTACAGTGAGGTTCAGAGACTACTGAAACTAATGGAGCATCCATACGACGAACAACCGGGAATGGAGAAGTACGCCCGGCTGCCTCCGGCGTGGGCTTACCGGCCTGGTGTTTGCATGCTGTCATGCTCATCTTGAGGGCGGTGATTAAGTTTGTATGTATAGTTTAAAAAGGGTTATTTTTCCTTGATGATAAAAAGCAAATACACGTATAGCTTCTTCTCGGTAGCATTGTTCACTTTCACTTGTGCTTAATTTATGCCTTTTAGTTTCTCTATTGTACTAGTGACCCCTTAAAACTTTTATTTAACTAAGTTATTAAAAAAAAGGTCAATTTAAATTTACTCTCACTTAGGATTTTATACTCATCTACTTGTTTCATTTTGTACAATTTCGCATTGCTTCCTTTCATTCATTTTGGTTAAACAGTTTCAATGGAGATGATGTAGTGACTAAGATACAGTGGAACTTGCAAATAAAACAAGGATCGATTTTGGAGGTCTAAATTTTTTTTTTGAATTTAAATGATTTCTACGTATTTTGATTACCATGTCAAGATCCGTATTTTGGTCATCATATCAAGATCCATAAAGTTCTTCGTAATTTATCTTCTTCACAATGACCCTTTGATAAGTCGATGAAGATTGATAGATTCTAATCGATTGATAGATTTTAATCTTTTGTGGATGCGTTTTGGTTCAACAAAATAATATATATTCAAGCCTACTGTGGTTTAAGCAAGCTTTTTTAAAATTAATAAAAAAATACGAAATGTGAATAAAATAAAAAATCAGAAATAAATCTATCAGAAGAATTTAGAAATTTTTTTACGCAATTATATTTAATGACATGTCAATATTTTATAAATAATTATTAGAATGAGTAAAAAATAAGTTACGCTTCTGTATTTTTTTTTTTGTGAAAAAAATAAAAATTCACATAGTTTTATATCTAGTCATTGAATTTAATCTTCAGCTCATTGTTAATGGATCTATTTTGCTGCATCCAATTAATCATTTTTGGGGAAAAAAATTAGCCTATGATTACTTCGTAGGAAATTTCTTGCACGAGCTTGGAAATACTACATGCCTTTTCTTTGGAAATAATCTATTGGTTTCTTTTTCGACAAATTCATTAATAAATATTTACAAAAGGCTGCAACTTTTATTTTTCAAAGATTATTATTACTATTATTATTATTTGGAACTGACTAAAACCAAATTTACCATTTCGAACTGCCCCTTAACTGCCCTTGCAAAGCCAAGGGAAAATAGTTTGAGCAAAAACACATGAAAGATATATTGGCAATTTTAAAACTTCAGAAAAACATTTTTGAAAAACTATTGGGATGTTATGAAACAAATGCAGCTAATGTTCAGGAATTCAAATCCTTATAATACCGTATAACAACACCATTACAAGTCTTTCACTATATTCCCATCCAATTTGAGTTGTGGACTATCAAGACAATAATTCAACATTGCATCTATAAATTCATACTTACATCCTATTCCAAAGACATCTCCACCGAATTCAAGAAAATTCAGGATGAGGAATTCATTTTGCTGGCAATTCAATCCTCCAAAACTGTAAAATAATTTAGCAATGGCCCGGAAAGAGCACAAAATAAAAGAAGAAACAGGGGGCTATGGAAAACAAAAAGGAAATACACAAATAAATAGAAATGCAAAAGAACTCTCATATCTTGTCAAACCATTTTGCGGACAGAACGAACCGACAAGGTGTGGGAATTCAGAATGGAGAAGCGAAGAACTAGTTTTTCTGCTATTGGAAGATGAGAGGGTGCCATTAACTTTGCCTTGGAAGTTCATTCAGCTTGTAGACAATAGAGCTGACGAATGTTCCCAGAAGCTGCAAAAATATATTTGGGTCAGTAGAAACACTCCCCAAAGACGTTAGAATGTCAAAAATAAAAAAAGTCAAGGGATGGGAGGATCCTAGCGTTACTGGCTTCATAAGTTTCATGCAATAGAATTGACAAACAATGCGATTGCAGTCAAGAGTACTATGATTCCGTATTAAGATTCTCTATATTAAGGTTGGTTTGTTTTACAGAAATAATTTTTAAAAAAATTTTTAGTGATTGATGTTTTTTTTTCCATGGTCAACAGCAAAATATGATCATTTGGGGAGAAAATAACTTTCATTTCAGGAGTTCTTATTCACCATGCAAATCGTCAGGACTGCTCTCCCTCCATCCCCTCTTTAGCAGCAGTCATCCACCAAAGGTCCTTTGCACTTGTTACCTGATTCCTGATTTATCTCTTCCACCGGTAGGAGGAGCGGGAGGGAGCCACTAATGTGACGGTTCCACATTTCTATAGGTGGAATAGCCATAGAGCGAGTTGCTCTTTCACTCAGTTCAGCAAGGCTCCCCCAAGGTGAAGCTTTCGTTGCACTATAGCAAGCTCACATCGAGCTGCCCTTTCATTTGATTTAGCAGGGCTCCTTAAAGTGGAGCTCCCAGCACCCTCTCGCATGCGAAAAATTAAGGAGACACTTGATCTAGCTAAGCATGCATGAAACTAGCAAGCAGAGCTTGATCCATCATACCGGGTCAGTATCAAGGCCGAACTCTTTGGTAGGATTAATCAGAATAACCCATCAATGTGGCTACTGTCTGCCCCTCATCCTTCTCATCATCACTATCTTTCCGCTAACCAATCTTAAAAAAAAATAAAAACTAAAATTAAAAATCAGACCTGCTGTTTCAGTTTAACCAATTCTATACTGATTGGATCGAGTCAACTAGATTGAGCCAAACAAGACCAACCCAAAAACCACCAGGGACAGTGGCTCATTAACGGGTGGCAGTGCCATCTACATTTCTTAGACAAGATATAGATAGTTCAAGTCCTAGATTATGTTTCTTCTATTGTTTACCACATTGGGTAGGTGGATGCAAAAGCTCTAATACCATAACCAATTTTATCAGAATGTAAATAGCGGAAGATAGAGAATACCGTATAACCAATCTTTGAATTGCACATGAAGAGCAGATGCTAGTTCCCGCTTTCGATTTTCATCGAGTAACAAATCTCTGATAGCTTGTTGAACATTGAGCAAGTTTGTGTGCTGACAAAAGACATACAAAAGGTGTCGTGTTACAAACAGAAGTATAAAGTGATTGTAGATAAACAGGATAGTACAATCACCTTCTTCTTCTGGGATGCTCTGTAAGTTTCAGGCAAGGGAAAAGGGTTGTATTTTGTACATTGTGGCGATTCAGCTCCAAACCAGTTCGGAATCTGTACAAAATACAGACAACCAAAGTGTTTGATACTATCCTGAGTTAGGGAAAAGTGTTTTAGGGAAAAGTGTTTGTACATCGTTGAGTTAAAGGGTACAATTAAAGCAACCGAGGAAATATACAGTGCATACAACAATGCTAATTGATAAAGAAAACATGGTACTAAATTTTCCTAAAACGTGCATCCATCAACAATGTGTATCTGTCAACAAAAGAAACCCAAGTGGCATACCAAAAAGTTAGTAAAATGATCAGGAGCAATGCAAACGGCAGACTCGGCTTGAACTTCGGACACTCCTGCAGGGTGAGATAACGAATCATGAGGATCCACCATCCCCAGCACCAAGGGTTCATCCCATCTGTTGATATTAGAATCCACACCAACTTGAGATAGGTGCTCTTCCAGTTGTGCGTAGTAGGTATTAAATGGTGCTACCTGAATGAAAATAAGATATTATATTCTGTGAAACTAAAGTAGCAGTGCATATACAGAAACGACCTGGTAAATATTCTTAGTAAATTAGTGAAGTCCTCTTAATCTGAACAACATATAATAATGTTTCATGCAGTTATTGTTTGTTCTTTAAAAAAGAAGTCCAATCCAGATGTCAAATCGAAGTCTTTTAAATGGATAACAGATAGCACGTGCTATAACTTGAAAAATCACTCAAGGATTAGAAAATATTTAGAAACCAATGTCCAGCTAATGATTCATTTCGGAATAATCTAAAAGCACTTGATGCATTCAAAGAATTATCATCTAGAAGGAAAAGTCTTGCCTACGATGGCTGACGGTGTAAATTTGTATAATTTTCCATGGATCCAGATGAGGAGCAAGAACTTAATTTGAGCAAATGGATGACAGTCACTTAGGCAAAGGACAGGTTATGGTCCCAGAAAAGAGACTAGAACTAGCCAGTTTTCAGGATAAGAAATTATTTATATATGGTTATATGACGAGCAAAACTACCGAATAATAAATTGATAAAGCAACAATCAAATCCGAGATTACACTCCTATTTTCTGATTTTTAGCAGGACAGTAACTCAACTAATTATTATTTTGTTGTGATCAACCAAAATCAGAACTGCTTAATGATACCACTAGTGCCTTAGGTCATAATTACAAAGTCAACATCATAGTAGGATTCGTAATCATTATCAAACAGTAAGCTTGACAGAGTAGGACCAGAAACAAAATGAACTGAGATGTCCAAATTTACAAACTTGTACTATCATATTATCAGAATGCAGAAACTCTGCTGACAAGAAAGATCAGTGGATTAGACACTATCTACTATGTCAAAAAAGTCTTGAAACGTGAAATAGAAATGCTGTCAAAGAAAGAAAACAGCAAATTATTGTTCGATTGAAACTGCCATCGAATTTGATTAAATTGCCTTTATCAATGGAAGGAAAACCACAACAAACATGATATCAACATGAAAATCTTGTAGTATTTATGTTTATTTATTCCTATAATTCAAATGTTTCCATCTTATTCAAGGGGGCGCTTCCTCAAATATAGAGAAAAACCATAGCAAGAAAAACAAAACAAAAAAGAGCAAAAAACATTACCTGTAATTTATGGTTATCCCCAACAAAAAGGGGCTGTTGATTGACCCCTAAGTAAAATACACACTCACGACAGTTTGCAATACATATGCGTTTTGCAGCTGCTATGATTTGTACCCTTTCGCAGTGCTCCACTCTAACAGCCTATGAAATTAGCATATGAAATTATATAAAATAGTTGCCAGTAAAAAGACAAAAAAAAAAAAAAAAAAAAAAAAAAGAAAAGATGATTAGTAAGATATGATTTTTACATTAAACAAAACAAACCTTAAAGATTGTTGTACCATATATATAATGCTTCCAAGTACCACCATAAAATATTAGAATAATGTTTTTTCTTACAAGAAGATTGGAACAAGGAAAAATAAGTGAAATTAATTTAGGATGAGAAGTAATTAAAAAAGGGGGCAAATCCACAGCAGTTCAAAAAATCCAACCTACAGAGCCATATATCTGAATTTTTCCATGCCTTTCAAATAGCAAAGTTCCAAAACAAGCGCAACTATGGATGCCCCAAAAGGTCCATACCTTTTGTTGGTCCAGATCAGACACCTCTTTTTACATACCCAATATCTTTTTCTTTTTAAATTTTGTTAAGAGCCAGAACTTAATCATTTTAACAAGAGCTACAACTTAAAAATGCTTCTTATGGATGATTTTTTTTTTCAACTGAAAAACACTTGGACACTCTGTGAGATTCCCACAAAAGTTTCGTACAAGTTTTGATTTTTGCCAATATGACTTAGTTTGAATTAAAAATTATTATCAAGGTGTTTGTCCCAAAAGTCTCCTTTTGGACAAAAAAATAAACCAGAGGCTTACTAGGAGTCTTCAAACAACCAAAAATTATTTTTATAGTATATTTCATGAAGCTAAGGATATTTTATGGTAAACGAAACGAAACATGAGTGATTTAGACAAAAATAAAAAAGGGGGTGCCTTTCGGAAAAATAAAATAGGATATCTGCCCTTTTTATAAAATGACCTGTAGAAAAAACTACCATTTGATCAACTCAAAACTCTATAAAGCTTTGAACTTCAAGAAATGCATTCTGAACGTTATGTAAAAATTAATCTCAAATATCAATTTTTCCAAAGGAATAATAAATTAAGTGTAAACTGATACAATGGGGTTAGTCCCATAAAAAAGTTATTCACAAGGTGCAAGGAAATATCTGCTTTGTGAAGAATCTTCTACTGTCTTAGTGTTCCACATGGTTTACACTCTAAATTGAGAGAGAAGTGATACGCATAATAGGATCAAGAATGTTGGATAAAAACAAGGCATACCTTACCAACAGCACCAAGAATAACTGTTGCATCTGAACATCCATAAACTGCAGCATATCTCAGAGGTGCTAATATATAAATCACAGAATCATGGCAATTTAGCACCTGGAATACAATTATAGGACTAAGTAATATGATTCGAAAACATGAAGCAAGTCTGTAATGAAGAATATGATTACTCTGGTATTTAAACCATAATGCCATATCAGAAACCACAATTAATTGTTACAAGCAAAAAACTATTGGCCCTTGTAACCTGACAGAACAAATACATGTTATAACTTAGGAGATACTCAATTCTTACATTAAAATTGTCATGTATCATACAAAGTACTTGTCCAGGTATCACTTTCCTTGACAAATGGACAAACAGGGTTGATGGAAGCAACAGGAAGCTGCAGTCAGTAACTAAAACATTCAATATTTGTATCAGTTACTAGTACAGAATAGAGATATGAAAAGTATTAATAATAATGTGAAATGAACAGGATAACCATAAAAATGTTGTCAAATTAGTTTCGCCAAAAAAACTAAGCTACTTGAAATCAATAATGGACAATGCTAGCATAAATAACATTGTTTTTTTTTGTTTTTTTTTTGAAAAAAAAAATACTTCAACGCAACAAGACTATCCAATAACCTACTACTACCTTAAAACTGCACAAAAAATATGATTAAGAAATACATAAGTTTATATGGTTGGGATCTAAAACAAATTTGTATCCACTTCGAAAAGAAGGATACACAAATAGTTCCTCCAGCCTCCTATTCATTCTTTCTTTCATTCTACTAGCTACCAAAGTATGCCAAAATCTTGATAGATGTCAGGAGGAAATAGACAACTGACTGGCACAGCACTCATAGAGATTTTATTGTCCAACAATGATTTAAGGTCTTGATTTTCTTGCAACTTGTAAAAATAAAATAAATAAATAAATAAATCCGGGCTTACCTTTATAGAATTTCCTTTCATATCACATGGTTGCTTGACTACAGAAGCTTTTGATATACCCTCCACAAAGGATAAATTTTTCAAGAATGCTGCATTAGCAGGCGATGAGGTCCCAGAAGGAGAACCACAGCTTTGAGTCTTTGAATGATTTAGGCTGACATCTGCCATAGGCATATCAACATTGCCATTTTCTTTGGCTAATACCTTCTCAGCATTGTGTTCCAATGAAGCAATTATGTTTTGTACAACCCATTCATGGACTTGGCTAGCAGGCACATGAACAGCTGGCATATCTGGATCTGAATTAGCAAAAAATGGAGCTGCTTGTCTCAAAGGAATACCTTCAGAAAAATGGAGGAGGAAACCAAGATGCTCAAATCTTTCCATTGTCAAAACCTGTACGCCAATTGGTTTCACAAGAAAAAAATAGCAAGAAAAATAATTGTTGCAACTTATGCAATATGCAAGAGGAACTAATAGCGGCATGTGACATCTTGAAAGAACTCAATCCTTGGCAAAAGATAATTGCCTAATATGAAACAAGTTATCTAAATCCATGATGAAGTATCTTTACACTAAACTCTGAGAAAAGGATACACAAGGATTGAACAATTGACAATAACCAATATTGGTGCATATTTTCCAGAAGACAAAGTTCTGATTTATAATACATGAGTTCATGACGAAATGGATGAGTCATAATGCAAGAACAGACTGTCACTAATTTAGGCTCAAATCTTCATTATTATCTCATGTTCTGCTCCTTCTATATAAATTTGGTAAAGAACTATCCCCTTACCCATACGGACATCTTACCTACAGGTAACTGAGAATATTGTATTAAGATTCTAACCATATGAGGCAGACATTAGGATACTCTTCCCAGCTGAATAAGGAAAAACATAGTTACCAACATGATATATAGTTATATACCAGACACAAAGTAAAATCATACCAACATGATGTGCAACCCTAGATGGCATATGAGGAAAAAGGAAAAATTCAAAATAAGTGCAAATATATTTGAGTGAGACAAACCAGAGATTCATCACCCTCCCCTTCAACAGGCTCTGCCAAAAGGGCGAGTATATTCCCCATATGCTTCTGAATGTATGACAACTGATGAGCTTCTTCGTCTGCTTGTGAAGGCATAAACCGACGACTATTACTTCGTACGAGCTGCAATGGAAACTTCAACTAGTTAGGGAACAGGAGACGATCAAAACTAAAGCAAACAAGAATCAAGCAATATATTTTATCCAAAAGACCGACTGATTCAGGATCGAAGCACTTCAACTACCTGAAGCGGCGAGAGGGCCGACAGATAGCCGTCGAAGGCCGAGGTAGAAGGCCAGACATCGGCGACCGCAGCCGAGTCCTTGTGCGCCCGGGGAACAAGCCGCTTGTAGGACTGGATGTAAAGGAATACGACGAGGTCATACACGTCGGCAGTGCCATCAGGGGCGGGATCGGAGGGGTGGACGGAGACAAGCACGTCGAGGATGAGCCGTGCGTGGTCGAGCGAGATCTGGAGAGAGTCGGCGATGGCGGTTGCATCAACGCGGTGTGGATACGGGACAGATCTCCGTACGAGCTTGTCGACGAGCGGGGCGAGCGTCAAGGTTCCATCGGAGAAGATGAGTTTGGGGATCGGCAGGAGGCCGTGCTCGAACGGCTCTCGCCGAGAGCGGAGGAAGAGCCGCGCCGCGCCTCCGGCGGCAACGGACGTGATCGAGGGGTCCACCTGGCCTTCCACCATCGCTGCCGCTGCGTTTTCCTTCTCGAAGAAAAATGGAAATGCAAGGGAAGGAGAAGAGACGTCACGAATGAACTCACGACCGACTTGTCGCCCATTTAGATATCGGTATCGGTTTTTTGTTACCGATATCTCGGTGCAAAGATGATCTAAATCCGTATCTAATTAAATAATTAATATTCTTTTTTAAATAATTATCTTTTCAAACTTATTTAAATTACAATCTATAGTATTCTCTCGATTATTTTTCTTATTTTTTCCTCTTATTTTATCTAAATTTATTTCCAAATAAATGGTGGAGTATTTTCTGAAATTCTATAGAAATTGAATCAAATAAATAGGTTCGATTATAATTACGATTAAAATAAACTTAATTTAAACTTGCAGGTCAAGTTATGAAATCCCCGCCGGCATAATTTTTTAAATAATGGAATATTTAAAGGGCTTAAATCTTAAAATGGCAATGGAAAGTTTTCATTTCGCTTCTCAAAAGTTACACAGTTTCTATAATCTCTCTATACTTTTAAAAATATCAAAGTACTTTAGCTGAACTCATTTTTTTTGGGAAAAAAAAACACTTTTCGTTTGGCACTAATTTAAAATCTTTAAAGTTATCAAGCAAATAAACATGTCGATCAAGATTATCAAATAATTTTGATAAAAAATCTTTGATACTCAAAAGCTTAAAATATAAAAATAAATAAATATATTTAAAGGACAAAGAGTCCAACAATACAAATATAAAAGAATTTCAAGCCTTCTTAAACCTTTAATTGCAATATAAACAAATTCAAGAGGCCATTTAATATGAATCTAAAACATTTGGTAAAAAAAATTCTTAATAGTTTTGGAAGACTATAAATCAAAAATAGATATATGTGAATTCAAAAAACGTGCAAATTTTAAATAAATTTAAGTTCTTTAATATTATAAAAATTATTATGTGAAAAATCTTTAATGGAAGGCTTAAAATGTAAATATATAGATAGATAAATTTAGGAATCATTAAAAATACAATAATATCACTCGTAAAAAATTAAAAATCTTTTGAAATGAAGAATTAAAAATAGATAAATATTTTTATTGGGTAAATTCAGATATTTAAAAGTTAACCGAGCCCTTCTACGCGGTAGTAAAAGATATTTTAATTAATTATAATAAAAACATAAAACGGTTCAGTTGATTTAATAATTATTATAAGAGAAAAAAAATCAAAGATAAATGTCCTTTAAAGATTTTATAATTCCAATCTACCTTTACTCATTGTAATAAATTTATCATCATATTAGCCATAAAATAAATTTTGTTTTTAAAAAATAAATAAAAATATTTAATTTAGAAAAAAAAGAAGAGATTTTTGATGAGGCCAAAAATATATTTTAATTCATGCATGGAGTAAGGGAGGATATTTTAGAAAATAAATTATCATTTTAAATTCCAATAATTTTAGTAACGCCCACGACCGTGGACTGGATTAGATAATTTTAAAACTTTAAAAGGTATTCTGTAAGAGTTTAAAAATTTGGGTGGCAAACGGAAATTTGCTTCGTCCACTTCCTCTGCGGTTTTCAACCCTGGTCCTCTCTCCTTCCGCCTCTCCAAAGTCCAATCGCTCCGCGTAAAAATTCGCCTGTTCGTAAGGATTCCTCAGGTAACCACTCCATCGCGATTCTGAATTCAATAGTTTACGTAGCCCTTTGGGTTGTGATTTTTTTGATCGTTTCCCCAGTTTGTCTGTTGCCCTATGTCGTATAAGCACTTAAGCAGCGAGCTCTAAGTTTTCCTTTTCTCTGAATTGCGATAAGTGGTATTAGGGGATTAGCTCATGCTTGATGTCTCGGTGAGAAGTTATTCGATTCCTATGGTGAAGCTTTTGATGTTCTTGTCCCTTTCCCCTTTTTGGTTATATTTATTCAGTTTTTTTTTGTTGGTTGGAAATGCTTCAGCATTCAATAGTAGTTTCCAAGATTCAGTTTTGTTCTTTTTTGGGAAAGAAGGAGATCTCAATTTTAGGGCTCTAAATGGACATACTTCTCAACAAGGAGTTCATTAGTATTTATGAGCAATAATATAATACACTAGAAAAGTAAAAATAATATGGTTGTTTTATTAGATAAATGTTCAAACTAGATTATAAATATTGTGATATGTCTTTTGAGCTCAATATAAAGATTGAGTTTGATAAGATTTTTAATAAGTTTGAACATTGAGGCTCGTGGACACCCATACTCCATGTGTGCTTCTTA
This sequence comes from Wurfbainia villosa, assembly GCA_025175895.1. Lineage (NCBI taxonomy): Eukaryota > Viridiplantae > Streptophyta > Magnoliopsida > Zingiberales > Zingiberaceae > Wurfbainia > Wurfbainia villosa. Next base: position 373,921 of record JAKLTH010000209.1, read on the forward strand.
AGATAGCAGCAGTATTTTCCTGAACTTAATTGAAACCCAATAAGGTATGTTCAACTTAAAATTTCAAAAGTGTTTAAGTCTGAAGTCAACCAAATTTTCTCTTGTTTTTGATGCATATACCCACCATTATTTGGATCAGTGATTTCTATTGCATAATTTGCTGTCTTGAATCCTTAATTCTTTTTGAGAATGTAACAGCAGAAAGACGGCTTCTTTTTATTGTGTTATCGAATGACTGACTGTGAATCTACCTTTAAGTTTTGTTTTTCAATTTTTTATTGATACCCATGATGGTTTAGAAACCCAGTTTATCTCAAAATGGCATTCTTTACTGTTTATGTCTCTTTGTTGATACTCAGACCATATATTTATGCAGCACTTGATAAAATTTTGAGTCGAATGACAATGGAGCAGAATGGGAAGGATAGTCTTACAGCACCACTTCTTCAATCCCCTGATAGCATTGCTGTTGATTTTTCACAAGGGTCATCGAGAAGTGATAAAAGGACAAGGAAGGTCACATTTAGAATTGGTGGAATGGAATGTGCCTCTTGTGCAGCATCAATAGAATCTGTCGTGGGGGATATGAAGGGAGTTGAGAGTGTGTTGGTATCTCCTCTTCAAGGACAAGCAGTTATAAAATACAGACCTGAATTTATAAATGTAAGTTGGAGAAAATATTCTTGTTTGATATCTTGAGCGCAGCTGCTAATGAGTTGACATATTTTGTTTGTATATAACTCTATCCTAAATGTAAGGAATTGTGTGGCAAAAGCACAAATAATAAACATTTGAGCCTTCATATCCTGAGTTATGAAAATTGAGATGCGTTTAGTTTTTGTTTTATCATTCTTTTTTTTTTTTGTGCTGATTTTATTGCCTTGTGCAATTTTTCTTCACTAACAGGCAAAAAGAATCAAAGAAGCTATAGAGGACTTGAACTTTGAAGTCATTGAATTTCCAGACCAAGAGATTGCTGTATGTCGGGTTCGCATCAAAGGAATGGCCTGCACAAGCTGTTCTGAGTCAGTTGAGAGATCACTTCTCATGGTTAATGGTGTTAAAAAGGCTGTAGTTGGCCTTGCTCTTGAAGAAGCGAAGATACACTTTGATCCCAATATCACCGATTCTGCTCGCCTATTAGAAGCTATTGAGGATGCAGGGTTTGGAGCTGAGCTCATTAACTCTGGAGATGATGTCAATAAGGTTCATCTAAAAGTTGAAGGTCTTCATTCTTCAGAAGATGCCACAATTATCAAGTCTTTTCTTGAAGCAGTGGAGGGTGTAAACCATGTTGAAATCGATGAAGTGAATCATAAAGTAACAGTTGCATATGATCCTGATCTTACAGGCCCCAGATTGCTCATTGAATGCATACAGGAAGCTGGTAGTACCCCGAACTTATATCATGCCGGCTTGTATACAACAACCAGAGTGAGAGAAACAGAACGACAGCATGAAACTATAGCCTACAGAAACCAATTTCTCTGGAGTTGTCTGTTCTCAGTTCCAGTTTTCCTCTTCTCTATGATACTTCCTATGTTTCCGCCATTTGGGGATTGGCTAAGCTACAAACTCTATCATAATCTAAACATAGGAATGTTACTCAGATGGGTATTTTGTACACCTGTGCAGTTCATTATTGGCTGGAGGTATGATTTAATATTGTATCCTTCACCATGTTATGCTTGTTGTTTTTTGTTTAAGATACCAGGGAGTTGTCTCTATTGATCGTCTTTTGATACTTGATGGAAAATGAACTGTATTTGTATGTTGCAATCGTTACAGGTTCTATATGGGTTCTTATCATGCATTGAGACGTGGATCGACAAACATGGATGTTCTGGTTGCATTAGGAACAAATGCAGCCTATTTCTATTCCATTTACATTGTAATAAAAGCCTTAACCTCAGAATTTTTTGAAGGGCAAGACTTCTTTGAAACCAGTTCTATGTTAATATCTTTTATTCTTCTTGGAAAATACCTGGAGGTGGTTGCAAAGGGAAAGACATCAGATGCTTTGGCCAAGCTTACGGAACTTGCTCCTGATACAGCTATTCTGCTAACCTTAGATGCGGACGGAAATATTATCTCAGAAACAGAAATTAGCACTCAGTTATTGCAAAGGAATGATGTGATCAAGATAGTTCCAGGCTCAAAAGTTCCAGTTGATGGGGTTGTCGTAATGGGTCAAAGTCATGTAAACGAGAGCATGATTACAGGAGAAGCAAATCCCATTGCTAAGAGAACAGGAGACAAGGTTTGTCTGAAGCAATCTTTAATAGCTATATTTGGAAATGTCTTATCTTTTGTGCATGTATCAACTATTTCAAGCAGGTTATAGGTGGCACGGTGAATGAGAATGGATGCCTAATAGTCAAGGCTACTCATGTTGGATCAGAGACTGCTTTGTCGCAGATAGTTCAGTTAGTGGAGGTTGCTCAGCTTGCAAGAGCACCAGTTCAAAAATTAGCAGACAAGATTTCTAGGTTTTTTGTCCCCACAGTAAGTATATCAATTGCCTCCACTTTATAGTTCCTTATCGTTACTTCAAATAGATTTGTAATTATGATAAGGAACATAGTGCACTGATATCACGAGCTTTGATGAATAGTGGTTCTAGCCACCTGACACCTGATTTACCCCCCTCCACATGTAGGGACAGCGGTGGGGGCCGCTAATGTGGCGGTTCCACATTTTTTATGAATAGTGGTTAACCAATCGACTTCAAAAATCCCCGACTGCGAGTCATTTTGTTCTGGGAGAACTTTCTCCTTGAGTTGGAGATACAATGGCATCTCAACACAGAACTTCATAGCTACATTTATATGGATATGAAATTTGAAGAACCGCATTATGGTTGTGCTGACATTTCTTGTTTCAATCCTTTGCAGGTTGTTATCGCTGCTTTCATCACTTGGCTTGGCTGGTTCATCCCTGGAGAAGCACAACTGTATCCACGCCACTGGATCCCAAAAGCCATGGATGCATTCGAGCTAGCTCTACAATTTGGAATCTCAGTATTGGTAGTTGCCTGTCCATGTGCTCTAGGACTAGCGACACCAACAGCCGTTATGGTTGCCACCGGAAAAGGTGCATCTCAGGGTGTCCTAATAAAAGGCGGTAATGCACTCGAGAAGGCCCATAAGGTAAGCCAGAGAAATTGACAATTGTAATGTACATTAGCCTCGAAGGAAGCTCGATGAAGATGTTTTGCTATTTCACAGGTCAAAACTGTTATATTCGACAAAACTGGAACCCTGACAGTTGGAAGGCCCACAGTTGTTCAAACAAAGATCTTTACAAAGATGTCATTGCTGGAGTTATGTGAATTGGCTACTGCTGCAGAGGTTAGCACAAAACATGTAGTTTAATCTTTAAAAGTAGATGTTTTTGTGGTTATGTAGCTAGATAGTCTTCAAGGGTGGGTGCCAATAACCAAAACATGAAAAATCAAATTGAACTAAGTTTCAGTCATATCATTTCACCTTGATTAGGAAATTCTCCTTTAAACCGATAAATAGAACACTGACCATTGGACTCCAATATTAGTATGTTAATCTCCTCCTGCCTTTTTTATCTTTGTAGATTAACAGCGAGCATCCTCTTGCAAAGGCTGTTGTAGAACACTCGAAGAAGTTACAACAGCAGTATGGATCACACGACGATCACTTACGAGAAGCCAAGGACTTTGAGGTGCATCCTGGTGCTGGAGTTAGTGCCAGCATCGGAGGCAAAAGGGTGCTTGTCGGAAACAAGAGGCTCATGGTTTCTTCTCAAATCCCGGTTAGTCCCGAAATTGAAGACTACACATTCGATATGGAACATTTAGCCAGGACTTGTGTGTTGGTTGCCGTTGATGGTGTCATCCATGGGGCTTTTGCCATCTCTGATCCTTTGAAGCCCGAAGCTGGCCGTGTAGTTTCATTTCTCAATTCTATGAGCATTTCAAGCATTATGGTGACTGGTGATAACTGGGCTACTGCGACTGCCATTGCAAAGGAGGTCGGAATCAATAAAGTCTTTGCTGAGACAGATCCAGTTGGAAAAGCTGATAAAATCAAGGATTTGCAGGTAGTTTTGCTACGTTCTTTACTAGATCTTGTGTTTTTCTTACTTTGTTTTGATTCATGTTTGGATCTCATTATCTTTCATTGTCCATGATCACTATATTCCTTTAGAAATTGTGTGTCTAATGTGACCGAATTGCCACTATATTACAACTCTTCTCTTCAGGCGAAAGGTTTGACGGTGGCCATGGTTGGCGATGGCATCAATGACTCCCCAGCATTGGTCGCTGCAGATGTCGGCATGGCGATCGGGGCTGGCACTGACATCGCCATAGAAGCGGCCGATGTGGTTCTGATAAAAAGCAACCTCGAAGATGTGGTGACTGCCATTGATCTATCACGGAAGACACTCGCTCGGATCCGACTCAACTATGTGTGGGCTCTGGGGTACAATGTACTTGGAATGCCAATTGCTGCAGGTATCCTCGTCTTGTAATTAATCTTAACAAGTAGAGAAATATTATCCTACATAATTTTATCATGAATATTTTTTTTGTCCATCGTCTCATTGTTTGCACACTATAATCTAATATTTGAACTTTATGAGATCGAACGATTGATAATGAAAATGTTCAAGAGTATTTTTGTTATCAAGCTGTGTTTTTGTTAACTATTTATTTTGGTTTGCAGGTATCCTCTATCCGTTCACCGGAATTAGGTTGCCTCCTTGGCTCGCCGGAGCTTGCATGGCAGCCTCGTCGATAAGCGTCGTGTGTTCCTCATTGCTTCTACAGTCATATAAGAAGCCATTGCAAGTTCAAGATGCTGAGAGTCCCAGAGATTACTTGAATTATGTTTGAATCATTAATAAGCATTATTTTCAAATGTTGACTTTAATCATTTTGATTCAGGTTTGTGTAATGTGACTAATTAGATATTAGTTGTTGGTTTACTGTTTTTTTTTTAAAAATACATATCTTGGATACATTAGTTTTTTTTAATGAAATATGAGATGATTAGAAGAAAAAAGATTTCCATGCCTTAAAATTTTTTCTTGTGTAATTGGTAGAAATGCTTTTGAAATCTAACAGCTTGCAAATTGGTATACGAGATATTATAACTCAAAAAATATTTAAACCTATAATATTCTTATTTTATTTATTTAGATTAACCATTAAATTTTATCTTATTTTATTTATTGGGTAATTATTTGTATGGGGTATAAAGAATAAGTAACTATTTTATTTAGAAATAATTATTAGGACTCAACATAAATAATCTCTTATTAGATAGTTTGATTTTTTTTTTAAAAAAAAAAAAAAGGTAAATGGAGCATGAGACTTTTTAAAAAAAAAAACTCATGAGTAAACAATTCCATTATTGACTTTATAATTTTACAAAATACACATAGTATAATAGCTTCATAAATAGTTTTTTCACACTCTCGCTCACTGTCTTTTAAGGCTATTTCATACATAAACAAGCATCAAAAATATTTTAATTTCATACTTAACGGATAATAACATTTGGAATATGTTTAATCCTTTGTCTGTCTTCGTTGTTGTCATTGTCATTGTCCTTTCTTAATTTTCCCACTAGCTCCTCAGGCATGCGAAATAGAGCGAGGCTTCGGAGATGGGTCAGCAACTGAATGCCATGAGGGACCGTCGTTAATTCTCTCAGACCAGCCATTTCCAGCACATGTAAATTTGTCATGGCACCTTCCTCTATCACGATGTCATTTAAATTCTTCAATCCTTCCAAGTAAAGCCCTTTAAGATTAAGGAACGAACCCGTTCTACAGCGCAGTCTTTGCCCGTCAAATGCTTCCCCCCGCAATGTTAACCACACTAGTTTAGGTAATTGGCCGAGTGAAGGAAGAGGATCTTCGATTAACTCTGTCCTCCACAGTTCCACACGTGTGAGCTCTGCACAAGTAGAAATAAATCGAGGGAATTTTCCTTCAAATAATCTCCCCCACAAATCCAACCTCCGAAGCGGAGGAGGTGGAGAATTTGACATCTCCAAGTCGAGCTGTTCTCCTCTTATTGTGCACAAGCGTAAACCGCGAAGGTTCGTCATCTTAGTCAATGAGGTGCAAAGCTGAGGACAATGGGCTTGTTTCACCTCCACAACTTCTAGTGTTCGGAGCTCTGTCATGTCTCCTAATCGTTGTACAAGCTTTTCATCTGCTTTAACAAATTTCAGAGTTTGTAGGTTCGTCCACTGCCATGCCCCTTCAAAAGTTGCAGACACAAATAGGTGACGAAGTTGCTTCAATTGTGTCACGCCATGTGGGAGCTTCTTTATTCTGGAACGAAGGAGGTCAAGTGTTTGCAAACTCTGGAGCTTTTGGATATTTTTGGGAAGTTGTTCCACTTCTGTATCCCTCAGACCCAAATAGTGAAGGTTAAATAAGGCAGAAACTTCATTTGGTAAGTTGGAGATTGGAGCCTTTTCCAGATCCAACACCCTCAACATTTTCAAACTACTTAAGTGTTTGATTAGGAAACCTGAGCTACAAGGTGAAGTATCAAAAGTAATCAGAGAGTGAAGTTGTGAAGGGCTCCTATTTAAGACAAGGGTTTCATTATCTGTTTGGATGGAAAGGCGACGATTTTGATCGTCCAAAACTGATTCTGAACCGTCAAGAATCATGCAAAATTTTGCCTTTCTAGATATTGCAAGTGTTACCTCTCTTACAACATCATGCATTCTGAAAGCCTTCGGACTCCCAAATTCATTTATTTTTACCAACTGAAGCATGGACCGATCCACGAGTTCAGCAAGATAGTCGCCAGCCTCCTCTTCCATTACTATGTTACTGCTCCTTGCCTTCACGAATCCTTCAGCAACCCACAATCGGATTAGCTTCTTCCTTTTTATTCGATAATCTTCGGGGAAAATGCTACAATATACAAAACAATTCTTTAGATAGCAAGGCAAATCATCGAAGCTAAGGTTGAGAATACTCTTCACTTCATTAAGCGAAGGATTGTTTTCGAACTCCCAATGTAGGCGATCGTGGACTTTCTTCCATTCAGTTTCACTATTTTCCTTGAAAGATAATACACTGCCAATTGTTACAATAGCTAATGGTGAGCCTTGACACTTGTTCAAAATCCTACGAGCATAATCCTCAAGCTTTTGTGGACAATCATTATTGTTCTCTCTTCGGAATGCCTTCTTGCAAAACAGAATCCATGCATCTTTTTCATTAAGTCCTTGCAGTTCTATGATGTGTTCTTCGTTGGCTATCCTTGCTACTTCATGCTTTCTAGTGGTAACAACAAGTCTACTTCCATTGTCGCTGTCAATAAAAGCATGACTTATGTCTGTCCATAAGTCTACACGCCAAACATCATCTAATACAATTATATATCTCTTTTGCTGCAAATTTTCTCGGATGATAGCAAATAACTCTGGTCGTCGCATTGTAGCGATGCCATTTGGGACAGACTCCTTTTTTCCCTTGAAGATTTCTTGGATCATTGTTCTTAGGAGTTCTTCCAAATTATAAGTTTGTGAGACCGTAACCCATACCTGGCAATCAAAGTGACTCTTCACGGCATTATGGCGATATACATTCGAGACGAGAGTAGTTTTTCCTTGGCCACCCATTCCCCATACTGCAATTGCCGTCATCTTCCTGCAAGCATCAGCATTAGTCAACCATGAAAGCAACTTAGATTTATTCTCTTCTATCCCCACTACATCGTCTTCACCAATTATCATGGGCGAATAAGCTCGATAATGAAGTGTGTCTCTTTCTGAATTCATCGTTCTATCCTCATTGCCACTTATTGTCAGACCAAATCCGACCCTCATATTTAAAAGGTTGAAAAATTCGTTCTCTGTCTCTTCTAACCGAGAATCAATACCACGCCAAGCCTTAGCATGACTGCAACAAAAATCTGACGGTGCCATGAGACAAGAATTCATCCCTGTCCTTCCCCGTTGCCTTCCAAGCAGATAGAAGTATTCATCGATGATGTCTTCTATCTTGAACGCTACCTCCCTGACCTAATACACAATTCATGCAAAATTTACTCTTTTATGGCACTAATCGTTTGATCGAATTCCTCAAAAAACAAGTACAAGACACACACACACACAAAAAAAAAAAGTTAAATTTCGTAGAAGAAAAAGAACTCAGTTGAATGTAGAGGAATAAAATTCTACAGGAAATCGTGTTACCTGTTCGATCCAAGCCTCGAGCGTTTTGTTCGCAGCAACAGCAGTCGACCAATTAGAGTCTTTGAGGAAGGTCTGCATCATTTTTAACTCGGTGGTGATTCGACCCACGCGTGCGTGAATCTGGTCTAAAGGCGGAGCTGTGTAGGGCAGCAGTAGCTGAGAGCATGTGCTCTGCGCTTGATCAACTGCGATTCCGCCAAGTTTGTTGATCAGGAAGGAGATGAACGCCGCCTCCATCGCACTGACTGCCTTCTTTTTTGGGGGAATTTTTTTAAATAAGCATCTGCAGTGAACTTATTATGAAAATAAGTAAAGTATAAATTTTTTACGAAAATAAATGAGAAAGGATGAATACCGGAATTTAAATTTCGGATTACTTTTTTTTTTTAATTTAAATTTTCATTCCGGGATTTAAATCCCGGTAAGAATTTTTTTTTTTTAATTTGCTTCCGTTGGCAACGATTTTTTTTTTTAATTTTTTTTCTTTGCCAGGATTTAATTGAATTGCCGGGATTTCTGTTTTTTTTTTGTTTTTTTTTGTTTCGTGGATTTTTTTTTAAATAATCGAATTTTAAAATAATTAGATAGCGTTGTGTTTTATTTTTCGTAGCTCGTTGTCGATCGATCGTCGCTCTCCCGTCGGTCAGTCGCGGCCCACCCGTCGGTCGACCATCACTCGCCCATCGATCGTCGCCCGCCGAATGGTTAGTTGTCGATCGCACGCCAGTTGATCATCGCACATCGGCTGACAAGCTGGTCAATCGCCCGCCAGTTGGCTAACACACCCGGGGTGTGTTGAGAAATGTGGGCATGTCGGCTAACACACCTGGGGTGTGTTGAGGTCTGAAAGTTCTGACACGGACGTGTCTCTTATGACACGGCTATGTTGTTTTGATACGCTTTAATAATTCTCGATTTGAAAAATATCTCAAAATAATTTCTTTGTCCAAACTATGTTAAATTTGACTAAAACATAACAAAATACATGACTAAAATATAAAATGAGATGAAATGCATACATATTGAATACCCAAAATGCAACATGAATTACACACATCAAACGACCACGATTTCGTGACTATTGTGCAACGGGCGACCCGCCGGGTCGGCCCGAACCGGACCCGACGAGTCGACCATTTTATTATTATTTTTTTAAATTTCGACGGCCACGAAATTATAGCCGTTGTGCAACGGCCGACCCGCCGGATCAACCCGACCCGGACTCGGCGGGTCGGGCGTTGGAATTTTTTTTAATATTTTTTTCCTATAAATACTCCTTCACTCCCTTTCATTTTTTCACAAATCACAATTTCTCTTCTCTAATTCTCATTCCCTCATTTGCTTTCAAGTCTCAAGTCATATTTTTACAAATGTCTGAAGCCGGATCAAGTCGTAAGGGTGCGGTCGGTGCCAAAGGAAAGGGAAAGAGCATAATGCCGCCACCGCCCAAGTTCGAGTTCGAACAAGGCAGCGATTCACCTCAATTCGATATCAGCGACTATGATCTTGATATTTCCGGTTATGAATATCAAATACGTCATCATCATCAAAGTCAAGAAAGTAGGAGCAATATATCCAGTACGATGACGGGTTCTACGACTACAAGACCAACTTGAGTGTCTCGCCCGACATCCGATATCTTCACCAAACATTTCGAAAAAGTAACGCTCCCTTCCGGTGATATGCAAGCAAAATGCAAATATTGTTCGAAATATTACAAATTTCAACAATGAGAAGGTTACGGAACTCTTACTCGATATGTGGAGAGAAATCATCCGGTGGAAATTGATATTGATCGTTCTCAAACTCAAATTCTGACATTCTCTTTTCAATCGAGTTGGGGTAACAAATCTAAATTTTTTAAATTTGACGAATCTAGATTTAGAGAAGAAACTGCTAAATTTTATGCGATTGAACAACTTTCTTTTAGTTTTAGTGATAAATTATCTTTTGAAAATTGGCTTTTTATAAGTGCAAATCCTTCTATTAAACGTATCCCAAGAAATACTCTAAAACACACACTTTTAAAATTAGTCTTAGAACAAAAAAAGAATTGATTAAAGAATTTTCTAGTTTAAATAGTAAAGTTTCTTTGTGTTCCGATATTTAGAGTGATCATTGGGAAAGTTGTTCATATATGAGTATTACTTGTCATTGGATTGATAATAATTGAGACATTCAAAAAAGACTGCTAGCATATAGATGTTTTAACGAAACACACACGACACAAAATATTTCACAACTTATTTTTGTTATTTTAGAAGAATATAGTCTAACTTCTAAAGTTTTTTCAATTTCTTTTGATAATGCTAATGCAAATACCTCTAGTATTAGTGAGCTTATTGATATATGTAAACCATCAATAGGTGGAAGATTTTTTCATATTAGGTGTACATGTCACATTTTAAATTTGTGTGTTCAAGATGGACTTAAAAATTTAGAATCACATATTCAACCAATTAGAAGTGCAATTCATTATTTATGGACACATCCTCAAGTTATAAAAGAATGGAGAAAATTTTATAAAATAAATGGTATGAAGCCTAAACGGTTTGCACGTGACGTCCCAACTCGTTGAAATTCTACTTATAAATTATTGTTATCTACTTTTGAATACAAAAATTTATTATGTATATTTTTTCATCAACATGTTCAATACCATGATATTTATTTATTTTCAAATCAATGGAATATATGCACTAGTATTTGTGAAATTTTAAAAGTTTTTAGTAATGCTAGTGACCAATTATCCGGTGTTTATTATCCAACTTTACATTTAGTTTTAACACATTGTTGTAATATTGTATGTATTTTTAATAAACATATTCAATCAAATGATACTTATTTATCTCAATGTATTTATGTAATGAAAGAAAAATGAAAAAAATATTTCTTAAACATTCCTGAAATATTTTTATGTGTTTTTGTTTTAGATCCTAGACTTGAATTAGAAGGTTTGCAAGATATGTTAGGATTATATTATGAATCTTTAAGCTCTGTTACAGAAACTGCTCCTAATATTTCTTTGATTTTGTTTAATATTAAAACTCATTTACATGATATTTATATTGAATATAACATTAAATATGGTGAACAAACTATTGGATATGAAGTACATCAATCCGCTACAACTAGTATTATTACTTCTAAACTTACTAAAGCACAATTGTTATTAAGGGAACAAACTAAACGTCCACGAGGATCCTCAAGTTCCAGTCAGGAACTTGAGAATTATTTTACCACTTCTTTTGATTTTAGTGATGCAGATGAAGAAAGTTTCGACATCCTAAAATGGTGGTCGCAAAGAACTCAAATATTTCAATCTTATCTATAATAACAAAAGAAATTCTAGCTTGTCCAGTTTCAACGGTTGTAGTGGAACAAGCTTTTAGTATCAGAGGAAATATATTGGACGAGAGATGTTCTAGCTTAAGGCCGAAAAATTTGGAAGCGCAATGTTTACTCAATGATTGGTTAAAAGCTGCAAGTCAAACCCAACATATTAAAAGTGACGAAGAAGACCAAGACGAAACAGAGGGAACATCCAGAACTATACGACGACGGAAGAAAATACCGAATACGATTGAAATTGATTGAATATAATAAATATGTAATGTAATTGATTTTTTTTTATTTTAATAGGTTTTTTATTTAAGTTCAAGATGTTGAAATTTAAGATGTAATATATTGTTTATTGAGATAATGAAATATTTGATAGAGTTTTTATAAATTCAATTGTGATTTTTTTCATTTTAATTATTTACATTATTCTTTAAATTTTTATTTATTTAACTAAGACGGCGATTAACCGGATCGGACCCGAACCCGGAACCGACGGTTCCACAACCCGGATCGTAATCGACCATGAGCGGACCAATTAAGAATCGATATTTTATCAACCCGAATTCGACGGTTTCAATCCGGATCCGAATTAGATCCGGATCGTGGCCAAATCTAAGCCAGAGCTGCTGACAGGAAATGAAAGAGTATTTTACTTCTGTTTTACTCAATATAAAAATAAAAAAAACTACGCGATTTAATCTTCGCATATTTTCTTTCTACCGTTAAAAAAAAGTTTAAACCGATTTATCCGTAAAAAGTTAAAATTTGCATCTGTTCTATGGTTATTAATCAAAAAGAATTTTATATTTTTCGTGATAGTCAAGATATATAGAAATCATTTAAATCTAAAAAAGAATTTTAAATCTGTTTCAAAATTAATTTTTATCTTATCCGTAAAATATATGGTGTCTTAACCACCACAATATTCTCCCGGAGACCTATCATGAGGATTTATGGATGTTGTAACCATTGCTTCTAATATATAAATAAAATAGATATCGTTACATTATATAATTAAATTAATACATATTTTTTACGTTAAAAATAAATAATTTGTCTGTTCCCGCTTCACAAGTCAAATTAAACTATTAAACTGTTAAATAGATCGATAAAAGATAAATCAATTCATATTAAATTTAATATTCAATGAAAAAAGATCTATCTTATCAACGGATTAAAAAAAATTCTAATTCAATTCAATCTAATTTAATCCAAGATGAATTATAAATTAGATGAGCTAATCCGTAGTAAATAAATAATAAATGTTTTTAAAAAATTAATGAGTGATTGAGACAACGATCGCGTAGAATTTATGAATAAAATAGAAGTCAATTTCGAAAGAGATTTTTTTTTTTTAAATTCAGATAATTCTTATATATTTTGATTACTATATCAAGACCTATAAAAAATTTTATAATTTATCTCTTTTATAATAATTGTGAAACAGATCGATGAGAATTATTAACAGAGTCGATCTTAGACAAGACTAGCTGAAGTCTCCATTCAGGTCTAATAATTTTTTTAAAAAAATTGTATATGAAAGGGATTCATTTTTATGGAAAATTAAATTTTTTTATCTATAAAAAAATCTATTTTTTTTTATTTCGTTCATGACTCTAGAATATAAAGGAACGACTCTGATTATTAGATTTTGACGATTTTAATTTTCTGTGGACGAGGCAATTGAGAGAGAGAGAGTAAAGAGCAGAGCTTTCTCAATCCGTTCAGTTCAAATTCGATATGAACAATTCATATGGATTAATCTATTTAAATTCGTCGAAATGATAAATTAATAAAATATCTAACTGAGTGAATCAATCCACAATTTTAGAGCTCTAACGTCAGGTGCTTTTCACATTCGTTCGCATTGACAGTTAGGTATGGGTCTGCGCCGATCTATTTGTACTGTTTGATGATGTAAAAAGTTAAAATTTATCAATATAATGAATTTCTATCAATTTATTTTTAAATTATTATAAAAAAGATAAATCACGATAAATTTTTAATCTACGAGACTAATAACTAACACGAAGGAACTCTATTTGCATCTCTCATGCCTCCCCTGGACGATTAAATAGTTTGCTTATTTTAGAGCTCTAAAGTCGCATCTTTCTATCTGTTTTTCACATGCGTTCACATTGACAGCTAGGCGTGGTCCCCACGCCGATCTATTTGCACTTCTCATGCCTGCCCTTGATGATTAAATAGTTTGCATGGCATGGGTCCCACACCTATCTATTAATTATATAATATCATTAATTTTAAATTAAAATATAATAATATTATTATATATTTTTGCATTTATAAATATTCTAAATATAATAATTAAAAATAAGATGGAAATAATAATTTTGTATTATACTAAAATATAATTAAAGTTAAAGGTCCATCGAACAATTCTAAATTGTCGAATTATTGATTATGAGCTGTGAGTTTGTTTGCTCTTGTAAAAATAATTTTAATGTGAATTGTCTTTTTTTTTTTTGGCTTTTCCCTTAGATAATTAAATCTTAGATTTAGAAATTGATTCATCATTTTTTTTAATCTTTATTCTAGAATAAATTAATCATTAACACGATTGCGATCAAAATGTTCCCAAAAAAAAAAAACACACTATGACCAAAATTCCACTAATTTAGATAGGATTATTTATGAGTGACTCAAGTGATACAAGAAGTTAATATCGATCTCGACCTTCATTTTCATTGAATTAACCGCTATGTTGTTGTTTTTTTGGTTTCAATCGACATGTATGTAATTATGTTAACATTGCAACTTATTCTTCAACATATGGTTTGATGTTATCTCCTTGACATTCTTATTATTCTTTCATTTTACGGTGATTTATCAAACAGCGCACGTGAAATTTAAAATTATCTAAACAACGTTTCATATTTTCATATTTATCAAATAACATACTTAATTCTCTTTTTACCTCTATCGTCAAATAGATCTGTACTATTGTAGTGTTGAAATTTATAATTTCAGTACCACAATGATGGTGTTGAGATTGTAACACCACTGTGATGTTGGAATTTAAATTTCCAGCATCACGTTTGAATGATTCGAGATTTCCACTGTGGTGCAGGTCTGTTTGGTGGAAAGGAGAAAAAAAGAATTAAATATGATATTTGATAAATATAAAAATATAGGATACTGTTTAAACAATTCTAAACTTCACGTGTGCTATTTGATAAATTACCATTCATTTTAGCATGTTTTGCTTAATAGAAACCTTTACTCATTGAGACATTTATTTTCACTTCAACTTGCCATCCTTGATTACTTTTCTCAAGTATTATGATATAACACACTGGAAGTTTCGACATTGACTTAAATATTTTAGAGTTAAGTAACTAGGCCAACTTTACTTTCTTAATACAACAAGCTAACTTAAATGAACAATTAACTTAAATGAAATAATTAAGTTAAATATTTTAGAGTTAAGTAGCTAGAATTTTATATTTTATTTGGTCAACTCGTATTATTTTAATACAACAAGCCAACTTAAATGAAATAAAAAAAAATCAAGTTGAATTATTTTATCCTGTTAATTAACGCAACTGTTGAAAAAAAAAAACAAATTGGCACGAGAAAGACATTATATTTGAATAATTAATTTCGATTAGGCCAGCTAGCTAGCTAATTGTGTTGAAACTAGGCCAACTTTACTTTCTTAATATGACGGTAGATTTATAATAATACTTTTTTAAAAATAAATAAATAAAATTCGACCAAATCAATTCTAAGTAATTGTCAGAGAGCAAAGACTTGCACAATGTTGATTTATTTATACTCGGTTTGTTGAAGTTTGTTAACTATATCAATGTTGATTTGAAGTTTTATAAAGAATTTTAAAATATTTTAGAGTTTATACGAAACATAAAAGAGTCATGAAAATTCTCATCCTTTATGCACATGCACGAAGAGCAGAGAACAGATAAAAGAATTGTCTTCTTGTTTAATCCTCTCCTCTATTTCAATATTGCCCTCTCGGTTAGTGCATTAATCCAACCCAAAGCCTCTCAGGCTGTCTAACCCGCTTGAATATTTATTATAAACTTGCAACCTAGTTTTTACTTAAGGAAAGAGGAATTGTTGGTACTTGGTTCATAAGTTTGGAAACGGTGTTGGTACTGCCCCTTGATGCCGATATGATACTCCCTGCTGCGAAGCTCCTGATACTGTCATACATTCGAATATCTATTTGTGTTTCGATAAGTTCGTGTCTCGACAGACTCATATTTCGACAAGCTCATGTTTCGACAGGGCTCATATTTCGACGGACACATGTCCCGACAAAGATGGCCCATATGTTGGCTCTAGCGACACGTTTCAGTTATCAAAATCAAATAGCCTACAGTGAAAACACCACGTGGCAAGGATGCCACGAGGCAGACAGACATCTCTGCACGCTTGTATTAAAAGGGGCACTTCTGTTGTATTAATGAAATCTTATCTTCTATCAATCACGCAGACTATATTAATTAAGTCTCATGTTTCTGTCACATTTAATGAGATAATGTCATCCATCGTCCTCCTTTGACAAGCCATCACAGTGAGCCCATGACTCAGTACGAATCTACATAAATCCGTATTGTTTCTCCTAGGCTATATAAAGGTAATTGGGGAACGTCGCAAGGGGACGATCTTCTTTTCTAATTTCTCTCGATGATCCTCTCTTTTCTATCCTCATCTCAATCTTCTCTCTTCACTTCCCGTGCCATTGATTTGAGCGTCGGAGGAGCATCGTCCAAACCTTTCTCGACGTTTTGCTATCCTTATTTGTTTACAGGTCTTGATTCCTCGTCACTTCGATAAACATCTATTAGTATCGCCGAAGAGTCACCCTTCAGCTTGAAACATCACTAGATCTCCCCCGAAAGGGTCGTCACTCCCGCCCGAATCACTGAACTAACTTCGCCGAATCACTGAACCAATTTAGCTGAATCATTTACGATCGTGACACTGGACCTTCTCTCGAGTTATCTCCACGCCAACTAAGTCTCTCCTCTCGATGTCTCACTCCGAAACATCTCTCTCTAAACCTTCATAACTCTTCCCTTACTTCAGGTGAAAGTTTCAACAGTGGCCATAGTCGGCGATGACATCAACGAACTTTAGTCGCTGCAGATGTCGGCGTACGTGGCGATCAATGCTAGCACTGATATCGCCAAAGAAGCCGTCGCTGACGTGGTTCTAATAAAAAGGCATGCATGGTGACTGCCGTTGATCTATCAACGAAGACACCGAATTCTGATCTCTGATCTGAATCAACTATACGTGGGCTCTAGAGTACAATGTACTTGGAATGTCAATTATTGCAGGTATTTTCTACTTATAATTATTATTATCAAGTAATTAAGTTGTGTTTATGTTGTTAACTATTTATTTAATTTGGATTTGCAGGTATCTTCTAGTCGTTCACCGGAATCAAATTGCCTCCTATCGGGAGCTTGCATGACTACCTAGTTAAGTGTTGGGTGCTCCTCATTGCAAGTTCAAGATGTTGAGAAATCTAGAGATTCCTTGAATTCTGTTTGAATCATCGGCGAGTCTTGTTTTGAAATGGCGACATTAATCATTTTGATCGCATAATGTGACGAATTAGATATTAATTTTTGGTTTATTTTTTTTAAAATATCTTGATACATTAGTTTTTTTTAATTATGCAATATTAGATGATTAGAAGAAAAATGATTTCCATGCATTAAATTTTTTTCTTGTATGGTTGGTAGAAATGATTTTGAAATCTAACAGCTTGCAAATTTATATCCGAGATATTAAAATTCAAAAAAAAAAAATGCAAACCTATATAATTCTCTTATTTTATTTTATTTAGATTGATCATTAAATCTTATTTTATTTTATTTATTGGATAATTATTTTTATGAGATACAATGAATAAGTAATTATTTATTTTATTTAGGAATAATTATTTCTACTCATCGTAAATAATAATTTCTTATTTGATAGTTAGATAAAGAAAATTCAATGGAGCAGTTGATTTTTTTTTTAAAAAAAATAATGAGTAAACAATTCTATTATTGACTTTATAATTTTACAAAATACACATATAATACAATGACTTCATAAATATTTCCTTCTCACACTCTCGTTCACTTTCTTTTACAGAGCTATTTCATACATAAACAAGCATCAAAAGTATTTTAATTTCATACTTAACGGATAATGACATTTGGAATATGGTTAATCCTTTGTCTGTCTTCGTCGTTGTCATTGTCCTTTCTTAATTTTCCCACTAGCTCCTCAGGCATGTCCAATAAACACAGACTTTGGAGATGGGTGAGGAACTGTACGCCAGGAGAAACCATCTTTAATTCTCTAAGATCATTCATTTCTAGTTCATGTAAATTTGTCATGGCACCTTCCTCTATCACGATGTCATTTAAATTCTTCAATCCTTCCAAGACGAGCCTTTTGAGATTAAGGAACCAACCTGTTCTAAAGTGCAGTCTTTGCCCGTCAAATGCTTCATCCAACAATGTTAACACCACTAGTTTAGGCAATTGACCGAGTGAAGGAAGTGGATCTTCGATTAGCTGTGACGACGACAGAGACACATGAGTGAGTTCTGCACAAGAACAAATAAATCTAGGCATTTTTCCTTCGAATAATCTCCCCCACAAATCCAACTTCTGAAGTGGAGGAGGTGGAGAATTTAACATTTCAAAGTTTAGCTGTTCTTCACTTATTGCAGACAAGCTTAAACTGGTAAGGTTCCTCATCTTAGTCAATGAGGTGCAAAGCTGAGAACAATGGGCTTGTTGCACATTCACAACTCCAAAAGTTCGGAGTTCTTTCATCTCTTCCAATCGTTGGACAAGGTTTTTGTTAGCACGAACATATTTCAGAGTTTGTAGGTTCTTCCACTGCCATGCCCCTTCAAGAATTGAAACACAGCCAACAAGTAGGTGACGAAGTTGCTTCAATTGTGTCACACCATGTGGGAGCTTCTTTATTCTGGAAATACAGAGGTCAAGCGTTTGCAAACTCTGGAGCTTTTGGATATTGTTGGGAAGTTGTTTCACTCCTGTTTCTCTCAAACACAAATAGTGAAGGCTAAACAAGCCTGAAACTTCATTTGGTAATTTATCGATTCGAGCATGATCCAGATCCAACACCCTCAACATTTTCAAACTAATGAAGACTGCTCTTAGGGAGTTCGAACTGAAATAGGAAGTAGAGAACATAAACAAAGAACGAAGTCGTGAAAGGCTCAGGTTTGGATTTAAGTCAAGGGTTTGATCAGCTGTTTGGATGGAGAGGCGACGGGCTTGATCGTCCAAAACTGATTGTGAACCAACAAGAATCATGCAAAATTTTGCCTTTCTAGATATTGCAAGTGTTACCTCTCTTACAACATCATGCATTCTGAAAGCATTCGGCCTCCCAAATTCATTTCTTTTTACCAACTGAAGCATGGACCGATCCATAAGTTCAGCAAGATAGTCTTCAGCCTCCTCTTCCAATACTCTGTTCCGGCTCCTTGCCTCCACGAATCCTTCAGCGACCCACAATCGGATTAGTTTCTTCCTTTTTATTACATAATCTTCAGGGAAAATGCTACAGTATACAAAACAATTCTTTAGATAGTAAGGCAAATCATCGAAGCTAAGGTTGAGAATACTCTTCACTTCATTAAGCGAAGGGTTGTTTTCAAACTCCCAATGTAGGCAATCGTGGACTTTCTTCCATTCAGTTTCAATATTTTCCTTGAAAGATAATACACTGCCAATTGTTACAATAGCTAATGGTGAGCCTTGACACTTGTTCAAAATCCTACGAGAATAATCCTCAAGCTTTTGTGGACAATCATTATTGTTCTCTCTTCGGAATGCTTTCTTGCAAAACAGAATCCATGCATCTTTTTCATTAAGTCCTTGCAGTTCTATGATATATTCTTCGTTTGCTATCCTTGCTACTTCATGCTTTCTAGTGGTAACAACAACTCTACTTCCATTGTCGCTGTCAATAAAAGCATGACTTATATCTGTCCATAAGTCTACACGCCAAACATCATCTAATACAATTATATATCTCTTTTGCTGCAAATTTTCTCGAATGATAGCAAATAACTCTAATCGTAGCATGGTAGCGATACCATTTGGGGCAGACTCCTTTTTTCCCTTGAAGATTTCTTGGATCATTGTTCTTAGGAGTTCTTCCAAATTATAAGTTTGTGAGACTGTAACCCATACCTGGCAATCAAAGTGACTCTTCACGGCATTATCGCGATAGACATTCGAGACGAGAGTAGTTTTTCCTTGGCCACCCATTCCCCATACTGCAATTGCCGTCATCTTCCTGCAAGCATCAGCATTAGTCAACCATGAAAGCAACTTAGATTTATTCTCTTCTATCCCCACTACATCGTCTTCACCAATTATCATGGGCGAATAAGCTCGATAATGAAGTGTGTCTCTTTCTGAATTCATCGTTCTATCCTCATTGCCACTTATTGTCAGACCAAATCCGACCCTCATATTTAAAAGGTTGAAAAATTCGTTCTCTGTCTCTTCTAACCGAGAATCAATACCACGCCAAGCCTTAGCATGACTGCAACAAAAATCTGACGGTGCCATGAGACAAGAATTCTTCCCTGTCCTTCCCCGATGCCTTCCAAGCAGATAGAAGTATTCATCGATGATGTCTTCTATCTTGAACGCTATCTCCCTGACCTAATACACAATTCATGGAAAATTTACTCTTTTATGGCACTAATCGTTTGATCGAATTCATCAAAAAACAAGTACAAGAAACACAAAAAAAAAAAACAAAAAGTTAAATTTCGTAGAAGAAAAAGAACTCAGTTGAATGTAGAGGAATAAAATTCTACAGGAAATCGTGTTACCTGTTCGATCCAAGCCTCGAGCGTTTTGTTCGCAGCAACAGCAGTCGACCAATTAGAGTCTTTGAGGAAGGTCTGCATCATTTTTAACTCGGTGGTGATTCGACCCACGCGTGCGTGAATCTGGTCTAAAGGTGGAGCTGTGTAGGGCAGCAGTAGCTGAGAGCATGTGCTCTGCGCTTGATCAACTGTGATTCCGCCAAGTTTGTTGATCAGGAAGGAGATGAACGCCGCCTCCATCGCACTGACTGCCTTCTTTTTTTGCCTTTTGCCCTCTTTTAGCGGTTGTAAAGCTGTTGCCTTGGAAGTTCCGTTTCACAGCCAGAGCTACTGACAGGAAACGAAAGAGTATTTTGCTTCTGTTTTACTCATTATAAAAATAAAAAAAATACAAGAGAGATAAATTACTAAAAATTCTATAGATTTTGATGTAAAAAGAAATTTTTTTAAACCTGTTTCAAAATCAATCCTTGTTTCAATATTTGCAGGTTGTTATCGCTGCTTTCATCACTTGGCTTGGCTGGTTCATCCCTGGAGAACCACAACTGTATTCGCGCCACTGGATCCCAAAAGCCATGGATGCATTCGAGCTAGCTCTACAATTTGGAATCTCAGTATTGGTAGTTGCCTGTCCATGTGCTCTAGGACTAGCGACACCAACAGCCGTTATGGTTGCCACCGGAAAAGGTGCATCTCAGGGTGTCCTAATAAAGGGCGGTAATGTGAGTTCGTGGCAGTTCCACGAACTGCACAGAGGCAGTTCGTGGAACCGCCTCGAGCACGCACGGCTTGAAGCCGTGCGTGCGTCTCCTTCCCTTAAAAGGGAAGGAGTGCGTCCAAGGCTGGGTTCGGCGGTGAGACGAGAGCGCTGTTCGGTGAAGAGGTTGTGAAGCGAGAAGAAGCATCCGGTGATTTGGTTTGTGGAAGCGCGAGGTAATCTCCGTCTGTGATTTTTCCTCCGACACGAGCAAACCTCCCAACAGGTATACATTAGATCTACATTGGTATCAGAGCAGTATTTCTGTATAGAATTGCATACCTGTTTGATTTCTTCACCCCCGGAGAAAAATCCCCATTTGATGCCGACGCCAGAAATCGACGGCGTCGAGGCGGTGCGGCCGCGCAGCGCGTGAGGCGACGGCGACGTCATTATCGCCGAGAGCGCAGCGCCGCTGAGCCGATCGGCCTCGGTAGCGGCCACCGGCGACGCCCGATAATGGGGCGATGTCGCCGTGGGTGCTCGCGATTAGCGGCGACCTTGAGGCTGGTCAGCGGGCGCTGGAGGAGATGTCCTCTGAGGCGGGCGCCACCGGTCGAGGCGGCGCCGGCGGCGTGAGGAGGCCGTCGGCCGTCTGGTGAGGCAACGGCCGCCATTGCCGCCGACGCTCAAAGGCGCAGAGGATTTAGGGCGAAGGGCGCGCGGAAGGGAAAATCTTGGCATTTATTAAATAAAAAAAAAAAAAAAAATTAATTGGGCTAATCTGTTTTTGTACAGATTATATTAATTGGGCTTTAATTGGGCCCATTTAATTGGGCCAAATTTGATTGGGCAGTTTATATGGGCCAAATTTAATTGGGCCGAACCATTTGGGCCGCATTAATTGGGCCAAATTAATTGGGCAGAATTAAATGGGCCGAATTAATTGGACTATTTTATTTGGGCCGAATTAATTGGGTTGTTTAATTTGGGCCGAATTAATTGGACTATTTTATTTGGGCCGAATTAATTGGGTTGTTTAATTTGGGTCGAATGAATTGGGCTATTTTATTTGGGCCGAATTAATTGGACTATTTTATTTGGGCCGAATTAATTGGGTTGCATTATTTGGACCGAACTAATTTAGATTTAGCCTAATAATTAAATGGGTCTTGAATCAAATTTTAATTGGACATGGGTTCAATTAATTCGATTCCAACAAAAGACTAAGTGTCCAATTAATTTTACACAAGAATTGTGTAATGTTGACTTTGGTTGACCAAACTCATAACTATGGTTAGATGGATTGTTTTGGAACAATTGGGATCTAACCTAGATAACTTAAGAATAGAACTAGTTTAATGAATGTCTGTGGGTCAATTGATTATAGCCTAAAATTCAAGGAGTTTAGCTCTTCTTGAAATATGTGTATTTGTTTTGTGCCTTGATTAAATTGAAATATACCGGTAATTGTACTGGTTTTGTCGGTTATGTACTGATATGATTTATTTCAATTTTACAGATGGTGCGGATGTATACCACTATGACCCGGCGCGATGTGTTGCGCAATCGGTATAGGGAGGCTATCGAAGACTTGGACTATGACCCTTACCATGGAGTCGTTGGACACATAGGAAACATGATTGTGCGAAGGCTCGAGATCAGGAGTTTCGGTGTTAGACAACTACGAGATTTGGGCGTTGATTCGTTCATTGCGAGATAATCTTCGACGGCACGACAATTTTGGGGTTACATGAAGGGCGATTTCATATACCCGGACCTGAGTGATTAACTATCTTGAGAAGAGGATCTGAAGACCCAGTGGAGGATTTTGGTTCTCGATTTGTGGGGTCTTTAAAGGACTCTGTCGAGGCGCATGTGTTACTGGAGTGTCCCAAAGAGAGCATCGTGGTTGAGTCGAGACAGCGGACATGTCATGATGATTACTTGCGCTTAGGGCTTATCCTAGGGGAGCAAAGAATCGCTTATCTAGTCTATTAGGAGTTATGTTTAGTTTAGGAGTAGGACGACTGTATTCTGTTACATTCGCAGTAGACGTTGTTAGTTGTTATCATTGTAGAGCCTGTTTATTTTAGTGATATGTTGATGTAATGATTAGTTCATTTGATGCTGTTAATTCTACATGATGCATGATTACTAAGTATGCCCTTGATTAGTTCAAACGTGTATATATTGATATGTTCATGTGTAATATCATGCTGTAATAATGAGTAAAATCATTAAGTGGGATGTATGTAATAAAATATGTCAATATAAGTCTGATTGGCACATACAAATGATGAGTGATAACGTAGTTGTCACTTGATTTTGTAAACGGATCGATTTATCTTGAGTTTATTTTTGAGATTACATACATAAAAGCATCTGTGAGTAACTAAATAATGTGTTTATTTATGTTAGGTTATGGGCAACTAAAAACATCATACCGAATCAACAAAGGTGAAAACCGAATGGGGATAACTATAAGATATGGCACCTCAAGATTCAATATGTTCTTGAGGAACAGGGGAAGTTCTAGAGGTCATTAATCGTGTTTTGTTGGAACTCGCTGAGAGTAATACAAAGACAAGATCTGACGCGACCTTGATACCTATAAGGTATGGAAAAGGAAGGATTCCACTGCTAAGGGAATATTGATAAGTTCAATGGTGGATGACCTAGTATTAGAGTATGAGCCATATCCTTCGGCTCATATCTTATGCAGGTAGCCCTTAGAGAGAGATACAGTGGAATAAGTCTGAGTAAGCTTCGGCAGCTAACGATCAGGTTCGACAGCTACAAGAAGCGCCCGAATGCAACGATGGTTCAACATCTCAGGGAGATGTCGAATATGATCCGGGAGCTGAAAACTGCCGGTCATGAGTTAACCGATGAACAACAGGTTCAGGCGGTTATTCGTTCTCTTCCCGATTCTTGGGAGACCATGAAGCAGACCTTAACTCACAGTGAGAGTATTAAGACTTTCGCTGATGTCTCACGGCATGTGGAGCTGGAGGCTGAGAGAGTAGAATCCGCGAGGATTTCTAGCCAAGCTTATTTGGCTGCCGGTTCTGCTGGATCATCTGGATCCAAGAAGAAATGGTACAAGAAGGGAAAGGGAAAGACTGGCCGGCTGGGAAGAATCAAATCAAGAAGAAGAAGACAGGGAAGAAACCTAAAAGCAAGTTATCTTGCTTTAATTGTGGCAAGAAGGGCCACTTTGCTCGGGAGTGTACTGAGCCTAAGAAGGTAACTTCTAGTCTGTCTTCTGAGCATTTTGTTGCTAGTACTGTGTTGATGTCTGATTCTTATCCTTTGTGGATTATAGATTCGGGAGCAACCAACCATGTAGCTCGAGAGCGGGTTACATATGGAGTACCGGGTACCGCAGCAACAAATGGATTTATGTAGGAAACAATGCAAGAGTCAAGTCAAGGGAGCGACTTGTAAACTCAACCTTCGTGGTGGAAGTACTTTGTTTCTTCATGATGTCCTCAGATGCTCCAGAGATTCAAGGAATCTACTAGTCTTCTTGATTTGGGTTACTCTGTAAATTTTTTCAGTCGTTGTGTAGAACTTAAGATTGACTCTGTGTCAATCGGATATGGTTATTTATCTAATGGTTTTATGGTACTAGATGTGGTGCCTGATGTGAATTGTGCGATTCATAGTTGTTTTTCAAACATTGCTCTTACTAGTAATGCGGATATATCTGATGAGGTTTGGCATGCTAGATTGGGACATATAGGACAAGATCGCATGAATCGATTAGCTAGAGAGGGT
Organism: Wurfbainia villosa; assembly: GCA_025175895.1. Lineage (NCBI taxonomy): Eukaryota > Viridiplantae > Streptophyta > Magnoliopsida > Zingiberales > Zingiberaceae > Wurfbainia > Wurfbainia villosa. The sequence continues at coordinate 398,822 of JAKLTH010000209.1, forward strand.
TTATTGGGCTCTCGTGCTAAGATTAGCTTGTCTATATGTGAGCATTGTCTTGCTGGAAAAGCAACTAGGAAACCATTTGGAAAGGCTATTAGAGCAGACTTGCCATTGCAATTGATTCATTCGGATATTTGTGGTCCGATGAGTGTGAAGGCTAGGCATGGAGCTTCCTACTTCATTACATTTATTGATGATTTCACTAGGTATGGTCATGTGTATTTGATTTCTCAAAAATCTGAAGCGTTGGATTATTTCGTTCGTTATTTGAACGAAGTTGAGAATCAAACGAGCGTAAGGTTAAGGCCTTGCGACGACCGTGGGGTGAATATCCGTCTGATTTGTTCAAGACGACATGTAATGATAAGGGATTATTAGAAACTAACGATCCTGGGAACTCCACAAAGAAATGGGGTCGAAAGAAGAAATAGGACTCTTCTTGAAATGGTTATGATGGCGCGAGCTAATTTGCGATCTCCTATTGGGGAGATGCATTATTAGCGGCGTATATACTTAACAAAGTGCCTTCAAAGTCGGGCCCATCAACCCCATATTTGAACGCTGATCGCGAAAAACCGTGATTTGAGCAACTGAGACCCCGGGGGTCACCGCCACGCTCATAATAGTTCTCACAAATATGGAAAACTAGGACCTAGAGGTAAGAAGTGTATCTTTATAAGATATTCTGATACCTCAAAAGGTTATGTTTTTATAGGTGAGATGTCAGATGGGACAATCTCTGAGATTGAGTCTAGAGATGCCACTTTTCTCGAAACTGAGTTCCCAACAAAGGGTGAAGTTGATAAGACAGTTTCTCTTTTTGAGGAGGATGAGTCGTTATCAACAAGTCAGATGTCCAGTGGGATACCTGAACCTAGTCGACCGAGTGGGAGTAATGTGCACGATCACGGGTGACTTCTCAACTTTCAACTTACGGAAAAGTGTTCGTAAGATCATACCTAAAAGGAGGTTTGATATTGAGAATGAGGCACACTCCCAGTTGACGAAGATGAACCTCAATCAGTTGAGGATGCGTTGGGATGTAGGGTTAAAGATAAGTGGAAAAGTGCAATGGAAGAAGAGATAGAGTCAATGATTCGGAATCAAGTTTGGGAGTTAGTCGATCTTCCTCCTGGCCGAAGGGCTATTGGGAATAAGTGGATTCTCAAAATAAAGAGGAAATCTGATGGATCGATTAACCGATACAAGGCTGCTTTGGTTGAAAAAGGATTTACCCAAAGAGAGGGTATTGATTTTGAAGAGACATTTTCTCCCGTAGTGAAGTTTGTGTCAATCCGAGTTATTTTGGCCTTTGTGGCACATTATGACTTGGAATTACATCAAATGGATGTCAAAACCGCTTTCCTTAACGGTGAGTTTGACGAGGAAATCTATATGGTTCAGCCAGAAGGTTTCGTTGCTTTAGGCCAAGAGGATAAAGTATGTAGATTAAAGAAATCTATATATGGGTTGAAGCAAGCGTCAAGACAATGGAACATAAGATTTAACAAAGTGGTTTTATCTTATGGTTTCGAAATGATCAATGAGGATCATTGCGTTTTCCTAAAGAAGGAAAAAGGAAAGTATGTCAGTTTATCATTATATGTTGATAAATGGAAATGACATAGGTTTTATTGTAGGTCAAAAGTGTGGTTGTCTTCACAATTTGACACAATAGATATGGGAGAAGCGGAGTACATCTTAGGGGTTAAGATCATCCGAGATCGATCAAAGAGACTTTTGGGTTTGTCACAAGAGTCTTATATAACTAAGATGTTACAACATTGGTGAGCAACATATTACGAAAGGTACTGTTTGAGCAAAAGTATGAGTCCCAAGACTCCAAATTTAAATAGCCGACATGAATAAAAACCATATGCCGCCATAGGTAGTTTAATGTATACTATGGCTTAGTCTAGGTTCCCAAATAAACCTGTGATCGAGACACTGGAAGGCGAAAAGGATTTTCGGATATCCGGGCGACATGATTATTGTCTCATATCAAGGATCAGATATAAGCCTTAGAGGCTATTCAGATGCGGATTGGGCTGGGGACCTGGATGATAGAAAATCAACATCAGGCTATGCGTTCTTGTTGAATGGTGGCGCCATCTCCTGGAACAGCAAGAAACAGGCCTGTGTGGCCTTATCTACAATGGAAGCTGAATATGTGGCATGTTCAAAGAATTGCATAAGAATGGTTGAGGAGGTTCTCAAGCATTTGAAGATTTGAGACAAGGGGAGTCCAAAGGATCGCTTATCATGACAAGTACTGATAGCTTTTTCCAAAGATCCCAAATATCACAGCAAGGGCAAGCATATAGCTATAAAATACAACTTTATCAGGTATATTGTTGTTAAAAAGAAGGTGATTATTGAGTATATCCCTACACGAGCTATGCTTTCAGATCCTTTAACTAAGCCAATGACTATAGATTCATTTAATGAGCATGTAAAGTCTATGGGACTTCGTAGAATGTAAATACCTTCTTGTAATGACAATTGAATATAATGATTTGATTGTTTTGAAATGCCACCATAACTGTCAAAGGTATGTTATGTTACATTCTAGTGATAAGATCTCGATAAGCATTAAGGTGTAATGATCGGGTCCTCTCACACGGACAATCATCTTTATTTGTCATGTAGATGAACAGAGGTAAGACCGATGCTTATAGGTCAACCTATGTGGTTGTTAGGAAGTCAGAAATTTGTTACATTCCTATAAGTTAGGGTCGTCTTGATATTTGTATCAAGATAAGATCATTTTGTGATAAATGATCAAAGTAAATGAACCCACCATTTACTCTACCTGTTTTTGAGCCAGATTAGAATTCATGTGTTGAATTCTAGATTCATGTGTTGAATTCGATTAGTATATTGGGAATGTCTAGATCGAAACTGCACGTATGTTAATTTGAGGAAAACATTCTTTATTGGTAAAGAGGATAACATCGTAACATACGTGATTCATACCACATGTGCTAAGACGACAATAAGGGTAGTAGGAGAATGGATCCTCGCTTTCTCTACTATGTGAGCCCTTCGAGATTATATGTTGATCTCAAAATTTGCCTTTTGTGACTATTTAGGTGTCTACTTGAAGTTTTAATCAAGGTTTGCTACTTTAGCATGTCTACCTATGACTATGGATGATTCGGTCCTACGGAACATGTCTAGGAAAGCTATTGATTAAAATGAATAGATTCACACTAAAAAGGAAGATTAAATAAGTTTACATCTAATGGGTATTATTCACTAGTCGACTCTTTTCTGTTGTGTACAGAAATGTTTGTGAATATTTGGAATATGAGACATGCTCTTGACATGATGGTCAATTTAAGGGATTAGAGATGTTCATATCGATGTAAATAAAATTATTTAATCTAGGTAAAAAGCAAGACATAAATGTTTCGTAAAACAGCATGTACATCACCGTAAATACGATTTTGTATCATCTAGAAAACGACTATGTGTCACCCGGAAAACGACGTGCCATAAGATAAATGGTTTTAGACCACCCGAGATGACTCGGTCATCTGGGAGAATGATTATGATCATATGGAGAGTGGCTAAGTTAGCGTAATAACTTTTCTTAGCATGTATCACTCTACGAGCAAATGCATGTAAGGTGTAACAACTTTCTTAGCATTCAACGCAATGAAGCTTGCCGTGACGAACCATTTTCTAATTTGATGTTTCATTTAGTCTCATGACTATTAATCTGCTCTATTAGTCTTTTGGGACAATAGATGTTGCTTGCTTTAGCCATGTGACTAATCACCTCTTCTAAAATGCTCTGTGTGATCGTTTAGTCTATGTGACTAAACAACCCTTCTAAAATGGTCTGTGTGATCATTTTTGTCTGTGTGACATACCTTGGACGAGTGGGAGATGTGAGTTCGTGGCAGTTCCACGAACTGCACAGAGGCAGTTCGTGGAACCGCCTCGAGCACGCACGGCTTGAAGCCGTGCGTGCGTCTCCTTCCCTTAAAAGGGAAGGAGTGCGTCCAAGGCTGGGTTCGGCGGTGAGACGAGAGCGCTGTTCGGTGAAGAGGCTGTGAAGCGAGAAGAAGCATCCGGTGATTTGGTTTGTGGAAGCGCGAGGTAATCTCCGTCTGTGATTTTTCCTCCGACACGAGCAAACCTCCCAACAGGTATACATTTGATCTACAGGTAATGCACTCGAGAAGGCCCATAAGGTAAGCCAGAGAAATTGACAATTGTAATGTACATTAGCCTTGAAGGAAGCTCGACGAAGATGTTTTGCTGTGTCACAGGTCAAAACTATTATATTCGACAAAACTGGAACCCTGACAGTCGGAAGACCCACAGTTGTTCAGACAAAGATCTTTACAAAGATGTCATTGCTGGAGTTATGTGAATTGGCTACTGCTGCAGAGGTTAGCACAAAACATGTAGTTTAATCTTTAAAAGTAGATGTTTTGGTGGTTATGTAGCTAGATAGTCTTCCAAGGGTAGGTGCCAAATAACCAAAACATGAAAAATCAAATTGAACTAAGTTTCAGTCATATCCTTTGAAGCCCGAAGCTGGCTGTGTAGTTTCATTTCTCAATTCTATGAGCATTTCGAGCATTATGGTGACTGGTGATAACTGGGCTACTGCGACTGCCATTGCAAAGGAGGTCGGAATCAATAAAGTCTTTGCTGAGACAGATCCAGTTGGAAAAGCCGATAAAATCAAGGATTTGCAGGTAGTTTTGCTACGTTCTTTACTAGATCTTGTGTTTTTCTTACTTCGTTTTGATTCATGTTTGGATCTCATTATCTTTCATTGTCCATGATCACTATATTCCTTTAGAAATTAAGTGTCTCTAATGTGACCGAATTGCCACTATTTGACAACTCTTCTCTTACTTCAGGCCAAAGGTTTGACAGTGGCCATGGTTGGCGATGGCATCAATGACTCCCCAGCTTTGGTCGCTGCAGACGTCGGCATGGCGATCGGGGCTGGCACTGACATCGCCATAAAAGCTGCCGATGTGGTTCTGATAAAAAGCAAACTCGAAGATGTGGTGACTGCCATTGATCTATCACGGAAGACACTCGCTCGGATCCGATTCAACTATGTGTGGGCTTTAGGGTACAATGTACTTGGAATGCCAATTGCTGCAGGTATCTTGGACTGGTAATTATTTTTATCAAGTCAGTTGTGTTTTTGTTAACTATTTATTTGGGTTTGCAGGTATTCTCTATCCGTTCACCGGAATCAGGTTGCCTCCTTGGCTCGCCGGAGCTTGCATGGCAGCCTCGTCAATAAGCGTTGTGTGTTCCTCATTGCTTCTACAGTCGTACAAGAAGCCATTGCAAGTTCAAGATGCTGAGAGTCCTAGAGATTACTTGAATTTTGTTTGAATCATTGATAAGCATTGTTTTGAAATGTTGACTTTAATCATTTTGATTCAGGTTTGCGTATTCAGACTATTTAGAAATTAGTTTTTGGTTTACTGATTTTTTTTAAATACATACCTTAGATACATTAGTCTTTTTTATAAAACGTTAGATGATTAGAAGAAAAAGGATTTCCATGCCTTAAAATTTTTTCTTGTATAATTGGTAGAAATGCTTTTGAAATCTAACAGCTTGAAAAATTGGTATACGAGATACTATAATTCAAAAAAAAAAAAAAACCTATAATCCTCTTATTTTATTTATTTAGATTAACCATTAAATTTTATTTTATTTATTGGCTAATTATTTTATGGGGTATAAAGAATAAGTAACTATTTTATTTAGAAATAATTATTAGAACTCAACATAAATAATCTCTTATTTGATAGTTTGATTTTTTTAAAAAAGTAAATGGAGCATGAAACTTTAAAAAAAAAACTCATGAGTAAACGATTCCATTATTGACTTTATAATTTTACAAAATACACATATAGTACAATAGCTTCATAAATATTTTCTTCTCACACTCTTGCTCACTGTGTTTTAAGGCTATTTCATACATAAACAAGCATCAAAAGTATTTTAATTTCGTACTTAACGGATAATAACATTTGGAATAAGTTTAATCCTTTGTCGGTCTTCGTTGTTGTCATTGTGCTTTCTTAATTTTCCCACTAGCTCCTCAGGCATGCGAAATAGAGCGAGACTTCCGAGATGGGTGAGAAACTGTATGCCAGGAGGGACCATCTTTAATTGTCGAAGATCATTCATTTCTAGCTCATGTAAATTTGTCATGGCACCTTCCTCTATCACGATGTCATTTAAATTCTTCAATCCTTCCAAGTAAAGCCCTTTAAGATTGAGGAACCGACCAATTCTAAATAGCAGTCTTTGCCCGTCAAATGCATCCCCCCGCAATGTCAACGACACTAGTTTAGGTAGTTGGCCGAGTGAAGGAAGTGGATCTTCGATTAACTCTGACCTCCACAGTTCCACATGTGTCAGCTCTGCACAATAACAAATAAATTCAGGCATTTTTCCTTGAAATAATCTTCCGCACAACTCCAAACTCCCAAGCGTCAGAGGTGGAGAATTTAACATTTCAAAGTTGAGCTGTTCTTCTCTTCTTGCAGACAAGTTTAAACTGTTAAGGTTGCTCATCTTAGTCAATGAAGTGCAAAGCTGAGGACAATGGGCTTGTTGCACCTCCACAACTACTAAGCTTCGGAGCTCTTTCATGTCTTCCAATCGTCGTGCAAGGTTTTTGTTTGGAATAACATATTTCAGAGTTTGTAGGTTCTTCCACTGCCATGCCCCTTCAAAAGTTTCCTCAAATTCAACTTCACTTGCAGACACGAATAGGTGACGAAGTTGCTTCAATTGTGTTATACCACGTGGAAGCTTCGTTATATTGGAATTACGGAGGTCAAGTGTTTGTAAACTCTGGAGCTTTTGGATATTGTTGGGAAGTTGTTCCACTTCTGTATCCATCAGACCCAAATAGTGAAGGTTATACAAGGCTGAAACTTCATTTGGTAAATTGGAGATTGGAGCGTTTTCCAGATCCAACACCCTCAACATTTTCAAACTACTTAAGTGTTTGATTAGGAAATCTGAGCTAAAAGGGGAAGTATCAAAAGTAATCAGAGAGCGAAGTTGTGAAGGGCTCCTATTTGAGTCAAGGGTTTCATTATCGGTTTGGATGGAAAGGCGACGAATTTGATCGTCCAAAACTGATTGTGAACCATCAAGAATCATGCAAAATTTTGCTTTTCTAGATATTGCAAGTGTTACCTCTCTTACAACATCATGCATTCTGAAAGCCTTTGGCCTCCCAAATTCATTTCTTTTTACAAACTGAAGCATGGACCGATCCACGAGTTCAGAAAGATAGTCGTCAGCCTCCTCTTCCATTACTCTGTTACTGCTCCTTGCCTCCACGAATCCCTCAGCAACCCACAATCGGATTAGCTTCTTCCTTCTTACTCGATAACCTTCAGGGAAGATGCTACAATGTACAAAACAATTTTTTAGATAGTAAGGCAAATCATCGAAGCTAAGGTTGAGAATACCCTTCACTTCATTAAGCGAAGGGTTGTTTTCAAACTCCCAATGTAGGCGATCGTGGACTTTCTTCCATTCGGTTTCACTATTTTCCTTGAATGATAATACACTGCCAATTGCTACAATAGCTAATGGTGAGCCTTGACACTTGTTCAAAATCCTACGAGCATAATCCTCAAGCTTTTGTGGACAATCTTTATTGTTCTCTCTTCGGAATGCCTTCTTGCAAAACAGAATCCATGCATCTTTTTCATTAAGTCCTTGCAGTTCTATGATATATTCTTCGTTTGCTATCCTTGCTACTTCATGCTTTCTAGTGGTAACAACAACTCTACTTCCATTGTCGCTGTCAATAAAAGCATGACTTATATCTATCCATAAGTCTACACGCCAAACATCGTCTAATACAATTATATATCTCTTTTGCTGCAAATTTTCTCGGATGATAGCAAATAACTCTAATCGTAGCATGGCAGTGATACCATTTGGGGCAGGCTCCTTTTTTCCCTTGAAGATTTCTTGGATCATTGTTCTTAAGAGTTCTTCCAAACTATAATTTTGTGAGACTGTAACCCATACCTGGCAATCAAAGTGACTCTTCACGGTATTATGGCGATAGACATTCGAAACGAGAGTAGTTTTTCCTTGGCCACCCATTCCCCATACTGCAATTGCCGTAATCTTCCTGCAAGTATCAGCATCAGTCAACCATGAAAGCAACTTAGATTTATTCTCTTCTATCCCCACTACATCGTCTTCACCAATTATCATGGGCAAATAAGCTCGATGATGTTGTGTGCCTCTTTCTGAATTTTTCGCTCTATTCTCATTGCCACTTATCGTTAAACCATATAGATCTTTCATTTTTGAAAGCTCTGAAAGATTTCTCTCCATGTTTTCTAACCGAGAATCAATACCATGCCAAGCCTTAGCGAGATTGCAACAAAGGATTGATGGTCTTGAGAGATAATCCTTCCATGTTCTTCCACGTTGCTCTCCGACCAGATAGAGATATTCATCAATGATGTCTTCCATCTTGAAGGCCACCGCTGTCACCTGCATATAATATAACTCATAAGAAAATTTGTGTTTTATCCTTAAGACTCGAACTATTAGTTTCGCCATCTCCCAAGGCGACTATACCCCAAAAAAATAAAAAATAAATAATAATAATAATAATAAATTTCGTTGAAGAATAAAAACTCAGTTAAAAGCATGGAGGAAAAAAAGGCATAAAAGTAAAGGAAACTGCGCCACCTCTTTGATCCAAGCCTCAAGTGTGTCATCAGCAGCAGCAATCGACTGATTAGATCTTTCGAGGAAGGTCTTCATCACTCTGAAATGCGCAGCGTTTCGATCCACGCGATCGCGAATCCGGGCTAAAGGTGGAGCTGTGAAGTGCAGAAGTGAGCATGTGCTCTGCGCTTGATCGACTGCGATTCCGCCGAGCTTGTCGATGAGAAAGGCGATGAACGCCGCCTCCATCGCCCTCACTCCCTTCTTTTGTCCTTTGCCCTCTGCCCTCTGCCCTCTGCCCTCTGGCAGAGTCTGCCCTCTGCCCTCTGCCCTCTGCCCTCTTTCAGTGGCTGTGAAGCTGCTGCCTTCAAAGTTGCCTTTTCATAGCAAGAAAGGATAGGAAACGAAAGAGCTTCTGATTCTGTTGTTTTACTCAACATTAAAAAAAAACCATTTAAATTCTTGAATAAAATAACCGCTGCGCACGTACAATTTAGAATTGTCCACGAGTGTCCCGAAATTTCTATTTTGTCTCGTCAAAATTAATATTTTTTCTTTTTTTTCCTATATTATTTATATATAATAATTATTTTTTTTTCTATTGATTTCCGAAATTCAACACCACAAAATGATGCTGAATTTTTTCCAACGTTGATTGTCAAAATCAACACCATGATTATTTTATATGTGTGTAAAAAAAATTAATTGATATATAATTTATCGTAGAAATATCAAATTAAGATATGAACATTATAAATATTTTTACCGTTCTATTCTTTTTCATTATATATCAACTTTTTAAAAATTCAAATCTTCTATATCTATTAATGGATTTTGGACAAAATATATTGATAGATATAGTAGAAAATTTTAATTGGATTCATTCTAAATGTTATAAATTTCTCAAATATCTGAGAGTCTATACGTGCCCAAAAATTTATAGTGATCAGAAAGTTTTCAAATTTTGTGATTTTAAGACAATTGACATATACGAATAATTTATCGTAGAGATGTCGAAACTAGAAAACTCCAAATCTCCTAAAATCGTTAATGAACATTGGTTAAAATTTATTGATAGATATAGAAAACTCCGATTGAATACATTCTAATTTCTATAGATTTTTACAATCCTACGGAGTCTGAATATATCATTCTTTACTATTTTTAAAAAACAAACACCACAAATTTAACACATCGTGGTATTAGGAAAAATTCAACACTATCACAGTGTTGATTTTCGAAAATTAATATCACAGTAGCGTTGGAAAAAATCCAATGCGTCATCAAAATTTATTGGTTTCGAAAATCACCGCTATGATTTTTGAAAATCACCATGGTACTAAGTTTTTGAAAATCAACACTGTACTATTTTTTTTTTTAAATTAGCACCGTGAATAATTAATATTGGAATTTAGGAGGCTATTAAGGAAAAAAAATGCACCTATGCTTTCCAAGTCCGCCTTCTTCCAATGCCAGGGAAGATTTGATTCTACTCCAAATTTTGTTAATAATATTTGGCAATCCTTATTTACTATTTAAAAAAAATGAACAATCACGATGATGCTGAAAAAAATTCATCACCATTTTGATGGTGTTAGTTTCGAAAATCACCGTGTTGATTTTCGAAAACAAGCATTATAATTGTATTGATTTTCAAAACTAACATCACAAAATGATGAATTTTTTCTAGCACTCTCACGATGTTGATTTTTAAAAACCATCATTGTCGTAGTGTTGAATTTTTTTCATCATCATGATACGTTAAATTGTAGCATTCAATTTTTAAAAATAATAAAAAATGACATGTTTGACTCTGAAGCACAATAAAAATCCACGAGAATTGGAATAAATTCAATTGGAATTCTTCAGGTATATCAATCAGTTTTTATAGAAATCTATTGATAGGTCTAGAAGATTTAAAGTTTTAAAAGGTTAACATATAATACAAAATGATAATGGCTCATCCTTTTATATCTTTATTCCATAGTAAATTAGTCATTAAAATTCTTCAAAAAATAAAAATAAAAATAAAATATGACTAAAATTCCAATAATTTAGAGATGATTTATTAACAACTCACAAGTGACACAGAGAAGTTAATATTTAACAAATTTTGAGCCTATTTGAGTTGGGCCTAGTAACATAGAATTGCAATCTGAGGGCCAATTAGTTCACATGAAATCTATCGTTTTGGATATATTGAATAAAAGTTTATTCATATAAAATAAATAAATTTAGTATATTAATATTCATAAAGAGCCTATGAATGAATTTACTCAATAATTCATCTAAATAATTATTAATCATATAAATTTTAAGGAACAATGTTATAATTAGTCAATAAAAGTATAGTAAGTCAATTTAATAAAAAAAAAGAATAGGCTTGAATATTTAGACACCCAACGGTTGGTATGCATCAATCTAACGCCGCAAAAGGTCCATCAGACGGTCGAGTTAACATATTTTGCTTGTATATAACTCTATCCTACATGTAAGGAATTGTGTGCCAAAAGCACAAATAATAAACATTTGAGCCTTCTTATCCTGAGTTATGGAAATTGAGAAGCGTTTAATTTTCGTTTTATCAATTTTTTTTGTGCTGATTTTATTGCCTTGTGCAATTTTTCTTCACTTAAAGGCAAAAAGAATCAAAGAAGGTATAGAAGACTTGAACTTTGAAGTCATTGAATTTCCAGACCAAGAGATTGCTGTATGTCGGGATCGCATCAAAGGAATGGCCTGCACAAGCTGTTCTGAGTCAGTTGAGAGATCACTTCTCATGGTTAATGGTGTTAAAAAGGCTGTAGTTGGCCTTGCTCTTGAAGAAGCGAAGATACACTTTGATCCCAATATCACTGATTCTGCTCGCCTATTAGAAGCTATTGAGGATGCAGGGTTTGGAGCTGAGCTCATTAACTCTGGCGATGATGTCAATAAGGTTCATCTAAAAGTTGAAGGTCTTCATTCTTCAGGAGATGTCACAATTATCAAGTCTTGTCTTGAAGCAGTGGAGGGTGTAAACCATGTTGAATTCGATGAAGTGAATCATAAAGTAACAGTTGCATATGATCCTGATCTTACAGGCCCCAGATTGCTCATTGAATGCATACAGGAAGCTGGTAGTACCCCGAACTTATATCATGCCGGCTTGTATACAACAACCAGAGTGAGAGAAACAGAACGACAGCATGAAACTATAGCCTACAGAAACCAATTTCTCTGGAGTTGTCTGTTCTCAGTTCCAGTTTTCCTCCTCTCTATGATACTTCCTATGTTTCCGCCATTTGGGGATTGGCTAAGCTACAAACTCTATCATAATCTAAACATAGGAATGTTACTCAGATGGGTATTTTGTACACCTGTGCAGTTCATTATTAGATGGAGGTATGATTTAATATTGTATCCTTCACCATGTTATGCTGCTTGTTTTTTGTTTAAGATACCAGGGAGTTGTCTCTATTGATCGTCTTTCCATACTTGATGGAAAATGTACTGTATTTGTATGTTGCAATCGTTACAGGTTCTATATGGGTTCTTATCATGCATTGAGACGTGGATAGACAAACATGGATGTTCTGGTTGCATTAGGAACAAATGCAGCCTATTTCTATTCCATTTACATTTTAATAAAAGCCTTAACCTCAGAATTTTTCGAAGGGCAAGACTTCTTTGAAACCAGTTCTATGTTAATATCTTTTATTCTTCTTGGAAAATACCTGGAGGTGGTTGCAAGGGGAAAGACATCAGATGCTTTGGCCAAGCTTACGGAACTTGCTCCTGATACAGCTATTCTGCTAACCTTAGATGCGGATGGAAATATCATCTCAGAAACAGAAATTAGCACTCAGTTATTGCAAAGGAATGATGTGATCAAGATAGTTCCAGGCTCAAAAGTTCCAGTTGATGGGGTTGTCGTAATGGGTCAAAGTCATGTAAACGAGAGCATGATTACAGGAGAAGCAAATCCCATTGCTAAGAGAACAGGAGACAAGTTTTGTGTGAAGCAATCTATAATAGCTATATTTGGAAATGTCTTATCTTTTGTGCATGTATCAACTATTTCAAGCAGGTTATAGGTGGCACAGTGAATGAGAATGGATGCCTAATAGTCAAGGCTACTCATGTTGGATCAGAGACTGCTTTGTCGCAGATAGTTCAGTTAGTGGAGGTTGCTCAGCTTGCAAGAGCACCAGTTCAAAAATTAGCAGACAAGATTTCTAGGTTTTTTGTCCCCACAGTAAGTATATCAATTGTCTCCACTTTATAGTTCCTTATCGTTACTTCAAATATATTTGTAATTATGATAAGGAACATAGTGCACTGATATCACGAGCTTTGATGAATAGTGGTTAACCAATCGACTTTAAAAATCCCCGACTGCGAGTCATTTTGTTCTGGGAGAACTTTCTCCTTGAGTTGGAGATACAATGGCATCTCAACACAGAACTTCATAGCTACATTTATATGGATATGAAATTTGAAGAACTGCAATATGGTTGTGTTGACATTTCTTGTTTCAATCATTTGCAGGTTGTTATCGCTGCTTTCATCACTTGGCTTGGCTGGTTCATCCCTGGAGAAGCACAACTGTATCCGCGCCACTGGATCCCAAAAGCCATGGATGCATTCGAGCTAGCTCTACAATTTGGAATCTCAGTATTGGTAGTTGTCTGTCCATGTGCTCTAGGACTAGCGACACCAACAGCCATTATGGTTGCCACCGGAAAAGGTGCATCTCAGGGTGTCCTAATAAAGGGCAGTAATGCACTCGAGAAGGCCCATAAGGTAAGCCAGAGAAATTGACAATTGTAATGTACATTAGCCTTGAGGGAAGCTCGACGAAGATGTTTTGCTGTGTCACAGGTCAAAACTGTTATATTCGACAAAACTGGAACCCTGACAGTCGGAAGATCCACAGTTGTTCAGACAAAGATCTTTACAAAGATGTCATTGCTGGAGTTATGTGAATTGCCTACTGCTGCAGAGGTTAGCACAAAACATGTAGTTTAATCTTTAAAAGTAGATGTTTTTGTGGTTATGTAGCTAGATAGTCTTCAAGGGTGGGTGCCAATAACCAAAACATGAAAAATCAAATTGAACTAAGTTTCAGTCATATCATTTCACCTTGATTAGGAAATTCTCCTTTAAACCGATAAATAGAACACTGACCATTGGACTCCAATATTAGTATGTTAATCTCCTCCTGCCTTTTTTATCTTTGTAGATTAACAGCGAGCATCCTCTAGCGAAGGCTGTTGTAGAACACTCGAAGAAGTTACAACAGCAGTATGGATCACATACGAGAAGCCAAGGACTTTGAGGTGCATCCTAGTGCTGGAGTTAGTGCCAGCATCGGAGGCAAAAGGGTGCTTGTCGGAAACAAGAGGCTCATGGTTTCTTCTCAAATCCCGGTTAGTCCCGAAATTGAAGATTATACATTCGATATGGAACATTTAGCCAGGACTCGTGTGTTGGTTGCCGTTGATGGTGTCATTAATTTTTATTTTATTTATTCGGTAATTATTTTTATGGTATACAAGGAATAAGTAATTATTTTATTCAGAAATAATTATCAGTACTCAACATAATTAATCTCTTATTTAATAGTTTGATAAAGAAAAGTCAACGGAGCATGAGACGAGTAAACAATTCCATTATTGACTTTATAATTTTACAATGAGGCATGAGTAAATAATTCCATTATTGACTTTATAATTTTACAAAATACACATATAGTACAATAGCTTCATAAATAGTTTTTTTTTTTTTCACACTCTCGCTCCCTGTGTTTTAAGGCTATTTCATACATAAACAAGTATCAAAAGTATTTTAATTTCATACTTAACGGATAATGACATTTGGAATATGTTTAATCCTTTGTCGGTCTTCGTCGTTGTCATTGTCCTTTCTTAATTTTCCCACGAGCTCCTCAGGCATGTTAAATAGAGAGAGACTTTGGAGATGGGTGAGAAACTGTACGCCAGGAGGGACCATCTTTATTTCTCTAAGATCATTCATTTCTAGCTTATGTAAATTTGTCATGGCACCTTCCTCTATCACGATGTCATTTAAATTCTTCAATCTTTCCAAGACAAACCTTTTAAGATTAAGGAACCAACCTGTCCTAAAGTGCAGTCTTTTCCCATCAAATGCATCCTCCGACAATGTTAACATCACTAGTTTAGGCAATTGGCCCAGTGAAGGAAGTGGATCTTCAATCAGCTGTGTCCAAACCAGATACACACGAGTGAGTTCTGCACAAAGACAAATAAATCTAGGCATTTTTCCTTCGAATAATCTCCCCTCCAATTTCATCTTCTGAAGTGGAGGAGGTGGAGAATTTAACATTTCAAAGTTGAGCTGTGCTTCACTTCTTACAACCAAGATTAAACGGTTAAGGTTGCTCACCTCAGTTGAAGACAAGACTAAATGACGAAGGTTCCTCATCTTAGTCAATGAGGTGCAAAGCTGAGGACAATGGGCTTGTTGCACCTGCGCAACTTCTAAAGTTCGGAGCTCTTTCATGTCTTCCAATCGTTGGACAAGGTTTTTGTTTGCACGAACATGTTTCAGAGTTTGTAGGTTCTTCCACTGCCATGCCCCTTCAAGAGTTGAAACACAGCCAACTACAGTTCGCCCCAAAAAAATTCCAAGTCCCACAAATAGGTGACGAAGTTGCTTCAATTGTGTCACACCATGAGGGAGCTTCATTATTCTGGAATCTCGTAGGTCGAGTGTTTGCAAACTCTGGAGCTTTTGGATATCGTTGGGAAGTTGTTTCACTCTTGTTTCGGTCAAAGACAAATAGTGAAGGCTAAACAAGCCTGAAACTTCATTTGGTAATTTTGAGATTGGAGCATGATGCAGATCCAACACCCTCAACATTTTCAAACTAATAAAGACTGCTCTTAGGGAGCTCGAACTGAAATTGGAAGCAGAGAACATAAACAAAGAACGAAGTCGTGAAAGGCTCAGGTTTGGATTTAAGTCAAGGGTTTCATCATCTGTCTGGATGGAAAGGCGACGAGCTTGATCGCCCAAAACTGATTCTGAACCAACAAGAATCATGCAAAATTTTGCCTTTTTAGATATTGCAAGTGTTACCTCTCTTACGACATCATGCATTCTGAAAGCCTTCGGACTCCCAAATTTATTTCTATAAACCACCTGAAGCATGGACCGATCCACAAGTTCAGCAAGATAGTCTTCAGCCTCCTCTTCCATTACTCTGTTCCGGCCCCTTGCCTCCACGAATCCTTCAGCGACCCACAATCGGATTAGTTTCTCCCTTTTTATTAGATAATCTTCAGGGAAGATGCTACAGTATACAAAACAATTCTTTAGATAGTAAGGCAAATCATCGAAGCTAAGGTTGAGAATACTCTTCACTTCATTAAGCGAAGGATTGTTTTCAAACTCCCAATGTAGGCGATCGTGGACTTTCTTCCATTCAATTTCACTATTTTCCTTGAATGATAATACACTACCGATTGCTGCAATTGCTAATGGTGAGCCTTGACACTTGTTCAAAATCTTACGAGCATAATCCTCAAGCTTTTGTGGACAAGCATTATTGTTCTCTCTTCTGAATGCCTTCTTGCAAAATAGAATCCATGCATCTTTTTTATTGAGTCCTTGAAATTCTAAGATATGTTCTTCGTTTGCTATCCTTGCTACTTCAAGATTTCTAGTGGTAACTACAAGTCTACTTCCATTGTCGCTGTCAATAAAAGCATGACTTATATCTTTCCACAAGTCTACATCCCAAACATCGTCTAATACAATTATATATCTCTTTTGCTGCAAATTTTCTCGGACGATAGCAAATAACTCTAATCGTAGCATGGCAGTGATACCATTTGGGGCAGACTCCTTTTTTCCCTTGAAGATCTCTTGGATCATTGTTCTTAGGAGTTCTTCCAAATTATAAGTTTGTGAGACTGTAACCCATACCTGGCAATCAAAGTGACTCTTCACGGCATTATCGCGATAGACATTCGAGACGAGAGTAGTTTTTCCTTGGCCACCCATTCCCCATACTGCAATTGCCGTCATCTTCCTGCAAGCATCAGCATTAGTCAACCACGAAAGCAACTTAGATTTATTCTCTTCTATCCCCACTACATCGTCTTCACCAATTATCATGGGCGAATAAGCTCGATAATGCAGTGTGTCTCTCTCTGAATTCTTCGTTCTATCCTCATTGCCACTTATTGTCAGACCAAATCCAACCCTCATATTTAGAAGGTTGAAAAATTCGTTCTCTGTCTCTTCTAACCGAGAATCAATACCACGCCAAGCCTCGGAAAGATTGCTAAGAAGGATTGATGGTCTCGAGAGATAATCCTTCCATGTTAGTTCACGTTGCTCTCCAACTAGATAGAGGTATTCATCAATGATGTCTTCCATCTTGAAGGCCACCGTTCTTACCTGTCATATAATATATAATTCATAATTTTTATTTTTTTGTGTTTTATCGCATCAATAATTTGATTAAATTCCTTAAAGACTTGGACTATTAGTTTAACCAATCTCCCATGCCAATCATTAAAAAGAGGAATAAAAGTTCTAACACCAAACAGACATTGTATCACCTGTTGGATCCAAGCCTCAAGTGGTCTGTTAACAACAACAGTAGTCGACCAATTAGAGCTTTCAAGGAAGGCTTTCATCAATTTGAACTCTTCGGTGATTCGATCAATGCGAGCGTGAATCTGGTCTAAGGGTGGAGTTCTTTTCTGCTGTAGCACTTGGTCGACTGCAATTCCACCGAGCTTGTCGATCAGGAAGGAGATGAGGACAGTCTCCATATCCAGAGCTATCAGCCTTTGCCAACTTGTGATCGTTGCAGTTTGTGTTTTCCTTATTTTCTTTTTATAGCAGGATGCAGTTGCTCGTTCGGCATCAATTTTTCAAAGACAGATCTCTTCCTTCTCTTCTAACCAAGAACCAATACCACACCGAACGTAGCAAGATTGGAACAAAGGTCTGATGGTGCCAAGGGACAATTCTTCTAAATTGCCTTCTAACTAGATAAAGAAGGTATTCGTCCCTGAGAAAGATCTCTCTTCCTTCACCTCTAACCAAGAATCAATACCACACCAACTTTAGCGAGGTTTGGACAAAAGTCTGATGATTCCAAGAGACAATTGTTCCATGTTACCTTCCAATTAGATTAAAAAAAAGAGAAGGTTTTTCGTTGATGAGGAGGATCTGTTTCCATCTCTTCTAAGAATTAGTACCGTATCAGGAAAAGTGGAGATCCTTTGTTATGATATTATTCGACGATAAATTAAAAAAAAATTATTCGGACGATCCTGAGGCCAAGAATGTCCGGTGGATAGAGTACGATTTTGATGTTGGGTCGGCGATCAGGGATGACACGACTATGGAGTCTGGACTAAACCGTGAAAAAGTTATAAGCGCTTTCCTGATTTACCTTTGGTGGCCGGTGGAAGTCCGATCTTATCCCGTTCAACTATTGACGAGACATTTCGAAAGTTCGTAGGGTATGACCGATCACTCTTAGAGATTAATTAGATCAAAGATTTAGATACTCCAATTAAAAAAAATAGTGCCACACCAAAATTTTTTTTACAATTTGAGAGGATTATTTGGATTAATTAAGAGATTTCACTCGGTGATAGTATTCACATAAATAAATTTTACTAAAATTATATAAATAGAAGATCAATAAAATAAAATAAGAATCTGTCAAAATAGAAACTAAATTAAAAATCAACCAGTCGAAGTTTATAAGTGACTATATGTATAATAAAATCAATTATAATTTCAAAAGCAATGTTTGTGCCATTAAGATTGGAGGTCCAAACAAAGTAACATAAATGACTATTTGAGTAATAAAAAAAAATATGCACGTGAATTTGCGGGGGAGATTATTCGAAAAGTCATGGATGCATTCGAGCTAGCTCTACAATTTGGGTTTAGGGTTTAGGGTAGTCGTCTGTCCATGTGCTCTAGGACTAGCAACACCAACAGCCGTTATGGTTGCCACCGGAAAAGGTGCATCTCAGGGTGTCCTAATAAAGGGCGGTAATGCACTCGAGAAGGCCCATAAGGTAAGCCAGAGAAATTGACAATTGTAATGTACATTAGCCTTGAAGGAAGCTCGACGAAGATGTTTTGCTGTGTCACAGGTCAAAACTGTTATATTCGACAAAACTGGAACCTTGACAGTCGGAAGACCCACAGTTGTTCAGACAAAGATCTTTACAAAGATGTCATTGCTGGAGTTATGTGAATTGGCTACTGCTGCAGAGGTTAGCACAAAACATGTAGTTTAATCTTTAAAAGTAGATGTTTTGGTGGTTATGTAGCTGGATAGTCTTCAAGGGTGGGTGCCAATGACCAAAACATGAAAAATCAAATTGAACTGAGTTTCAGTCATATCATTTCACCTTGATTTGGAAATTCGCCTTTAAACCGATAAATAGAACAGTGACCATTGGACTCCAATATTAGTATGTTAATCTCCTCCTGCCTTTTTTATCTTTGTAGATTAACAGCGAGCATCCTCTAGCGAAGGCTGTTGTAGAACACTCGAAGAAGTTACAACAGCAGTATGGATCACACGACGATCACTTACGAGAAGCCAAGGACTTTGAGGTGCATCCTAGTGCTGGAGTTAGTGCCAGCATCGGAGGCAAAAGGGTGCTTGTCGGAAACAAGAGGCTCATGGTTTCTTCTCAAATCCCGGTTAGTCCCGAAATTGAAGACTATACATTCGATATGGAACATTTAGCCAGGACTTGTGTGTTGGTTGCCGTTGATGGTGTCATCCATGGGGCTTTTGCCATCTCTGATCCCTTGAAGCCCGAAGCTGGCCGTGTAGTTTCATTTCTCAAATCTATGAGCATTTCAAGCATTATGGTGACTGGTGATAACTGGGCTACTGCCACTGCCATTGCAAAGGAGGTGGGAATCAATAAAGTCTTTGCCGAGACAGATCCAGTGGGAAAAGCCGATAAAATCAAGGATTTGCAGGTAGTTTTGCTACGTTCTTTACTAGATCTTGTGTTTTTCTTACTTTGTTTTGATTCATGTTTGGATCTCATTATCTTTCATTGTCCATGATCACTATATTCCTTTAGAAATTGTGTGTGTCTAATGTGACCGAATTGGCACTATTTTACAACTCTTCTCTTACTTGTTTTTTTTTTTAAATACATATCTCATCTTGGATACATTAGGTTTTTTTAATGAAATATTAGATGATTAGAAGAAAAAAGATTTCCATGCCTTAAAATTTTTTCTTGTGTAATTGGTAGAAATGCTTTTGAAATCTAACAGCTTGCAAATTGGTATACGAGATATTATAACTCAAAAAATATTTAAACCTATAATACTCTTATTTTATTTATTTAGATTAACCATTAAATTTTATTTTATTTTATTTATTGGGTAATTATTTTTATCGGGTATAAAGAATAAGTAACTATTTTATTTAGAAATAATTATTAGGGCTCAACATAAGTAATCTCTTATTTGATAGTTTGATTTTTTTTTAAAAAAAAAAAAGTAAATGGAGCATGAGACTTAAAAAAAAAAATCATGAGTAAATAATTCCATTATTGACTTTATAATTTTACAAAATACACATATACTACAATAGCTTCATAAATAATTTTTTTTTCACACTCTCGCTCACTGTGTTTTAAGGCTATTTCATACATAAACAAGCAACAAAAATATTTTAATTTCATACTTAACGGATAATAACATTTGGAATATGATTAATCCTTTGTCGGTCTTCGTTGTTGTCATTGTCCTTTCTTAATTTTCCCACTAGCTCCTCAGGCATGCGAAATAGATCGAGACTTTGGAGATGGGTGAGAAACTGTATGCCAGGAGGGACCATCTTTAATTCTCCAAGACCTTTCATTACTAGCTCATGTAAATTTGTCATGGCACCTTCCTCTATCATGATGTCAATTAAATTCTTCAATCCATCCAGGTAAAGTCCTTTAAGATTATGGAACCAACCTGTTCTAAAGCGCAGTCTGTGCCCGTCAAATGCTTCCCCCTGCAATATTAACCACACTAGTTTAGGTAATTGGCCAAGTGAAGGAAGTGGATCTTCGATTAACTCTGTCCCCCACAGTTCCACACGTGTGAGCTCTGCACAAGAACAAATAAATCTAGGCATTTTTCCTTCGAATAATCTCCCCCACAACTCCAACTTCTGAAGTGGAGGAGGTGGAGAATTTAACATTTCAAAGTTTAGCTGTTCATCCCTTCCTGTAGACAATCTTAAACTGTTAAGGTTCCTCATCTTAGTCAATGAGGTGCAAAGCTGAGGACAATGGGCTTGTTGCACCTCCGCAATTCCTAAAGTTCGGAGTTCTTTCATGTCTTCCAATCGTTGGACAAGGTTTTTGTTTGCACAAACATGTTTCAGAGTTTGTAGGTTCTTCCACTGCCATGCCCCTTCAAGAGTTGAAACACAGCCAACTACAGTTTCCCTCAAAAAAAATCCATGTCCAACAAGTAGGTGACGAAGTTGCTTCAATTGTGTCACACCATGTGGGAGCTTCTTTATTCTGGAAATACGGAGGTCAAGCGTTTGCAAACTCTGGAGCTTTTGGATATTGTTGGGAAGTTGTTTCACTCCTGTTTCTCTCAAACACAAATAGTGAAGACTAAACAAGCCTGAAACTTCATTTGGTAATTTATCGAATGGAGCATGATCCAGATCCAACACCCTCAACATTTTCAAACTAATGAAGACTGCTCTTAGGGACCTCGAACTGAAATTGGAAGCAGAGAACATAAACAAAGAACGAAGTCGTGAAAGGCTCAGGTTTGGATTTAAGTCAAGGGTTTCATCATCTGTTTGGATGGAAAGGCGACGAGCTTGATCGTCCAAAACTGATTCTGAACCAACAAGAATCATGCAAAATTTTGCCTTTCTAGATATTGCAAGTGTTACCTCTCTTACGACATCATGCATTCTCAAAGCCTTCGGCCTCCCAAATTCATTTCTATCGACCACCTGAAGCATGGACCGATCCACAAGTTCAGCAAGATAGTCTTCAGCCTCCTCTTCCATTACTCTGTTCTGGCTCCTTGCCTCCACGAATCCTTCAGCGACCCACAATCGGATTAGTTTCTTCCTTTTTATTAGATAATCTTCAGGGAAGATGCTACAGTATACAAAACAATTCTTTAGATAGTAAGGCAAATCATCGAAGCTAAGGTTGAGAATACTCTTCACTTCATTAAGCGAAGGATTGTTTTCGAGCTCCCAATGTAGGCAATCGTGGACTTTCTTCCATTCAGTTTCACTGTTTTCCTTGAATGATAATAAACTGCCGATTGCTACAATAGCTAATGGTGAGCCTTGACACTTGTTCAAAATCCTACGAGCATAATCCTCAAGCATTTGTGGACAATCATTATTGTTCTCTCTTCTGAATGCCTTCCTGCAAAACAGAATCCATGCATCTTTTTCATTAAGTCCTTGCAGTTCTATGATATGTTCTTCGTAGCTATCCTTGCTACTTCATGCTTTCTAGTGGTAACAACAACTCTACTTCCATTGTCGGTGTTGATAAAAGCATGACTTGTATCTTTCCACAAGTCTACCTGCCAAACATCGTCTAATACAATTATATATCTCTTTTGCTGCAAATTTTCTCGGATGATAGCAAATAACTCTGGTCGTCGCATTGTAGCGATGCCATTTGGGACAGACTCCTTTTTTCCCTTGAAGATTTCTTGGATCATTGTTCTTAGGAGTTCTTCCAAATTATAAGTTTGTGAGACTGTAACCCATACCTGGCAATCAAAGTGACTCTTCACGGCATTATCGCGATAGACATTCGAGACGAGAGTAGTTTTTCCTTGGCCACCCATTCCCCATACTGCAATTGCCGTCATCTTCCTGCAAGCATCAGCATTAATCAACCATGAAAGCAACTTAGATTTCTTCTCTTCTATCCCCACTACATCGTCTTCACCAATTATCATGGGCGAATAAGCTCGATAATGCAGTGTGTCTCTCTCTGAATTCTTCGTTCTATCCTCATTGCCACTTATTGTCAGACCAAATCCAACCCTCATATTTAAAAGGTTGAAAAATTCATTCTCTGTCTCTTCTAACCGAGAATCAATACCACGCCAAGCCTTAGCAAGACTGCAACAAAAATCTGACGGTGCCATGAGACAGGAATTCTTCCCTGTCCTTCCCCGTTGCCTTCCAAGCAGATAGAAGTATTCATCGATAATGTCTTCTATCTTGAACGCTACCAACCTGACCTAATACACAATTCATGGAAAATTTACTCTTTTATGGCACCAATCGTTTGATCGAATTCCTCAAAAAACAAGTACAAGACACACACACACAAAAAAAAGTTAAATTTCGTAGAAGAAAAAGAACTCATTTGAATGTAGAGAAATAAAATTCTACAGGAAATCGTGTTACCTGTTCGATCCAAGCCTCGAACGTTTTGTTCGCAGCAACAGCAGTCGACCAATTAGAGTCTTTGAGGAAGGTCTGCATCATTTTTAACTCGGTGGTGATTCGACCCACGCGTGCGTAAATCTGGTCTAAAGGCGGAGATGTGTAGGGCAGCAGTAGCTGAGAGCATGTGCTCTGCGCTTGATCAACTGTGATTCCGCCAAGTTTGTTGATCAGGAAGGAGATGAACGCCGCCTCCATCGCACTGACTGCCTTCTTTTTTTGCCCTTTGACATCTTTTAGCGGCTGTGAAGCTGTTGCCTTGGAAGGTCCTTTTCCTAGCCAGAACTGCAGACAGGAAACGAAATAGCATTTTACTTCTGTTTTACTCAATATAAAAATAAAAAAAAATACACGATTTAATCTTCGCATATAATTTTTCTACTATAAAAAAAAAATTAAACTCTTTCACAGTTAAAAAAATTAAAATCTGTCAATTGATTCCTATCAATTTATTTTTGGATTATACCTTAAAAAAAAATTTGCCTGATTCCAGGTTCACAAGTCACGTTAAATTGTCAAATAGATCGATAAGGGATAAATCAATTCATCATAAATTGAATTTATTCCCAGATGAACGAGAAAAAACAGATCAATCCATTTTCACTTCAACTTGTCATCCTGAGTTACTTTTCTCAAGTATGATATAACTCTAAAAGATCGGACGGTAAATAATAAAAATATTCAAAAATATTCACAGATAAATTTTATAAAATAATATTTTTGTTATAAAATAAATTGTGTTTTTGTTAACTACTTATTTGGTTTTGCAGGTATCCTCTTTTCGTTCACCGGAATCAGATTGCCTCCTTGGCTCGCAGGAGCTTACATGGCAGCCTCTCGTCCATAAGCATTGTGTGTTCCTCATTGCTCCTACAGTCATACAAGAAGCCATTGCAAGTTCAAGGTGCCGAAAGTCCTAGAGATTACTTAAATTATGTTTGAATCATTGATAAGCATTGTTTTCAAATGTTGACTTTAATCATTTTGATTCAGGTTTGTGTAACGTGACTAATTAGATATTAGTTTTTGGTTACTGATTTTTTTTTAAAATATATATCTTGGATACATTATTTTTTTTTTTTAATGAAATGTTAGATGATTAGAAGAAAAAAGATTTCCATGCCTTAAATTTCAGCACCACTATCACTATCTTCCATCAGTTTCTTAATTTTCAGTACCATTTTTTTTCGACACAAGTTAAAATTGGGAGATAGGAGGATTAAAACTAAGTTTCCTCGACATATAAAAAATTCATGTTGTAAGATCTTTCAGTCTATGTCAAGATTTCAAAATTTGGACTTCTCTAAGTCCATCAATGGGTTTCGGTCAAAACCCATTGATGGTCTTATTCACTTCTTTTTCGATCCAATCCAAGTCCATTAAGTTTGAGTAGTGTCCCTCTGTGTATCCGTGGCCAAAATTTCTGATATTCGAGGTTTTATTAGATATTCACAGTAATATTTCAGAAATCAGACCGAT
Source organism: Wurfbainia villosa (assembly GCA_025175895.1). Taxonomy (NCBI): domain Eukaryota; kingdom Viridiplantae; phylum Streptophyta; class Magnoliopsida; order Zingiberales; family Zingiberaceae; genus Wurfbainia; species Wurfbainia villosa. The sequence continues at coordinate 423,492 of JAKLTH010000209.1, forward strand.
ATAAATTAGAAATCAGATAAAAAAAAAGATAGTGCTGGGATTTGAATTCCCAGCACCACGTTTAGATGGTTCGGAATTTCCAGTAGTGGCTCGGATGTATGAAAATTCTCTCTCATCATTAAATTGCAGATCTGTTTGACGGGAGGGTTAAAAGTGGAATTAGGTGCGCGATTTGGTAAATCTGAAACCATGCTACGCGTTTTGGGCATTTCGAAACTTTAGCAACTGTGTTTGGTAAATTGCCGTTACTTTTACAACTCTCCTATAAATTTCTTCTTCTTCATTTATGTGATCTTGCTATTTTCTTCTTCTTTCTAGAGATCTTCATTTATTTCAAATGTCTGAAAATCCGGATTAATCTAACAGATCTATGATCCGTGAATTTTGGAAAAATGAATTGATGGAAGATACGGAGGATATAGATGAACAAATAATGCTTCGGTTATATATGATCGACGACAACTTAGACACCAAAGAACTCAAAGTTCTTCTGGCAGAACACAAAGAAGGCGTTATTTGAATTGAGATCGTGAAGCTGGACATGCTCGTCTTTTCAACGATTACTTCTCCGACCAGCCAGTATATCCCGATGATGTATTTTGACGTCGATTTCGGATGCAAAGGGGGTTAGTCCTTTACATAGTTGATGCTTTAAAAAATCATTCTGAATATTTTCAGTGGAGGGCCGATGCCACAGGAAAAAAGGATTTATCGCCGCTTCAGAAATGCACGACAGCTATCCGTCAATTGGCGTATGGAGTTCCTGCCGACCATTACAATGAGTACCTACGGATTACTGAAACAACTGTCATTGAATGCTTATTCAACTTTTGTCGATGTGTGATTCAAATATTTGGGTCTCAATACTTAAGAAGACCTAATGCCACTGACATCCAACGCTTGCTATCAATACATGAGCAAAGACATGACTTTCCAGGTATGTTGGGTAGTCTTGATTGTATGCATTGACAATGGAAAAATTGTCCCGTCGCTTGGAAAGGGCAATTTACTCGAGGAGATCATGGTGTCCCAACAATTGTGCTTGAAGCTGTTGCATCTGCGGACTTGTGGATCTGGCATGCCTTTTTTGGGATTGCAGGGTCATGTAATGATATCAACATGTTTAATGAATCACCATTATTCAATGACGTTTTACAAGGAAATACACCGGAAGTTAATTTTATAGTTAATAATACACAATATACAAAAGGATATTATTTAACATATGAGATTTATCCAGAATGGGCTACTTTCGTCAAGAGCTTTCCATGTCCCCAGGATCCTAAGAGAAAGTTGTTTAAGGAACGACAGGAGACTGCAAGAAAAGATGTCGAGCGGGCTTTTGAGATACTTCAATCTCGATGGGCAATTATCAGAGGTCCAGGACGATTTTGGTACAAAAATAACTTAAAGGACATCATGTATACATGCATTATTTTGCACAATATGATTATTGAAAATGAGGGAGATGCAGCAGTAAATTGGTCAGATGATGAAGAAGATTCTCCATCACAAATTTTTCAAGACTCCACTCAAGAATTTCAAGAATATATTCGAAGAAATTGTAAGATGCATGATAGTCAATTGCATCATCAGCTTCGAGCCGATTTAGTTGAATATATTTGGACATATTATGGTTGTAATGAGTAAAAAAAATATTAATTGTGTTGTATTTATTTATTTTATGTTATATTAAATAAATATTTGATAAAAAAAGAATGGGTCCCATAAAAGAGTTGTTGAGAGGTTTTTTTTATAGTGAAAATATGCTCTAATGCTCTTATTTTATTTATTTAGATCAATCATTAAATTTTATTTATTGGGTAATTATTTGTATGAGATACAATGAATAAGTAATATTTTATTTAGAAATAATTATTAGTAATCAACGTAAATAATTTCTTTTTTGATAGTTTAATAAACAAAATTCAATAGAGTATGGGACATGCGTAAACATGAGTTTTGATATTCTGAGCGTCCACATTTACACGATTTGTGCATGACCAAGGGAAATGTATAGTAACTGTGCACGACGATCGCTCGATCTCGTCGATGGGAAGCCGGATTCCAACCATGATCTGATCAAAATCCAGCGACGGTCCGATCGAATGGTGGCTGAATTCCGATCGGATTGCGGGCAAAAACGGTCGCGATTGCAGCGACAAGTGGGCGCCACTAGCAGCCACAATCGCGGTCGTTTCCTATTGCAATCTGATCGACATCGAAGTTTGATCACATTGCGATCGACATTGGAGTCCGACCGGATCGCGATCAGAATCTGGTCGAATCGTGATCGGAAACGGTCGCGAATGTGGCCGCCAGTGGGCGTGCCACAACTGGTTGCGAATACGACCGTTTCTGGCTGAATTCGACTGCGATTCGACCGACACTGGAGTCCGATCGGATCACAATTGGAATCCGATCGAATTGCAGCCGAAAACGAACGCGATTGCGACTGCTAGTGGCGCGCACCATCGGCGGCCACAATCACGACCGTTTACGACGGCAATCCGATCGGATTCTAGCTGCGATTCGACCGGACTCCGGTGTCGGCCGGATCACGATTGGATTCCAATCGATCGGCGATTAATCGACGGTGAAACCACACACGGAGGAAACATTATGCATTTCTCATTAACTGTTAAATCGCGATTGATCAGATGGTCGAGATCTCATCACACACGAGTCGCGCAGCGAGCGACGCTCAGGATATCAAACTCGACGTAAACATATAGTATAATGACTTCAGAAATATTTTTTTTTCACACTTTAGATCTCTCTCATTTAGAGCTCTTTCATACATCCGCAAAAGATTGATATTGTCAATCTAGCGACCTCTATCAGTTCATCTCATTGTGCAAAAAGTTAGAATTCGTCAACCTAGCGGCCCCTACCAGCCCGCCCTCGGACCATCATAAGGGAGGTAAATCACAATAGGCTTTTGGCCCTTGTGACTAGTAACTAGCGCATGGAGAGATGACACCCTTGCATTTGCGAGGGATTGATCCGTTGTCATATGGTACAACGTCTGCATGCGTTAGCCACTAGGCCCTTCCCATAGGACATATCAGTCCATCTCAGAATCATTGTGAGAGAAGTAAATTACGAGAATCCTTTAGACTTTGATACAATTGACATGGCCGTGGAGGATTGTCTTGAGCCCGAGAAAAAATTTTAGATCTCCATCCGAGATTCAATCGATGTCTTATTCATAAACGGCTACACGTTTTACCAACGCGTCATCCCCAGAGAAACTGAGCTCTTTCATACATAAACAAGCATCAATAGTATTTTAATTTCATACTTAAATCAATAAACAACATTTGGAATATGTTTAATCCTTTGACGGTCTTCGTTGTTGTCATTGTCCTTGAATAATTTTCCCACGAGCTCCTCAGGCATGCTAAATAGATGGAGACTTTGGAGATGGGTGAGAAACCGTACGCCAGGAGGGACCATCTTTATTTCTCTAAGACCTTCCATTACTAGCTCAAGTAAATTTGCCATGGCACCTTCCTCTATCGCGATGTCATTTAAATTCTTCAACCTTCTCAAGTAAAGCCTTTTAAGATTAAGGAACCAACCTGTTCTAAAGTGCAGTTTTTGCCCATCAAATGCATCAGCCTCCAATCTTAACTCCACTAGTTTGGGCAATTGCCTGAGCCAAGGAAGTGGATCTTCGATTAGCTGAGACGTCGACAGAAAGACATGAGTGAGTTCTGCACAAGAACAAATAAATGTAGGCATTTTGCCTTCGAATAATCTCCCCCACAACTCCAACTTCTGAAGTGGAGGAGGTCGAGAATTTAACATTTCAAAGTCGAGCTCTTCTTCCCTTCTTGCAGACAAGCTTAAACGATGAAGGTTCCTCATCTTAGTCAATGAGGTGCAAAGCTGAGGACAATGGGGTCGTAGCACATCCCCAACTCCTAAGGTTCGGAGCTCTTTCATGTCTTCCAATTGCCGTGCAAAGTTTTTATTTGCAAGAACATATTTCAGAGTTTGTAGGTTCTTACACTGCCATGTTCCTTCAGGAGTTGGAACATACCCAACTACAGTTCCCATAAAATGAACTCCAGGTCCAACGAGTAGGTGACGAAGTTGCTTCAATTGTGTCACACCATGTGGGAGCTTCATTATATCGGATTTACGGAGGTCAAGTGTTTGCAAACTATGGAGCTTTTGAATATTGTTGGGAAGTTGTTTCACTTTTGTTTTCCTCAAACCCAAATAGTGAAGGTTAAACAAGGCAGAAACTTCATTTGGTAAGTCAGAGATTGGAACTCTTTCCAGATCCAACACCATCAACATTTTCAAACAAATTAAGACTTCTCTTAGGGAAGAAGAACTGAAATTGGAAGTAGGGAACATAAACAAAGAGCGAAGTCGTGAAAGGCTCTGGCTTGTATTCAAATTAAGTGATTCATCATTTGTTTGGATGGAAAGGCGACGAGTTGGATTGTCCAAAACAGATTGTGAATCATCAAGAATCATGCAAAATTTTGCCTTTGTAGATATTGCTAATGTTACCTCTCTTACAACGTCATGCATTCTGAAAGCTTTCATCCTCCCAAATTCATTTCTCTGCGCCACCTGAAGCATGGACCGGTCCACGAGTTCAGCAAGATAGTCTTCAGCCTCATCTTCCATTACTCTGTTGCGGCTCCTTGCCTCCACGAATCCTTCAGCGACCCACAATCTGATTAGTTTCTTCCTTTTTATTAGATAATCTTCAGGGAAGATGCTACAATATACGAAACAATTCCTTAAATAGGAAGGCAAATCATTGAAGCTCAGGTTGAGAATATTCTTCACTTTATCTAAGACAAGGTTGTTTTCCAACTCCCAATGAAGACGATCATGGACTTTCTTCCATTCAGTTTCACTCTTTTCCTTGAACGACAATAAACTGCCAATTGCTACAATAGCTAACGGTGAACCTTGACACTTGCTCAAAATCCTTCGTGCATAATTCTCAAGCTCTTGTGGACAATCTTTATTGTTCTCTCTTCGGAATGCCTTCTTGCAAAACAAAATCCGTGCATCTTGTTCATTAAGCTGTTGAAGCTCTATGATATGTTCATTATTTGCTATCCTTGCTACTTCATGCTTTCTAGTGGTAACAACAAGTCTACTTCCATTGTTGCTATCGACAAAAGCACGACTTAAATCATTCCACAAGTCTACACGCCAAACATCATCTAACACAATTATATATCTCTTTCGCTGCAAACTTTTTCGGATGATGTCAAATAACTCCGATCGTAGCATGGTACTGATTTCATTTGGGACAGGCTCCTTTTTTTCCTTGAAGATTTCTTGGATCATTGTTCTTAGGAGTTCTTCCAAACTATAAGTTTGTGAGACTGTAATCCATACCTGACAATCAAAGTGACTCTTCACGGTATCATGGCGATAGACATTGGAGACGAGAGTAGTTTTTCCGAGACCACCCATTCCCCATATTGCAATTGACGTCATCTTCCTGCAAGTATCAGCATGAGTTAACCACGAAAGCAACTTAGATTTATTCTCTTCTACCCCCACTAAGTCGTCTTCATCAATTAACATCGGATCAGAAACTCGATAATGATGCGTGTCTTTTTCTGGATTCACTCTATCCTCGTTCCCACTTATCGTTAATCCATATAGATCTTTCATTTTCGCAAGCTCAGAAAGATCTGTCTCCATGTTTTCTAACTGAGAATCAATACCATGCCAAGCCTTAGCGAGATTGCGACAAAGGATTGATGGTCTCGAGAGATAATCCTTCCATGTTCTTCCACGTTGCTCTCCGACCAGATAGAGATATTCATCAATAATGTCTTCCATCTTGAAGGCTACCGCTGTCACCTGCATATAATATATATAACTCATAAGAAAAATTAAATTTGTGTTTTATCACATCAATAATTCGATCAAACTCCTTAACTACTCGGACTACTAGTGTCGTCCATCTCCAAAGCAAATTAAATTTCGTTGCAAAAAAAGAATTCAGTTAAAAGCATGGAGGAACAAAAGGCATAGATAGAAGTAATTAAGGAAACTGCTTCACCTCTGTGATCCAAGCCTCAAGTGTGTCGTCGTCATCATCAGCAGCAGTCGATTGATTAGATCTTTCGAGGAAAGTCTTCATCACTCTGAAATGCGAGGCGTTTCGTTCTATGCGAGCGTGAATCTGATCTAAAGGCGGAGTTGTGCACTGCAGCAGTAGCCCAGAGCATCTGCTCTGCGCTTGCGCTTGCACTTGGTCGATTACAATTCCGCCAAGCTTGTCGAACAAGAAGGAGATCAAAGCAGCTTCCATACCTCGAGCTATCTATCTGCCTTCGCCAATCTCAACTCGGACCGGCGTTTTGATCGTTGCAATTTTTTCTTTTAGCTGCAGTTGCGTGTGTAGCTACGAGTACCCGAGTCAGCTCGTATTATTTTAATAGAACATGCCGGCTTAAATGAAATAAATAAAAATTAAGTTTAATTATTTTATCTCGTTAAGCCAGCTGTTGAAATAAATAATTACTACGATAAAGACATTATATTTGAATAATTAATTTTGATTAGGCCATCGATAGCTGCTATTAAATTAAACGGTAGGAAAAAAAAATGGAGGAAGAAATATTGACTTAATGTTGATGGATTTAGAAGGAAGAACAGAACGTAAACCTAGCCAACTCAAAAGAAAATAAAGTTAGAGTTTCTTGCTTTGAAGGAGAAGAAAATAATAAGACAAATAAAAAAGGAACACAAACAATACAAATGCAATCAACTAGAATTCCGTTGATTTAGTTGATCTGGACAGAAATAAATATAAAAGACGAAAAATGAAGAGCTAATTAAAGAAAATGGAGGATTCTTACCCTCTTTCGTTAGCGACCTAGCTTCGCCGAACTTCGACGACTCCTGTAGCAACACTAGGAAAGCATAACAGTGGGAGAAAGTGACTATTTTGATGGTCGGAAGGATAAAAAAAACTAGGGCAGTGGCTGGGAAAGAAACCGGATAAGAGAGAGAAGAAGAGGAGAAGAAATAAAATGGGTTGTGATGTAACGGGGGAGAATGCGGTTGCGAGCGGGTATGTTTATTGGTTTCGCGATTTCGATTCCGGTTCGATTCTGATTGATTTCGGATTCGTCGACGTTGAAATCGATCCGAACGGTTTCAAAATCGATTCTGAATCAGTTTTGATTCCGAACTAATTTCGAAACGGTTTCGGATCATCTTCCTCGAACTTGAGCTTCTATTAGAACTGGTTCCGAAACGATTCTGAATCGGTTCCGAATCGGTTCCGAACCGGTTCCGAATCGGTTCCAAATCGATTGGAACCAAATCGAATCGGAATCGAAACGGTTCCAGTTCAGTTCCAAAACTGCTTTATCTGAATCGGTTCTGATTCCGAATTTTACGGATTGATTTCGATTCGATTCCAAATTGAACCAATCCATTACATATGTCTTATTGCGAGAGATAAAGAGGGAGGGAAGAGAAATAGAGGTTTTTTTTTTTACATAACAAATATTAATTTATTCGATTTCAAATAATTGTTTTTTTATTAAAAAGTTTGAGCTACAAGAATCAATAAATTAAAGAAGAAATAATAACAATTTACACTGGAACCAATTGTCAGATGCAATTTGAAGAAGCTGTTCCAATAATCAAAGAGTCACGAAGATTTTCGATCTTTCTGAACATTTTATTGGTACAATTAAAATTAATATATCTTTATAAACCTAATATCTCCGATCCCAATCAAATTCATTAAAAAAACTTTCCATATTTAATTCTCAATCCATTAAATCTTCTTACTAATTATTTAATCTTTTTGATTCAGTTGGATTTTTTATCAATTGACTAATCTTTCTGACCCGGTTAGATTTATTATCAGTTGTTCAGTTTTTTTAATCCAATTCAATTTTATATTCGGTGTCTGATTCTTTTGATTTGGATATGAGAATTTACTTCCATGATTAAAAGTTCATTTGATATGGATTATTGACTCTATACTATTTGTTGGTGCAGTGGGCACCAAAGTCGAACCGATATTTTGATTATGGCAAAAGGCTCAATAGTTAAGAGTATATTTGTTATCTTACGAGCTCAATTAAGTGTGCAGAAATGCTAAAGTTGAGCGGAAGGTCTGCGACACCCGGTGGGAACCGAGGTGGTCGGGCAACGCCAGAGGGATTTCGGAGGAAGCCGAGGTACTCGGGTGAAGACCGGAAGCGAGGCTACAAGGTAAGCTCGTGTGAAAGCGAAGCAAGGACGTTAAGCGTAGATCCGACCCAATACCTCCAATGGAAGGTCTAAGTCGAGATCAGTTGGTTAGAACCATCGTACTTTATATTTTAAGCTAACTTGTACTGCAGTCCAAAACCCTTTGACTACCGTCTACATTACACCATCACTGGTCTAGTTCCAAACTCGAGAAGAGCTCGGGTGAATTTGGACTTGACTCGTGTTTTGGTACAAAGGGTGATGTGGCATCAAGGTGGACATCCAAACCATCACCAAGCTTGGACCCCAAAATTAGGTGATGTGGCATCAAGGTGGACATCCAAACCATCATCAAGTTGGGCGCCCAAAATGAGGAGAGTTGGCACAAGATGGTTGGCTCCCATGATGTGGCACAAGTTGGATGGCTCCAACAAGTTGGCGTGAAGGCCTCCTTGAGGTGGCACAAGGTGGTTGGATGAGCACCTCATCCTTGAGTTGTGGCACAAGGTGGTTGGATGAAGCACCTCATCCTTGAGTTGGCGCAAAGGATGTGGATGAGCAAGACTTGGGGGATAAGAACCTCACCTTGGACACTACCTATGTCTAAATTCATAGATCAATATCCATAAATAGACATGTTCACGCCAAACAAAAAATATAAGAAATCAAGAGCTCTCAACACGCCGTCGTAACGCCGCTACTACTACTCACATTTGCTACGACGAAGTGCCGCCGACAACGAAAGCTACATCTTCTACTTATAAGAGTTGTCGATATATTTATTTAAGTTCTACTTCTTTAAATTGTCTTTGTGCTTTAATCGTAACAAGGAAAGGGGGAGTGTCCCTTTGCCTTGATTTCTTTTTGTGATCGTTGCTCCTACTTCCAACGAGAAGGAGTGGTTTTAGTGAATTGCCCTCCGTACGTGATCAAGGATCACTAGGGCCGTGGATTAGCAATCGAAAGATTGTGAACCACGTAAAAATATCTTGTCTACTTTATATTTCCGCTGTGCACTCTCTACTTGCTTTTTACTTATTGCAAAAGTTTTTTTTTACGACACCGTATCGCTATTCACCCCCCCCTCTAGCGACACTTTCGATCCAACACTATTGAATGAAGATATTTTTTTATTTTATAAATATATAATCTTTTTAATACGAAACTTTGATTCTCCTCTAACAATCCGAACACGATTTATAAGTAAATAAGAAAATATTCTACCATGGAATAGTATAAATAGGGTATGTTCTAGTCTTTTCTGCACAAAATAAAGAACAAATAACGAATTGTCTTCTTATTTAATCCTCTCCTCTATTTCAATATTGCCATCTAGCAAATTCTGAAATCTAGCAAATTGTTGTACAAGATATTATAATTCAAAAAAGATTTAAACTTATTATACTCTTTATTTTATTTATTTAGATATTTTAAAATTAAAATATATCTTGATTATTTTCATTTATTGGTTAATTAATTACAACGAATAAGTAATTATTATATTTAGAAATAATTATTAATACTCACACATAAATGATTTCTCATTGGATAGTTTGATAAAGAAAAGTCAATGAAGCATCAGATTTTTTTTTTTATCATGAGTAAACAATTCCATTATTTACTTTATAATTTTACAAAATATACATGGAGTGCATTTGGTTCAAAATTATCATGGATAATTTTGATTATACATCTAAGATTATTCATAATGATATTGCTTGATCCAATAGACAAGTGATTCTTAAATAATAAAGTATATCTACCACATCAGTAAATATGACATGGAATCCAGAATCACATTATTTAAGAGTGGATAAGGTTTTTCTAAATTTCGAAGATAACAAATATTTTTTTTCAAAATTATTCTTCAGATTTTATCAAATTTCAATTTCGTCTTAATATAATCAAAATCTTAATCGATCGTTCGCCGCTACCACAGTTGATCGCTATCGCCGTCGTCGCCATCGACTGGCAACCGTCACCGCCATTGTCGGTTGCCGATTGCAGGCCGCCGCCCCCTACCACCGGTCGTCGACCGCCGCCGTTGACCGTTGGTCGTCAATCTTTGTCGACATCCTCCATCGATCGTTAACCATCGACTGTCGGTCATAGATCGTCGATCGGCATCCATTGCCTGTCACCCATCGTCGATTGCCGATCGCTGTCTGTTAGTTGTCGATCATCGTCGTTATCCGCCATCGCCTCCGTTGTCATTCGGTATTGTCAATAGTCACCAATTATCGCCGTCGAAATTAATATCAATACCACAATCTTTCAAAGACCAGGATAATATAATAAAATATTAAATTAGATTATACACTAAAATATCCAATCAAATAAATTTTTATTACACTACTTGGAATTAATCAAATATATAAATTATATTTTATTTCTAATAATCTTAATTACATACATGATTATTTGATAATCACATGACCAATCACTTCAACCAAACGCACCTATATAATACAACAACGACTTCATAAATATTTTCTTCTCACACTCTCATTCACTTTCTTTTAGAGCTATTTCATACATAAACAAGCATCAAAAGTATTTTAATTTCATACTTAACGGATAATGACATTTGGAATATGATTAATCCTTTGTCTGTCTTCGTCGTTGTCATTGTCCTTTCTTAATTTTCCCACTAGCTCCTCAGGCATGCCGAATAAACAGAGACTTTGGAGATGGGTGAGAAACTGTACGCCAGGAGGGACCATCTTTAATTCTCCAAGACCTTCCATTACTAGCTCATGTAAATTTGTCATGGCACCTTCCTCTATCACGATGTCATTTAAATTCTTCAATCCTTCCAAGTGAAGCTTTTTAAGATTAACGAACCAACCTGTTCTAAAGTGCAGTTTTTGCCAGTCAAATGCATCAGTCTCCAATCTTAACACCACTAGTTTAGGCAATTGGCCGAGTGAAGGAAGTGGATCTTCGATTAGCTGTGAGCACGACAGAGACACATGAGTGAGTTCTGCACAAGAACAAATAAATCTAGGCATTTTTCCTTCGAGTAATCTCCCCCGCAAATTCAACTTTTGAAGTGGAGGAGGTGGAGAATTTAACATTTCAAAGTTTAGCTGTTCTTCCCTTCTTGCAGACAAGCTTAAACTGTTAAGGTTCCACATCTTAGTCAATGAGCTGCAAAGCTGAGGACAATGGGCTTGTTGCACCTCCACGACTAGTAAGGTTCGGAGCTCTTTCATGTCTTCCAATCGTTGTGCAAGGTTTTTGTTTGCACGAATATATTTCAGAGTTTGTAGGTTCTTCCACTGCTGTGCCCCTTCCAGAGTTACAGACACAAATAGGTGACGAAGTTGCTTCAATTGTGTCGCACCATGTGGGAGCTTCTTTATTCTGGAACGACGGAGGTCGAGCGTTTGCAAACCCTGGAGCTTTTGGATATTGTTGGGAAGCTGTTCCACTTCTGTATCCCTCAAACCCAAATACTGAAGGTTAAACAAGGCAGAAACTTCGTTTGGTAAGTTGGAGATTGGAGCGTTTTCCAGCTCCAACACCCTCAACATTTTCAAACTGCTCAAGTGTCTGATTAGAAAACCTGAAGTAAAAGGGGAAGTATCAAAAGTAATCAAAGAGCGAAGAAGTGGTGAGAGGCTCCTATTCAAGTTGAGGGTTTCATCATCTGTTTGGATTGAAAGGCGACGAGTTTGATCGTCCAAAACTGATTCTGAACCATCAAGAATCATGCAAAATTTTGCCTTTCTAGATATTGCTAATGTTACCTCTCTCACAACATCATGCATTCTGAAAGCCTTCGGCCTCCCAAATTCATTTCTATCGACCACCTGAAGCATGGACCGATCCACAAGTTCAGCAAAATAGTCTTCAGCCTCCTCTTCCATTAAACTGTCACGGCTCTTTGCCTCCACGAATCCTTCAGCGACCCACAATCTGATTAGTTTCTTCCTTTTTATTAGATAATCTTCAGGAAAGATGCTACAATATACAAAACAATTCTTTAGATAGTAAGGCAAATCATCGAAGCAAAGGTTGAGAATACTCTTCACTCTATTAAGTGAAGGGTTGTTTTCGAACTCCCAATGAAGGCGATCATGAACTTTCTTCCATTCAGTTTCACTCTTTCCCTTGAACGACAATAAACTGCCAATTGCTACAATAGCTAATGGTGAGCCTTGACACTGGTTCAAAATCCTACGAGCATAATCCTCAAGCTTTTGTGGGCAATCAATATTGTTCTCTCTTCGGAATGCCTTCTTGCAAAACAGAATCCATGCATCTTTTTCATCAAGTCCTTGCAGTTCTATGACATGTTCTTCGTTTGCTATCCTCGCTACTTCATGCTTTCTAGTGGTAACAACAACTCTACTTCCATTGTCGCTGTCAATAAAAGCATGACTTATATCTTTCCACAAGTCTACACGCCAAACATCATCTAATACAATTATATATCTCTTTTGCTGCAAATTTTCTCGGATGATAGCAAATAACTCTAATCGGAGCATGGTAGCGATACCATTTGGGGCAGACTCCTTTTTTCCCTTGAAAATTTCTTGGATGATTGTTCTTAGAAGTTCTTCCACACTATAAGTTTGTGAGACTGTAACCCATACCTGACAATCAAAGTGACTCTTCACGGTATTATGGCGATAGACATTGGAGACGAGAGTAGTTTTTCCTTGGCCACCCATTCCCCATACTGCAATTGCCGTCATCTTCCTGCAAGTATTAGCATCAGTCAACCATGAAAGCAACTTAGATTTATTCTCTTCTATTCCCACTGCATCATCTTCACCAATTCTCAAGGGTGAATAAGCTCGATAATGATGTGTATCTCTTTCTGAATTCATCAATCTATCCTCATTGCCACTTATTGTCAGACCAAATCCAACCCTCAAAGTTAAAAGGTAGAAAATGTCCTTCTCGGTCTCTTCTAACCGAGAATCAATACCATGCCAAGCCTCGGAAAGATTGCTATGAAGGATTGATGGTCTCGAGAGACAATCCTTCCATGTCAGTTCACGTTGCTCTCCGACTAGATAGAGGTATTCATCAATTATGTCTTCCATCTTGAAGGCCACCATTCTTACCTGTCATGCATATAATATATAATTCTTAAAGGCTTGGACTATTAGTTTAACCAATCTCCCATGCCAATCATTAAAAAGAGGAATAAAAGTTCTAACACCAAACAGACATTAATTATGCTTATTCAAGGTCATCCAATTCAGTAAAAATGAGCGAAATTGTATCACCTGTTGGATCCAAGCCTCAAGTGGTCTGTTAACAACAACAGTAGTCGACCAATTAGAGCTTTCAAGGAAGGCTTTCAGCAATTTGAACTCTTCGGTGATTCGATCAATGCGAGCGTGAATCTGGTCTAAGGGTGGAGTTCTTTTCTGCTGTAGCACTTGGTCGACTGCAATTCCACCGAGCTTGTTGATCAGGAAGGAGATGAAGACAGCCTCCATATCTAGAGCCTATCAGCCTTTGCCAACTTGTGATCGTTGCAGTGTGTGTTTTCCTTATTTCCTTTTTATAGCAGGATGCAGTTGCTCGTTCGGCATCAATTTTTCAAAGAGATATCTCTTCCTTCTCTTCTAACCAAGAACCAATACCACAACGAACATAGCAAGATTGGAACAAAGGTCCAATGGTGCCAAGGGACAATTCTTCTAAATTGCTTTCTAATTAGATAAAGAAGGTATTCGTCCATGAGAAAGATCTCTCTTCCTTCACTTCTAACCAAGAATCAATACCACACCAACTTTAGCAAGGTTGGAACAAAAGTCTGATGATGCCAAGAGACAATTGTTCCATGTTGCTTTCCAATTAGATTTAAAAAAAAAAAAGGGTTTTCATTGATGAGAAAGATCTGTCTCCATCTCTTATAACTAAGAATTAGTATCACACCAACCTTAGTAAGATTGGAACAAAAGTTTTTTTTTTTTTTTCTCCACGGGGATAGCGTATTGATCGGAGCAGTGTAGCATTTATAGAATTGATATAGATCGATTTCGAAGAAAAATTTAAAACTTTTCCTTAGGCTCAAATCCTCCACTGTCTTTGGTCAACAAGGTCCAAAAAACTTTCCATGATTTATCTCCCTCATAATAACTATAAGACTGACCGATAGGATTAGATTGCCTTCCAATTAGATTAAAATAATATTAATTATTTTAAAATCCATTTAACTATTTTAACTATCATTTTAATTCTATTTTTAAAATTAATTATACATAATTTATTTATCTATTTATTTGTACATAAGAAAATTTATAATGAGTCAAAAAAATAGAATTTATCCACATTTGTTCACAGCAAAAACTTCAAACTTGGAAAATTACCAAACTCTAGTTGGAACTCAATTCGAATTTATTTCGAAACTTCTATTCAATGTCTTTGATTTGTGTTTAATGATTCAATTCGTTGTTTTTTTTTATCTATTCAAGTTTTTTTCCTTTATAATATTTGAATACTTAACGGGTCTGATAAATAAAGTTATTCATCTATCGTATTTTCGATCAGTCGAAGGCTAGCTATTGTTTCCACGGGGATAGCGTAGTGGCTAAGGTACGACGTGACGGTACTTACAGAAATAATATGGATCGATTTCGGAGAAGACCTAAATTTTTTTTTTAGATTCAGATGACCCTCACGTGTCTTGGCCACCACATCAAAGTTCATAGGGTCCTCCGTAATTTATCTCTCTCATAATAATCGTGGGACAGAGCGATGAGGATCGCTAAATTGGTTGTTTCAATCTTTTGCAGGGCTAGTTACTAGTTTCTATAGGCCTAATTCAACGATAAAACAGATCGACATTTGACATGTTAGTATGGTTCGATCATCTAGCAGATCTCTTGAGATAAATTTGATTTTGAATTTTAAAAAAATTTGGACAAGCGGCCCTAAGTCAAGTGTGAATTAAAAGTTTATTTTTCGAACGGATTACATCTTCAATATCGGACTTATCTTACAGAAACGACACAACATCATCATCAGATTTAGTTGTGTACCATGAGTACTTTCTTGATTTACTTTGATAATCGATGAAGTATATTTTATCTAGATATTATTTAGCACTTTGTCAGAGATCGATGAGATCTAATCGATCACTCTCAGAATAAGTCAGATTGAAAATCTGAATATTTGATACTACTGAAAAAATCGAAGGTTAGCTACTGCTCTCACGGATTATAATTTCTGAAAAATTGATGTGTTGTAATATCAATTATTTGATGAAACGAAGTTCTGAAAACAAAAGATATAGTTAATTAATTTATTTTATTGATACATAAAGATGATATCCAAAAAGTTGGGAATCTGTCCAACTAGCAGCTCCCTGCCATCCGTCTCAGAGCTGCGGCAAGAGAGAGGTAAATCGCGGGGGGGACTATGTCCCTTGACACGGTGGCAAGGCAGTGGGGGGGTCATCTGAGCCCAGGAGGGATTTTAGACCCCCTCCGAAATCGACCTCACTCCGTATCCAAAACAATCATACTACCTTACCACCGCGCCATCCCGTGGGAAACATAAAGATGATATCCCAAAGTAAGAGAGAGAAATTACAAATTACAAAGTCATTTTCTAGTCACTATCACTTAGATGGAAGGTTTTTTTTTTCCTGTGTTCCATTAATATAAATCTATCACCTAATAACTATCATGATAAACCGATAGAAGAATGACAAAAGAAATCAGTACAAATTTAATTGATACAAAAGGTGATAATGCTCGATCACTTCGAGCATTCTTCAACGTCTGTCTACTTATAGTAGATCACTATATAGTCTAGCCATTCAAGTGAGAGAATTTTTTTTTCAATAAATATATATTTATCGAGAATTGATTAAAAAGGTGAGCCCCATGAATTACTTGGATTATGTTTAAATCATCAATAAGCATTATTTTGAAATGTTGACTTTAATCATTTCGATGCAGGTTTGTATAATATGACTAATTAGATATTAGTTGTTAAGTATGGAAAAAAAAAAAAACTTCTCTTCTCTCTCTTTTTCCCCGCACCCAGCCATCCTCGAGCCCGTACTAAAGCACATACAACACATGCGCCTCGATCCTCGTGCACCTCTTTCTTCTTGTTCTTCTTCCTTCTTTGTTTTGATTTTTCCAGCCGCAACTAGCTGCTGCCCTCTCCTCTTCCGCCCTTTCCAGCGACCAACACAGCCTCTCTTCTAAGGTTTTGCTTCCCAAACGCAGCAGCCTTCCCTATCGTGGGCTTGCACCGAGACGAAGCAAGGTCGAGGACAAGGTTTTTCTTATTCCTCTCATTTCCCATGTTTTCCCAGCCGTTACCTTCTTTTTCTTCATTTCGCCGATAGCAACCCTGATTGCTAATTTCTCCACCAATTGTAGCCTTGTTCTCCCGTTTGTTGCTCTCCTTGCATTATTACAGCAGTCGACGAGCTCACCAAAGCTAGCAAAGACTTATCGTAGCTCGCCGAGACCACCTATAAAGAGGGTAAGAATTCTTTCTTTCTTTTTCTCCTTACAACAACAGCAACAACAGCTTTAAAGTGTTGTTAGGTCTTGATTTCTTATTATTTTGCTCTTCTTGCATCACCATAGCCTTTGCCAATGCCTACTTGAGCCGATCGAAGCTAACAACAGAAGTATTTTCCCTTTATATTTTGTTTTCCCAACAGTGGCCAACACAGTTCGTTGGGATGATAAGCTTCCTTTCCTTAGCAATACTCAAGCCTTCCCTATTTTGGTTTATTAAGTATAAATAGATTAGTTAAATTGAAATTATTAATTGACAACAGTGGATGTTCTATTTCGAAAATAAGAAATATTGTAAGGTGGTAGGATTTAAAATGCCTATCAACTCGAGTCATAGATAATGTTAAGATATTATGTTATTTTCTTTTTTGATAATAATTATGAGCATTTGTGTTATGTTATATTTTATTTTGTAGATACGAATTCGAGCGGAGTTCGTGATCGGACCATATATATAGGGTACATTCGATCCTTGGACTCTTTATGTTCCATGTGCATAAATAAATGAGATAATTGATTTATTTATATTTATATAATTGTTTTCAAAATTAAGGATAAAATGGTATTTAAAAATAGCAAAATGGGAAATGAATAATTAAACTGATGAAGGGTAAATAATTGATATTACTTCCTGTTTATATGCGGGTTTTATATGGGGTGAACATGGGATGGGTTGTTTTAAAAATTTAAATGGATACTCTGACCTATTCTTTCGTTGATACTTGTTCTGTTTACATTGCTTGACCTTCCTTACTCATGTTATTTCATCTGTTGATACTTGTACCTTTTTAATGATATATGTACATATAAATCTTATGTTGGTGATTAATAACTTGAAATAAGTTGATAATTCAGATTTATCCTAAAATGGACACATATAGTTGAACAAGTATGATAACTGAAATAAAGTTGAATAATTAAATAAATGAAAGAGAAATACTAAAAGTGAAAACTCTGAGCCTAGCTTTATACCAGAGTACCTGACCCCCACTTGAGTGGTGGTAGCATGAGTTGCGCGCGGTCAGATTTTGCTTGCGCTTCGGCGCCTTATTGTTATTTCTTGTTGCATTCCACCGGTGATGGGGCTTTTAGCCCATACGTCAAATGACGTTATATACACTCTGATGATATTGGCTCCAGTTATTCACTATTTAGTTGATTTCTCATATTATTATTGATCTATCAGATTGTAGTTGATTTATCGGATTCACAGTATTGATAATGTTTATAAAGATGATATATACATATATATGTATGTATAAGAACTTGAAACAAATTAAAAGACTTGAAACAGAAAAGAAAGAATAAATGAAAAATTTACAAGCTCCTTTGGCCTCTTAAACAAGATTAAATTCATGCACATTTTTCCTTATTACCCGCTTAGCAATCTGTGCTAATGTCTGCTTTCTTTGGCCTCCAGTTTTGCAGGCTCGAGCACCCTTTTGATATTTCACTGATTTTGTTGTACATAGAGTCGCTCAGAGATATCGGTCTACTATCTTCCTGGTTTGGTTTTTATTTCGATGTATTTTGTTTAGTTTTATTGATTTTCTATTTAGATGTATTTCCAGCTTATGTAGAAAAATCTATCTTCATTAATATAGATATTTTATGGAATTTTTGGAGTTACTTTTATTATATGACCCTTATGTCTTCTTTATCCATTCACATGTCACCGAGTAGGATACCAAACTAACACCCTCGGGGGCGTGACATTAGTTTTTGGTTTACTGATTCTTGTTTTACATCTTGGATACATTAGTTTTTTTTTTAATGAAATATTAGATGATTAGAAGAAGAAAAATATTTTCATGCCTTAAAAATTTTTCTTGTGTAGTGGATTGAAATGCTTTTGAATCTAACAGCTTGCAAATTGGTATACAGAGATATTATAATTCAAAAAAGATTTAAACCTAAAACACTCTTATTTTATTTATTTGATTAATCATTAAATATTATTTTATTTTATTTACTGGATAATTATTTGTATGGGATACAAGGAATAAGTAATTAATTTATTTAGAAATAATTATTACTACTCAACATGAATAATTTCTTATTTGATTGTTTAATAAAGAAAAGTAAATGGAGCATGAGATTCATGTGCATACAATTCCATTATTGACTTTATAATTTCATAAAATACACATATATAATACAATGACTTCATAAATACTTTTTTTTACACACTCTCGCTCACTCTCTTTCAAGGCTATTTCATACATAAACAAGCATCAAAAGTATTTTAATCTCATACTTAACCAATAGTAACTCTTGGAATATGCTTAATCCTTTGTTTGTCTTCGTTGTCGTCACTGTCCTTTCTTAATTTTCCCATTAGCTCCTCAGGCATGCCAAATAGATCGAGACTTTGGAGATGGGTGAGATGCTCTATGCCAGGAGGAAACATCTTTAATGCCATAAGATCAGCCATATACAGTTCACGTAAATTTGTCATGGCATCTTTCTCTATCACAATGCGATTTAAATTGATTAATCCTTCCAAGACAAGCCTTTTAAGATTATGGAACCAACCTGCTTTGAACTGTAATGTTTGCTCATCGAAGGCTTTGTTCTCCAATCTTAACTCCACCAGTTTAGGCAATTGCCCGATCGAAGGAAGTGGATCTTCTTTTAGCCGTGACTCAAACAGTTTCAGGCGTGTGAGTTCTTTGCAAGAAGCAATAAATCGAGGCAATTTTCCTTCAAATAATTTGCAGAATAAATTCAACTTCTGAATCCGAGGACGTGGAGGATTAAACTTTCCGAAGTCGAGCTGTTCTCCATGGCTTGCAGACAAGAGCAAAGAACGAAGGTTCTTCATGTTAGTCAACGAGGCGCAAAGCTGAGAACGATGAGCTTGTTTCACCTCCGCAACGCCTAACCATCTGAGCTCTTTCATGTCTCCCAATCGTTGCATAAGGTTTTTGCCTGCGCGAACACATTTCAGAGTTTGCAGGTTGTTCCATTGCCGTGCTCCTTCAAATTCAACTTCGATTTTAGGCACAAACAGGTGACGAAGTTGCTTCCATTTTGCCACGCCCCGTGGGAGCTTCGCTATGTCAGTACAATGGAGGTCGAGTGTTTGCAGACTCTGGAGCTTTTGGATGTTGTTGGGAAGTTGTTTCACTTGTGTTTTCCTCAAACCCAAATAATGAAGGTTGAACAAGGCTGAAACTGCATCCGGTAACTTGGAGATTGAGACTCTTTCCAGATCCAACACCCTCAACATTTCAGAACGGATTAAGGCTGTCTTTAGGGAACTCAAATTTAAAGTATCAAAAGCAACCAGAGAGCGAAGTCCTGAAATTGTCCTACTTAAATAATGGAATTCACCATCATCTGTATCATTAGTTTGAAGGGAAAGGCGACGAGTTTGTTCGTCCAAAACTGATGCTGAACCATCGAGATTCAAGCAAAATTTTGCCTTTCTAGATATTGCTAGTGTTACCTCTCTTACTACGCCATGCATTCTGAAAGCCTTTGGGGTCCCTAATCCATTGCTATCGACCGCCTGAAGGATGGACCGTTCCACAAGTTCAGCAAGATAGTTTTCAGCCTCATCCTCTAATGATCTGTCAGCCTCATTCTCCATTGATATGTCACTGCTCTTTGCCGTCACAAATCCTTCAGCGACCCACAATCGGATTAGTTTCTTCCTTTTTATTAGATAATCTTCAGGGAAAATGCTACAATACACAAAGCAATTTTTTAGATAGTAAGGCAAATCATTGAAGCACAGGTCGAGAATACTCTTCACTATATCCAGCGCAGGGTTGTTTTTGAACTCCTGCTGAAGGCGATCATGGACTTTCTTCCATTCAGGTTCACTTGTTCCCTTGAACCATAATAAACTGCCAATTGCAACAATAGCTAATGGTAAGCCCTGACACCTGTGCAAAATCCCATCAGCATAATCGTCAAGTTTTTGTGGGAAATCAATATTGTTCTCTCTTCGGAATGCTTTCTTGCAAAACAGAATCCATTCTTCTTCTTCATCAAGTGGTTGCAGCCCTATGATACGTTCTTCATTTACTTTCCTTGCTACGTCTTGCTTTCCAGTTGTAACAATGACTCTACTTCCATTGTTGCTGCCAACAAAAGCACCATGTATTTTATCCCACAAATCTCCATGCCGAAAATCATCTAATACAATTATATATCTCTTTTTCTGCAAATTTTTTTGAATGATAGGTAATAACTCTGATAGTTGCCAGTTAGTGATGCCATTTGGGGCAAACTCCGTTTTTCCCTTGAAGATTTCTTGGATCATTTTTCTTAGGAGTTCTTCCACACTGTAAGTTTGTGAGACTGTAACCCATACCTGACATTCAAAGTGTCTCTTCACGGTAACATGGCGATAGACATTGGAGGCGAGAGTAGTTTTTCCAAGACCATCCATTCCCCATATTGCAATTGCCGTCGTCTCCCTGGGTTTATCAGCAGCAGTCAACCATGAAAGCAACTCAGATATATTCTCTTCCATCCCCACTACAACGTCTTCATCAATTATCATGGGTGAAGAAGCTCGATAACGATGTGTGTCTTTTTCTAAATTCACTCTATCCTTATCGCCACTTATTGTTAGACCAAATCCAACCCTCTTATTCAAAAGCTCGAGAATTTCCTTCTCGGTTCCTCCTAACCGAGAATCAATACCCTGCCAAGCCTCAGAAAGATTGCTACAAAGGATTAATGGTCTTGAGAGATAATCCTTCCACGTCAGTTCCCGTTGCTCTTCAACTATATGGAGGTATTCATCAATGATGTCTTCCACCTTGAAGGCCACCGTTCTCACCTGTCATATAATATATAATTCATACAAGTTTTTATTTTTTATTACATCAATAATTTGATCAAATTCTTTAAAGACTTGGACTATTAATTTTAATTTGCCCATCTCCCATGCTAAAAGTTCTAACACAAAACAGGCACATTATGCTTATTCGAGGTCATTCATGCAGTAAAGATGAGTGAAATTGTCTTACCCGTTCGATCCAGGACTCAAGTGGTCTGTTAGCAGCAGCAGCAGCAGCAGTCGTTGACCAAATAGAGCTTTCAAGGAAGATCTTCATCACTTGGAACTCCGCATTGATTCGATCAATGCAAGCGTGAATCTGGCCTAAAAGTGGAGTTCTCTGTGCTTTGTCGGCATCCGAAATTCCGTCGAGCTTATCGAGCATGAAGGAGATGAGACTAGCCTCCATATCTATAGAGCTATAAGCCTTTACCAATCTCAACTCCAACAGCTATTGTGATGGTTGCAGTTTGTGTTTCCCTTGTCTTGTTTTTATAGCAGAATTCAGTTGCTTGTTTGGCATCAATTTTTCAGAAAGATGAAGAAGATCTCTGTTCCTTCTCTTCTAACCAAGAATCAATACCACTCCGAGCATAGTAAGATTGGAACAAAGGTCTGTTGGTGCCAAGAGACAATTCTTCGGCGTTGCCTTGTAACTATAAATAAAGAAGATATTCATCGATGAGAAAGATTTCTCTTCCTTCACTTCTAACCAAGAATCAATACTACACCAATTGGAGCAAGATTGGAACAAAGGTCTGAAGGTGCCAAGAGACAATTCTTCCATGTTGCCTTCTAACTAGATAAAGAAGGTATTCATCAATGAGAAAGATCTCTCTTACTTCACTTCTAACCAAGAATCAATGCCACACCAACCTCAAGATTGGAGCAAAGGTCTGATTCTGATGTTGCCAAGAGACAATTCTTTCACGTTGCCTTCCGACTAGATAAAGAAGGTGTTCATCGACCAGAAAAGATCCTATCTCCATCTCTTCTAACCAAGAATCAGTACTAAACCAACTTTGGCAAGATTAGAACAAATTAAGGTCGAATGGATAAAGGCATTCATCCCCATAGAAGCTGTCAATGTGGTTCTAATAAAAAGCAACCTCGAAGATGTGGTGACTAACATCGATCGATCTATTAAAGAAGACACTCACTCGGATTCAACTCAACTATGTGTTGGCTCTAGAGTACAATGTATTTAGTCCTCAAGATTGTTCCAGTTAGTAAGTACAAAGGGATAACATTTAAATAGACAAGGGTCAATTTCTAAAGATTTTATTATTCTGGACTATCGATCGATCCCCTCCTTTATACTTACCACTTGAAATCCTGATTTACTTTCTCTACCAGTAAGGACAACCAGAGGGGATCGCTAATGTGACGATTTCAATTTTTTTAAGTACAATGTACTTGGAATGTCAATTTGTCATGCGCTATACAAAATTGGAATGAAGGTTTTGTTACACCTGAGAGTATTATTTTTGTTAACCGAGGACTAATTTATTCAGTGACAACATAATAAAAAAGATTTAAAAACATATGATCAAAACAACTCAAAGAATTCGATAAATTATATATATTCTTATAAATAAATTTTACTATGAAGCTGTAAATTGTAAATCATATATGAAACAAAATAAGAACATATTGAATAGAAACTAAATTAGGAATTAGCAAGTGTGAGAGAGTAAGACTAACTATAATCTCAAAAGAGATTTCTGAACCTATAAATGAAAGCACATATTAAGTAAAAATTACTAATTGGGTAATGAAAAAGTATGAATTTAATACAACAATGCAACTTAAATAAAATAAAAAGTTGAGCAGCATTATTTTAATACAACAAGCGAGTTTATATAAAATAAAAAATCAAATTAAATTATTTGATCTTGTTAACGCAATTAATTCTAAGCTTGCAAGACAAATTAAATTTGCTATGAGAAAGACATTATATTTGAATAATTAATTTTGATTAGGCCAGCTAAATGAGTTGAAACAAGGCCAATTTTAGTTTCATAATATGACAGTAGATTTAGTGTGTGTGTGTGTATATATATATATATATATATATATATATATATATATATATATATATATATATATATATATATATATAGACACATATAATTAAATAAAAATATGTGAATTTTAATTCGTTCAAATCCAATCTAAGTAATTGCCAGAGCAAATTAAGATGACACTAATTTAAATTCTAAATACGAGGTTAATTTGTGTTCATCCTCTCAGCAAGGAGAGTAAAGGAAAGAATTATTTTAGAGTTGTTCTTCCCCGTTTACTTCAATAAAATATAAAGAATATTAATTTAATGGAGAAAAAAGATAATAAGAATCAAGAAATTAAAGAAAAAAAGATAATATAACAATTTGCTTCGCAATTTTTGGGTTGTAAATGAACAAAGTCAATGCATAAATACTTATTTGTATTCGCTCAATGGGCCAAACTAAATTTAAAAAACAAACTTAGAACTAGTGAGCTTAGTTCATTCATGGTCATGGATAATTATATGTTTATTCATTCATTCAATCAATATTTATAACCTAATATAATTATCATCTTTTTTCCATTTACATTTAAAGATTGATATTTCAATAAGATAGAAGAATTCATGTAGTCGATTACACCTAACTAATAAAATAAAACTTGATTAAATGTTATAAAAAATAATATATTTCATTTATTAGATAAATATTTGAACTAAATTATAGATATTTAGCTGAATTTAAAACGATAAAAATTTTAATAAATAAATTTGAATAAGTTCAATAAATCAAGAATCATATAAAATTTTGCCTTTCCAAATATTTGCTAGTGTTACGTCTCTTACAACCTCATGCATTCTGCATAATCTTATGGTTGTGAAGAATTTTTTATTTTCTGTTTGCTATTTTCTTTTTTTTTTTCAATTTTTCAGAAAATATTATTTTATTTTTTGGAAAACGAAAATGGAAATAAAAAATGATTTTTTTATGTTTTCTAGTTTTCTTTATTTTGTGAAAAACGAAGTTGAAAAATATCAACCAAATACATTTTTTCGTTTTTTCAAAAAATAAAAATGAAAAATAAAAAAAATTTCACCTACCAAACGCCCCTTAGCCTCCCAATTAAATTTCGATCAACCACCTGAAACATGGACCGATCCACGAGTTCAGTAAGATAGTCTTCAGCCTCCTCTTCCATTACTCGGTTACTGCTCCTTGCCTCTACAAATCCTTCAGCGACTCACAATCGGATTAGTTTCTTCCTTTTTATTAGATAATTTTCAGGGAAGATGCTACAATATACAAAACAATTCGTTAGATAGTAAGGCAAATCATTGAAGCTAAGGTTGAGAATATTCTTCACTTTATCTAGTGCAGGGTTGTTTTCGAACTCCCAATGAAGGCGATCATGGACTTAATTTCTTCCATTCACTTTCACTCTTTTTCTTGAACGATAATAAACTGCCAATTGCTATACAATAGCTAACGGTGAGCCTTGACACTTGTACAAAATCCTACCAGTGTAATCCTCAAGCTCTTTTGGACAATCTTTATTGTTCTCTCCTCGGAATGCCTTCTTGGAAAACAAAATCCATGCATCTTTTTCGTTCAGTTGTTGAAGCTCTATGATATGTTCCTCACTTGCTATCCTTGCTCCTTCATGCCATTCTAGTTGTAACAATGAGTCTACTTCCATTGTTGCTATCAACAAAAACACGCCTTATTATATCATTCCACAAGTCTACACGCCAAACATCATCTAATATAATTATATATCTCTTTTGCTGCAAACTATATATATATCTCGGGATGACGTCGAATAACCTTAATTGTGGCATAATAGTGATATCATTTGGGACAGACTCCATTATTGCCTTGAAGATTTCCTGGATCATTGTTCTTAATTAGGAGTTCTTCCACACTATAATTTTGTGAGACTGTAACCCATGCATGCCTCACAATCAAAGTGACTCTTCAAGGGTAGTTTTGCCACTGCAAGTATGAGCATCAGTCAGCCATGAAGCCAACTTAGATTTGTTCTCTTCTATCCCCACTAAATCATCTTCATCAATTTACATGGATATAATAACTATAAAATGTTTTAAACTAATAATTCTCTGAATTAGTAATAAATTTATTTAGAAATAATTCTCTTATTACTACTCCACATAAATAATTACTTATTTTATAGTTATATAGAGAAAAAAATCAATAATAATAGAGTCGTAAAACTCATGAGCAAACAATTCAATTATCCACATTATAATTTTACTACAATGACTTTATAAATATTTTCTTTCACTTACATTCTACGCTCATAAACATGCATAATTAAGAAGTAATTAAAGCCTTCGGTGCTACTTCATTGCTTGTTGGTCTTCTTCGTCATGTCCTCTCTTAACTTTCCCACTAGCTCCTTGTGCATGCCGAATAGAGAGAGGCTTTGGAGATGGGTCAGAAACTCTGTGTCACGGACCATCTTTAACTTTGGAAGACCAGCCATAACCAGTTCATGTAAACTTGCCATGGCACCTTTCTCAATCTCAATGCTGTTTAAATGCTTCAATCCTCCCAAGTAAAGCCTTTTAAGATTAAGGAACCAACCTGTTCTGAAGTGCAGTTTTTGGCCATCATAGGCACGAGGCCCCAATACGAACACCACTAGTTTATCCAATTGCCCCAGCGAAGGAAGTGGATCGCAGGTTAGCTGTGACCACAGCAGTCTCACACGAACCAGTTCTGCACAAGAACAAATAAATGCAGGCATTTTCCCTCTAAATAATCTCCCTGACAAATCCAACTTCTGGAGTGGAAGAGATAGAGAATTTAACGTTTCAAAGTCGAGCTGTTCTCCATGTTTTGCAAACAAGCGTAGACAGCGAAGCTTCTTCATCTTAGTCAACGAGGTGCAAAGCTGAGGACAATGGAGTTGTTGCACCTCCACAATTTCTAGCGATCGGAGCTCTTTCATGTCTCCCAATAGCTGTACAAGTTTCATGGTCGCTTTAAATGATCGCAGAGTTCGTAGGTTCTTCCACTGGCATGCCACTTCGAGAATTGGAGCACAGCCAACTACAATTCCCCCAAATTCAACTTCAATTTCAGGCACAAAGAGATGTCTAAGTTGCTTCAATTGTGTCACACCGTATGGGAGCTTCTTTATTCTGGAATCGCGGAGGTCGAGTGTTTGCAAACTCTGGAGCTTTTGGATATCATTGGGAAGCTGTCTCACCTTCGTCCATCTCAAACCCAAATAGTGAAGGCTAAATAAGGCTGAAACTTCAGTTGGTAAGTCGAAGATTGGAGTATCTTCCAGCTCCAACACCCTCAACATTTTGAAACTAATTAAGGCTGCTCTTAGGAAATGTGGACTAAAATCGAAAGTAGAAAACATAACAAAAGAGCGAAGTTGTGAAAGGCTGTTATCTAAATGAAGGTGTTCACCACTAGTTTGAATGGAGAGGCGACGAATTGGATTGTCAAAAACTAATGGTGAACCATCAAGAATCATGCAAAAATTTGCCTTTCTAGATGTTTCTAGTGTTACCTCTCTTACAACGTCATGCATTGTGAAAGCCTTCATCCTCCCATATTCATTTCTCTGCACCACCTGAAGCATGGACCGATCCACAAGTTGAGAAAGATATTGTTCAGCATCCTCTTCCATTACTTTTTTACCTCTCTTTGCCTCCACAAATCCTTCGGCGACCCACAATCGGATTAGTTGCTTCCTTTTTATTACATAATCTTCAGGGAAGATGCAACAGTATGCAAAACAATTCTTTAGATTGTAAGGCAAATCATTGAAGCCAAGGTTAACAATACTGCTCACTTCATCAAGCAAAGGGTTCTTCTCTAACTCCCAATGAAGGCGATTATGGACTTTCTTCCATTCAGTTTTACTTTTTTCCTTGGTTGACAATAAACCGCCAATTATTGCAATTGCTAATGGTGAGCCCTGATACTTTTCCAAATTTTCACGAGCATAGTTCTCAAGCTCACGATCATCGTTCTCTCTTCCGAATGCCTTCTTGCAAAACAGATTCCATGCATCTTCTTCATCAAGTTGTAGCTCTATGGTATGTTCTACCTTTGCTATTATCTTCGCTATTTCATTATTTCTAGTGGTAACTACAAGTCTACTTCCATTGTTGTTATTAACAAAAGCACTTTTTATCATCCACCACAAGTATTCATCCCAAACATCATCTAATACAATTATGTACCTCTTTAGGTTCAAATATTCTCGGATGGTGTCAAGTGACATTGACAGTGGCATGGAAGTGATATTATTTAAGAAAGACTCCGGTTTTCTCTTAAAGATTTCCAGGACCATTCTTCTTATGACTTCTTGCACACTATAATTTTGTGAGATTGTAACCCATACCTGACAATCAAAATGGCTCTTCACCGTGTTATTGCGATATACATTGGCAACGAGAGAAGTGTTTTCTCGACCATTCATTCCACATACGGCAATTTTCATCATCTCACTGCAAGCATCAGCACTAGTCAACCATGAAAGCAATTTAGATTTATTCTTTTGTGTCCCCATTAAATCATCTTCATCATTTAACGTGGTAGAATAGACTTGATAATGTTGTCTGCCTTTTTTTGAATCTATTCTATCCTCATTGCCACTTAATCTTAGGCCAAATCCAAATCTCATATCTAAAAGGCTTAGAATTTCCTTCTCCGAGGCTTCTAACTGAGAATTAATACGATGCCATGCCTCAGCAAGATTGCAACAAAGGTTTGGTGGTCTTTCACTTTGCTCTCCAACTAGATAGAGGTATCCATCAATTATGTCTTTCACCTTCAAGGCCACTGCTCTCACCTGTCGTGTAATATATAATTCATCAAAAATTTTGTGTTTTATCGCATCGATAATTTGATTAAAAACTTGGACTATTAGTTTCTTCAATAATCTTCCATGCCAATCATAAATAAATAAATAAATAAGAGGAATAAAAGTTCTAACACCAAATTAAACAGACACATAATTAATTATGCTTATTCAAGGTCATCCAATTCAGTAAAGATTAAGTGAAATTGTGTCACCCGTTCGATCCAAGCCTCCAGTGGTTTGTTAGCAGCAGCAGGAGCAGTCGACCAATTAGAGCTTTCAAAGAAGGGTTTCATCACTTTGAACTCTTCAGTGATTTGGGCAATGCGAGCGTGAATCTGGTCTAAGGGTGGAGTTCTCCACTGCAGGAGCACTCGACTGGATGCCCTCTGCGCTTGGTCGACTCCAATTCCACTGAGCTTGTCGATCAGCAAGGAGATGAGAAGATCCTCCATATCTAGAGCTATCAGCCTTTGCCAACTTGTGATCGTTGCAGTTTGTGTTTTCCTTATCTTCTTTTTATAGCAGGATGCAGTTGCTTGTTTGGCATCAATTTTTCAGAAAGATGAGAAAGATCTCTCTTCCTTCTCTTCAATCCAAGAAAATACTGCACCAACCGCAGCAAGATTGGAACAAAGGTCTGATAGTGCCAAGAGACAATTCTTTCGCATTGCCTTCTAACTAGATCAAGAAGGTATTCATCGATGAGAAAAGATTTCTCTTCCTTCACTTCTAACCAAGAATCAATGCTACACCGACCGTAGTAAGATTGGAACAAAGGTCTGAACGTGCCAAGAGACAATTCTTCCACGTTGCCTTCTAACTAGATAAAGAAGGGGTACTACATCAACTTTAGCAAGATTGGAACGAAGGTCTGATGGTGCCAAGAGACAATTCTTCCACGTTGCCTTCTAACTAGATAAAGAAGGTATTCATCGATGAGAAAGATCTCTCTTATAATTACTTCACTTCTAACCAAGAATCAATGCCACACCAACTTTAGCAAAATTGGAGCAAAAGTCTGATGGTGCCAAGAGACAATTCTTCTGCATCGCCTTCCAACTAGATAAAAAAGATTTTCATTGATTAGAAAGATCCGTCTCCGTCGATCTTCTAACTAAGAATTAGTACCACACCAACCTTAGCAAGATTGGAACAAAGGTCTTATGGTGCAAAGAGACAATTCTTCCACTTTGCCTTTCGACTAGATAAAGAAGGTGTTCGTTCATCAATGAGAAATATCTGTCTCCATCTCTTCTAACCAAGAATCAATTCCACGCCAACCTTAATTAGCAAGATTGTAACAAAGTTCTAATGGATAAAGATGGTATTTATCGATGATGTCTCTTCTCTCTCTCTCTCTCAGGCTAGCTACTGCTCTCACCTGTTATAATTCCTGAAAAAATTGATGTGTTATTATAACATCATTCATTTGATTGGAATTCTAAAAAACAAAAGATAAAGAGTTAAATTTTCTTAGAAGAACGACAATGTAGTTATTCCTGAATCATAAATTTCATCTTGTCTGCGAGAGTTTGCAAATGATTTTAGCTCACCTATCGAAAGTTTATAAATTCCACTTATAGTTAAGTAAATCTCAAATTTCTATTTACTCTAAAATCTAGAAGGAGAGGATAAAAGGCAAAATTATCATTTTTATCTCTTCCATCTTCAATGAGCTGCGACTTGTAGTTAAGTACCCTGAGCAGCTTTTCGTGTTGGTCCATTTGGCAAAAGAAATTAGCTTTCGCTTGATTTGAGATAGAAAAATATTGGAAAATTTACTTAAAAATTTTGAATGACATATTTGGGAAGAAGTTTCAACATACTAATTATTAAATTCTAAATCTCTTATTAAATAATAAGTATCCTTTACTTATAATTATTATTATGCACTGTGTTGAATCTATTAATTCCTTACTATTAATATTTAATAGATTTTTGGTCTATTAAATAAATAATTAAATCATATTTAAAAATTTAATTAGATTGTGTAATTATTTTTCCTGAGATGAAATGAATAAGTAACTAATTTATTTAGAAATAATTTTTCATTATTACTCAAAATAATTACTTATTTTATAGTCCATAGAGAAAAGTCAATAATAGTATATAAGACTGATTTTTTTTTTTAAAAAAAAACAAAAGTATACGATTCAATTATAGATTTTATTACAACGAGTTTATAAATATTTTTCTTTCGCATACATTCTAAAGTCGTAAATATGCATTAACAATTATCCACGAATACGATTAAATTAAAGGATTATAATTCAATGATTAATATTTTGAAGTTGATATATATAAATTGTATTCTGAATTTATTTAATTGGTCAATCAAAAAGGAACATTAATTATATATCTCGTATGAAATTTGAACATCTGAATTATAAAAAATACAGAAAAAAACATGCATTAAGAAGCAAAGTCTACAGATCTAATTCATTTCTTGCCGGCCTTCTCTGTCATGCCTCTCTTAACTCTCCCACAAGCTCCTCCGGCATGCCAAATAGAGAGAGGCGTTGGAGGTCGGTGAAAAAATTTACGTCGCCGACCGTCTTTAACTCTGGAAGAGCAGTCATAACTAGTTCATGTAAACTTGCCATGGCACCTTCGTCAATCTCGATGTTGTTTAACTTCTTCAATCCTCCCAAGTAAAGCCTTTTAAGATTAAGGAACCAACCTGTTCTGAAGTGCAGTTTTTGGCCATCATAGGCACAAGGCCCCAATACGAACACCACTAGTTTATCCAATTTTCCGAGTGTAGGAAGCGGATCACACCTTAGCTGTGACCACAGTAGTCTCACACGAACTAGTTCTGCACAAGAACAAATAAATGTAGGCATTTTTCCTCCAAATAATCTCCCTGACAAATCCAACTTCTGGAGTGGACGAGGTGGAGAATTTAACGTTTCAAAGTCGAGCTGTTCTCCACTTTTTGCAAACAAGCGTAAACAGCGAAGCTTCCTCATCTTAGTCAATGAGGTGCAGAGCTGAGGACAATGGGCCTGTTTCACCTCCACAATTTCTAGTGATCGGAGCTCTTTCATGTCTTCTAATTGATGTACAACTTTCATGGTCGCTTTAATTGATCGCAGAGTTTGTAGGTTCTTCCACTGCCATGCGCCTCCAAATTTAACTTCAGTTCCAGACACAAATAGGTGGCGAAGTTGCTTCAATTGTGTCACACAGTGTGGGAGTTTCTTTATTCTGGAATCGCGGAGGTCGATTGTTTGCAAAGTCTGGAGGTTTTGGATATCATTGGGAAGATGTTTCACCTTCGTCCATCTCAAACCCAAATAGTGAAGGTTAAACAAGGCTGAAACTTCATTTGGTAAGTTGGTGATTGGAATATCTTCCAGCTCCAACACCCTCAACATTTTCAAACTAATTAAGATTGTTCTTAGGGAAGATGGACTGAAATTGGAAGTAGAAAACATAATCAAAGAGCAAAGTTGTGAAAGGCTCATATTTAAATGGAGGAACTCATCACTTGTTTGAATGGAAAGACGACGAGTTGAATTGTCCAAAACTGATTGTGAACCATCAAGAATCATGCCAAAATTTGCCTTTGTAGACATTGCTAGTGTTACCTCTCTGACAACGTCATGGATTCTGAAAGCCTTCAGCCTCCCAAAATCATTCTTCTGCACCACCTGAAGCATGGACCGATCCACAAGTTGATCAAGATAATCTTCAGCCTCCTCTTCCATTACTCTTTTACTTCTCTTTGCATCTGCAAATCCTTCGGCGATCCACAATCGGATCAGTTTCTTCCTTTTTATTACATAATCTTCAGGGAAGATGCTAAAGTATGCAAAACAATTCTTCAGATTGTAAGGCAAATCATTGAAGCAAAGGTTAACAATGCTGCTCACTTCATCAAGCGACCGGTTCTTCCCTAACTCCTCACAAAGGCGATCATAGACTTCTTTCCATCCACTTTCACTCTCTTCCTTGGTTGATAATAAACTGCCAATTACTACAATAGCTAATGGTGAGCCCTGACACTTTTCCAAAATCTTACCGGCACAATCCTCAAGCTTCTGTGGACAATGATTATTGTTCTCTCTTCGGAATGCCTTCTTGCAAAACAGAATTCGTGCATCTTTTTCATTCAGTTGTTGAAGCTCTAAGGTATGTTCTCTCTTTGCTATAATTGCTACTTCCTTCTTTCTAGTGGTAACAATGAGCCTACTTCCATTATGACTATCAACAAAAGCACTACGTATTTCATAACACAAGCCCTCATTCCGAACATCATCTAATACAAGTATGTATCTTTTATGCCGCATACTTTCTTGAATGATGTCAAGTAAATTTGATTTTGGCATGGTACTATTGATATCTTTTAAGATGGACTCCGTTTTTCTCTTAAAAATTTTCTTTATTATTCTTCTTAGGACTTCTTCCTCACTATACTTTTGTGAGATGGTAACCCATACCTGACATTCAAAGAGGCTCTTCACAGTTTTATTGCGACATACATTTGCGACGAGAGTGGTTTTTCCTTGACCACCCTTTCCCCATACTGCAATTGTCCTCGTCTCTCTGCAAGTATCAGCATCAGTCAACCATGAAAGCAATTTATTTGTATTCTCTTCTATCCCCACTAAATCATCTTCCTCAATTAACATGGGAGAATAAGCTTGATAATGGTGTTTGTCTTTTTTTGAATCTATTCTATCCTCATTGCCACTTAATCTTAGACCAAATCGAACCCTCATATCAAAAAGGTTTAAAATTTCCTTCTCTGTCGCTTCTAACTGAGAATCAATACCATGCCAAGCCTTAGCAAGATCGCAACAAAGGTTCTTTGGTCTTGAGAGATAATCCTTCCATGTTCTTTCACGTTGCTCTCCGACTAGATAGAGGTATTTATCAATGATGTCTTCCACCTTCAAGGCTACCGATTTCACCTGTCATGTAATATATAATTCATCAAAATTTTTGTGTTTTATCACATCGATAATTTGATGAAAATCCTTAAAAGACTTGGGCTATCAGTTTCGGCCATCTCCCATGCCAAGCATAAAAGAAAGAAGAAATAGAAGTTCTAACACAAAACAGACATTATAATTGAAATTGTGTCACCTGTTCGATCCAAGTCTCGAGTTGTTCGTTAGCAGCAGTAATCGTCGACCAATTATAGCCTTCGAGGAATGCTTTCATCACTTTCAACTCCGCGCTGATTCGATCAATGCGAGAGTGAATCTTGTCTAAGGGTGGAGTTCTTTGAGCTTGATCGATTTCTCTGATCTTGTCGAGCAAGAAGGAGATGAGAGCAGCCTCCATATCTAGAGCTATAAGCCTTTACCAATCTCAACTCCAGCAGCCGTTTTGATCGTTGCAGTTTGTGTTTTCCTCGTCTTCTTTTTATAGCAAGATGAAGTTGCGTGTTTGGCATCAAGTTTTTTCAAAGACATGAGAAAGACCTCTCTTCCTTCTCTTCCAACAAAGAATCGATACGACACCAACCATAGCGAAGATTGGAACAAAGGTCTGATGGTACCAAGAGACAATTCTTGCACGTTGCCTTTCGACTAGATAAAGAAGGTCTTCATCCTTGAGAAAGATCTCTCTTCGTTCTCTTCTAACCAAGAATCAATACCACACCAAACATAGCAAGATTGGAACAATTAAAGGTCTCTTCCTTCTCTTCTAACCAAGAATCAAACCACACCAACCATAGCAAGATTTGAACAAAGGTCTGATGCATAAAGGATGATGTCTTCTCGTCTTGAAGATTAGCTACTCTCACCTATTATAATTCCTGACAAAATTGATGCAAGATTAGAACAAAGTTCTATTCATCGATGGTGCCAAGAGACAATTCTTCCGGATTGCCTTCCGACTAGATAAAGAAGGTATTCGTCCATAAGAAAGATCTCTCTTCTTTCACTTCTAACCAAGAATCAATACCACACCAACTTTAGCAAGATTGGAACAAAGTTCTAATGGATAAAGAAGGTATTTATATATCGATGATGTCTTCTTTCTCGAAGGCTATATTCTGCTTTCACCCGTTATAATTCCTGGAAAAATTCATGTGTTATAATATCAATCATTTGATTGAAGTTATGAAAAACAAAAGATAAAGAGTTAAATTTTTCTAGAAGAATGCTTTTAGCTCACCTCTCAGAAGTTTATAAATTTCATTTGTGGTTAAGTAAATCTCAAATTTCTTTTTACTCTACAATCATAGAGACAAAAGAGCCGAAATTTCTTCCATCTTCAATGAGAAGCGACTTATAGATAAGTACCTCGAGCCTGAGCAACAATCGGATTGAGTGTTGGTCGATTTGGCAAAAGAAATTAGCTTTTGCATGACTTGAGATAGTAAAATATTGGAAAATTTACTTTAAAATTTTGGAGTACAAATTAGGGAAGAACTTTCAAGATACCAATTATAAAAGAAAATTTTCTTTATTATTAGATTTTAAGTCTCTTATTAAATAAGTATCCTCTACTTGTAATTATTATTATCAATATTGTTGTCAAATAAGTTGTGTTTATCTTAACCAACTATTTGAATTTATTTTTCTACATATTAATTAACAACACACGAAGTTATCATTACCAACCAACTTATTAAAGTGATTTAATTGATATATTCATTACGGATTTGTACTATTGAGTATAAATTTATATGTATAGAATTCATTAACTTGTTATTGTTAGATATTTGAATCTAATATGTATATAGAGAGATGATCTATTGGACTGCCATGTGGGTGCCCATCCTCACGTGTGCACATTGGCCTGCATGTGGCAACACATGCAGGAACTCCTCGATGATTGTCACGTGTGTGTGTATATATATATAGCTGAAAATGAGTAGTGCTTTGTTTTCGCATAAGGAAAGTGTTCAACATCACCGAAATCCAATCGTGCTCTGGTCAGAACCCAGTCGCGATCCGATCGGAATCGAAATTTGGCTCGATCACAGTCACGACACCGAGATGAGTCACGACCATGATTGGGTCAAATTTCCACCATGATTCAGTCGAAATCTAACCCGATTGCAGTCACACTATTAGGATGTATCGCGGTCGTGATCCGACCGAATTTCAATCACTATCCAGTCGAAATCTAATGACGATCCGATCGGAATTTAGCCTCGATCCGATCCGAATCTGACCACGATCGGACAGGGCAAGTGCCCAACTGGGTTCAATCGTTGGCAATAGTGTCGATGGCAATCGACGATGAAGGAATTGGGCGGTGATGGCAATCGAAAGACAAGCGAGTCACACAAGATCACGTTCCTCTATATATCTCCTAGGTGCCTTATAATTATCCTGCGTTCCACATATGCGATTACATATCCATCGTCCGATCCACGGAATACACAGTAACTGAAATGCATAGTGCTATCATTGTGCGACTGTCGACTACCGTCCGCACTATAGCCACCCCTTGAACCACAACAGACACTTGTGTAATTCATTCATGATCGGATTTTCATCGAATCACGATTGGAATCTAGTCTGATCATGGTCGCCAGTGCACCAACTCCCTCGTAGCCAATCACCATCACAATTGCAGCAGATCACCATCGCAATCGTGGCCAATCATGACGAGAGTGGTGCAAGTGCTCAATCGCGGCGAGAAGAAGACAACGCAAACAATCCCAATAGATTTAGAGTTTGGACTATAATGCACACGGAGATGGACAACATGCAGTGAGGAATGCTATGGGAGGGTTGACATGCAGATCAGACGATGGATCGCGGCCGAAACGAATGACAGACAATGAGTCGCTCATGGACATGCACAGATTAGAAGAAGATTAAGTTCTGTGATTGATTCATTTCGACCTTCAAATTCTTTCATAACGAAGATAGGAATATCTTTAAATTATAGTGTGATTTATAGTTTTCTTGCCATGTTTTTTGTAATTTGTTATAGATATATAACAATATCCTATGTCTGATTGTTAAAATCTTTTGTTAATTTATATGCGGTAGTATAATTCTTACTTAGATTGAATTATGTCGATATCCTCTATTCATAATTTGATTATCAAGTAAGTTGTGTTTGTGTTTAACTTAAACGTTTGGAATGTTGACTTTAATCAATTTTATGTAGACTTGTCAATGTGATTAATTATATATTAATTTTTGATTTACTGATTTTTTTTTAAATCTTGGACACATTAGTTTTTTTATGAAATATTGGATGAGAAATTTTTTTCTTATGAATTTCAGAGATATGATTTTGAATTCCACCGGCTTACAAATTGGTACACAGCATCCAATAATTTAAAAAAAATGGTTTAAGCCAATCATTCACTTATTTAATTAATTTAAATTAATAATTAAATTATATTTTTAAAAAATTAATTATATTGAGTAATTATTTTCCTGAGATACAATATAAGTAACTATTTTATTTAGAAATAATTTATTATTAGTACTTAATATAAATATTTTTCATTTTATTTCGTAAAATGTTGGAACCATCAACTTAACAGCCTCCATCGACCTATTTCACGGTCTTTATGAGGAAGATAAATCACGATGAACATTTGACTTTGATGCGATTGATCGAGACAGAGAAGGAACATATGAAACCAGAGAAAGATTTTATATCAACTTCTGGAATTCACCTATATTCATTTCGTAAGTATTATTATGTCTCAATCAATGCGCCATCTTCGTGTGAACAATATTTTTTATTTTATAATTGAATAGATAGAAGTCAATAATAAAGTGTAATATTAATTTTTTTAAAAAAAATACGAGTAAACAATTTAATTATTAATTTTACTATAATAAATTTATAAATATTCTTCTTTCACATACATTCTAAGCTCATAATTAAACACGCATTAAGGAGTCTCTACTGGTAATTCAGTGTTAAAGCGCAGAGAAATAAATTAGAGAATCAAAATTCGATCTTTTCTAGAAGATCAGATTAGTATATTGTCTATTTACAAGATTAATCGATCGAAATTTAAACACATGAATTATAGAAAAAATAAAAAGAAATAAAGTAAAGCCTTTTGGTCTAATTCATTTCTTGTCGGCCTTCTTCCTCATGTACTCGCTTAACTTTTCCACTAGCTCCTCAGGCATGCCGGATAGAGAGAGGGTTTGGAGACCAGTGAGAAAATTTATGTGGCGGACCATCTTTAACTCTGGAAGACCAGCCATAACCAGTTCATGTAAACTTGCCATGGCACCTTTCTCAATCTCAATGCTGTTTAAATGCTTCAATCCTCCCAAGTAAAGCCTTTTAAGATTAAGGAACCAACCTGTTCTGAAGTGCAGTTTTTGGCCATCATAGGCACGAGGCCCCAATACGAACACCACTAGTTTATCCAATTGCCCCAGCGAAGGAAGTGGATCACAGGTTAGCTGTGACCACAGCAGTCTCACACGAACCAGTTCTGCACAAGAACAAATAATTGCAGGCATTTTTCCTCTAAATAATCTCCCTGACAAATCCAACTTCTGGAGTGGAAGAGATGGAGGAGGTGGAGAATTCAACATTTCGAAGTCGAGTTGTTCTCCACCTCTCGTAGACAAGCATAAACGATGAAGCTTCCTCATCTTAGTCACTGAGGTGTAAAGATGAGGACAATGGGCCTGTTTCACCTCCACAACTTCTAGCGATCGGAGCTCTTTCATGTCTCCCAATTGCTGTACGAGTTTCTTGGTCGCTTTAATTGATCGCAGAGTTTGTAGGTTCTTCCACTGCCATGCACCTTCGAGAGTTGGAACACAACCAGCTACAATTCCCCCAAATTCAACTTTACTTCCAGACACAAATAGGTGACGAAGTTGCTTCAATTGTGTCACACCGTGTGGGAGCTTCTTTATTCTGGAATCTCGTAGGTCGAGTGTTTGCAAACTCTGGAGCTTTTGGATATCGTTGGGAAGCTGTTCCACCTTCGTCCATCTCAAACCCAAATAGTGAAGGCTAAACAAGGTTGAAACTTCATTTGGTAATTTGGAGATTGGAGAATCTTCTAGCTCCAACACCGTCAACATTTCGAAACTAATTAAGGCTGCTCTTAGGGAATGTGGACTAAAATTGGAAGCAGAAAACATAACCAAAGTGCGAAGTCGTGAAAGGCTCTTCTTTAAATCAATGGATTCATCTTTTGTTTGAATGGAAAGGCGACGAGTAGTTGAATTGTCCAAAACTGATTGTGAACTATTAAGAATCATGCAAAAATTTGCCTTTCTAGATAATTCTAGTGTTACCTCTCTTACGACAGCATGCATCCTGAGAGCCTTCGGCCTCCCAATTTCATCTCTTTTGACCACCTGAAGCATGGACCGATCCACGAGTTCAGCGAGATAGTCGTCAGCCTCCTCTTCCATTACTCTGTTGCTGCTCTTTGCCTCCACAAATCCTTCGGCGACCCACAATCGGATCAGTTTCTTCTTTTTTATTAGATAATCTTCAGGGAAGATGCTAAAGTATACAAAACAATCCTTTAGATTGTAAGGCAAATCATAGAAGCAAAAGTTAATAATACTTCTCACTTCATCAAGCAAACTGTTCTCCTCAAACTCCCGATCAAAGCGATTATGGACTTTCTTCCATTCAGTTTTACTCTTGTCCTTAGTCGATAATAAACCGCCAATTACTGAAATTGCTAATGGTGAGCCCTGACACTTTTTCAAAATGCTACGAGCATAATCCTCAAGGTCTTGTGGACAATCAATAGTGTTCTCTCTTCGGAATGCCTTCTTGCAAAACAGAATCCATGCATCTTTTTCATTAAGTTGTAGCTCTATGATATGCTCTACCTTTGCTATCTTTGCTGCTTCATCAAGTTGCTGCAGCATTACGATATGCTGTTCGCTTTCTATCTTTGCTACTTCAATAAGTTGCTGCAGCTCTATGGTATGTTGTTTGCTTGCTATCTTTGCTACTTCATTAAGTTTCTGCAGCACTGCGATATGCTGTTGGCTGATTACTTCATTATGTTTCTGCAGCGCTGTGATATGCTGTTGGCTGATTACTTTATTAAGTTTCTGCAGCGCTGCGATATGCTGTTGGCTGATTACTTCATTAAGTTTCTGCAGGGCTGCGATATGCTGTTGCCTGATTACTTCATTAAGTTTCTGCAGCACTGCGATATGCTGTTGGCTGATTACTTCATTAAGTTTCTGCAGCGCTGTGATATGCTGTTGGCTGATTACTTCATTAAGTTTCTGCAGCGCTGTGATATGCTGTTGGCTGATTACTTCATTAAGTTTCTGCAGCACTGCGATATGCTGTTGGCTTGCTATCTTTGCTGCTACATTAAATTGCTGCAGTTCTACGGTATGCTGTTGGCTTGCTATCTTTACTATTTCATCAAGTTGCTGCGCTATCTTTGTTACTTCATTAAGTTGCTGCGCTATCTTTGTTACTTCATTAAGTTGCTGCAGCTCTACGATATACTGTTGGCTCGCTATCTTTGCTACGTCATCAAGTTGCTGCAGCTCTACGGTATGATGTTGGCTTGCTATCTTTGCTACTTCATCAAGTTGCTGCAGCTCTACGTTATGCTGTTGGCTTGCTATCTTTACTATTTCATTAAGTTGCTGTGCTATCTTTGTTACTTCATTAAGTTGCTGCGCTATCGTTGGTATTTGATTAAGTTGCTGCAGCTCTACAATATACTGTTGGCTTGCTATATTTGCTATATCAAGTTGCTGCAGCTCTGGGATATGCTGTTGGCTTGCTATCTTTGCTACTTCATCAAGTTGCTGCAGCTCTACGATATACTGTTGCCTTGCTATCTTTGCTACTTTATTAAGTTGCTGCAGCTCTATGATGTGCCGTTGGCTTGCTATCTTTGCTACTTCATGCTTTTCAGTGGTAATAAGTAGTCTACTTCCATTGTTGCTATCCACAAAAGCATTTTGTATTTGTTTCCACAAGTTTTCATCCCAAACATCATCTAATACAATTATGCACCTCTTTCGCTGCAAATTGTCTTGAATGGCGGTAAGTAACTTTGACAGCGGCATGGAAGTGATGATATCATTTAAGGTAGACTCCGTTTTTCTCTTAGAGATTTTCAGGACCATTCTTCTTAGGATTTCTTCCACACTGTAATTTTGTGAGATTGTAATCCATACCTGACAATCAAAGTGGCTCTTCACGGTGTCATTGCAATAGACATTTGCGATGAGAGTAGTTTTTCCTTGACCACCCTTTCCCCACACTGCAATTGTCCTCATCTCTCTGCAAGTATCAGCATCAGTCAACCATGGAAGCAATTTATTTGTATTCTCTTCTATCCCCACTAAATCATCTTCATCAATTAGCATGGGAGAATATACTTGATAATGGTGTTTGTCAGCTTTTTTTGAATCTAGTCTATCCTCATTGCCACTTAATCTTAGACCAAATCGAACCCTCATATCAAAAAGGTTTAGAATTTCCTTCTCGATCGCTTCTAACTGAGAATCAATACCATGCCAAACCTTAGCAAGATGGCAACAAAGGTTCTTCGGTCTTGAGAGATAATCCTTCCATGTTCGTTCACGTTGCTCTCCGACTAGATAGAGGTATTTATCAATGATGTCTTCCACCTTCAAGGCTACCGCTTTCACCTGTCATGTAATATATAATTCATCAAAAATTTTGTGTTTTATCACAACAATAATTTGATTAAAATTCTTAAAGACTTGGACTATTAGTTTCGGCCATCTCGCATGTCAATCATAAAAGAAAGAAGGAATAGAAGTTCTAACACAAAACAGACATATTATACTTATTCAAGATCATTTAGTAAAGATTAAAAGAGAATTAATCAAATAAATTTTATCAAATTATATAAGATAAAAGAAATTTAATCGAATAAACTTTGTCAAATTAGATAGAATAAATTTTTCTTATTTAATTTATTTATTTAAATATTTTAATTGATTTGATCTTGTAATATATCTATAAATATCTTGTATATGTACAAAATAAATTAATAAAAAATATATTTTTTTAACTATTTCCACGATCAAATCATTCTAACATATATACTAAGACAATTCTTTTATTTTCTCTCTTTTCTATCTATATTTTTCTTCTTCTCTTTTTTTTTTTAATCTCTTTCCTCGATTCATGTGCATGTTCCTCCCTCCACCCACCAGACGATTTTTCTAGATCTGATAAACAATTTCCGCAGCGTCGTCTCTTTTATTAAATTTTCTCTCTCTTAAAGAAATTTTCTTTGAATAACGGGCAAAAAGAATTGCCGTCGTCGCCCTTCTCGATTCTGCTGCCTCCGCTCTGATTTCAGTCAGAGCCAACTGGTGGAGAAGCTCCACCTCGACTGTAGTCATAAAAGTAGCCTGGTCATCGCCTGCCGACCTCTGCTCCCTCCGGCCTACCTCCACCCGCCGCAACCTCCGCGGCCAGTACCATGGCCAACTCCGCAGCCACCCTGATCAGCAAGGCTTTGCTGCCCACTTTGCTGCGCATCTTCCACCGCGGTGACTGATACGCCGCTATTGCAATGCCTCCCTTCCCAACGTCGACAGCGC
The DNA here is from genome assembly GCA_025175895.1 of Wurfbainia villosa. Classification (NCBI taxonomy): domain Eukaryota; kingdom Viridiplantae; phylum Streptophyta; class Magnoliopsida; order Zingiberales; family Zingiberaceae; genus Wurfbainia; species Wurfbainia villosa. The sequence goes on from JAKLTH010000209.1 coordinate 465,356, forward strand.
CTCTCTTCTTCGCTGCGATCTGGGGAACAGAAGCAGTTGACAGTCTGTTAAAGCCTCTCTTCTTCCCTACGGACGAGCAGCAGTTCGTCGGCTACCTCGAGAGCTTCGCCCACCCCAATCGACGTCCACTGCATCGGAAGCATTTGTGTCCTGTCTCGAAATCTCAAATGCCAGAATTTTTTTATCATCTATGAAAACAAATTAAACGATGCAACTCTCCTCCTTACATATAAATGTCATATCCTATTTTTCCATTAAATTTACGGTTGATAATTATTTACTTTAAAAGATGCAGTTTCAATCGTTACTTCAATACAAATTTTCTATAGAAAAACTCTTTAATCAACCTCCTAACTTCAGATTCTTATGTATCTTTGGTTGCGCATGTTATCCATGGTTACGACCTTACTCTAAATACAAACTTAATTCTCGTTCCCAACAATGTATTTTCTTTTGTTACAGTAATTTGTACTATAAGTATCGTTATCTACATGTATCGATAGGACGTATATATATATCTCGATATGTTATCTTTCATAAATCTCTTTTTCCATTTGCAGTCATACCAAAAGTTCCATCCTCAGAAAATAGTGGTACCTTTATAATACCACTCAATATAATTAACATCAAAGGTTCCACAGGTCATTTTTTCAACACGACATGTTAAATATACAAAAAGAGATGGAATTTTAGGTCCTGCTCTTGAGCTCTCTAAAAACTCTTCTATACCATTGAATTCATCCCAAGGATATACTCTCATAAGAGATACGTACAATGATGATATTAGAAAGGACAACATTCAAGAACCTATTTAGTGTTGAATCTCGGAATCTTCGCCAGTCAAAGATAATACATCTTATAGCTCTGGATCCTCAGATAATGTAAGTTCATCTACTTCATCATCTCCAATAAAGAGTAATTCAGAAGATAATGCACCTCCTCGCATACTCCTCTTGAGCGATATCTATGCACGATGCCCACCAAAGATAACCCAACATCCTCTTCCTCGTGCTCGCGTGATCGATCTCCTCAAAATATGTCGAGCCAACTTATTTTTCTCAAACAAACAAGGATTTAAATTGGCGTAATGTAATGACTATATAATTTAATGCACTACTTCGCAATGGAACATGGAGTCTAGTTCCGCGCACTCCCTCCATGAATGTAATGGGTTCTAAATAGATATTTCGCCTTAAACATTGAACCGATGGTTCTCTTGAACGATACAAAGCGCGACTAATTACGAAAGGATTTAGTCAACAACCCGGCTTTAATGACACCTTTAGTCCAATTATCAAAATCACATCTGTCCGATTATTATTATCAATAGCTATAAATTCGCACTGGCCTATTCGACAACTCGATGTTTCTAATGTGCTTCTTCATGATCATCTTGAGGAAACTGTATTTATAGAGCAACTGCTTGGGTTCAGTCATCCATAATTTTCAACTCATGTTTGTCAACTCAAGAAATCTATATATAGTCTTCGATAAGCTCCTCATGCATGGTTTCATCGCTTATCTAATTGATTACAAGTACAAGGATTTTCTGGATCAAAAATCGATTCTTCTCTATTTTATAAATATAAGGAAGGATCTATGATATTTTTTCTTATTTATGAGGATGACATCTTAATAACTGGGAATGATCAAAAGAGAATCACAACTTTATTACGTCTTCTCAATCAAAAATTTTCTATTTGAGATTTGGGCAGTGCTCATTTTTTTCTTGATATTGAACTTTTCCCACATGATGAAGGATGTATTCTCTCTCAAAGTAAATACATTACTGGACTTCTTCAAAGAGCTAAAATGGATGGAGCACGTCCGATTTATACACTAATTGTTATAAATAACAACATTGTATTCTCATCATCACCTATTATGTCTGATCCTCAGAGTTATTGAAGTATTGTTGGAGCCTTACAGTATGTTATTATTACACGACTTGATATTACGTTTGATGTAAATCATGCTTGTTAGTTTATGCATAGTCTCACTGAATAAATTTAAGAATATGTGAAAAGAATTCTGCACTATCTCAAAGGCACTATATTACACTGTCTTCTACTATATCGTCATTCATTGCGAGATTTACACGCTTATAGTGATGCGGATTGGACAAGTTCTCCTGAAAATAGGTGCTCTACCAGTGGATATGCAATATTTCTTGGACAAAATCTTATCTCATGGAATTCGAAAAAGCAACCTACAGTTTCTTACTCAAGTACTGAGGTTGAATATAAAGTTATAGTCAATACAACATTTGAAATTATTTGCCTTCAATCCCTTCTTTCTAAATTACATCTTGTGTCGAATACCATACCGAAAATTTGGTGTGACAATATTGAAACAACATATCTTACAACGAATCCGATCTTTCATGCTCGTACAAAAACACGTGGAAATTGATTTTCATTTTGTTCGGGAGCGAGTTACAACCAAATAATTATCTGTCTCCTATATTTCTGCAGAAGGTTAATTCGCTGACATCTTTACCAAGCCATTATTCAGACATCGTTTCAATAAGTTAGCAATCAAATTCAACATGAAAGATCTCCCGTTAAATTTGCAGAGGGATAAAAGAGAATTAATCAAATAAGTTTTGTTAAATTAGATAGGGTAAAAGAGAATTAATAGAATATGTTTTGTCAAATTAGATAGGATAAATTTTTCTTATCTAGTTTATTTAATTGAATATTTCAATTGATTTTGTCTTGTAATATATTTATAAATACTCTGTCTATGTACAAAGCAAATCAATGAGAAATATATTTTTTAATTGTTTCCACGAACGAATCATTCTAACAAAGATAAGTGAAATTGTGTCACCTGTTCGCTCCAAGCCTCAAGTTGTTCGTTAGCAGCAACGATCGTCGACCAATTATAGCCTTCGAGGAATGCCTTCATCACTTCCAACTCCTCAGTGATTCGATCGATGCGGGTGTGAATCTTGTCTAAGGGTGGAGTTCTCTGCCCTTGATCGACTACGGTTCTTCGGATCTTGTCGAGCAGGAAGGAGATGCGAACAGCCTCCATATCTTGTGAGCTATCAGCCTTTACCAATCTCAACTCCAGCAGCTGTTTTGATCGTTGCAGTTTGTGTTTTTCTCGTCTTCTTTTTATAGCGATATGAAGTTGCGTGTTTGGCATCAATTTTTTTTCAAAGACATGAGAAAGACCTCTCTTCCTTTTCTTCTAACCAAGAATCGATACGACACCAACCATAGCCAAGATTGGAACAAAGGTCTGATGGTACCAAGAGACAATTCTTGGATGTTGCCTTTCGACTAGATAAAGAAGGTCTTCATCCTTGAGAAAGATCTCTCTTCCTTCTATTCTAACCAAGAATCAATACCACACCGAACATAGCAAGATTGGAACAATTAAAGGTCTCTTCCTTCTCTTCTAACCAAGAATCAAACCACACCGACCATAGCAAGATTGGAACAAAGGTATGATGCATAAAGAATGATGCCTTCTCGTCTTGAAGACTAGCTACGTACTCTCACCTGTTATAATTCCTGAAAAAATTGATGCAAGATTGGAACAAAGTTCTATTCATCGATGGTGCAAGAGACAATTCTTCCGGATTGCCTTCCGACTAGATAAAGAAGGTGTTCGTCCATGAGAAAGATCTCTCTTCCTTCACTTCTAACCAAGAATCAATACCACACCAACTTTAGCAAGATTGGAACAAAGTTCTAATGGATAAAGAAGGTATTTATATATCGATGATGTCTTCTTTCTCGAAGGCTATATTCTGCTTTCACCCGTTATAATTCCTGAAAAAATTCATGTGTTGTAATATCAATCATTTGATTGAAGTTAAATTTTTCTAGAAGAACGACAACTTAGCTGTTCTTGAATTATAAATTTCATCTTTGCAAATGCTTTTAGCTCACCTCTCAGAAGTTTATAAATTTCATTCGTAGTTAAGTAAATCTCAAATTTCTATTTACTCTACAATCATAGAGACAAAAGAGGCGAAATTTCTTCCATCTTCAATGAGAAGCAACTTATAGATAAGTACCTCGAGCCTGGGCAACAATCGGATTGAGTGTTGGTCGATTTGGCAAAAGAAATTAGCTTTCGCATGACTTGAGATAGTAAAACATTGAAAAATTTACTTGAAAATTTTGGAGAACAAATTAGGGAAGAATTTGCAAGATGCCAATTATAAAAGAAAATTTTCTTTATTATTAGATTCTAAGTCTCTTATTAAATAAGTATCCGCTGCTACTTGTAATTATTATTATCAAATAAGTTGTGTTTATCTTAACCAACTATTTGAATTTTTTTTCACTTACATATTAATTAACAACACACGAATTTATTATTACCAACCAACTTATTAAAGTGATTCAATTGATATATTCATCACGGATTTGTACTATTGAATATAAATTTATATGTATAGAATTCAGTAATTTGTTATTGTCGGTGTTAATAAATTGTTAGATATTTGAATCCAATATGTATATATAAAGATGATCTATTGGATGTGAGCGCCTATATATCCTCACGTGCGCATGTCGATCCGTAGGGGTGGACACCATGTGGCAACGTGTGCATCGACCTCCTCAATGATTGCCACGTGATGCATTGACACACGGAAATATATAATAACTAAGAATGTATAGTATTATATTTTCACATGAGGAAAGTATTCAACATCGTCGAAATTCAGTCGTGCTCCGATCAGAATTCAGCCGCGATCCGATCAGAATCTGAATCTGACCCGATCGTAGTCGCAACACCAAGATGAGTCATGACCGCTATTAGGTCAGATTTCTACCGTGATCCAGTCAAAATCTGATCCGATTGCAGTCGCACTATTAGAATGTATCGTGATCGTGATCCGACCAAATTTCAATCGTTATCCAGTCGAAATCCAGTAACAATTCGATCGAAATTCAACCTCGATCCGATCAGAATCTCACCACGATCGGACAGGACAAGTGTCCAACTAGGTTCAATCGTTGGCAATAGTGCGGATGACAATTGACATGGAAGGAATTGGATGGTGATGGTGATCAGAAGGCGAGTCACACAAATCACGTTCCTCTATATATCTCCTAGGTGCCTTATGCTACATTCCACATACGCGACTGCAGATTCATTGTCCGATCCACAGAATACACAGTAACTGAAATGCATAGTGCTATCACCGTGCGACTGTCGACCACTGTCCACGCTATAGCCACCATCGGAACAACAACAGACACTTGTATAGTTCAATCGTGGTCGGATTTTAATCAGATCGCGATTGGAATTATCTGGCCTGATCATGGCCACCAGTGCACCAACTCCCTCGCGTGGCCAATCACCACCTCAATTGTGGTTGATCACCATCACAATCGTGGCCAATCGCGACGAGAGTGGTGCAAGTATTCAATCACAATGAGAGTGGTGCAAGTGCTCAATTGCGGCGAGAAGAGGATCGGATAATGTAGGCACTCCGAATAAATTTAGGGATTGAATTATAATACACACGGAGATGGACGATACGGTGTGAGGAATGCTATGGGAGAGATGACATGTAGATCGGATGGTGGATCGCAGCCAAATCAAATGAAAAACAATGAATCACTCATGGATATGCACATCGAATGACAAACAATGAGTCACTCATGGATATGCACAGATCACCCACGGTATATATATATATATATATATTAATTTCAGATTTAAATTAATAATTTAATTATATTTAAAAAAATAATAATTAGATTTTGTAATTATTTTCCTGAGATACAATAATAAGTAACTATTTTATTTAGAAATAATTAATTTTTAAATCAGTACTCAATATAAATATTTTTTTTATTTTATAGTTGTACAGATAGAAGTCAATAATAAAGTGTAACATTAATTTTAAAAAAAATATTTATAAACAATTTAATTATTAATTTTATTATAATAAATTTATAAATATTCTTCTTTCACATACATTCTAAGCTAATAAACATACATTAAGGAGTCTCTACAGGTAATGCAGCGTTAAAGATCACAGAAATAAACGAATGTTTTGAAAGTTGTAATTGTATTTTGAATTCATTGGATAGGTGAATCAGAATAGTATATTATCTATTTACAAGATCAATCCATCAAAATTTAAACACATGAATTATAAAAAATAAATATAAATAAATAAAGTAAAGCCTTTTGGTGTAATTCATTCCTTGGCGGCCTTCTTCGTCATGTACTCGCTTAACTTTTCCACTAGCTCCTCAGGCATGCCGGATAAAGAGAGGGTTTGGAGACCAGTGAGAAAATTTATGTGGCGGACCATCTTTAATTCTGGAAGACCAGCCATAACCAGTTCATGTAAACTTGCCATGGCACCTTTCTCAATCTCAATGCTGTTTAAATGCTTCAATCCTCCCAAGTAAAGCCTTTTAAGATTAAGGAACCAACCTGTTCTGAAGTGCAGTTTTTGGCCGTCATAGGCACGAGGCCCCAATACGAACACCACTAGTTTATCCAATTGTCCCAGTGAAGGAAGTGGATCGCAGGTTAGTTGTGACCACAGCAATCTCACACGAACCAGTTCTGCACAAGAACAAATAATTGCAGGCATTTTTCCTCTAAATAATCTCCCTGACAAATCCAACTTCTGGAGTGGAAGAGATGGAGGAGGTGGAGAATTCAACATTTCGAAGTCGAGTTGTTCTCCTCCTCTCGTAGACAAGCATAAACGATTAAGCTTCCTCATCTTAGTCACTGAGGTGTAAAGCTGAGGACAACGGGCCTGTTTCACCTCCACAACTTCTAGCGATCGGAGCTCTTTCATGTCTCCCAATTGCTGTACGAGTTTCTCAGTCGCTTTAATTGATCGCAGAGTTTGTAGGTTCTTCCACTGCCATGCACCTTCGAGAGTTGGAACACAACCAGCTACAATTCCCCCAAATTCAACTTCAGTTCCAGACACAAAAAGGTGACGAAGTTGCTTCAATTGTGTCACACCGTGTGGGAGCTTCTTTATTCTGGAATCTCGTAGGTCGAGTGTTTGCAAACTCTGGAGCTTTTGGATATCGTTGGGAAGCTGTTTCACCTTCGTCCATCTCAAACCCAAATAGTGAAGGCTAAACAAGGTTGAAACTTCATTTGGTAATTTGGAAATTGGAGAATCTTCTAGCTCCAACACCGTCAACATTTTGAAACTAATTAAGGCTGATCTTAGGGAATGTGGACTAAAATTGGAAGCAGAAAACATAACCAAAGTGCGAAGTCGCAAAAGGCTCCTATTTAAATCAAGGGATTCATCTTTTGTTTGAATGGAAAGGCGACGAGTTGAATTGTCCAAAACTGATTGTGAACCATTAAGAATCATGCAAAAATTTGCCTTTCTAGATAATTCTAGTGTTACCTCTCTTACGACAGCATGCATCCTGAAAGACTTCGGCCTCCCAATTTCATCTCTTTTGACCACCTGAAGCATGGACCGATCCACGAGTTCAGCGAGATAGTCGTCAGCCTCCTCTTCCATTACTCTGTTGCTGCTCTTTGCCTCCACAAATCCTTCGGCGACCCACAATCGGATCAGTTTCTTCTTTTTTATTAGATAATCTTCAGGGAAGATGCTAAAGTATACAAAACAATCCTTTAGATTGTAAGGCAAATCATTGAAGCAAAAGTTAATAATACTTCTCCCTTCATCAAGCAAACTGTTCTTCCCAAACTCCCGATCAAAGAGATTATGGACTTTCTTCCATTCAGTTTTACTCTTCATGTCCTTAGTCGATAATAAACCGCCAATTACTGAAATTGCTAATGGTGAGCCGTGACATTTTTTCAAAATGCTTCGAGCATAATCCTCAAGATTTTGTGGACAATCAATAGTGTTCTTCTCTCTTCGGAATGCCTTCTTGCAAAACAGAATCCATGCATCTTTTTCATTAAGTTGCAGCTCTATGATATGTTCTACCTTTGCTCTCTTTGCTGCTTTATTAAGTTGCTGCAGCGCTCCGATATGCTGTTCGTTTGCTATCTTTGCTACTTCAATAAGTTGCAGCAGCTCTACGGTACGTTGTTGGCTCGCTATCTTTGCTACTTCATTAAGTTTCTGCAGCGCTGGGATATGCTGTTGGTTGATTACTTCATTAAGTTTCTTCAGCGCTGTGATATGCTGTTGGCTGACTTCCTTAAGTTTCTGTAGCGTTGCGATATGCTGTTGGCTTGCTATCTTTGCTACTTCATTAAATTGCTGCAGCTCTACGGTATGCTGTTGGCTTGCTATCTTTGCTACTTCATTAAGTTGTTGTAGCTCTACGTTATGCTGTTGGCTTGCTATCTTTACTATTTCATTAAGTTGCTGCGCTATCTTTGTGACTCCATTAAGTTGCTGCGCTATCTTTGTAACATCATTAAGTTGCTGCAGCTCTACGATATACTGTTGGCTTGCTATCTTTTCTACTTCATCAAGTTGCTGCAGCTCTACGGTATGATGTTGGCTTGCTATCGTTTCTACTTCATCAAGTTGCTGCAGCTCTACGGTATGATGTTGACTTGCTATCTTTTCTGCTTCATCAAGTTGCTGCAGCTCTACGGTATGATGTTGCCTTGCTATCTTTTCTGCTTCATCAAGTTGCTGCAGCTCTACGGTATGATGTTGCCTTGCTATCTTTTCTGCTTCATCAAGTTGCTGCAGCTCTACGATATGCTGTTGGATTGCTGTCGTTGCTACTTTATTAAGTTGCCGCAGCTCTACGATGTGCCCTTGGCTTGCTATCTTTGCTACTTCATGCTTTCTAGTGGTAATAAGTAGTCTACTTCCATTGTTGCTATCCACAAAAGCATTTTGTATTTGTTTCCACGAGTTTTCATCCCAAACATCATCTAATACAATTATGTACCTCTTTCGCTGCAAATTTTCTTGAATGGTGGTAAGTAACTTTGATAGCGGCATGGAATTGATGATATGATTTAAGATAGACTCCGTTTTTCTCTTATAGATTTCCAGGATCATTCTTCTTAGGATCTCTTCCACACTATAACTTTGTGAGATTGTAACCCATATCTGACAATCAAAGTGCCTCTTCACGGTGTCATTGCAATAGACATTTGCGACTAGAGTAGTTTTTCCTTGACCACCCTTTCCCCATACTGCAATCGTCCTCATCTGTCTGCAAGTATCATCATCAGTCAACCATGAAAGCAATTTATTTGTATTCTCTTCTATCCCCACTAAATCATCCTCATCAATTAACATGGGAGAATAAACTTGATAATTGTGTGCGTCTTTTTTTGAAATTATACTATCCTCATTGTCACTTAATCTTAGCCCTAATTGAACCCTCATATCAAAAAGGTTTAAAATTTCCTTCTCGGTCGCTTCTAACCGAGAATCAATACCACGCCAAGCCTTAGCAAGATCGCAACAAAGGTTTGACCGTCTTGAGAAAGAATTCTTCCATGTTCTTTCACGTTGCTCTCCGACTAGATAAAGGTATCCATCAATGATGTCTTCCACCTTCAAGGCTACCGCTTTCACCTGTCATGTAATATATAATTCATCAAAAAATTTGTGTTTTATCACAACAATAATTTGATAAAATCCTTAAAGACATGGACTATTAGTTTCGGCCATCAATTTAAAATTATGAAGAAAATCTTGAATATTATGATTTTCACATCCATATCAATGATTTATAACGAGATATAAAGAAAAATATACCTGTATCCATAGCAGAGCGGATTGTGTTCAAATATTTCTCTCTATCTCTATTCCTTTAATTGTATCCTTTGATTGGTTAGAGAGACTAACCTTTCATTAACTTCGCTATCCTCTTCTCACACCCCCTCTCACAATCCTCTTTGCATGATAATTATAATATATATATATATATATATATATATATATATATATATATATATATAGTAACCACCCACTTGGTCATCATTTTAAACATTTAATTTGTCTTTTATAAAAAGAGAGGAAAAAAATTTATTTAATTAATAAATACAAAATACGGCCATCTCCCTTGCAATCATAAAAGAAAAAAAGAATAGAAGTTCAAACACAAAACAGACACATTATACTTATTCAAGATCATTCAGTAAAGATAAGTGAAATTGTGTCACCTGTTCGATCCAAGCCTCAGGTTGTTCGTTAGCAGCAACGATCGTCGACCAATTATCGCCTTCGAGGAATGCCTTCATCACTTCCAACTCCTCAGTGATTCGATCGATGCGGGTGTGAGTCTTGTCTAAGGGTGGAGTTCTCTGCCCTTGATCGACTACGGTTCTTCGGATCTTGTCGAGCAGGAAGGAGATGCGAGCAGCCTCCATATCTAGAGCTATAAGCCTTTATAACCAATCTCAACTCCAACAGCTGTACTTTGATCGTTGCAGTTTGTGTTTTCCTCGTCTTCTTTTTATAGCAATATGAAGTTGCGTGTTTGGCATCAATTTTTTTTTTTTCAAAAACATGAGAAAGATCTGCTCTCTTCCTTCTCTTCTAACCAAGAATCGATATGACACCGACCATAGCAAGATTGGAACAAAGGTCTGATGGTACTGAGAGACAATTCTTGCACGTTGCCTTCCGACTAGATGAAGATCTTCATCGTTGAGAAAGATCTCTCTTCGTTCTCTTCTAACCAAGAATCAATACCACACTAAACGTAGCAAGATTGGAACAAAGGTCTGATGTATAAAGGATGATGTCTTCTCGTCTTGAAGACTAGCTACTCTCACCTATATATTATAATTCCTGAAAAAAATGATGCATTATAATATCAATTATTCGATTAAAATTCTAAAAAAGCAAAAGATAAAGAATTGATTATAGATTTTCCTAGAAGAATGACAACTCAATTATTCCTTCATTATAAGAGAGTTTGGGAATGTTTTTAGCTCCCCTCTCAGAAGTTACGTTGCTTAGTGAGTTCATTCCAAAGTTATCATAATGTCAAGAGTATAAAATAGATTAATTAGGAACGGAACAGGTTGAAAATACATTAGCATAAAATAAAAATCTCTCCCCTAAGGCACAGTATAGCGATAAAAATCGAGACATATTTCATATGATAATATAGTTCAATTTTTTGCTGCGATATTTTTCGACGATGAATTTAGAAAAAAATTATTCAGGTGTCTTGAGACTTAAGAATTTATTCGGTGGATAAAATACGACTTCAGCGTTGGACTATTGTTTAAGGATGGTACGACTGTGATGTCCAGATTGAATTGTGAAAATATTACAAGCACTTTCCTGATTTACTCTTGGTAGCTGATAGAGATCACTTGAGCTCCGATCTTATCCAACTTAATTGCTGGTGAGACATCTCAAAGATTCATAAGACATAGAGTCAATTATTCTCAGAAATTAATCAGATTAAATATTTTGGATACCCTAATAAATAAATAAATATATATATATATAGAGACAAGACGGTCCGACGACGGTGACGGCTTTCACGCACCGGGTCATCATGCCGAATCGCTATGAAGTCGGTGTCGATCCGGCGGTCCGGATGGCGCGGCAGGATAATGCGAACGACGGTGACTCGGCGCGTCGCGGAGGAGGCGTGGACGGTTCAGTGGCGCGGCAGAAGATATTTCTATATATATATATATTAATATCGTTTGCTTGTATGAATGAAATAATTAAATGGTTGATTCTCATGTCTATACGTCGTAGAAATTGTGTTAGTATCAGAAATGGAATAAAAATAGGTATTTTCAATGTTGAAGATATATTAATATCGCTCACTTTTTTTTTTGGCTTGTTCATCTAAGTTGATTTTTTTTATTGAAACTAAAATATTCGAATTTTCTATCCGATTAATTTCTAAAATTGATCGATCATGCCCCATAAACCTTCAAAATGTCTCATCAATAACTGAGTCGGTTAAGATCGGAGTTCAAGTGGTCTCCGTCGATCATCAAGAATAAATCAAAAAAGTGCTCACAGTTTTTTTGCGATTTACTTCGGACTCCACAGTCACATCATTCCTGAATAGTGATCCAATATCGAAGTCGTACTCCGTCCACCAGATAAACTTCTAGCTTTATAATCGTCCGAATAAATTTTTCTTAAATTCGCCGTTGAAGAATGTCACAGTAAAAAATCAAATTATATTTTTCTATAAAATATCTCTTTATTTTTACTATTGCACCGTGTCCATAGAAGCCAATTTCATAATATTTAAGGAGTTGTGCCTCTTGACCCCCTCGTGAACTTTAAGGATTTATTAATATTTAAGGAAAGTTAAGGATTTATTAATCGTTCGAGAGAAAAGGGAAATTTTTTATCCCTCGAATTAGGATATAAAAAAAATCATGAATAAAATGATTAAAATTTATCCTTTTCTATTCTTCTCTCACTTCTTTTCAAATAATTTTTTTTATTTATTCTTCTCTCACCTCTTAGAAATCTGTTTGACTATAAAATTATAATTTGTTTAATAATTTATTTGAGTATTTAAATTTTATTTGATTAATTTTAAAAATAAATTATTTTTCTTTTTAGTTTATTATTGAATAAATTTATAACACAATTTATACATTTTGAATGATTAATCTTTAAAATATTTATCCCTATTAATATTCAAATTCTTTTATTTATTATTTTAAATACTTCATCACACTCGTGGACATCCTGAACTTGTAATTTACTCGTTAAACTAATTAATGGTCGCCTTATCAATAGCAAATTGCTAATATTTTTTTCTCTTTTTATCCATATAGATGACGATTTGATCGTCGGAGGTGATTTAATCATCGGAGATGATTTGATCGTAGTCTCAAATTTCTTTTCCGCAGTTGATTTGATTGTCGGAGAGATTTCACTGGTCATATTGAATGCTCGGTAATTAATGTGAACGCCGCTCGAGTCATTGAATTGACATTCAAGGACACGGAGCGTTCGGATGTTAATTAAAAAAAATATAAAATCGTCACACTTTTTTCTGATTGTTTCTGTCTACGGAGGAAATAAATTACCGCTCGAGTCATTGAATTGACATTCAAGGACACGGAGCATTCGGATGTTAATTAAAAAAAATATAGAATCGTCACACTTTTCTGATTGTTTCTGTCTACGGAGGAAATAAATTACCGCTCGAGTCATTGAATTGACATTCAAGGGCACGGAGCGTTCGGATGTTAATTAAAAAAATATAGAATCGTCATACTTTTCTGATTGTTTCTATCTACGGAGGAAATAAATTAAAAATCTAAGTGTCAAATGCAAAAAAGGAGATCAATCGATAGTCTAAAATTATAACCACCTCGAGAATTTACTCACGTCCATTTAAAAATTATCCTTTATATTTACCAATTAGATTAGCCCTCGAATGCTAATCAAGCTCATGATTGACTTGGCGTAAAGAAAGAAAGAACGACTCTAGAGCGGAAAGGGAAACATTATGATTAATAATTAGACTGCTCCTAGGGAACCTGAATTAGAATAGAAAATAGAAAACATATTGTCCCGCGTAAAGGGCTTAGTGGCTAGCACATGTAAACGTTGCATCATAAGATAACGAATCAATCCCTCGCAAATGCGAGGATGTCGTCCCTCTATATGCTAGTTATTAGTCTCAAGGGTCAAAGACCTACCATGATTTACCTCTTTTACGATGGTCCGAAGACGGATTGGTAGGAACCACTAGATTGACGGAATCCAATATTTGCATCATTGGAAATAGAAAACATAATCAAAGAGCGAAAGAAATGGTGAAACGCTCATGAGGCTCTTATTTAAATGAAGGGATTTATCATTTGCACTGAGCGATAATTAATTATATTGCTTTGTCTTTTCTTATTTCTATTTTGGCTTATATAGACAGTTGCATTGTGTTCATTGGTTCTTTCTCTTCCAGAATTATTTATAAACAGTTGATAGCATGCCTCTGGAATAACTGGATGCGAGATATGCAGATATATATGTGCATACAGTCCAGACGGAAGGGTTTATTATGTCTTTCCTTGAACATAAGTATTTCAGCTAATTATGAGTAAACAATTCATTTGTTATGACCAATCAGAGATGAATAATATCATTATTATGTACAATGATTTTACAAACACAAGGCCAAACAAACTACGTAGTCAAATACAATGTATCCTAGGTGGATCATCGTTGTCATCGTCCTTTCTCAACTTTTCCACCAGCTCATTAGGCAAGGCATGTAGATAGATACCTTCGAGATGGGTGAGAAACTCAATGCCATAAGAGACCATCTTTAACTCTGGAAGATCACCCAAATATAGTTGATGTAAACTTATCATGGCACCTTCCTCTATCACAATGTCATTTAAATTCTCCATTCTTTCCAAGTAAAGCCTTTTAAGATCAAGGAACCAACCTGTTCTGAAGTGCAGTTTTTGCCCAACAAATGCATCAGCGTACAATTCTAACTCCACTAGTTTAGGTAATTGGCCGAGTGAAGGAAGTGGATTTTCGATTAACTTTGTCCCGCCCAGTTTCACATGCTTGAGCTCTGCACAAGAACAAATAAATTGAGGGAATTTTCCTTCAAATAATCTCCCCCACAAATCCAACTTCTGAAGCGGAAGAAATGAAGAATTTGACATTTCAAAGTTGAGCTGATCTATCCATGTTGAAGACAAGACTAAATGACGAAGGTTCCTCATCTTAGTCAATGAGGTGCAAAGCTGAGAACAATGGGCTTGTTTCACCTTCACAACTTCTAGTGATCGGAGCTCTTTAATTTCATGTCTCCTAATTGCTGTACAAGTTTCATGGTTGCTTTAACTGATCGCAGAGTTTGTAGGTTCTTCCACTGCCATTCCACTTCGAGAGTTGGAGCACAGCCAACCACAGTTCCCCCAAATTCAACTTCACTTTCAGACAAAAATAGGTGTCGAAGTTGCTTCAATCGAGTCACACAGCGTGGGAGCTTCACTATATTAGGATCACGCAGGTCAAGTGTTTGCAAACTCTGGAGCTTTTGTATATCGTTGGGAAGCTGTCTCACGCTCGTCCATCTCAAACCCAAATAGTGAAGGTTAAACAAGGCTGAAACTTCATTTGGTAATTTGAAGATTGGAACACTTTCCAGCTCCAACACCCTCAACATTTTGAAACTGATTAAGACTTCTCTTAGGGAAGGGGAACTAAATTTTTAAAAGTATCGAAAAGAACTAGAGAGCGAAGTTGTGAAAGGTTCCTATTTAAGTGGAGGGTTTCAATATTTGTTTGAATGGAAAGGCGATGAGTTTGATTGTCCAAAACTGGTTGTGAACCATCAAGAATCATGCAAAATTTTGCCTTTCTAGATATTGCAAGTGTTACCTCTCTTACGACATCATGCATTCTGAAATTCTTCGGCCTCCCAAATCCATTTCTATCGACCACCTGAAGCATGGATCGATCCACAAGTTCAGCAAGATAGTCATCGGCCTCCTCTTCCATTACTCTATTACTGCTCCTTGCCTCTCCGAATCCTTCAGCGACCCATAATCGGATTAGTTTCTTCCTTCTTATTTGATAATCTTCCGGGAAGATGCTACAAAATCTACAAAATCCGTCAGTAACAAAATTAAAATAGATATGACAACAAGGACAACCACTTAAAAAATGTCATGAGTTACACAAACAAAAAGATGATTTAATGAAATGGGTAGGCATAATTAAAGAACTAAATGAAAATATTTATCTCAACTTTTGTAGCTCAAAGGTTTCTATCAAGAGTGCGACTTGGACTATGATTTATTTCTTATAGCCATGGCTTCACCTTTCAATTGTTCAGGTACCTTTAAGTGTGACAAGGATTGTAAATATATCTCATCCTGGTCTCTTTTATTTGTTCTTTAGCATTTGGGTAGCTAACTGTTAAAAAAAAAATAATATTATCGATGATAATATTATCAAAGTGATGAGTCATCATATTTCGTCATAGCTGGTTAAAATATTATTATTTCAATCAAAATATGTCAACTTTATTTTCTTACAGTATTCTTGATTTGAAGTATTAATCAATCTATAAATATATATTATATATAATACTTGCAATATAGAGATTGCTAGCGAAGAATACACTAATTTCGCGCGCGCGCGCGTGTGTGTTACCTTGAGGGTTTATTTCTTATACACTCGTCCGTAATGTATTGTAAGACACTAGCGACGACTTTGACGGATTCAGAAGTTACGCTAGCGAAGAATACACTAATTTTGTGTGTGTGTGTGATCTTAAGGGTTTATTTCTTATACACTCGTTCATAATGTATTGTAATGAAAATTACATATATAGTATTTTTTGATTGTGATTCAACATCATTGTTCCATCGAATTCTGACCGAAATATGATCGTGATTTGGCTTGACTTGATATCCAACTTGATCGTGATTCGATCGGAGGGACACTAGCGACGACCTTGACGGATTCAGAAGTTACGCTAGCGAAGAATACACTAATTTTGTTTGTGTGTGTGTGTGTTATCTTGAGGGTTTATTTCTTATGCACTCGTCCGTAATGTATTGTAATGAAAAATACATAGTATTTTTTTATTGTGATTCAACATCATTGTTCCATCGGATTCTGACCGAAATATGATCGTGATTTGGCTTGACTTGATATCCAATCTGATCGTGATTCGATCAGAGGGACACTAGCGACGACCTTGACGGATTCAGAAGTTACGCTATAGTGTGGATGGTGATCGTTGACGAAGAATTTGATCGGAATCGTAAAAGAAAAATAAGATATATTTCTCATTTACTATACATCTCCATGCGATAAATGATTGAGATAGCATCGTGCACGAGTCATGCACTTATCAGATAGAAACTATTTATGTTTTTTTATATATGATCGCTACACTACCATAAAAAAATTTTATTTATCTTTTCATTATAAAAAAATTCAATAATTCTTTATGGAATATTATAAAAAAAAATATCCGTATAAAAAATAATAACAATTTTTCATTTAATTTGAATTTTTAAAAACGTAAATACTATTTAATGATTTGATTAAAAAAGAATAAAAATTATATCTCAGAGAACATGGAAGGAATTAAATGATTTTAATTTTCTTATATTCTAAGCAAATAGATAGATAATTAAAATAAATTTTTATTTTTTTCACATTTATACAATTTTTTAAATATTTTTTAAAAAATAAAATATAAATAATAATTTTTCATCGTGGTGAATCGTAAATCAAGTCATACTCGGTGATTTAAAACTTTGAATTGTAATCGGTTAAAATTAAAAATCAATTTTAATCAGCCCATAAAATTCTAGTAAATTAATCTAATAAAAAAAAATGAAAGATTTGAATATTTGCCCACCTAACGATTGGCATGCATCAATCTAAATGAAAATAAGAAGCCTAAGAGAAATTTCGCTAAATTTATGGGTGAAATTGTTTTTCTAGTGTTAAAAATAGGTTTTAGTCCTTTGGATTAAGGAGTCATAGACAATTTGACTTTCAAATATTTACGAAGTAATAATATATTTATAGATTTTTTTTCAAATTAAATAATAAATTAAGAATACTGTAGCTATATAAGTACTTCCTGATTTATTTTGATAATCGATAAAATATATTTCGTCTACAAATTATTTAATATTCTATTAGATATCTATTGAATAGAACTATGATCCATTTCAGCGGAAAAAAATCATATTAATTTAAATAAGAAAGAAAATTCAAATTTGATCTTATTATTTAAATACTTGGATGATAAACAGGAGGAATCTCGTCAGAGTAATTCTCAGTAAATCTTCTGATGTATGTTAATGTGTGTAAGTTGAATTATCTTATAAAAACGAGTATCATTGATAATTAATCTCAAAAGTTTTGTCAATCATCTTAAATAATATGGTAGATTTTTATCGCTATCTAATTAATTTTATTTTCCTTTCATATTTTATTGATAATTTTATTTTGTACTAGCAAATGGTTTCGTGCTAAATTGATACAGAAGATTACTTCTCATTTCCAGCACCAGCCTTTAGATCTTTTCAAACTTACTCGAAGAGCATGAAGAGATTTGTGGAAGACCATCTATTTAAAAATGTATTTTATGTTATTATTGATGAGTTGAGAAAAAAAAAAACTCAAGGTTATATATATAGGATGTAATCTTCTAAAATCGAATTTTTTTTTTTTGAGATCTCTTAACTTTCATTGGTGAATAAAATATGGCACCATCACTTCAATCCTTAAAAAAGATTCGTTCATTAACTTTTTTTTTTTCAGGATTTAAAATTTTACGAACAACACTGAGTAGAGATGATGACAATTTCGCTTGTTTAAGTCAGGAATAAAAAAATGTGTTTCTGAATTTGATGTGTACAATTGAATATAGTAGTATAAAATAAGAATAGATATTAATATCGTCTCGATCAAATGACTAAGTACATACCGTATAATTGTCCAAAAAATAAAGATAAATTTATGAGAATTATAAAATTTTTTGAAATATCTATCCTCTCACCATACTAATTTTTGATTGAATAAAAATACTTTTCATAATTTATCTCTCATTGTAGTACGTACCTTTTGCTCCAAGAATAAATATTAATGAAATGAATGATTGATTCTTATGTCTATACTTTGTAGAAATTGTGTTAGTAAAATAAAAAAAAATGCATTTATATATTAATATCGCTCGCTTTACTTGCTCGTTCATCTCATCTGGTTCAATTGGCTTACTCATTTATCTGGCCATAAGTGCGAAGTATGTAATTATTATTATTATTATTTTATAATTTGATAGAGAGTCGATGGAGCGTCAGACTTTTTTTTTTTTTTTTGAATTTTTTTTTAAAAAATAATGAGTAAACAATTCCATTATTATGACAAATCAAAGATGAATAATATCATTATTGTGTACAATGAGTTTACAAGTAATTGATTCTTTGCGCAAGGCCAAACCCACTACATAGTAGAATTATTTGGAGAAATATGTATCCTGGGTGGGTCTTCGTTGTCATCGTCCTTTCGTAACATTTCCACCAGCTCATCAGGCATGTAACATAGATGGAGATCTTTCAGATGGGTGAGCAACTCAATGCCACGCGGTACCATCTTTAATTGATGAAGATGAGTCATATCTAGGTCATGTAAATTTGTCATGGCACCTTCCTCTATCACAATGTCATTTAAATTCTCCAATCTTCCCAAGTAAAGCCTTTTAAGATTAAGGAACCAACCTGCTCTGAAGTGAAGTTTTTGCCCGACAAATGCATCAGTGTGCAATACTAACTGCACTAGTTTAGGTAATTGGCCGAGTGAAGGAAGTGGATCTTCGATTAGCTGTGACGACCACAGCATCACATGTGTGAGCTCTGAACAAGAACAAATAAATCGAGGGAATATTCCTTCAAATAATCTTCCCCCCAAATCCAACTTCTGAAGAGGAGGAAGTGGAGAATTTAACATTTCAAAGTTGAGCTGTTCTTCTCCTTTCGCAGACAAGAGTAAACAGCGAAGCTTCCTCGTCTTAATCAATGAGGTGCAAAGCTGAGGACAATGGGCTTGTTGCACCTCCACAACTCCTAGTGATCGGAGCTCTTCCATGTCTCCCAATAGTTGTACAAGTTTCTCGGTTGCTTTAATTGAACGCAGAGTTTGTAGGTTCTTCCATTGCCATTCACCTTCAGCTCCCCCAAACTCAACATCAAATAGAGTCGCAGAGAGATATCTAAGGTGCTTCAATTGTGTCACACCATGTGGGAGCTTCTTTATCATGGAAGCACGGAGGTCAAGTGTTTGCAAATTCTGGAGCTTTTGGATGTTGTTGGGAAGTTGTTGCACTCGTGTTTCCCTCAAACCCAAATAGCGAAGGTTAAACAAGGCTGAAACTTTATTTGGTAGGTTGGAGATTGGAACTCCTTCCAACTCCAATATCCTCAACGTTTTGTAACTATTTAATACTGCACTTCGGACAGAACTAAAATTGGAAGTATAAAACATAAGCAAACAGCGAAGTCGTCGAAGGCTCTTCTTTAAATCAATGGATTCATCATTTGTTTGAATGGAAAGGCGATGAGTTTGATTGTCCAAAACTGATTGTGAACCATCAAGAATCATGCAAAATTTTGCCTTTCTAGATATTGCTAGGGTTACCTCTCTTACGACGTCATGCATTCTGAAAAACGTTGAACTCCGAGAATAATCTCTACGGACTACCTGAAGCATGGACCGATCCACGAGTTCAGCAAGATAGTCGTCAGCCTCCTCTTCCATTACTCTGTTACTGCTCCTTGCCTCCACGAATCCTTCAGCAATCAACAATCGGATTAGTTTCTTCCTTCTTATTAGATAATCTTCAGGGAAGATGCTACAAAATACAAAACAGTTCTTTAGATAGCAAGGCAAATCATTGAAGCTCAGGTTGAGAATATTTTTCACTTTATCTAGCGCAGGGTTGTTTTCAAACGCCCAATGAAGGTTATCATGGACTTTCTTCCATTCAATTTTACTCTTTTCCTTGAACGATAATAAACTGCCAATTGCTACAATAGCTAAAGGTGAACCTCGACACTTGTTCAAAATTCCAACAGTGTACTCCTCAAGCTCTTTTGGACAATCTTTATTGTCCTCTCTTCGGAATGCCTTCTTGCAAAACAAAATCCATGCATCTTTTTCATTCAGTTGTCGAAGCTCTAAGATATGTTCTTCGCGTGCCATCCTTGCTACTTCATGCATTCTAGTTGTAACAATGACTCTACTTCCATTGTTGCTATCAACAAAAACATGGCTTAATACGTCATTCCAGGAGTCTACACGCCAAACATCATCTAATACAATTATAAATCTCTTATGCTGCAAATTATCTCGGATGATGTCA
This sequence comes from Wurfbainia villosa, assembly GCA_025175895.1. NCBI lineage: Eukaryota > Viridiplantae > Streptophyta > Magnoliopsida > Zingiberales > Zingiberaceae > Wurfbainia > Wurfbainia villosa. The sequence continues at coordinate 486,133 of JAKLTH010000209.1, forward strand.
CATAACCTTAATAGAGGCATAGTAGTGATGTCATTTGGGACAGGCTCCATTTTTGACTTGAAGATTTCCTGAATTATTGTTCTTAGGAGTTCTTCCATACTATAATTTTGTGAGACTGTAACCCATGCCTGACAATCAAAGTGTTTCTTCACGGTATTATGGCGATAGACATTTGAGACGAGAGTAGTTTTTCCTTGGCCACCCATTCCCCATACTGCAATTGTCGTCCTCCCGCTCCAAGTATAAGCATCAGTGAGCCATGAAAGCAACTTGGATGTGTTCTCTTCTATCCCCACTAAATCATCTTCATCAATTAACAAGGGTAAATAAGCTCGATAATGATGCGTGTCTCTTTCTGAATTCTTCATTCTATCCGCGTTGCCACGAACTGTTAAACCATATCGATCTTTCCTGCTTGAAAGTTCAGAAAGAAGTCTCTCCATCTCTTCTAACCGAGAATCAATATTACGCCAAGCCTTAGCAAGGCTGCAACACAAATCTGACGGTGCCATGAGAAAACAATTCTTCCATGTCCTTTCCCGTTGCTTTTCAAGCAAATAGAGGTATTCATCGATGGCGTCTTCCATCTTGAACGCTACCTCATTGGCCTAATACACAATTCATGAAAAATTTGGTGTTTTATGGCACTGATCGTTTGATTGAATTTCTCAAAAAGCAAGCATAAGAAGCAAATTTGGTAGAAGAATGAGAACTCAGTTGAATGTATCGATCGAGGAATAAAAGTCTACAGGAAATCGTGTAACCTGTTTGATCCAAGCCTCGAGCGCTTTGTCAGCAGCAGCAGCAGTCGACCAATTGAATCCTTCGAGGAAGGGCCGCATCAATTCGAACTCGGCGGTGATTCGACCCGCGCGAGCGTCAATCTGGTTTAAAGGTGGAGTTGTGCAGTGCTGCAGCAGCTGAGAGCATCTGCTCTGCGCTTGATCGACTGCAATTCCGCCAAGCTTGTCGATCACGAAGGAGATGAACGCCGCCTCCATCGCACTCACTGCCCTCTTCCAGTCTTGTGATGGTTGCAGTTTGTGTTTTCCTTGTCTTGTTTCGTTGTTTTTATATAGCAGGATGCACAGTTGCTTGTTTGGCATCAATTTTTCAGAGAAAGATGAGAAAGATCTCTCTTCCTTCTCTTCTTAACCAAGAATCAATACCACACCGACTATAGCAAGATTGGAACTAAGATCTTCTGGTGCCGAGAGACAATTAATTCGGTTTGCCTTCCGACTAGAAAAAAGAAAGTATTCATCTATGAGAAAGATCTTTCTCCATCTCTTCTAACCAAGAATCAATACCAAACCAACCTTAGCAAGATTGGAACAAAGGTCTGATGGTGCCAAGAGACAATTCTTCCTCGTTGCCTTTCAACTAAATAAAGAAGGTGTTCGTTGATGAGAAAGATCTTTCTCCATCTCTTATAACCAAGAATCCATACCACACCAACCTTAGCAAGAGTGGAACAAAGTTCTGACGGATAAATAAGGTATTTATCGATGATGTTTTCTCTCTTGAAGGCAAGTTACTGTTCTCACATGTTATAATTCCTAAAAAAATTGATGTGTTATGACATCTATCATTTGATTGGAGTTCTAAAAAACAAACGATAAAAGAGTTAATTTTTCTGAGAAGAATGATAACTTAATTATTTTTGAATTATAAATTTCATCTTGTCCGCGAAATGCTTTTAGCTCACCTCTCGGAAGTTTATAAATTTCACTTGTAGTTAAGTATATCTCAAATTTCTATTTACTCTACGATCATAGAGGCGAAATTATTATTTTTTATTTCTTCCTTCTTCTTTGAGCAGCAACTTGTAGTAAAGTACCTCGAGCCTGAGCAATATTAATCCGATTGAGTGTTAGTCGATTTGGCAAAAGAAATTAGCTTTTGCATGTTTTGAGATAGAAACATGTTGAAAGTTTTACTTAAAAATTTTGGATAACAAATTAGGGAAGAACTTGCAAGATACCAATTATAAAAAGAAAATTTATAAAGTGCAAGTTGTATTATTTTAATACAACGAGTAAGTTTTAATAAAATAAAAAATATCACAGGATTGACACATCTTTTACCTATTTAATACGAAATGATCACATTTCTAGCAATTTAATATCTATTGAAACTCTTTAAATTTTTTAAATATTCATTAGAAATAACCTTCCTAATAACTCTCACTTTTTGAAAGTCTTAATCATTTAAATCTCATCAAGATCAACTATAAGGATACTTCTTTAATTTCTCCCTAACCTAATACCCAATTCATGAAAATTTGATATTTTATATAGCATTGATTGAATTTAAATAAAAAGATTTTCTCTTATTTTATTTACTTAAATAAACACTTCAAATCATATCAAAATATTTAATTAGAGCTTGATGAATTCATCTGTTGTATAATTATTTTTATGAGCTGCAATGAATGAATACGTAATTATGTTATTTAGAAATAATTCTTTTCTTAGTGGAAACATATATAATTAATTTTGTAATTTATAATTTGATACAGAAAAGTCAATGGAGTGTGAGACTATAATTTTTGTTTTTTTTTTAAAATCATGAGTAAACAATTCAATTATTATGACGAATCAGAAATGAATAATAATATCATTATTGTGTACAATCAGTTTACAATATATATAGATTCTTTACACAAGCCCAAACTAACTACGTAGTGAAAATATATATCCTTGGTGGGTCTTGGTTGTCATGGTCCTTTCTTAATTTTTCCACCAGCTCATTAGGCATGCCATGTAAATAGATATCTTCGAGATGGGTGAGAAACTCAATGCCAAGAGGGATCATCTTTAACTCTGGAAGATCAGACAGAGATAATTCATGTAAACTGTTCATGGCACCCTCCTCTATCACAATATTATTTAAATTCTTCAATCCTCGGAAGCGAAGCCTTTTAAGATGAAGGAACCAACCAGTTCTGAAGTGCAGCTTTTGCCCAACAAATGATTCAGCGTACAATTCTAACTTCACTAGTTTACGTAATTGAGCGAGTGAAGGAAGTGGATCTTCGAATAACTTTGTCCTCCCCAGTTTCAAACATGTGAGCTCTGCACAACGACAAATAAATCGAGGGAATTTTCCTTCAAATAATCTCCCCCATAAATCCAACCTCTGAAGCTGAGGAGGTGGAGAATTTAACATTTCAAAGTTGAGCTGTTCTAGTGTAGACAAGCTTAAACGATGAAGATTCCTCATCCCAGTCAATGAGGTGCAAAGCTGAGGACAATGGACTTGTTCCACCCACACAACTTCTAGTGATCGGAGCTCTTTCATGTCTCCCAATAACTGTACTAGTTTCTCGGTTGCTTTAATTGATCGCAGAGTTTGTAAGTTCTTCCACTGCCATTCACCTTCAAGAGTTGGAGCAGTTCCCCCAAACTCAACTTTAAAAGTCCCAAAGAGATGTCTAAGTTGCTTCAATTGTGTCGAGCCGCATGGGAGCATCACTATTTTGGAACGACGGAGGTCAAGTGTTTGCAAACTCTGGAGCTTTTGGATATTGTTGGGGAGCTTATTCACTGACGTTCTTCTCAACCCCAAATAGCGAAGGTTAAACAAGGCTGAAACTTTATTTGGTAAGTTAGAGATTGCAACTCCTTCCAGCTCTAACACCCTCAAAGTTTTGAAACTGTTTAAGACTGCCCTTCGGAAACAACTAAAATTGGAAGTAGGAAACAAAACCAAAGAGCGAAGTCGTGAAAGGCTCTTCTTTAAATCAATGGATTCATCATTTGTTTGAATGGAAAGGCGACGAGGTCGTTGATTGTCCAAAACTCGTTGTGAACCATCAAGAATCATGCAAAATTTTGCCTTTCTAGATATTGCTACTGTTACCTCTCTTACGACATCATGCATTCTGAAAAACTTCGGCCTCCCAAATTCATCTCTATCGAGCACCTGAAGCATGGACCGATCCACGAGTTCAATAAGATAGTCGTCAGCCTCCTCTTCCATTACACTGTTACTGCTCGTTGCCTCCACGAATCCTTCAGCGACCCACAATCGGATTAGTCTGTTCCTTCTTATTTGATAATCTTCAGGGAAGATGCTACAATATACAAAACAATTCTTTAGATAGTAAGGCAAATCATTGAAGCTTAAAAGAGACTTAATCAAATAAGCTTTGTCAAATTAGATAGGGTTAATTAAAAGAGATTTAATCGAGTAGGCTTTGTCAAATTAGATAGGATAATTTTTCTTATCTAATTTATTTATTTCAATTGATTTGGTCTTGTAACATATCTATAAATACCCTGTCTAGGTACAAAACAAAATATGAAAGATATCTTTTAATTCTTTCCCGACTCTTGTTATTTTAACATGGTATCAGAGCCAGCCCTTTCCCGTGCCTAGCTTTCGCTTCATCGCGCAACAAACATGAGCCGCATCTTCTTTCGCTTGATCGACATCAGCATCACCTAAGTTTCCCACAATTTCGTCGTCCCGGCATCACCTAAGAAGAAGCATTCCTGGTTTGGCCTCAGCACCGGCAGCTTCTTGCTGCGCAATTGCAAGTGGAGTCTGGAATTGCTGGATGCGTGGGCGCCCAGGAGTCTGGATTTGATTGTTCTTCCCTTCGCTGAGCACGCTTTCTTGCTTCAGGAGAGATTGTTCCTTGATATTGCCGCCGCTCCCAGTTTATTTATTGCCGCCGCTCCTTCCACCTCGAGGGAGCTGCTGTGGAACGACGATCCAGAGTCCAAGTCGCCAATTTCCAGCCCTAAAGCCGACTGAGCTCCTTCTCTCCTTGCGACCGCGCCCGTTTGCCGTACCGGCTGACTGCCCTCGAGGCGCCCCTGAGACTTCTTTATTAACAGAAATTTTTCTAGTTTGGTTATCTACAGTTAAAATCAGATGTCGGAATCTTCTTCATCCATGGAAACGAGTCAAACAGCGCAACTCTCCTCCTTACCTATAAACGCCATATCCTATCTTCCTATTAAACTTACAACAGATAATTATTTACTTTGGAAGATGCAGTTTCAATCGTTACTTCGTGCTCATGATCTATTTGGAATTGTAGATGGCAATTCTCCTAAACTTCAAGAAGACGATCCTAATTATACAACTTGGAGCAAGAAGGATCAATTAATTATGATGTGGATAATTTCTTCGCTTAGCGAGCCTATACTTCCTATTATTGTAGGGCTCGACACCTCTCAACAAATATGGGAAACTCTTGCTCGTACTTTTGCATCACATTCTCAAGCGCGAGTACTTCAACTTCGCATGCAATTACAATCGGTGCAACGAGGAGATAAATCGATCCATGAATATATTCAGTCAATCAAAACCATTACAAACAATCTAAGAGCAATTGGGCATCCAGTTTCTGAACCAGATTTGCTAATTCATGTTCTTGCCGGTTTAGGACCTCAATATGACAATTTTATTCCCAGTGTAACTACACGTATGGAGCAAGTGTCACTTGATGCTCTTCATGGCATGCTGACTTCTCATGAAATACTCTTACAATTACAATCTCGAGAGGATGTCGATTCTATTGTTCTCTCTGCGCATACAACCAGCACATCGAGATACAAGCGATCCATCAACAATACAATCAAGCGAAATCAAGGTGAAAGAAATACGGGGCGAGGCGAGGCGAGCGAGGGGCGAGGGGGCGAGGCGAGGCGATGTCAATTGTTTGGCAATGGTCACTTTGCACATCAATGTTATAAGCGATTTGATTCAAACTTTCTGGAGGATTTGCATCATCAAATCAACCTTCATCCTCAACTTCATCTCATCAGGGCATATTCTCTTGCAAGCAATTCTCATATAGTGACAAAGTCTTGACTTGAGGATGGCATCCAGTTAAGGGCAACTCATCATGTTACACCGGATTATGACATTCTCACAGAAGCCTCCCCCTATTATGGACCTGACATGGTACAAGTAGGCAACGGCTCAGGTTTGGAAATTGCTAACCTTGGAAACACAATTTTTCATTCATCTGGTCTAACCTTTCGCATCTGCGCACTCTTCATGTTCCTTGATCACTAAAATTTACTTTGATTCGTCGATTTGCTATTGACAATAATGTAGTTTTGAATTTCATCCTCATCATTGTCTTGTGAAGGATCCTGCAGCGAGAGCGACTCTACTCGAAGGAGAAATTAGAGATGGTCTTTATTACCTTCAACCCACATCCACCAAGGCCTTCATTGGAGAACGCGCATAAATCCTCGTGGCATGCACGACTTGGTCATCCATCTCTTCGTCTAGTTCAAGATATCATCAATAAGTTCAACTTACCAACTTCTTTGACGTCTCCTTCTTATTCTTGTGAAGCATGCATGAAAGCGAAGAGTCATAAATTACCTTTTTCTACTTCCTCTCATGTATCTAGGTTTCCTTTAGAATTAATTCACTCTGATGTGTGGGGACTGCTCTGATACATCGAATCGGGGTTTTCTTTATTATGTGATTTTTATTGATGATTTGAGAATTTACTTGGGTCTTTCACATGAAAGAAAATCGATCTTCTTGATATTTTTGTCGATTTCAAAGACATGTTGAGCGTTATTTTACAGTAAAATACTCTCTCCACTCCGATTGGGGTGGAGAATATCAAGCGCTTCATCGCTATCTCGACTCCTCGTATTCTTCATCGAGTATCATGTCCTCACACTCCGAACAAAATGGTTGTGAAAGGAAACATCATCATATAATTGAAAGCGCCTTAGCCCTCCTCGATCATGCATCGATTCCACTTAAATTTTGGGATGATCTTTGTTAAATCTGTGATTTATCTTATCAATCGTTTACCTACTCCATTGCTTTACCACAAATCTCCTATGGAAAAACTCTTTAATCAACCTCCTAACTTTAGGTTCTTACGTATCTTTGGTTCGCATGTTATCCAGTAGTTACGACCCTACTCTAAACACAAACTTAATCCTCGTTCCCAACAATGTGTTTTCCTTGGTTATAGTAATTTGCACCATGGGTATCGTTTACTATATGCAAGGACGCATATATATATCTCGGCATGTTATCTTTGATGAATCTATTTTTCCATTTTACATATCAGAAGCTCCATCCTCAGGAAATGGTGGTACCTTTATAATACCACCCAATATAACATCAAAGGTTCCACAGGTCATTTTTCCAACAAGACATGTTGAATCTACAAAAAGAGATGGAATCTTAGGTCCTGCTCCTGAGCTCTCTGGAAACTCTTCTATACCATTGGATTCATCCCAAGGATCTACTCCCACGAGAGATACGTGCGATGATGATATTAGAAGAGACAATAGTCAAGAACCTATTCAGTGTCCAATCTCCGAATCCTCGCCGATCAAAGATAATACACCTTCTAACTCTGGATCCTCAGATAATGTAAGTCCATTTACTTCATCATCCCCGACAAAGAGTGATTCAGAAGATGATGCACCTCGTCGCATACTCCCCTTGAGCGATATTTATGCACGATGTCCACCGAAGACAACCCAACATCCTCTTCCTCGTGCTCTCGTGATCTCCTCAAAATCTGTCGAGCCAACTTGTTTTTCTCAAGCAAACAAGGATTTAAATTGGCGTAATGCAATGGCTACAGAATTCGATGCGCTACTTCGCAATGGTACATGGAGTCTAGTTCCGCGCACTCCCTCCATGAATGTAGTGGGTTCTAAATGGATATTTCGCCTTAAACATCGAGCCGATGGTTCTCTTGAACGATACAAAGCGCGACTGGTTGCGAAAGGATTTAGTCAACAACCAGGTATTGACTTTAATGACACCTTTAGTCCAGTTATCAAAATCACAACTGTCCGATTATTATTATCAATAGCTGTGAGTTCGTACTGGCCTATTCGACAACTAGATGTTTCTAATGCATTTCTTCATGGTCATCTTGAGGAAACTATATTTATGGAGCAACCGTCTGGGTTTAGTCATCCACAATTTTCAACTCATGTGTGTCAACTCAAGAAATCTATATATGATCTTCGGCAAGCTCCTCGTGCATGGTTTCATCGCTTATCTAATTGGTTACAAGGACAAGGATTTTCTGGATCAAAAACTGACTCTTCTTTATTTTATAAATATAAGGATGGATCCATGATATTTTTCCTTATTTATGTGGATGACATCTTAATAACTGGAAATGATCAAAAGGGTATCACAACTTTATTAAGTCTTCTCGATCAAGAATTTCCTATTCGAGATTTGGGCAATGCACGTTTTTTTCTTGGCATTGAACTTCTACCACATGATGAAGGTTGTCTTCTCTCTCAAAGTAAATATATTGCTGGACTTCTTCAAAGAGCTAAGATGGATGGAGCACGCCCGATATCCACACCAATTGCTATATATACCAACACTGTACCCTCATCCTCACCTGCTATGTCTGATCCTCAGATTTATCGAAGTATTGTTGGTGCTTTACAGTATGTTACTATCACACGACCTGATATTACGTTTGCTGTAAATCGTGCTTGTCAGTTTATGCATACTCCAACAGAACAAAATTGGGAATGTGTGAAAAGAATTCTGCGTTATCTCAAAGGCACTATACTGCACGGTCTTCTTATATATCGTCATTCATCGCGAGATTTACACGCCTATAGTGATGTTGATTGGGCAAGTTCTCCTGAAGATAGGCGCTCTACCAGTGGATATGCAATATTTCTTGGACGAAATCTTATCTCATGGAATTCGAAAAAGCAACCCACGGTTTCTCGCTCAAGTACTGAGGCTGAATATAAAGCTATAGCCAATGCAACATCTGAGATTATTTGGCTTCAGTCACTTCTTTCTGAATTACATCTTGTGTCAAATACCACACCGAAAATTTGGTGTGACAATATTGGAGCAACATATCTTACGGCAAATCCGATCTTTCATGCTCGTACAAAACACGTGGAAATTGATTTTCATTTTGTTCGGGAGCGAGTTGCAACCAAACAATTAGCTGTCTCCTATATTTCTGCAGAAGATCAAGTCGCTGATATCTTTACCAAGCCATTATCCAGACATCGTTTCAATAAGTTGGCAGTCAAACTCAACGTGAAAGATCTCCCGTTGAATTTGCAGGGGGATAAAAGAGACTTAATCAAATAAGCTTTGTCAAATGAGATAGGGTTAATTAAAAGAGATTTAATCGAGTAGGCTTTGTCAAATTAGATAGGATAACTTTTCTTATCTAATTTATTTATTTCAATTGATTTGGTCTTGTAACATATCTATAAATACCCTGTCTATGTACAAAACAAGATATGAAAGATATCTTTTAATTCTTTCCCGACTCTTGTTATTTTAACATGGAAGCTCAGGTTGAGAATATTCTTCACTTTATCTAGCGCAGGGTTGTTTACGAACTCCCACTGAAGGCGATCATGGACTTTCTTCCATTCAGTTTCACTCTTTTCCTTGAACGATAATAAACTGCCAATTGATACAATAGCTAACGGCGAGCCTTTACACTTGTTCAAAATCCCACCAGTGTAATACTCGAGCTCTTTTGGACATTCTTTATTGTTCTCTCTTCTGAATGCGTTCTTGCAAAACAAAATCCTTGCATCTTTTCCATTCAGTTGTTGAAGTTCTAAGATATGTTCTTCTCGTGCTATCCTTGCTACTTCATGCATTCTAGTTGTAACAATGACTCTACTTCCATTGTCGCTATCAACAAAAACACGACTTAGTATATCTTTCCACAAGTCTGCACGCCAAACATCATCTAATACAATTATATATCTCTTTCGCTGCAAACTATCTCGGATAATGTCACATAACCTTAATAGTGGCATAATAGCGATATCATTTGGGACAGGCTCCATTTTTTACTTGAAGATTTCCTGGATCATAGTTCTTAGGAGTTCTTCCACACTATAAGTTTGTGAGACTGTAACCCATACCTGACAATCAAAGTGACTCTTCACGGCATTTTGGCGATAGACATTTGAGACGAGAGTAGTTTTTCCTTGGCCACCCATTCCCCATACTGCAATTGTCGTCATCCCGCTCCAAGTATCAGCATCAGTGAGCCATGAAAGTAACTCAGATTTGTTCTCTTTTATCCCGACTAAATCATCTTCATCAATTAACATGGGTAAATAAGCTCGATAATGATGTGCATCTCTTTCTGAATTCTTCACTCTATCCTCGTTGCCACTTAACGTTAAACCATATCGATCTTTCCTGCTTGAAAGTTCAGAAAGAAGTCTCTCCATCTCTTCTAACCGAGAATCAATATCACGCCAAGCCTTAGCTAGACTACAACAAAGATCTGACGGTGCCATGAGACAGCAATTCTTCCATGTCCTTTCCCGTTGCCTTCCTAGCAGATAGAGGTATTCATCGATGGCGTCTTCCATCTTGAACGCTACCTCCCTGGCCTAATACATGTACAATTCATGAAAAATTTGGTGTATTATTGCACCAATCGTTTGATTGAATTTCTCAAAAAACAAGTATAAGAAACAAATTTCGTAGAAGAACGAGAACTCAGTTGAATGTATCGAGGACAAGTATAAAAGTCTACAGAAAATCGTATCACCTGTTCGATCCAAGCCTCGAGCGCTTGGTTAGCAGCAGCAGCAGTACTCGACCAATTTGAGCCTTCGAGGAAAGGCCGCATCAATTCGAACTCGGCGGTGATTCGACCCGCGCGAGCGTGAATCTGGTCTAATGGTGGAGCTGTGCAGTGCAGCAATAGCTGAGAGCATGTGCTCTTCGCTTGATCGACTGCGATTCCGCCGAGCTTGTTGATCACGAAGGAGATGAACGCCGCCTCCATATCTAGAGCTGTCTACCTTTGCCTTTGCCAATCTCAACTCTAACCGGTGTTTTGATAGTTGCACTTTAGCTGCAATACGAGCATTGGAGCTAGAATAACCGAATAAATAATTATTTTAATACGACGAGTCAGCTCAAATAAAATAAAAAATCAACTTGTATTCTTTTATTTATTCAAGTTGTATTACTTTATTTAGTCTATGTCATATTATTTTAATACGACGAGCCGGGCTCAAATAAAATAAAAAGTCAAGTTATATTATTTTATTTAGTCCAAGTTGTATTATTTTAATACAATGAGCCGGCTCAAATTAAAAAAAAAAAAAGAAGTCAAGTTGTATTATTTTAATAGTTTAAATAAAATGAAAATTCAAGTTGAATTATTTTATATTGTTCATGCACAAAAGAAAAAAATAATCTATGAGAACAACATTATATTTGAATAATTAATTTTGATTATGCCAGCCAATTATGTTAAAATTGGGTCGAATTTTATTTTCATAATATGACAGTAGATTTAGAATAATACTATTTTCAAATATGATGATTGATCTTTTGGCTACTCTTTTTCAATTTGAATCTTCTAATATGTTTATCTTTATCTAAATATGATTTTCTATCTTTAATTTTTCATAGATAGTATGCTTTTTTAATTCTTTTTTTTTTTTTTGTTCCGGTGAATATGTGGTTTTCTCAATACAATTCTATATTGGTGTGGGATGTATATTTGACTATAAAATTTATATTATTGATTTTTTTTAGTTATTTTTATATTTGTTTGTATGTACATTTTTTTTAAGTTTCCTAACTAGGTGTTATATTATTATTCCTATATTATCATATGTACGAAATAAATTTATGTCAGTCATGCAAGGATTTATGTATTTTTTTTTTAAATCTCCTGATAATTTATTAAATAATTGTTTTCCTAATTTTGGATTGCAATAATTTACTAAGAAGTTGTTATAAAATGATTTGATATAGTTTCAATTTAGCAATTGAAGCTGCTAAGTATCTCTTCTTTTTTTTTTCTTTTTTTTTTTTGTATAATCACGTGTTAACATCCTTGGTTATGAGTAGTAGAAATTTAAAATTTGACCCATAAAGTGCGAATAAGTAAGAGGAGGGATTAAAAGCATCATAATTTGTATAAAATTTTAAATATGTATTTTTAATATATTTGTGACTGATAAATTTTAAAATATGTCATGAGTTATACATAAACCAAAAAAGATGATTTAATGAAATGGATAGGCATATAATTAAAGAACTAAATGAAAAGATTTATGTCAACTTTTGTAGCTCAAAGGTTCCAATCAAGAGTGCGACTTGGACTATGATTTATTTCTTATAGCCATGGCTTCACCTTTCAAGTGTGACAAGGATTGTAAATATATTTCTCTTTTATTTGTTCTTTAGCATTTTGCTCGACTGTTAAAAAATATATAATATTATCAATGACAATATTATCAAAGTGATGAGTCATCATATTTCGTCATAGCTGGATAAAATATTATATATTATTTCAATTAAAATATGCCAACTTTATTTTCTTAAAGTATTCTTGATTTGAAGTATTAATCAATCTATAAATATATATTATATATAGTACTTGCAATATAGAGATGGCTAGCAAAGAACGCAATAATATATATATATATAATCTTGAGCGTATGTGCATCCATGTGCAATGGACAGTGATAGAAAATATATGGTATTTTTTCATCATGATCTATTGTTATTGCGGTTGTCGTTCCGTTGGATTTTAATTGGATTTTGATTGAAATTCGATTGCAGTTTGATCGGATTTGATGTCTAATCAAAATTAGATTGCGGTTCGATCGGAGAGACATCAATGATAATTCTGACTGATTCAAAAGTTGAATTATAGTGCGAATGATGATTGATCGTGAAAAATTTAATTGAAATCACAAAAAAAATATATATATATTTCTTATTTATTGTATTTCTCTATACAATAGACTATATTAAGACGATGTCATGCACTAGTCGCACACACTGATAGAATAAAAACTATTGAAGATTATTTTTATACTATCTCTACTCTACCATAAAAAAATCTTATTTATCTTTTTATTTAATTTGAATTTTTAAAAACGTAAATACTATTTAATGATTTGATTAAAAAGGAATAAAAATTATATCTCAGAGAACTTGGAAGGAATTAAAAGATTTTAGATAGATAATTAAAATAAATTTTTATTTTTTTCACATTTATACAATTTTTTAAAAAAATAAAATATAAATAATAATTTTTTGACTTTTCTCTTAGACAATTAATTTTTATACTTAGAGATGGGTTCATCCTTCTTATCTTTAGAGTAAAATAGTGATTAACACGCGATGATTGCCAGTAAATTCTTCAAAAAAAAACAACATACGATCAAAAATCCGCTAATTTAGAGATCATTTATGAGTAATTCACAAGCGATACAAAGAAGTTAATATTTTTTTTTTTATATTTAAATTTTTTTGGACCTATTTGAGTTGGGCCTAGTTAAAGATCAATGCAATTTGAAGCCCATTAGCTCCCATGAAATCCATCATTTCAAGAATTAATAAATTTAGTTTATTAATATCCATAGAGAACTTATGAATGAATTTATTCAATAATTCATCTAAATAATTATTAATAATATAAATTTTTAAGGAACAATGTTATAATCAGTCAATAAAATTATAGTAAATTAATTTAATAAAAAAAAAACCTAACGATCGGTATGCATCAATCCATCCTCACAGGGATGACATGATGGTTAAGACATGATGGAGCTTACGGATAAGATAAGAATCGATTTCGAAGGAGGTATAAAGTCCCTCCTGGATTCATATGATTCTCATGTGTCTTAGCCACCGCATCAAGGCTTATAGTACCCTTCGTGATTTACCTCTCTCACAGTCGTTGTGAGACAGACCGATGATGACCGTTAGGTTGATGAATTCCAACCTTCTACAAATATGCATCAATCTAAATGAAAATCAGAAGCAGAAAGAATATTTCGCTAAATTTATGGGTAAAATTGTTTTTCTAGTGCGGTATGCATTCTAATTATCAAAAAGAATACAAAACAAATTCTAACAAAAAATTTAAACTCATCGAGTCTTATGATTAACGAATAAAACCAAAAAAATACGATGACACATAAATAAAACTGAATCTAATTATAACGGAAATGTTATTGCATTGTCATCTTTGTGAAATCCCAAGATCACATAGAAAACTCGAACCGATGTTCCTCGTTCGGTTCACAATATACATAGAAACAAAGAAAGTTATCAAACTGTAATCACAAATGTAAGAATGATATTAGTATCGTTTGTTTCCAGTAATGAAATAAATGATTAATTGATTCTTATGTCTATACTTTGTAGAAATTGTGTTAGTAAAATAAGAAAATATATTTCCAATGCTGAATATACATTATTAATAATATCGCTCACTTTACTTGGCACGTTCATCTCGCGTGGTTCAGCTGGCTTGCCCATCATGTTTGGCCATGGCATCAATGACTCCCAGCTTTGGTGGCTGCAGACTATTGGCGCTGGCACTGACATGGCCATAGAGAGTCAATGGAGAAAATCAGGAGTAAACAATTCAATTATTATGAACAATCAGAGATTAATAATATCATTATTGTGTACAATGACTTTACCAGTTGATTCTTTACGCAAGGCCAAACCCACTATATAGTAGAAATTTTTGGAAGAATATGTATCCTGGGTGGGTCTTCGTTGTCATCGTCCTTTCTTAACTTTTCCACCAGCTCATCAGGCATGAAATGTAGATAGAGATCTTTGAGATGGGTGAGAAACTCAATGCCACGCGGGACCATCTTTAATTGATGAAGACGAAACATAAATAGTTCATGTAAATTTGTCATGGCACCTTCCTCTATCACAATGTCATTTAAATTCTCCAAATGTCCCAAGTAAAGGCTTTTAAGATCAAGGAACCAACCCGTTCTGAAGTGCAGTTTTTGCCCAACAAATGCATGAGTGTACAATTCTAACTCCACTAGTTTAGGTAATTGGCCGAGTGAAGGAAGTGGATCTTCGATTAACTGTGTCCAAGACAGTATCACATGTGTGAGCTCGGAACAAGAACAAATAAATCGAGGGAATATTCCTTCATATAATCTACCGTCCAACTTCAACTTCTGAAGCGGAGGAAGTGGAGAATTTAACATTTTAAAGTTGAGCTGTTCTTCTCCTTTCGCAGACAAGCGTAAACAGCGAAGCTTCCTCATCTTAATCAATGAGGCGCAAAGCTGAGGACACTGGGCTTGTTTCACCCCCAAAAGTTGTAGTGATCGGAGCTCTTTCATGTCTCCCAATAGCTGTACAAGTTTCTCGGTTGCTTGAATTGATTGCAGAGTTTGTAGGTTCTTCCACTGCCATTCACCTTCAGCTCCCCCAAACTCATCATCAAATGGAGTCGCAAAGAGATGTCTAAGTTGCTTCAATTGTGTCAAACCATGTGGGAGCTTCATTATCATGGAACGACGGATGTCAAGTGTTTGCAAATTCTGGAGCTTTTGGAAATTGTTGGGAAGTTGTTCCACTCGTGTTTCCCTCAAACCCAAATAGCGAAGGTTAAACAAGGCTGAAACTTTATTTGGTAAGTTGGAGATTGGAACTCCTTCCAGCACCAATATCCTCAACGTTTTGTAACTATTTAAGACTGCACTTCGAATAGAACTCAAATTGGAAGTAGAAAACATAAGCAAAGAGCGAAGTCGTGCAAGGCTCTTCTTTAAATCAATGGATTCATCATTTGTTTGAATGGAAAGGCAACGAGTTTGATTGTCCAAAACTGATTGTGAACCATCAAGAATCATGCAAAATTTTGCCTTTCTAGATATTGCAAGGGTTACCTCTCTTACGACATCATGCATTCTGAAATAGTTCCGCCTCTTAAATTCATTTCTGACAACCACCTGAAGCATGGACCGATCCACAAGTTCAGCAAGATAGTCGTCAGCCTCCTCTTCCATTACTCTATTACTGCTCCTTGCCTCCACGAATCCTTCAGCAACCCACAATCGGATTAGTTTCTTCCTTTGTATTGGATAATCTTCAGGGAAGATGCTACAATATACAAAACAATTCCTTAGATTGCAAGGCAAATCATTGAAGCTCAGGTTGAGAATATTCTTCACTTTATCTAGGTTAGGGTTGTTTTCAAATTCCCAACGAAGGTGATCATGGACTTTCTTCCATTCAGCTTTACTCTTTTCCTTAAACGATAATAAACTGCCAATTGCTACAATAGCTAACGGTGAGCCTTGACACTTGTTCAAAAACCCAACAGTGTAATCCTCGAGCTCTTTTGGACAATCTTTATTGTTCTCTCTTCGGAATGCGTGCTTGCAAAACAAAATCCTTGCATCTTTTTCATTCAGTCCTTGAAGCTCTAAGATATGTTCTTCTCGTGCTATCCTTGCTACTTCATGCATTCTAGTTGTAACAATGAGTCTACTTCCATTGTTGCCATTAACAAAAACACGCCTTAATATATCATTCCACAAGTCTACACGCCAGACATCATCTAATATAATTATATATCTCTTTTGCTGCAAACTATCTCGGATAATCTCACATAACCTTGGTAGTGGCATAATAGTGATATCCTTTGGGGCAGGCTCCATTTTTGACTTGAAGATTTCCTGGATCATAGTTCTTAGGAGTTCTTCCACACTATAATTTTGTGAGACTGTAACCCATACCTGATAATCAAAGTGACTCTTCACGGCATTATGGCGATAGACATTTGAGACGAGAGTAGTTTTTCCTTGGCCACCCATTCCCCATACTGCAATTGTCATCATCCCGCTGCAGGTATTAGCATCAGTCAGCCATGAAACCATTTTAGATTTGTTCTCTTCTATCCCCACTAAATCATCTTCATCAATTAACATGGGTACATAAGCTCGATAATGATGCGTGTCTCTTTCTGAATTCTTCACTCTATCCGCGTTGCCACTGACTGTTAAACCATATCGATCTTTCCTGCTTGAAAGTTCAGAAAGAAGTCTCTCCATCTCTTCTAACCGAGAATCAATATTACGCCAAGCCTTAGCAAGGCTGCAACAAAAATCTGACGGTGCCATGAGACAACAATTCTTCCATGTCCTTTCCCGTTGCTTTTCAAGCAAATAGAGGTATTCATCGATGGCGTCTTCCATCTTGAACGCTACCTCATTGGCCTAATACACAATTAATGAAAAATTTGGTGTTTTATGGCACCAATCGTTTGATTGAATTCCTCAAAAAAAAAAAAAACAAGTATAAGAAACAAATTTGGTAGATGAATGATAACTCAGTTGAATGTATCGATCGAGGAATAAAAGTCTACAGGAAATCGTGTCACCTGTTTGATCCAAGCCTCGAGCGCTTTGTCAGCGGCAGCAGCAGTCGACCAATTGAAGCCTTCGAGGAAGGGCCGCATCAATTCGAACTCGGCGGTGATTCGACCCGCGCGAGCGTGAATCTGGTCTAAAGGTGGAGCTGTGCAATGCTGCAGTAGCTGAGAGCATGTGCCCTGCGCTTGATCGACTGCTATTCCGCCGAGCTTATTGATCACGAAGGAGATGAACGCCGCCTCCATATCTAGAGCTGACTGCCTTTGCCTTTGCTTGCCAATCTCAGCACTAACCGGTGTTTTGATCGTGGCAGTTTAGATAAGAGCAGCATTGGAGCTAAATAAGTAAATAAATAAATTATTTTAATACGACCAGACGATTCAAATAAAATAAAAAGTAAACTGTATTTTTTAAAAAAATTGGCCGTATCGGAATTATCGATCGGATTAATATGTGAGAGTCACCGTGGACATTTGAATATCTCATCAGTAATTAAATCAGATAAGTTTGAAATTTAAATAATTTTCAGAAAAGTGTTTATAATTTTTTTATAGTTGAATTCGGATTTCGCAGTCGTGTCATCTATAAACAATGGTCCAATGATAAAATCATATTCTGTCCATCGAAAAAACTTCTGAATCTCAGAACCATCCAAATAATTTTTTTTAAATTTATCATCGAATGATAAATAATCGAATTATATTTTCATGTGAGATATTTTTCCGTTTTGCGTTTCCATCGTGCCCTAGGGACAAGCAAGCTGTATTCTTTTATTTAGTCCAAGTTGTATTAATTTTTTAGTCCAAGTTGTATTATTTTAATACAACGAGCCGGGTCAAATAAAATAAAGTCAAGTTGTATTTTTTTTATTTAGTCCAAATTGTATTATTTTAATACAACGAATCAGTTTAAATAAAAAAAAAATCAAATTGACTTATTTTATCTTGTTCGCGCAAAAAGACAAAATCAATGAGAAAAAAACATTATATTTGAATAATTAATTTTTATTAGGCCAGCTAATTAAGTTAAAACTAGACCGACTTTTATTTTCATAATATGACAGTATATATATAAATCAAAATATATCAGTTTTTATTTGACCAAATCAAACGAGTAAATTTAACTTATTTGTTTTCTTTCCTTCAAAGTAAACTCATTGAGGACACATTCAAATTATTACTAAATTATATAACTAAATCGGTCCAGCAAAAGGACAGCTCCATGGAGATGTTATCGTCACAAGTTTAATTAGTTAATATTTGATGGAATTATGGTTGCTTTATTCTCCTAGCATTTCAAGTTATTAGTAACTAAAATCAGTACTATAACTTATATATCTTCATGGAATAATTAGTGTAATTATTTACTATGATTTAGCAAGTTGATCTAAATATAAAAAAAAATGATAAATATTTAACAATTGTTGTCTTTAATTAAAATAGGAAATAGCTACGAAATCCCTCTTTAACAATATTAAAATAAATATGACAATGATGACCACTTAAGAATATATACATCATAAAATACATTAAATAAGAAAAGGACAACCACTTAAAATATGTCATGAAATACGTATAATCAAGAAGAAAATTTAATGAAATATTGGGTAGGCATAAATAATTTAAGAGCTAAATGAAAAGATTTACATCAACTTTTGGACTATGAATTATTTCTGGCTTCACCTTTCAATTGTTCAGGTACTTTTAAGTGTGACAAGGCTTGTAATATATCTTCTCGCCTTCTCTCTTTTATTTCTTCTTTAGCATTTGGCTCGACTGTTACAAAAGATATTTTATTATCGATGATAATATTATCAAAGTTATGGGTCGTCATATTTTTATTATGGCCATGTGCACTGTTTAATTAATGTGTCATATTTTTATTATGCCCATGATAATATTTCTTATTAGTCAATCTATAAATATATATTATATACAGCACTAGCTTGCAATCTGGAGATTGCCAACTAAAGAATACATCAATTTCAAATATTTATAATGTTTTCTCTTATGTAACATAAATATTATAGTTAATTATGATAGGTTTGTTTGGACAAACTTCATTTGATGCACAACACTAACGCTCATTTTTAACATATATAATACAATAACTTTATAAATATTTTCTTTCACATTTTAATTTACTCTTAATGCGCGGAGGGGAATATGGAAACTTGATCAATAATATGTACAGATCACTATAGAATATTAACTTCGACCCGAGGCCAAATTCACATTGGAAACTTGATCAATAATATGGAAACTTGATCAATAATATGAAATATCACTCTGACTCTCTTCTAACTTCCTTTTATCTACAAAAACAAGAATAAGTCGTCGTGATTGATCAGTTTGGAAGAATAATATAGTTTGTCCTTCGACCGAAAAGAATTCACACGTAAAAAAATAATCTATCCGTTAATCCACAATACCATCGATCTGATAAATAATTATGTCTTCAATCTGCCACATTAACCCGTTAAGAAAAGTAATTAATATGTCGCCTCAGTGCAAAGAAAATCCAGTCTATTCAATGATCTCAGACCCAGATCAACTCTTCTTTTTTATACATAAACTTCATGCATAAACTCTCTATTTTAATTTCATACTTAATCGTTAATAACTCATGCAATATGTCTAATTTTGTCCGTCATCTTCGTCCTTTCTTAATTTTCCCGATAGCTCATAAGCAATGTCATATATAAAGTGACTTTGGAGATGGATGAGAAACTCTATTCCACGAGGAACCATTTTAATTAATTCTACAAGGCTAACCATAACTAGTTCATGTAAACTTACCATGGCAGCTAGCTAATTCCTCTATTATTTAAACTCTTCGATTCTCCAACTTCTGATGGAGGAGGTGGAGAATTTAACATTTGAAAGTCGAGCTGTTTTTTTTTCCGCTTTAATTTTTCACACGAGCATAACAAATGAAGGTTGCTCATATTAGTTAATGAGGTGCAAAGCTGAGGACAATGGGCTCGTTGCACCTTCATAACTCCTAACGATCGGAGTTCTTTCATGTCTCCCAATCGTCGTATAGTACGAGGTTTTAATTTGTTTGCACGAACAAATTTCAGAGTTTGTAGGCTCTTCCACTTCCTCGCCCCTTCAAGAGTTGGAAGACACAGTCAACTGCAGCTCCTCCTCCTTCAAATTCAATATCAATTTCAGTCACAAAGAGGTGTCGAAGTTGCTTCAATTGTGTCACACCATGTGGGAACTTCACTATATATATTGGAATAACGGAGGTCGAGCGTTTGCAAATTCTGGAACTTTTGGATGTTGTTGGGAAGCTCTTCCACTTTCGTTCTGTGAAGGTTAAACAAGGCTGAAACTTCATTTGGTAAGTTGAGATTGGAACTCTTTTCAGCTCCAGCAGTCACCCTCAACACTTTGAAACTGATTAACAAGAGTACTGTTCTCAAGGAACCCGAACTAAAATTGGAAATAGAAAACAAAACCAAAGAGCGAAATGGTGAAACGCTCGATCAGGCTCGTATTTAAATGTAGAGATTTATCATTTGTTTGAATTGGAAAAGCGACGAGTTTGATCGTCCAAAACTGATTGTGAACCATCAAGAATTATATGAAATTTTGCCCTTCTAGCTGGATATTGCTAGTGTTGCCTCTCGCACAGCATCATGCATTGGGAAAGCCTTCGGCCTCCAAAACTCATTTCTCTCAAACACCTGAAGCAAGACAGTCTTCAGCCTCCTCTAGCTTGTTACTGCTCACCTCTACAAATCCTTCAGCTACCCACAATCGGATTAGTTTCTTCGATCTTAGTCGTCCATGGCTGCTCCATTCGCTCGATTACAAAATGCAAATCCTGGCCTTACTACGAAGGGCCTCAACCGTTCGATCTGAATGGGATATGATTCCTACCATTGATGATTACTCTTCATTAAGTAGCCATTAATTAATGATCGAGATCAAAGAATCTGTCCATAGTAAATCCTACAAACACCCCTTCATCTTTAGTTTTACTTTTAGTTGTGTTGTAGATTTCGATGCGATTAAATCCTATGTATAAATTTTTTAAGAATTCATATGATTTGCAAGAATTTGGATATTAGAATAATCGATGATGAGAACCATGCCCATACTACAATTGTCCTCGTCTGTCAGCTAGTATTAGCATCAGTCAACCATGGGAGCATCTCGACAACCAAACGCACACGACAACACCATTTGAGAGATGAGGAGCATGCTTCATCACATAGCACACTCTAAACACAATCTACATAAGATTTTGAAAAAGAAGCACAACTCTGTAGTGAAATAAATACGTGGATCATTTTTCCTCTGTGAGGTGAAGTTTAGATATCAGCAGACAGTTATATTCGACAAACAATTTAAGTTTCCTTTCGTATGTTACTGATAATTTTCTTTTCCTACCAGCAAATGGTTTGGTGTTAAACTGATGCAGAAAATTACCTTCTAAATGATCAGATCTCCCATGCAGAACGCAGTACCTTTCAAAATTACTCGAAGAGCTTGAAGGGACTTGTGGTAAAAGAAAATAGAAATAGAATCATAATAGAACTGTGGTCTGGGTGAGTTATGGTCGCCTTGAAATTTTGTAATGTTCTTGTCGCCCCCTAATCCTACGAAAGATTCGTCCGCGATTAATCTTTTCAATATATATATATATATATATATATAGAAAGATCTCTCTACCTAATTCACTAATCGAGAATCAATAGCAAAGATTTGATGGTGCCACGAGATGACAATTCTTCCATGTTATTTTCTGTTACCTTTCGATTATGTTAATTGAATCATAAATTATCATATCTCACGGTAGATGATATTGAGATTGTCGGATTGCAATCTTCAATCTCTCGCTCGCAATCGAGATGATAGTCACTTGAAATGAATTCATTATCCCCGTAGTATTACAACGCCACAATCTAAGTTCGATGATTGTGACGAGAGATGGAAACTCTTTAAGATGAACTTCTCTTCACTTGCACAGATCACAGTTATTGCTTAACGAACACTTACAATTTCTTCTCGTACACATACTCTCGCGTATTGCATCATCCTTTCCATACATCTTCGTAAGAAAAATATACAAGGGAGGAGAGAAGAAGATGGGATCTCCTGCCCCTACATGAGCATAACTAACCAACAGATCAGATAAAGGCCGGCATTTATCGGTGATGTCTTTTATTTCAAAGGTAGCCATCTCCCAGACCTGATGCACAATTCATGAAAATTTGGTATTTTATGGCACTGCAGATCGTTTGATTGAACTCCAATAAAAAGATTTTCTCTTATTTTATTTACTTAAATAACTAAATATATAAATACATAGAAAAAAACTCAATGGAGTGTAAGACTATTTTTTTTTTTAAAAAAAATCATGAGTAAACAATTCAATTATTTTGACCAATCAGAGACGAAGAATAATGTCATTATTATGTACAATCAATTTACAAGTAGATTCCTTGCACAAGGCCAAACCAACTACATAATAATTTTTGGAATACGTATCCTTGGAGGGTCTTCGTTGTCATCGTCAATTCTCAACTTTTCCACCAACTTATCAGGCATTCGACGTAGATAGATACGTTGGAGATGGGTGAGAAACTCAATGCCACGAGGGACCATCTTTAATTCCTTAAGGTCAACCATAGATAGTTCATGTAAACTTATCATGGCACCTTATAATTAGCTTCCTCAATCTAAATGCTGTTTAAATTCATCAATCCTCCCAACTAAAGACTTTTAAGATTAAGGAACCAACCTGTTCTGAAGTGCAGTTTTTGCCCGTCAAATGCATCGATCAGAAATTTCAACTCCACTAGTTTAGGTAATTGGCCGAGTGAAGGAAGTGGATCTTCGATTAACTTTGTCATCAACAGTTCCACACGTGTGAGCTCTGCACAAGAACAAATAAATCGAGGGAATTTTCCTTCAAATAAACTCGATCCCCCACCAATCCAACTTCTGAAACAGAGGAAGTGGAGAATTTAACGTTTCAAAGTCGAGTTGTTCTTGATCACTTTTTGCAAACAAGCATAAACGCCGGCGAAGCTTCCTCATCTTAGTCAATGAGGTGCAAATCTGACCACAATGGGCTTGTTCCACCCCCATAATTTCTAGTGATCGGAGCTCTTTCATGTCTCCTAATAGCTGCACAAGTTTCTCGGTTGCTTCAATTGATCGCAAAGTTTGTAGGGTCTTCCACTGCCATTCACCTTCAAGAGTTGGAACACCTTCCCCAAACTCAACGTCAATTCGAGTCGCAAAGAGATGTCTAAGTTGCTTCAATTGTGTCGCACCATGTGGGAGCTTCTTTATCATGGAATCACAGAGGTCAAGTGTCTGCAAATTCTGGAGCTTTTGGATACTGTTGGGAAGCTCATTCACTAACGTTTTCCTCGAACCCAAATATCGGAGGTTAAGCAAGGCTGAAACTTTATTTGGTAGGTTTCGAGACTTTATTGGGAATACAATCAAAGTGCACATTGATAAACTATAGAAAATATCATATATTTATAAGATGAATGTTGTCCGTCGAGACATGGATGATGAAGTATACGGTGGTAAACGTAGCAAAGGACTAATGACTCGGACGGAAGGAATGGCTGATGCGAAGGGAATGCCGAGGTGACGGGGCCGAGGTGTCTACCAGGAGTTGTGCCAAATGACACAAGGCAGCCGAGTAGAGTATCCTACAAGACAGACGCTGTTAAGGGTGCCGAGAGAGATCTCGACAATGCCCCTCCGACGCTCAAGGCAGGAATCAGTAGAAAAGGTAGTGGAAACAGTGAAGAAAGTTATTGAGAGCACGAACTCCTTTTCTCCTCCTCCAGGAGGGTTATATATAAAAGAGAATCATCCTGTCAAATAATACGGTCAGAATGAACAGTATGACTTCATGATGTGTTTAGACCTGCTCTAAAAAATAATAGGGGTCATTACCCTCATAAATGTCGCAGGCTCATGAGCTATAATTAATACTTATCGTGTGATTGATGGGAGACAACTCCTTATTAATATGGTGAACATGCCTTTGGAAGCTAATATGAGCATCTGTTCCCTGGTCGGAGAGAAGTGTTGACAAGGATTGCCTTGTGAACCATATGAACAGGGATATCCACCACGTTACTTGACTAGGTAAGACAGAGCATACTTTGAGAAGTCATACATCCAAGATAGTGTGCAACTGTTGAGATTCAGGATAATAGCCGAGACGCGAGACGTCTGGAACATGGTACGGTCGAGACGCAGGGCGTCTGGAACGTGATACGACTGAGACGCGGGGCATCTGTAATATGATACGGTCGAGATGCAGGGCATCTAGAACATGATACGATCGAGACACGGGGCGTCTGGAATATAATATGGTTGAGACGCGGGACATCTGAAATATAATACGACCAAGATGACCTCCTCATACAACTCGGATGTACCGAATTACCGGATCTCCTTGCTTCCGCAGAACCGTGACATGACTTGGAGTCTTGGTTGTCGTTTGATACGCGACTAGTTCTTAATTTGGTTAGTTCTTTCCGGTATCAATAAAAAAATATCTCTATTGGTATAAATTTTTTTGGATATAGCTTAACAATAAAATGATGAGGGCCCCAAAATAGACAATATCATGTCATTGTATCTACAATTGATATCAGAGTCATGATTCATGTCAAGTTATACACCTTGAGCGAAAAAAGTGGAGCTCACATATCCGATCAAGAGAATCAAATACTAGACAAGAAGTCTAGTTAGGTCAGAAGGACCGAACAACTGATAGGAAATCCAGTTGGAGCAGAATGGTCGAACAACTGACAGAAAATCTAACTGGATCAGAAGGATCAAACAATTAGTAGGAAGTCCTGATAAGTTAAGGATCAAATATTAAACAGAAAAAGTCCTTCGAAAACGAATAAACTTAAGGTGAGCCCAATATAATCCTTCGATTAAGAGAGAATTATTGAGAGTACAATCAAAATTTTACGTTGGTAAAATATAAAAAATATCATAGGCTTATGAGATAAAAATAATTCAAAAATAAAATCATAAAAATTTACGCTCAAAATATATAATATTATACTATTATAAAAATATATAAATTTTATTTATACCTATACAAATTAATATTTTATTCTCTGATAATCCAATAGGCATCAAGGGCCCTAGCTTTGATCGCTATAGATTATTGGTGCTGACCACTGACTTCGCCATAGAAGCAGCCGACGTGGTTCTAGTTAAAAGCAACCTCGAAGGTACGTGGCGGCTGCCATTGAAGAGACTCGCTCGGATCCGCTCTCGGGTACAATGCCTTAGATTTAATTTTCGTATTATAAAAAATTAAATTTGATAAAGTAATTTAATGAAAATATTTAAGGATTTGAATGATTGAATATAAATTTATATGTATATAATTCGTTAACTTGTAATTCAATTTTTTCACTTAAAAAATTGAATCAGTATAAATTTATACTAAATAAATAAAAATCAATTTTTTATTTTTGCGAAAGCACTTGTTCTCTATTATATCATATATTAATATGATAAAAATCAATTGTGATTTTTTTTATTAAATTGTAAGATGGATGATAAAAAATATTTAAAATGAACATACTGCACCATCGATAAATTAATAATAGATAAGATCCGATACATAAACGGATGTGTTTCCCATGGAATTAGAAATTCTGAAAAAATCTTCATTTCTCCCGTTAGCGAAAAAACTACGTCGTTGTCGCTTTAGTATTTCTCGAAAGATCCGTCCATTTGATCTTTTGCAGGATCTCTAGCTAGGATTTCACAGATAACGTTGAAAGCATTTCCGGATTTTGGTTTAATTTTTGTGCATATGTTTTATATTTTATTTAGCATGAAATAAGATCGTTTTAAATTTTAAATATGCGTAGTAGATTCATGATTCCATCACAATGCCCTCCACGGTGCGTTGGTCGATTTTCGAATTGAATATTAAAAAAAATTAATATTCGAATTCGAGTTCGAGTTCGAATTGACATATTCGAGTTCGAAAATTTAATAATTTTGAACTCAAATTGGATTCGAATCAAAGTTTAAGTTCGGATTCGATTCAAAATTTTCATATATGCTCGATTTAATATTTGAAAATTGATGCTCAATTTGATATTCGAAAATGGATGCTCGATTTAATATTCAAAAAATTTTAATAAATAAAAAATTAAGGTTCGTGAACAATCGAACAATATTATTTCGACTCGAGTTCAATTCGAAAAATAATTGTATATATTCGAGTTCGGCTCGAATTCGATAATTTCGAATTAGAACCAGCTCGAAAAGTTTGCGAACCGGTTCGATTCATTTACATCCCTAGTCGATCCCTTACGACCGCAAGCTTCAAGGGCATTTGTTTTTCCATCGTGTTAATATTTGGTAGGATAAAATCTATCGTGATTTATCTCTCTTACAGTGATTATGAAATTCATTAATATTAATTTAAAATGAATGTATCATCTTTTGCTATCGCGATTCCATCTCAATGTACTGGGAATGATAAATGCTTGCTTCGAGTGTCCTCTAGCTGTCCCCACGAGGATGGTTTGATGGCTAAGGCACGACAGAGTTTGCGGATAAGACAATGGTCGATTTCGAAAAATGTCTAAAGCTCTTTTCTGGATTAAGATGACTTTCACGTGTCTTGGCCACAACGTCAAGGTTCAAAGAATCCTCCGTAATATATCTCCCTCACAATGACCATGGAACAGACCGATAGAGATTACTAGATTGATAAATTCCAACCTTTGCTTAGCTATTCGTAATTATTATTATAAACCGGTGTTATTATCAAGTAAATTGTGGTCGTCTTACCTAACTATTTGGGTTTGCAGGTTGAGAAAGATCTCTCGATCTCCCGTCTTTTCTAATTGAGAATCAATAGCAAAGGATTAACGGTGCCACTTGAGACAACAATTCTTCAATGTACTTTCCCGTTGTCTTCCCAAAAAAATTAGAGTCTACGATCTAATAATCTCTATCGATTTATTCTACGATCGTTATGAGAAAGATAAATTATAAAAAAATTTATAGATCTTAATGTGATAGTTAAAATAGATAAAAAATATCTGAATCCAAAAAAAATTTAGATCTTCTTTGAAATCGACCTATGTCATATCCAGAAACTCTTCCGTATTTTAGTCACCGCATTATCCCCGCAGAGACCTTCCCGTTGCCTTCCAATTAAATATATAGAGGTATTCATTGATGATGTCTTCTATCTAAAAATAAATACTTCAAACCATATCTAAAAATTTAATTAGATCTTGGTTATTTCAAATGTTGTATAATTTAATTCTCTTATCAGTGCATAACATATATATTTTTTATTTTATAATATGATAGAGAAAAGCCAATGGAGTGTGAAAATTTTTTTTTTATATCGTGACCAACCGAAGATGAATAATATCATTATTATGTACAATAATTTTACAAATGGATTCTTTGCTGAAGGCCAAACCAACTAAATAGTGTTGATTGTTTGGAAATGTAACTTGGGTGGGTCGTCGTTATCATCGTACTTAACTTTTCAAACACCTCATTAGGCATGTGACCTAGATAGATGTGTTTGAGGTGGGTGAGAAACTCAACGCCACGAGGGGCCATCTTTAACTCTGGAAGAACAGCCATAACTAGTTCAAGTAAATTTGCCATGGCACCTTGCTCTATCACAATGCCATTTAAATTCTTCAATCCTCCCAAGTAAAGCCTTTTAAGAGCAAGGAACCAACCTGTTCCAAAGAGTAGTTTTTGCCCGTCAAATGCATCAATCTGAAATTTTAACTCCACTAGTTTAGTTAATTGGCTGAGTGGAGGAAGTGGATCGTCGATTAACTTTGTCATCGACAGTTCCACATGTTTGAGCTCTGCACAAGAACGAATAAATTGAGGGAATCTTCCTTCAAATAATCTCCCCGACAAAATCAACTTCTGAAGCGAAGGAGGTGGAGAATTTAACATTTCAAAGTTGAGCTGTTCTTCTCCTTTCGCAGACAAGCGTAAACAGCGAAGCTTCCTCATCTTAATCAATGAGGTGCAAAGCTGAGGACAATGGGCTTGTTCCACCCCCACAACATGTAGTGATCGGAGCTCTTTCATGTCTCCCAATAGATGTACAAGTTTCTCGGTTGCTTTAATTGATCGCAGAGTTTGTAGGTTCTTCCACTGCCATTCACCTTCAAGAGTCGGAACAGCTCCCTCAAACTCAACTTCAATTTCAGTCCCAAAGAGATGTCTAAGTTGCTTCAATTGTGTCACACCGTGTGGGAGCTTCTTTATCAGGGAATCACGAAGGTCAAGTGTTTGCAAATTCTGGAGCTTTTGGATATTGTTGGGGAGCTCATTCACTAAAGTTCTCCTCAGACCCAAATAGCGAAGGTTAAACGAGGCTGAAATTTTTTTTGGTAAGTTGGAGATTGCAACTCCTTCCAGCTCCAACACCCTCAATGATTTGTAACTATTTAAGATTGCTCTTCGGAAAGAACTAATATTGGAAGTAGAAAACATAACCAAAGAGCGAAGGGGTGAAAGGCTCTTCTTTAAATCAAGGGATTCATCATTGGTTTGAATGGAAAGGCGATGAGTTTGATTGTCCAAAACTCGTTGTGAACCATCAAGAATCATGCAAAATTTTGCCTTTCTAGATATTGCTAGTGTTACCTCTCTTACGACATCATGCATTCTGAAAAACTTAGGCCTCCCAAATTCATCTCTATCGACCACCTGAAGCATAGACCGATCCACGAGTTCAACAAAATAGTGGTCAACCTTTTTTTCCATTTCACCGTTACTGTTCGTTGCCTCCACAAATCCTTCAGCAACCCACAATCGGATTAGTTTCTTCCTTTTTATTAGATAATCTTCAGGGAAGATGCTACAATATACAAAACAATTCTTTAGATTGCAAGGCAAATCATTGAAGCTAAGGTTGAGAATATTCTTCACTATATCTAGTGCAGGGTTGTTTTGGAGCTCCCGACCAAGGAGATCATGGACTTTCTTCCATTCAGTTTCACTCTTTTCCTTGAACGATAATAAACTGCCAATTGCTACAATAGCTAACGGTGAGCCTTGACACTTGTTCAAAATCTTACCAGTGTAATCCTCGAGCTCTTTTGGACAATCTTCATTGTTCTCTCTTCGAAATGCCTTCTTGCAAAACAAAATCCATGCATCTTTTTCATTCAGTTGTTGAAGCTCTAAGTTATGTTTTTCACTTACTATCCTTGCTACGTTATGCTTTCTAGTTGTAACAATGAGTCTACTTCCATTGTTGCTATCAACAAAAGCACGACTTATATCATTCCACAAGGTTACACACCAAACATCATCTAATATAATTATATATCTCTTTTGTTTCAAACTATCTCGGATGATGCCAAATAACTTTGATAGTGGCATAACAGTGATATCATTTGGGACAGGCTCCATATTTGACTTGAAGATCTCGTGAATCATTGTTTCTAGGAGTTCTTTCAAACTATAAGTTTGTGAGACTGTAACCCATACCTGACAATCAAAGTGACTCTTCACGGTATTATGGCGATAGACATTTGAGACGAGAGTAGTTTTTCCGAGACCATCCATTCCCCATATTGCAATTGCCGTCATCTTCCTGCGAGTATCAGCATCAGTCAACAATGAAAGCAACTTAGATTTGTTCTCATCTATCCCCACTAAATCATCTTCATCGATTAACAAGGGAAAATAAGCTCGATAATGTTGTGTGCATCTTTCTAAATTCACTTTATCCTCATGTCCACTTAATGTTAAACCATATCGATCTCTCCTGCTTGAAAGTTCAGAAAGAAATGTCTCCATCTTTTCTAACCGAGAATCAATACCACGCCAAGACTTTGCAAGACTGCAACAGAGATCTGACGGTGCCATGATACAACAATTCTTCCATGTCCTTTCCTGTTGCCTTCCAAGCAGATAGAAGTATTCATCGATGATGTCTTCTATCTTGAACGCTACCTCCCTGACCTAATACACAATTCATGAAAAATTTAGTGTTTTATGGCACCAATCGTTTGATTGAAGAAACAACAACAGCAGCAAAAAAAAAAAAAAAGGGTTAAATTTCGTAGAAGAATGAAAACTCAGTTGAATGTGTCGAGGAATAAAAGTCTATAAGAAATCGGGTCACCTGTACCTGTTCGATCCAAGCCTCGCGTGCTTTGTTAGCAGCAGCAGCGGTCGACCAATTAGAGTCTTCGAGGAAGGGCCGCATCACTTCCAACTCGCGGGTGATTCGACCCACGCGATCGTGAATCTGGGCTAAAGGTGGAGCTGTGTCCCGAGAGCATGTGCTCTGCGCTTGATCGACTGCGATTTCGCCCAGCTTGTTGATCAGGACGGAGATGAACGCCGCCTCCATCGCATTCACCGCCTTCTTTTGCCCTTTGCCCTTTGCCCTTTGCCCTCTGCCCTCTTTCAGTGGTTGTGAAGCTGCTGCCTTCAAAGGAAGAGCTGCTTGATTTCGGTGTTTACACTGTCCATGAAAGGACAGGAAGCGAAAGATTAGTTTGATTCTGTTTCATTATAAAAATAAAAATAACACTATATAATCTTCGCATATTTTTTTCTACCCACAATATAAAAAAAGAAAGTTAAATAATATAATTTAAACTCTTTCACAGTTAAGATAAAGCAATGACTTTGTAATCATTAATTGCTTCTAATAAATAAATAAAATAGATATAGTTACAATAGTTAATTAAATTAATCAATAAATCTATTTATTTAATAATTTTTATGATACGATGAAAAACTATATAAATTTCATATATTTCTTTTTTATATCATAATTATCTTTAATTACGGTGCAACAACAAGTATAAGCAATTAGGAGTGTATAATCGATTAAATCGAATCGATTAAGATCGAAATTAAATAAATCAATTTTTTTTTAATTAAATTGAACCGATCGAAATTTTTTACCGAACCAAACTGATTTGATAAAAAAAACAATTTTTTTTTATTAAAAATTGAAAAAAATCGATTTTTTATGTTCAGTCGACTGATGATTCAAATCAGTTGACTGTTGTTATATAGCAGTCGACTGAATCCAATAGATAAAAATACAAAATATTTCTTAATTGACTGATAGCTCAAATCAGTCGACTGATATTCCAATCAATCGAATAATGTTCCAATTAATTGACTGCTTCAGTTAAAATCGATTGGTTCGATTAAATCGAATTTTTTCAATTCAAATTCGAAACCGAACCGAATAAACCGATATTTTTTAATAAAAAATTGAATTTCAAATTAGACCGAACTGAATTTTTAAGTTCGATCAGTTGGATCGATTTTTTCAATTTAATTGATCGATTGCACACCCCTATCAATAATATTAAAATTCAATCCTTATTTGATTGTATTTATAAAAAAAATTAAATAGAATGATAAATTATAGATACTATATTATTGATTTATTAATTGAGAACATTTCTTGATATATTTAAAATTTAATTGGCCCAAAGACAAAAATAAAAATGAAAAAATGAAAAAAAAAAAAAAAAAGAGAACTCAGTCAATCGACTGCTTGTCACGGGCTCCACATCGATCTATCTATTTTTCATATGCGCTTTTGTCATCTGTCCGATGACTACAGTGAAAAAGAGATAAATTACGAGAGAGATAATGTCTTTAGACACGATGGTAAAACAGAGGAGGAGCCATCTGATACTAAAAGGGATTTTAAATCTTTCATTCGAAATCGACCTCAATCTATTTAAAAAACGATCATTCTATTTTACCATCGCGTCATTTCCGTGGAGACGGCTTCTCACATGTTCCCACATTGACAATTAATAGTTATTTGCATGGGCCCATACCGATCTATCTGTTTTTTTCCGCATGCACAATTCAATGACTATGGGTCCCAAGGCCCCACAATGATTGAGCAGTTTATTTATTTTTTTACAATAACTAAAATCACTATAATTTATCTTCATGGAATAATTAGTGTAATTATTTACTATGCTTTAGTAATTTCATCTAAATATCTAAAAAAAAGATAAATATTTAACAATTGTTATTTTTGAAATAGTAAACAGCTAAAAAATCCCTCCGTACCCAAATGAATTAAAATAGGTATGGCAATGATGACCATTAAAGAATATATCATAAAATACATTAATTATGCTTTTGTGACACGGTGTAATAGTAAAATAGGTTGATATTTTACAAAAAAATAAAAAAGTGTTTTTTCAAAAAACTAAAAATATAAAAAAAATCATTTTCTATTTTTTCATTTAATCTTCTCCAAGGCGCAGTGCCTTTGAAAATTACTCGAAGAGCTTGAAGGGACTCGTGGTAAAAGAAAATAGCAACAGAATCATAAGGCGCAGTGCCTTTGAAAATTACTCGAAGAGCTTGAAGGGACTCGTGGTAAAAGAAAATAGCAACAGAATCATAATAGAACTCTGCTGTCTGAGCGAGTTATGGTGGCCTTTTATAATGTTCTTATCGCCCTACAGAATACTCAAAGAGAATGCAATAAGAAATTAGCCCCTATATATGACACACTCGCATTAAAATTTTTTTTGCAAAGATGCTCATACACTTGCACATTGTTTTGTAACGCACGTACTTGTAATTACGAAACAAACCCATTAGCAAAGTTAATAGTGAGTTTTTATACGTACGTATATTTTGTTTATCTAAAAATTCTTTTTCTATTATTATAGATGATTTGATACTATATATACGTACGGTACAGCCCTCGTGAAATTGAATACCTTTTGAGATTTTTTTTCCTCATTAACGAAGAGAGTAGGACGTCATTTTTCTAATCCCTATAAAAAATTCGTTCGCTGTTTTTTTCAGGATCTATAGATTTTGTGAACGACGCTGAAACGTTATCAAATCGTCTAACTTAGGAACGAAATAAGGATATGCATTTCTCAATTTGATGTGCACAATCGATGAAAAAGATGATTCCCAATATTTCTCTATTAATCGATCTCACAATTAATATAAAAAAAAATAATCACAATAGACATTTGTTTTATATCAACATCTGAACGTGGACAGAGATATGGTACATTAATAAGTACTATATAAAATTTATATAAAGGGTAAAATTCAATTCTTACATCAACAAATTATTTAATATCCACGTCGAATTATGTCCTCTATCGTACTTATCATCGTATAAGGTCAATGATCATTCATAATTTATTCCCTCTCATATTTATGAGATCGAGATGAAAAAGTTGCTAAGTTAACCATTTTAATCTTTTGTACAAGTTTACTGATTTTTTTTACACTTTGATCGAACATACTAGATAATTAAAAAAAAAAAATCTCCTGCGTGCTTGCAATTTCAGAAATCTCTCTCTCTCTATCTTGACTAATCGAGAATCAATAACAAAGATTTGACGGTGCCACAAGATGACAATTCTTCCATGTTCTTTCCCGACCTTTCGATCAGACAAAGGCATTTATCGATGATGTCATTTATCTCGAAGGCCATCTCTCTCCCAGACTTAATACACAATTAATGAAAATTTGGTATTTTATATATGACACTGATCGATCGATCGAATTCAAATAAAAAGATTTTCTCTTATTTTATTTACTTACTTAAATAAATACTCCAAATCATATCATAATATTTAATTAAATCTTTGTCGTATAATTATTTTTATGAGATATAATGAATACGTAATTTTTTTATTTTATAATTTGATAGAAAATAGTCAATGGATTGTGAGACTATTTAAAAAAAAAAAATCATGAGTAAACAATTCAATTATTATGACCAATCAGAGATGACTAATAATATCATTATTACGTACAATGAATTTCCAAGTAGATTCCTTGCACAAGGCCAAACCAACTATATAATAATTTTTGGAATACGTATCTTTGGAGAGTCTTCGTTGTCATCGTCAATTCTCAACTTTTCCACCAGTTCATCAGGCATTCGACGTAGACAGATACGTTGGAGATGGGTGAGAAACTCAATGCCGCGAGGGACCATCTTTAATTCCTTAAGGTCAACCATAGATAGTTCATGTAAACTTATCATGGCACCTTCCTCAATCTTAATGCTGTTTAAATTCATCAATCCTCCCAAGTAAAGACTTTTAAGATCAAGGAACCAACCTGTTCTCTGAAGTGCAGTTTTTGCCCGTCAAATTAATGCATCGATCAGACTCCACTAGTTTAGGTAATTGGCCGAGTGAAGGAAGTGGATCTTCGATTAACTTTGTCATCCACAGCGTCACACGTGTGAGAGATCTACACAAGTAGAAATAAATCGAGGGAATTTTCCTTCAAATAATCTCCCCCACAAATCCAACCTCTAAAGCGGAGGAGATGGAGAATTTAAGAGAGGTTCTTAGAAAATTTTTTATTTTTTATTTTTATTTTTTTATAAAATAGAAAATATTTTTTTTGTTTTCTAATTTTTCAGAAAATACTCATTTATTTTTTAAAAAAAGAAAATGAAAATAGAAAATAATTATTTTATATTTTCTAATTTTTCAGAAAATACTTTTTTATTTTACGTCAACCAAATATATTTTTTCATTATATTAAAAAATAAAAACGAAAAATGAAGAATTTTTTACCTAACAAACGCCCCGTAACATTTCCAAGTCGAGCTGTTCTCCTGTACACAAGCGTAAACAATGAAGGTTCCTCATCTTAGTCAATGAGTTGCAAAGCTGAGGACAATGGGCTCGTTCCACCTCCACAACTCGTAGTGATCGGAGCTCTTTCATGTCTCCCAATCGTTGTAGAAACTTTTCGTTTGCTTTAACAAATTTCAGAGTTCGTAGGATCTTCCACTGCCATTCACCTTCAAGAGTTTGTAGTAAATAAATAAATTACTTTAAAACGACGAGCCGGCTCAAACAATTTTTTTTTTAAAAAAAAAAATCAAGTTGTATTCTTTTATTTAGTCAAGTTGTATTTTTTTTATTTAATTTGAATTTTTAAAAACGTAAATAATATTTAATGATTTGATTAAAAAAGAATAAAAATTATACCTCGGAGAACATGGAAGGAATTAAATGATTTTAATTCTCTTATATTCTAAGTAAATAGATAGATAATTAAAATAAATTTTTATTTTAATTTTGTTATTTTCATATATATATATATATATATATAACATTTTTTAAAAATAAAATATAAATAATAATTTTTCATCTCGGTGAATCATAATCGGTGATTCAAAATTTTGAATTGTAATCAAATGGTTAAATTTAAAAATTGACTTTCTAAAAAATTATCAAACGATTCTAAAATGTGAAATTATCGATTTTGCACCACACTGTCATCAAGTTTAATTACCATGAGTTTATAGTTTGCTTACTCTAATAAGAGTATTATTAAGGCGGAGAACCAATTTTTTTTTAACTTTTCTCTTAGACAATTAATTCTTATACATAGGGATGGGTTCGTCCTTCTTATCTTTAGAGTAAATTAGTGATTAACACTCGATGATTGCTAGTAAAATTCTTCAAAAAAAAAAAACAACATATGATCAAAATTCTGCTAATTTAGAGATGGTTTATGAGTAATTCACATACAAGAAGTTAATATTTAAATTTTTTTGGACCCATTTGAGTTGGGCCTAGTAGCATATCATTGCAATTTGAAGCCCATTAGCTCACATGAAATCCATCATTTCAAGAATTAATAAATTTAGTTTATTAATATGCATAAAGAACTTATTAATGAATTTATTCAATAATTCATCTAAATAATTAATAATAATATAAATTTTTAAGGAAACAATGTTATAATCAGTCAATAAAATTATAGTAAATAAAAAAAATGAAAGACTTGAATATTTGTCACCTAACGAGCATCAATCTAAATTAAAATCAGAAGCAGAAAGGAAATTTCGCTAAATTTATGGGTGAAGTTGTTTTTCTAGAGATAGTTAAGATAGCTAGGCATCAGCCTTGGGGAAAGAACAAAATACCTGATGTTTGCTGTTGGAGCTTCCAGTGTGCGTTGAAAATGAATCTACGGTGCGATATCCATCCTAATTATCTGAAATAATACAAAATAAATTCTCACAAAAAATTTAATTTTATCGAGTCTTGTAACCAATAAAACAAAAAATATGGTGACACATAATTTAAATTGAATCTTATTGTAACGGAAATGTTATTGCAGCATTGTCGTTTTGAAATAAGAAGATCACAGAATCACAGAGAAAATTCGAACAGATGTTCCATAGGATGCATGTTAATCTGTGTAGATCCAATTGTCTTATAAAGACAAGCATCATCGGCAATCTCAAAGGCTTCGTCAACAACCTTAAATAACACTGTAGATTCTTACCGCATCTATTTGATTTTAGTTTTCTTTCATATTTTACTGATAATTTCATTTCGTATCGGCAAATGGTTTGGTGCTAAACTGATGCAAAAAATTACTGTCTCATTTCCCAACACCAGCCTTCAGATCTCTGAGATCGTAGTATCTTCAAACTTACTCGAATAAGTTGAAGGGATTTGTGAAGGACCGTCCATTTAAAAATTTATTTTATGTTATTCTCGATGAGTTGAGAAAAAAAAAGATTTAAAATTATATATAGATTGTGATCCCTATAAAATTTAAAAACTTTTAAGATCTTTTAGTTTTCCATTGGAGAATAAAGTATGGCACCGTCGTTTCAATCTTTATAAAAGATTCGTTCATTACTTTTTTTCAAGATTTATAGATTTTATAAACAATATAATACTGCACTGAGAAGATGACAATTTTGCTCGTTCAAGTCAGGAATAAGAATACGCATTTCTCAGTTTGATGCGTACAATTGAATGCAGTAGTATAAAATAATAATAGATATTAATATGTCCTGAGCTACGATATCATTGGCCTTATCCAATTCGATTCCTAAATATTTTGAATTTGATTCTCAACTATGATATATTTATAAGATTTTTTTTCAAATAGTTTGACTAATCAAAGAGGTAGAAACTACTGAGACTTTTCACTCAAACACTTTCTGATTTTTCTTGATAATAGTGGAGTATATTTCATCCAAAAATTACTTTGTATCTCGTTATAGATTCGTGAGATAGAACTAATCATTCTCAGAATCAGTCAAGCCGAAAATTTAAATATCGAATACTAATAAAAAGATATTAATATAATTTGTTTCAATGAAAGATTGATTTTTTTTTTACATAAAAGACGATATTGCACAT
Source organism: Wurfbainia villosa (assembly GCA_025175895.1). Taxonomy (NCBI): domain Eukaryota; kingdom Viridiplantae; phylum Streptophyta; class Magnoliopsida; order Zingiberales; family Zingiberaceae; genus Wurfbainia; species Wurfbainia villosa. Next base: position 523,489 of record JAKLTH010000209.1, read on the forward strand.
CCTAAACACTCCTCCAATTTGATCTTATGATTATATAAAGGGAGATAAATCACGATCAATTTATAATCATTTTGCATCTAATACAGTGGAGGATAGGAACCTGCCTTAGATTAAGATTGATCTATATATGATTATTTAGCTTTGTCTGCGGGGACTCGTGAATGATTAATTTTTATGTCTATACTTTATAGAAATTCTATCAGTAAAATAAGAAAATATATTTCCAATGCTGAATATATATATTAATAAGCCTCACTTTACTTGGCTCGTTCATCTCAGCTGGTTCAGCTAACTTGCTCATTATGTTTGGCCATGATTGGTGATGGCATCAATGACTATAAATTTTGATAGCTGTAGACTATTGGTGCTGACACTGACATACAATAGAAGCATACGATAGAAGCAGGTAATTATTATTATTATTTGATAGAGACTCAATGGAGTGCCCGATATTTTTTTTTGTTTTTTTTAAATCATGAATAAACAATTCAATGATTATGACCGATCAAAGATAAATAATATCATTATTATATATACTTTACAAGTAGATTCTTTACACAAGGCCAAACCAACTATTGGTATACAATTTTTGGAAAAGTATGTATCCTTGGTGGGTTGTCATCGTCCTTTCTTAACTTTTGCAGCAGCTCCTTAGACCCAGCCTGCACGTGCTCTAGATAGAGATCTTCGAGATGGGTGAGAAACTCAATGCCACGAGGGTCCATCTTTAATTGAGGAAGATGAGTCATATGTAGTTTCTGTAAATTTGGCATGGCACCTTCCTCTATCACAATGTCTTTTAACCCCAATCTACTCAAGTAAAGCAATTTAAGATCAGGGAACCAACCCGTTCTGAAGTGCAGTTTGTCCCCAAGAAATGCATTAGTGTACAATCGTAACTCCACTAGTTTAGGTAATGGGCCGAGTGAAGGAAGTGGATCTTCGATTAACTGTGTCCAAGACAGTATCACATGTGTGAGCTCTGAACAAGAACAAATAAATCGAGGGAATTTTCCTTCAAATAATCTCCAAAACAAATCCAACTTCTGAAGCGAAGGAGGTGGAGAATTTAACATTTCAAAGTTCAGCTGTTCTCGTTGTCCGGAATGCAAGCTTAAACGATGAAGGTTCCTCATCTTAGTCAATGAGATGCAAAGCTGAGTACAATGGGCTTGTTCCACCTCCAGAACTCGTAGTGATCGGAGCTCTTTCATGTCTCCCAATACCTGTACAAGTTTCTGGGTCGCTCTAATTGTTCGCAGAGTTTGTAGGTTCTTCCACTGCCATTCACCTTCAAGAGTTGGAACACCTTCCCCAACCTCAACACCACAGAGAGATGTCTAAGTCGCTTCAATTGTGTCACACCATGTGGGAGCTTCGTTATCTTGTGATCACGGATGTCAAGTGTTTGCAAATTCTGGAGCTTTTGGATATTGTTGGGAAGTTGTTCCACTTTTGTACCCCTCACACCCAAATAGCGAAGGTTAAATAACGCTGAAACTTCATTTGGTAAGTTGGAGATTGGAACTCCTTCCAGCTCCAACACCCTCAATGTTTTGTAACTATTCAAGACTGCTCCTTGGAAAGAACTAAAATTGGAAGTAGAACACACAACCAAAGAGCGAAGTCGTGGAAGGCTCTTCTTTAAATCAAGGGATTCATCATTTGTTTGAATGGAAAGGCGACGAGTTTGATTGTCCAAAACTACTGATTGTGAACCATCAAGAATCATGCAAAATTTTGCCTTTCTAGATATTGCTAGGGTTACCTCTCTTACGACATCATGCATTCTGAAATAGTTCCGCCTCTTAAATTCATTTCTGACAACCACCTGAAGCATGGACCGATCCACAAGTTCAGCAAGATAGTCGTCAGCCTCCTCTTCCATTACTCTGTTACTGCTCCTTGCCTCCACGAATCCTTCAGCAACCCACAATCGGATTAGTTTCCTCCTTCTCATTAGATAATCTTCAGGGAAGATGCTACAAAATACAAAACAATTCTTTAGATAGCAAGGCAAATCATTGAAGCTTAGGTTGAGAATATTCTTCACTTTATCTAGTTGAGGGTTGTTTTCAAACTCCCAGTGAAGGCGATCATGGACTTTCTTCCATTCAGTTTCACTCTTTTCCTTGAACGATAATAAACTGCCAATTGATACAATAGCTAACGGCGAGCCTTTACACTTGTTCAAAAACCAAGCAGTGTAATCCTCAAGCTCTTTTGGACACTCTTTATTGTTCTCTCTTCGGAATGCATTCTTGCAAAACAAAATCCATGCATCCTTTTCATTCAGTTGTTGAAGCTCTAAGATATGTTCTTCTCGTGCTATCCTCGCTACTTCATGCATTCTAGTTGTAACAATGAGTCTACTTCCATTGTCGCTATCAACAAAAACACGCCTTAATATATCATTCCACAAGTCTACACGCCAAACATCATCTAATACAATTACATATCTGTTTTGCTGCAAACTATCTCGGATGATGTCACATAACCTTAATAGGGGCATAGTAGTGATATCATTTGGGACAGGCTTCATTTTTGACGTGAAGATTTCCTGGATTATTGTTCTTAGGAGTTCTTCCAAACTATAAGTTTGTGAGACTGTAACCCATACCTGACAACCAAAGTGATTCTTCACAGTTTTATCGCGAAAGACATTTGCGACAAGAGTAGTTTTTCCTTGGCCACCCATTCCCCATACTGCAATTGTCCTCATCCCGCTGCAAGTATCAGCATCAGTCAGCCATGAAACCAACTTAGATTTGTTCTCTTCTATCCCCACTAAATCATCTTCATCAATTAACATGGGTAAAGAAGCTCGATAATGATGTGCGTGTCTTTCTGAATTCTTCACTCTATCTGCGTTGCCACTTACTGTTATACCATATCGATTTTTCCTGTTTGAAAGTTCAGAAAGAAGTCTCTCCATCTCTTCTAACCGAGAATCAATATCACGCCAAGCCTTAGGGAGACTACAAAAATCTGACAGTGCTATGAGACAACAATTCTTCCATGACCATTCCTGTTGCCTTTCAAGCAGATAGAAGTATTCATCGATGGCGTCTTCCATCTTGGACGCTACCTCATTGGCCTAATGCACAATTCATGAAAAATTTGGTGTTTTATTGAACCAATCGTTTGATTGAATTCCTCAAAAAACAAGTATATATAAGAAACAAATTTGGTAGAAGTATGAGAACTCAGTTGAATGTATGGAGGAATAAAAGTCTACAGGAAATCGTGTCACCTGTTTGATCCAAGCTTCGTGAACTTTGTCAGCAGCAACAGCAGTCGACCAATCAGAGCCTTCCAAAAAGGGCCGCATCAATTCGAACTCGGCGGTGATTCGATCCGCGCGAGCGCGAACCTGGTCTAAAGGTGGAGCTGTGAAGTATAGCAGTAGCCGAGACCATAGGCTCTGCGCTTGATCGACTGCGATTACGCCGAGCTTGTTGATCACGATGGAGATGAACGCCGCCTCCATTGCACTCACTGCCCTCCTTTGTCCTCTTCCAGTGGCTGTGAAGCTGCTGCCTCCAGAGGTGCCTTTTAACAGCAAGAGCTGTTGATTCTGTTTTACTCAATATAAAAATAAAAATAACACGATTTAATCTTTCATATTATTTTCTACCTTCATCAAATATTAATTAAAATAATTTAAACTCTGCGACAGTTTTGAAAACTCAATAACTTTGTAACTTTTAATTGCTTCTAAAAAATAAATAAAAGAGATATAGTTACAATATAAAATTAAAGTAATGCATATATATATAATATATATATCCATTTATTTAATAAATTTCCCGATGTACGTTGAAAACTATGTTAATTTGACCTCTTTTTTTTCCCTCTCGACTGGCTGTTTATCATGTGCCCCATATCGATCTATGTGTTTTTCACAGGCGTTCATATTGTCAGCTAATAGTTAGCTGACATGGCCCCACACCGATTAATAGCTACTGCCATTATTCGTCCACATTTAAGGAATGTGGGTCCCAAGGACCTGTCCTGAGTAATGAATTATTTAATACCTACATCGCATCATATTCTTTATTATATTTATATCATATTAAAGTTAATGATCTGATTAATTCTCTCTTATGAGGGGAGGGGGTGATGGTGTCAACTTTTTACACCAGTTGAATAGTTGTAAATGAAAAATATACAGTATCTTGGCCGCACGGCTCTTCTCCGATGAATATTATAGTCTAAATCTTAAATTCATCGAGTAGTCATTGTCATCATTGTCCGACCGATTGAATTGAAGCAGAATTCCTATCGGATTTCGATCAAAAATTGATTGAATTATTGCCACTAATCACAGTCGATTCCAATCGTGATTCGACGGGCACAGAGTCCGTCTAGATCGTGGCTAAATTTCAACTGAATTGTGACTTCAGTGTTGTAATAGTTGACGACCGTAATCGGTTAAGAATTCGATCACGATTTGATCAGACTTTGATGTTGATTGGACCGTGACCAAATTAAGGTCGGAATCTGATCAAATTTCAACTGCTAGTGTCACAGTCGTTGACGCCCACAATTCAATAAATTCCGACCTTGCCGAGTCTCGATCCGATCAAATTTCGATGTCGATCGGACCGCGATCGAATTCCGATTAGATTGCTAACGAAATTTAACCGATCGGGCAACGATTTCGAGTGATGTCGAGCACCTTCTTCTCCAAATAAAAAATATTGTGTATTTTCCATTCACTCGCTCGGACGTGAGAAACTGGATCCTCGAGGGTGAGACAGAGCGCAATGAATTTATTGTGCATTTCTCATTTTTGTGTATGGATTACACACAGTGTATCGCCTCTGTAAAAGATTGGAATCGTCAATCTAGCAGCCCCCATCGGTCTGTCCCACGGTCATTGTGAGGGTGATAAATCACAGAAGGTTCTATGAGCTTTGATATAGTGATCAAAATACGTAAGAATAATCTGAATTCAAAAAAGAATTTTATATTTTCTCTGAAATCGATCTATATCATTTCTACAAACACTATTGTATTTTAATTAACATATCATCCCAGTAGAAATTACACACAGCGGATCGCACAGCATAATAAAATCGCACATATATACGTTAAAAAGATTAATTTGCATGATTGAAGGCTCATTCAATCGACTGCTTGTCACGGGTCCCATACCGATATATGTGCTTTTCACATGGCCCCACAATGATAACTAATAATTAGCTAGCATTATTGACCGTGGGTCGCAAGGACCCATAATGACGAAGACCAGGGCAGTAATTTTTTAGTTTTTTTTTTACAACTATATCGATATATATATTTCATCATTTTAAAATTAAAATGTAATAATATTAATATTAATTAAAAAAAAACTACCTGTATCAATAAATAAATAAAGATGGTTCATATAATACTTTTTTTGGTTTATTTTGATGTTTAATTATTTAAAAATACAAATATAACTTTTAAAAGAGAAAACAAAATGGTATTCTAAACATACAAACAACTTAATTAAATTCATATTTTTTTTTTATCTTTTTATATTTATAAATTTTAAAAATATTGTTTAAAAATAATAATAATATTGAACTGAATAATAATCGTCTATGTAAAACTATGAATTATAATTATCTCGAACAATTCAAATTAAATATTGAATTTTTAAGAATCATTGAATCAACAATTTGCTACTTATACTTTACTTATTCTAAGATGAATTATCAACATTTTTTTCTTTTTGACTTTGCTCGTAGACCATTAATTCTTATACTTAGAGATTTGCTCATCTTTTGTTATCTTTATTCTAAGTAAATTAATCATTGGCACTCGATAATTGCGAGTAAAATTCTTCAAAACAATAAAATATGACTAAAATTCCACTATTTTAGAGGCCATTTATGAGTAATTTACAAGAAGTTATTTCTTTTACTCTTAGGTAAATACATGGCTTGTATTTTTATGTTAAAAAGAATAATTTATATTATTTCAAAAAAAATTGAAACCGTCAATCTAACGATTTCATCAGTCAATCTCACAATCAAAGAGATAAATTATGGAGGGTCTTTAGCTTTGACACGATTGATCAGATAGAGAAAAATCATCTGAATTAATAAAAAAAAATTATATTTTTTTTCGAAATCAATCCGTATTAATTTTATAAATATAAATATGATTTTGCTCTAATCAATGTAATATCTTCGTGGGGACGAATAATTTATATTATTGAAGACTCAGTCAAATTTGACTGCTAATCACGCGGCCAACACCAATCTATTTCACATGGGCTCATATTGATAACTAATAATTATCTTGCATTATTCATGGACATTTAAGTGAGTTGGTTACAAGGGCCCCACATGACACAGAAGGTGAGCAATTATTATTTTTACAATATATACACAAACACACTATATTTCATCACTTTAAAATTAAAATATAATAATATCAATATTAAAAAAAATATCTGTATAAAAAAATAAAAAAGGTTCAGAATTTAACATAAAATTTTTCAATTTATTTTGATATTTAAATTTGTGATGATTTGATTAAAAAAATACCTTTTAAAGAATAAAATTGAAGGAATTAAGTTATTTTAATTCTCATATTCTAAGTAAATAGATAGATAATTTGAAAATTATTAAATATGTGTTGAAAACTATGTAAATTTCATTTATTTCTATTCAAATTTGTTTAAGTTTAATTTATTGAAATGTTATTAAATTTGTTTATTTGTTTGAAATTTTAATATTTATTTGATTGATTAGTATAAATAATTTTAATAGTCACTGGACTCTTTCCACGGGAGTAATATATTCTTTGATCTCAATCATTGATGGCTAGTCAATGAAGAGTAATCATCAATGGTAGGAATCATATCCCATTCAGATCGAACGGTTGAGGCCCTTCGTAGTAAGGCCAGGATTTGCATTTTGTAATCGAGCGAATGGAGCAGCCATGGACGACTAAGATCGAAGAAACTAATCCGATTGTGGGTAGCTGAAGGATTTGTAGAGGTGAGCAGTAACAGAGTAATGGAAGCTAGAGGAGGCTGAAGACTATCTTGCACAACTCGTGGATATCGGTCCATGCTTCAGGTGTTTGAGAGAAATGAGTTTTGGAGGCCGAAGGCTTTCCCAATGCATGATGCTGTGCGAGAGGCAACACTAGCAAAGCAATATCCAGCTAGAAAGGCAAATTTCATATAATTCTTGATGGTTCACAATCAGTTTTGGACGATCAAACTCGTCGCTTTTCCATTTCAAATGTTAAATACGAAAAATTTAAAATATTAAAATAAAATGGCTAGAGAATTAAGAAAAATAATTCTGAAAATTTTTCGGGATTTTTAAGAAATTTTAAGAATTTTTCCAAAAATTTTCTGAAAAAAAACGGAGCTCGTACGAGATAATTACGGAGATAATTAAATTACTAAGGGATTAGTAAAAATAAAACCTAGGTTTTTATTTATTTATAAAGAGGTAGTTCGGATTATTAGGGATCGATCCCAGTTTTCTCCGTCGCACCGATTTTCTCCATCGCGATTCGAAATCTCTAACTCCTTCTTCTTCGCGATTCGCGAATCTCTCTCTCTGCGAACTTTTCTCTTCGCCGCGCTGCAACCACGATTTTCGATCGTCGCTGCTTGCGGTCCGACACCGAGGTCGCACCGCCGTCGTTGCTCATGCGAACGCATCGCGGCGCCGCTTCTCGGCTTGCGCCATGCCGCTCTCGCGGCCGCACGCGGCGAGCATCCTTGACCTCTGCGCGCTTGTCACCCATGAGCACAGCCCCGTCGCGACGCGTCTGCAACCACAGGACCGTCGCCACGGGTGCCCTCTTTGCCGCTGTTCGCTTGAGTCGTCCGCTGTTCGTCGTAGCCGGTCGGCCTCCCACACACGCAACACCGCGCGCCCTCCTTTGCCAGCACCGGTCGTCCTCTGGCCAGCCTCCCCCGTCGTGATCGGCCGCACCGAGGAAATACTGTCGAGTGGATTTTTTTTTCCAATTTTTGGTATATAGTTTGTTTCCTTTTTCTTTTGTCTGTTCAGTCTTATCGTTATCGGTGGTTGGATGTTTGATGTGGAGTGGGCTGCGAGTTGGGGGTTTGGGTGTTTAAGTCAATTGCGATGTTCTTGTATGGAGTTGATGGCTGATTGTGAAGGAGGGGGTGATTATGGAGGGTGTTTCGGGTTGTACAGGGGTTGTAAAGGTTGTTCACAGGTTGTGAACAGATGCAACGGTTGTGAACGGCTATGAATAAAGTTGTGATTGGGTTGATGTCGGTTGTACGATCATAAATGATATATTAAGTGCGCGATGAATGGTTCAGAAGGTGTTTTGATCTGTAAAGTAGCTATTTGGGTTTTGGTTCCGTCCCGTGTATGGTGAATTTGAGTGAAGAGGCGTTGTACGAGTGTGATTGGAGGGATGGTTATGTGTCCTATTATTGTGTAGATATATGACGACAATGAGTGGTCGGCTAAGGGGATAGTTCTATCCATTAGGTTTTGGACTTGATATTAGGATTGACAATATAATCTAATTATATTATATTTTATACATGTTTCGGTCACGAGACAGGTCCACGGACATGACGATTTTATTTTTCGAGTATTTTATCAGACGGATATTTTTCAGATGGACTCGAGATCATCTCAGCAGGTGTAGAGATCTGCTGAGAACGATCCTCTACAGCCACTGATCCAACGCTCTGATCTCGAGTCTATGCATCATCATCCAGATTGTATTGCTTGTCTCCTTAACACTCAAGGATACAGTTGTAGGATCCTATAGAACAGATCCTGTTCAAGTAAGGTCTTTCTCTCTATCTTCACTAATCGAGAATCAATAACAAAGATTTGACGGTGCCACAAGATGACAATTCTTCCATGTTCTTTCCCGACCTTTCGATCAGACAAAGGCATTTATCGATGATGTCATTTATCTCGAAGGCCATCTCTCTCCCAGACTTAATACACAATTAATGAAAATTTGGTATTTTATATATGACACTGATCGATCGATCGAATTCAAATAAAAAGATTTTCTCTTATTTTATTTACTTACTTAAATAAATACTCCAAATCATATCATAATATTTAATTAAATCTTGATTATTTCATTTGTCGTATAATTATTTTTATGAGATATAATGAATACGTAATTTTTTTATTTTATAATTTGATTTTAAAAAAAAAATCATGAGTAAACAATTCAATTATTATGACCAATCAGATCAGAGATGACTAATAATATCGTTATTACGTACAATGAATTTCCAAGTAGATTCCCTGCACAAGGCCAAACCAACTACATAATAATTTTTGGAATACGTATCCTTGGAGGGTCTTCGTTGTCATCGTCAATTCTCAACTTTTCCACCAGTTCATCAGGCATTCGACGTAGATAGACACTTTGGAGATGGGTGAGAAACTCAATGCCGCGAGGGACCATCTTTAATTCCTTAAGGTCAACCATAGATAGTTCATGTAAACTTATCGTGGCACCTTCCTCAATCTCAATGCTGTTTTTGCCGGTCAAATTCATCGATCAGAAATTTCAACTCCACTAGTTTAGGTAATTGGCCGAGTGAAGGAAGTGGATCTTCGATTAACTTTGTCATCCACAGTGTCACACGTGTGAGCTCTGCACAAGTAGAAAAAAATCGAGGGAATTTTCCTTCGAATACTCTCCCCCACAAATCCAACCTCTGAAGTGAGGTGGAGAATTTAACATTTCCAAGTCGAGCTGTTCTCCTGTACACAAGCGTAAACAATGAAGGTTCCTCGTCTTAGTCAATGAGTTGAGGACAATGGGCTCGTTCCACCTCCACAACTTGTAGTGATCGAAGCTCTTTCATGTCTCCCAATCGTTGTAGAAGCTTTTCGTTTGCTTTAACAAATTTCAGAGTTTGTAGCTAGGTTCTTCCACTGCCATTCACCTTCAAGAGTTGGAACAGCTCCCCCAAACTCAACTTCAATTTCAGTCCCAAAGAGATGTCTAAGTTGCTTCAATTGTGTCAAAACCGTGTGGGAGCTTCTTTATCGTGGTATAACGTAGGTCAAGTGTTTGCAAATTAAGGAGCTTTTGGATATTGTTGGGAAGTTGTTTCGCTTTTGTACCCCACAAACCCAAATGGCGAAGGTTATATAAGGCGGCTGAAACTTTATTTGGTAAGTTGGAGATTCTAACTCCTCTCAGCTCCAACACCCTCCACGTTTTGTAACTATTCGAGACTGCACTTGGAAAAATACTAAAATCGGAAGTAGAAAACATAACCAAAGAGCGAAGTCGTGGAAGGTTCTTCTTTAAATCAATGGATTCATCATTTCTTTGAATGGAAAGGCTATGAGTTTGATTGTCCAAAACTGACTGTGAGCCATCAAGAATCATGCAAAATTTTGCCTTTCTAGATATTGCTGGTGTTACCTCTCTTTCGACATCATGCATTCTGCAATACCTAGGCCTCCCAAATTCATTTCTATCGACCACCTGAAGCATGGACCGATCCACAAGTTCAGCAAGATAGTCATCAGCCTCCTCTTCCATTACTCTGTTACTGTTCCTTACCTCCACAAATCCTTCAGCAACCCACAATCGGATTAGTTTCTTCCTTTTTATTGGATAATCTTCAGGGAAGATGCTACAATATACAAAACAATTCTTTAGATAGTAAGGCAAATCATTGAAGCTAAGGTTGAAAATATTCTTCACTTTATCTAGTGCAGGGTTGTTTTCAAACTCCCAGTGAAGGCGATCATGCACTTTCTTCCATTCAGTTTCACTCTTTTCCTTGAATGACAATAAACTGCCAATTGCTACCATATCTAACGGTGAGCCTTGACACTTGTTCAAAATCCTACCATGTAATCCTCAAGATCTTTTGGACAATCTTTATTGTTCTCTCCTCGGAATGCGTTCTTGCAAAACAAAATCCATGCATCTTTTTCATTCAGTTGTTGAAGCTCTATGATATGTTCTTCACTTGCTATCATTGCTGCTTCATGCATTCTAGTTGTTACAATGAGCCTGCATCCATTGTTGCTATCGACAAAAGCACGACTTATATCATTCCACAAGTCTACACGCCAAACATCATCTAATACAATTATGCATCTCTTTTGTTGCAAACTCTCTCGGATGATGTCAAATAACCTTAATAGTGGCATAATAGTGATGTCATTGGGGACAGGCTCTATTCTTACCTTGAAGATTTCCTGGATCATTGTTCTTAGGAGATCTTCCAAACTATAAGTTTGTGAGACTGTAATCCATACCTGACAATCAAAGTGACTCTTCACGGTATTATGGCGATAGACATTGGAGACGAGAGTAGTTTTTCCGAGAACACCCATTCCCCATATTGCAATTGCCGTCATCTTCCTACAAGTGTCAGCATTAGTCAGCCATGAAACCAACTTAGACTTGTTCTCTTCTATCCCCACTAGATCATCTTCTTCAATTAACATGGGCGAATAAGCTCGATGAAACCAACTATATCTTTTATTTTTGAAAGCTCAGAAAGATCTCTCTCCATGTTTTCTAACCGAGAATCAATACCATGCCAATCCTTAGCGAGATTGCGACAAAGGATTGATGGTCTTGAGAGATAATCCTTCCATGTTCCTCCACGTTGCTCTCCGACCAGATAGAGATATTCATCAATGATGTCTTCCATCTTGAAGGCTACCGCTGTCACCTGCATATGTATAATATATATATCTCATAAGAAAATTGTGTTTTATGACGTCAATAATTTGATCAAACTCCTTATTAAAGACTCGGACTATGTATTAGTTTCGCCCATCTCCCAAAGCAACTATACCAACAAAAAAAAGAGTTAAATTTCGTTGAAGAATAAAAATTCAGTTAAAAGCATGAATGAATAAAAGGCATATATAAAAGTAAAGAAAACTGCGTCACCTCTTTGATCCAAGCCTCGAGTGTGTCATCAGCCGCAGCAGCAACAGTCGACTGATTAGATTTTTCGAGGAAGGTCTTCATCACTCTGAAATTCGCGGCGTTTCGTTTTATACGAGCATGAATCTGGTCTAAAGGTGGAGTTGTGTGGTGCAGCAGTAGCTGACAGCATCTGCTCTGCGCTTCGTCGATTGCGATTCCGCCGATCTTGTTGATCAGGAAGCAGATGAACGCCACCTCCATATCTACTGCTGTCTGCCTTTGCCAATCTCAACTCTAACCGGTGTTTTGGTGGTTGCAGTTTACCTACGAGTAGGGGCGGATCCAAGATTTTAGATTTGGAGGGGTCGTAATACAATTTAAATTTTTCGCTCTTTGATCTTGTGTCATCGAGAAGGGATTCTCTTCGACCGCATCAGTAAATATTCTAAAAAAATTAACACGAATTAAATCACTGTTGGCTTACTTGGTGGTGACCCTTCGATACTTAAGTCAAAATAATCATGGATGAAAGAAAATATATTAAATATAGTAAAAGTAATACAAGGAACTTATCTCATGCATAGCTAGAAACATTTAAGAGACTGCGAAAGAATATTTAGATAACACCAGAAGAAGAAAAACCATCGGATAACTAGAAAAAAAATGTCAGGAAAAATTACAAGAGATCCTCCATAATAATTAAACATTTTAATCCAAATCATGTTGCTCGTGAGAGAATATCACATTAACTTCTCTATTAAAACCAACTATCAAAGCCACTATGACCCATCCTTATTTGTCCGTATTCTACCTCAAATAAACATCTATGCACAAGTAGTCTTCTGCATCGAAATAATAATCTAACTACATTAAATTAGCACTTTGTGGATTAATTACACTTTAATTATACTTATACCAAACTAATCAATTAATTAATTGATAATTTTCGAGCCTAAATGAGTTTTAATTATACTAATCAGATAAAATCAAATTAGTCAATTAACCTAACTCAGATTAATTAATTTAATCTCAATTAATCAATTAAACTCAAATTTAATTAATCTAACCTAAACAGATTAATTAATCTAAATCAATTAACCAATTAAATTCAAATTTAATTAATCTAACTCAAATAAATTAATTAACCGAACGCTAATTAATTAATTAAACAGATAAATTAATCAAACCCAATTAATCAATTAAATCAAAATTTAATTAATTATCTTAAAGTTAATTAATCAATTAAAACGATTAATCCATCTAAAACCAATTAATCAATTAAAATATATTAATTAATCTAAATTCATCCATTAAACTCTAGATTTAATTAATCTAAATCTAATTAATTATTTAAATCCAACTAAATTAATTAATTCATATGATCCGATTAATCAAAATTCAAAATTAATTAAATAAAATCTTAATTAACCTAACCTGGATTTCGTAGGTGGTCGGGCGAAGAGCGATGGCGATTAACGACGCAGTGACGTGTGATTGCAAACGTGGTGTGACACCGATGGGATAACTTCCGCAATCACGACGTGATTGTGCACGTGAAACGAAGGCTGACGGTGGTCGTGGAAGATGCGACTGCAACACCGAGTTGGCAGGGACAACGACGGACCAATGCACAGCGACGAACTCGCAAGTCGCAACGTGTGAGCAGTGGACGAAGAGAAATTGTGGATGACGACTACAACGCGTTAGAAACAATTGAAAAGATGAAATTTAAGATTTCGAAGAAGATGAAAACGAGAAATCAGAAAGAGGAGAGAGAAAATAAATATATAGTAATTAATTATATAGTATTTTTATAGAGAGAAAATAAATATAGAATTTCGAAAAGGAAAATATTTTATATAATAATTATATTACTAAAAATTAATATACTACTATATAAAAAAAATTATAAAAATAAATATTTTTTAATTAAAACGCATGGACTGGGGCATGCATAGATCCGCCTATGCCTACGAGCATTGGAGCTAGAATAAGTAAATAAATAAATAAATTACTTTTGTATGATATTGGATTGTAAACGAATTAAATGTTTATGAATAAGTTTAGTGTTCGACTCGAAAAGAGTTCATTTACGTTCGTTCAATATTCATCAAAATAAATTAATAAATAAAATTTAAAAAATTTAATAAATTAAATAAATAAATTTAAACACATATATTCGGATTGTTATTATTCGTGAACAGTATTCATAAATAATATTCATGAACAATATTAGTGTATAATATTCACGAATAAATTAATTTAAAAATTATTTATATACTTATTTATACTCATTTTATAAAAGAATTAAAATATTAAAAGTTTAAAATAAATAAGTAAATTTAACTTAAGAGCTTGATAATATTTAAATAAATCGAGCTTAAATAAGTTTAAATCAAGCTTAATTCAAACTTGAATCAAATTTGATTCAAATTTGAATCGAATTTGATTAATAGAAATTTAATACCTAATAAACAAGTCAAGTTCAATTCAAATTTAAATTAATAACTTAGTTAATTTTAAATTTAACTTAGTTTAACTTAATTATTTTATCAAATAAATTTGAACATTATAAAATTTAATTTTATTTGGCTCATTTACCACCCTAATACGACGAACCGGGCTCAATAAAATAAAAAGTCAACTTGTATTCTTTTATTTAGTCAAGTTGTATTATTTAAATACTACGAGTCAGTTTAAATAGAATAAAAAATCAAATTGAATTATTTTATCTTGTTAGCGAAAAAAAAAGAACAAAATGCACTATATTCGAATGATTAATTTTGTTTAGGATAGCTAAGTAATATAAAACTGGGCCGACTTTTATTTTTATAATATGATAATACATATATATTAAAATATGTCAATTTAATTTGACCAAATCAAATGAATAAATTTATCTTATTTATTTTCTTTCCTTCTAAGTAGAAGGGTCTCGAAGTAGATGAGTCTTGGTATAATAGTAAAATTATTATTTTGTGATCAAAACATTACAGATTCAAATTTAAAAAATAACTTTTTGTAAAAAATAAAATAAAACTGTATACAACAAATTACATTTCAAAATTCTGTATAACGAAAGCTTTATATATTGAGCTGTTTTTTTTATTTTCTTTCCTTCCAAGTAGATACATGACCGCTAGTATTGAGAGTTTGAGACACATTCAAATCATTATTAAATTATAGAATTGAATTGGTCCAGCAGGAGGACAGCCTCATAGAGATCTTATTTTTATCCTCTCAAGATTAAGTAGTTAATATTTTATGGAATTATGGGTGTATTATAGAATTGAATTGGTCCAGCAAAAGGTGATTTCTTCACCATTAATCTTTTAATGATGATGAAAAAAAATCAAGAAAAATTATGCTCCTTGATTTATTGGTTAGAAATAGCGAAAGATTTTTAAATTCAGATAAAAATTTTAAAATTCACATTGAAATTATATCTCCGTCCATTTATAATAATATCCATACTCGCAGGTCATCCAAAAGAGACATGAATATTTTATTCCCATAGCATATTGAAGTTATCACTATAGTTTATCTTTGCGGAATAATCAGTGTTGCTATTTATTATGATTCAAGGTTTAAAATTTTGATTTGTATCGAGATTCCGTTTCACGATCGGAACGATAAAGTTTCAATATCGTATCATGGTGTATTGATAAATTTTGATAATTTTTAATATAAAATATATAAATTAAAAATAAAAATTTGAATTTAAATATTAAAAATAAAAAATGATTAAAAAATACTAAAAATTAATTATAATAATAAAAATTAATTATAATAATAAAAATTAATTTATTTAATTTCAATTAAATAAGATTATAAATAAAATAAATTTTAATAATAATAAAATTATTATTATTATATATAAATTAATAAAATAATTTTTTAAATTTTAATTGATTTTATTTAACCTATAGTGAAACTATAGTTTGGAAAGTTTTTTTTTTTAAGCTTTCGGCATCATCCATGTGGTCGCGCGGAGGCCGTGCGTGTAGCCGCGGCCCTGCGCGAGGCAGCCGACATCCGTTGTCTCCTCGTGCGAGGCAATCGACATACGCTATCCCATCGCATGAGGTCATCTGTGGCTGCTGCGGCCCTGAGCGAGCAACCCGTGTCCTCGCGCGATTATCAGCGGTCATTACGGCCCCATGCGAGGCCGTCGTGATCCCGAGCGAGGCTCTGTTGTTCGGTGGAGGTCCACCGTCGTCGTTCATGTGTCTTACGGGCATGCCGATTTTGGTAGTGCATCGGAACTAAAAAAATCATTCGTTTCATCTAAAATGGATCGGTATTTCAAATCTGGTTGCGATTTTGTAATTAAATTCATCTAAATATTAAAAAAATGATAAATATTCAACGATTGTTATCTTTAAAATAATAAATATGTGCAAAATCCCTCAGTAACAAAATTAAATTAGGTATGACAACAAGGACACCAACCACTTAAAATATGTCACGAGTGTTCCTTCGGGGATGGCACGATGGTAAGATAGAATGATCGCTTTGGAAATGAGCTGGGGTGGATTCCGGATCAGGGGTCTAAAATTTCCTCTGGCGTCAGATGATCCCTCCCTCTGTCTTGCCATCGTGTCCAGAGATATAGTCCCCCGTGGTTAACCTTCCTCTCGCCGTAACCCTTGAATGGATGACAAAAAATTGCTAGTTGGATAAATTCTCAATTTTTTAGAAAATATGTCACGAGTGACACGTAAACAAGAAAAGAAGATTTAATGAAATGGGTATAGGCATAATTAAAGAACTAAATGAAAAGATTTATCTCAACTTTTGTAGCTCAAAGGTTCCGATCAAGAGTGCGACTTGGATTATGAATTATTTCTTATAGCCATGGCTTCACCTTTCAATTGTTCAGGTAACTTTAAGTGTGACAAGGATTGTAAATATATCTCTCTTTTATTTATTTTTTTAGCATTTGGCTCGATTGTTAAAAAATATATAATATTATCGATGATAATATTATGAGTCGTCATATTTCATCATGCTGGATAAAATATTATTATTTCGACCAAAATATGTCAACTTTATTTTCTTAAAGTATTCTTGATTTGAAGTATTAATCAATCTATAAATATATATTATATGTAGTACTTGCAATATAGAGATTGCGAGCAAATAATGTAATAATTTCAAATATATATATATATATATATATATATATATATATACGATAATATTATCTTGAGCGTTTTTTTTATGTGCACTCATTGGTACATGGAACATAGGAACCCTCACTGGTAAAACAATGGAGATAGTAGATATGATGATTAGAAGAAAAATTAATATTGTATGTGTACAAGAGACAAAATGGGTTGGTGAGAAGGCAAAGATGACAGAGAACTCGGGTTTTAAGTTATGGTATACAGGCAAGAGTAAAACAAGAAATGGAGTGGATATTATTGTTGATAGTTCGTTAAAGGATGAAGTTGTAGGAGTAATTAGAAAGGGGGTAGAATTATAACTCTCAAAATAGTAGTGGAGAAAGAAACTATAAACGTAATTAGTGTATATGCACCTCAAATAGGATTAGATGAAAATACCAAATTAAAGTTTTGGGAGGACTTGGATGAAATATTACAAAATATTCCGTCAAATGAGATGATTTTAATAGGAGGTGATTTAAATGGGCATGTCGGAGTGAAAAATGACGAATATGAGAGTTGGAACAAGAAATGAAGAAGGTAAAACTATATTGGATTTTGCAATAGCATATGATCTTATACTAGCTAATACATTTTTTAAGAAAAGAGAAGAACACTTAGTCACGTTCAAAAGTGGAAATAATAAATTACAAATTTACTTTCTTATAGTTAGGAAGAGAGATAGAAAGATTGTAAGGTTATTTCTGGAGAAAGTTTAACTACTCAACATAGGTTAGTAGTATTGGATATACGCCTCAAACATAGTATTAATAGAAGAAAAATATATACGATCCCTAGAATTAAGTGGTGGAAGTTAAAGGATGAGAAACTAAATATATTCAAAGAGAAGGTAGGAGTACAAGTATTAGATGACATATACAGTGACCCTAATACGACGTAGGATAAGATGGTATCAAAATTGAAAATAATAGCTAAGAGTGTACTCGGTGAGTCAAAGGGGCATGCACCACCAAGTAAAGAATCTTGATGGTGGAATGAAAAAGTGCAAGAGAAAGTCACGGAAAAATGAATAGCATATAAGAAATTAAATATTTGTAAAAATGAGGAAAATTTGAAAAAATATACAATAGCCAAGAAAGAAGCTAAGAAAGTAGTGAATGAAGCTAAGACTGAAACTTTTGAACGGTTATATCGAAAATTAGATACAAAAGAAGGGGAAAAAACATTTATAGAATAGCTAAAGTGAGAGAGAGGAAGACAAAAGATCTTAATCAAATAAGATGTATTAAAGATGAATGCAATAGGGTACTAGTAAATGATGAAGAAATAAAAGAGCGGTGGAAGAGATATTTTTATCAACTTTTTAATGAAGGTTTAGGAGACCAACTTAATTTAGGTAATTTAAGTAGGTCAAATGAGTATAGAAATTTAAATTTTTATCGTAGAATTCAAATTTCAGAAGTAGAACAAGCTTTAAATGGAATGCAAAATGGAAAAGCCGTTGGACCAGATGATATTCCGATAGATGTATGGAAGTGTCTAGGGAAATAAGGTATTGAATGACTTACAAAATTATTTAACATGACATTGAAAACAAAAAAGATGTCTGATCAATGGAGAGTAAGTATTCTAATTCCCTTATATAAAAATAAGAGAGACATATAAACTTGTGAAAACTATAGGGGTATTAAACTAATGAGTCATACCATGAAACTTTAAGAAAAAGTAATAGAAAAAAGGTTAAGGAAGGAGACCATAGTTCTCGAAAATCAATTTGGATTCATGCCAGGAAGGTCGACAATAGAAGCTATACATCTTCTCAGACAACTAATTGAAAAGTATAGAGAGCAAAAGCAGGATCTACACATGGTATTCATTGATTTAGAAAAAGCTTATGATAGAGTTCCAAGAGAAATAATATGGAAAATTTTAGAAAAAAGAGGTGTTAGTATAACATATATTAAACTAATTAAGGATATGTATAAGAAAGTAACGACCAGAGTGAAGACTTCAGGTGGATTAACTGAAGCATTTCCAATAAAGATAGGGTTACATCAAGGATCAGCTTTAAGTCTCTATCTTTTTACACTAATCATGGACGAACTCACTGGACACATTCAAGACACATTACCGTGGTGCATGTTGTTTGCAGATGATATTATTTTAGTAGATGAGACACGTGAAGGAGTAAATGTTAAACTAGAATCTTCAAGTGAAACACTGAAGTGAAAGGTTTTAAGCTTAGTAGAGTAAAGACAGAATATATGGAATTTAAATTTAGCAATATTAGACGTAATGAGACAAGTGTTAAGATAGAGATGATGAGTTATGCAAATCGAGAGCTTTAAATATTTAGGATCATTTTGCAAGATGATGGAGGGATCGAGAGAGATGTCTTACATGTATCTAAGCGGGATGGTTGAAATGGAGGAAAGCATCGGGTATTTTATGTGATCTAAAGTGCCTCTAAAACTTAAAGGAAAGTTCTACAAAACAATTAGACATGCTATGTTATATATGGAGTCAATGTTGGGCTACGACTCGAGCATATGAGCAAAAGATGAGAGTTGCAGAGATGAGGATGTTAAGGTGGATGTGTGGACATACGAGGATGAACAGAATAAGAAATGAGAGCATTAGAGAAAAAGTTGGTGTTGCATCTATTGAAGGAAAGCTCCGAGAGACACGTTTAAGGTGGTACGGACATGTACTTAGACGGCTAATAAATGTTCCAGTTAGGCGATGTGAAACTATACCAAATATACACATCAAACGAGGAAGAGGAAGACCAAAAAAGACTTGGTTAGCAACAATAAAATAAGATAAAATTTATTTAAATATAGATAATGATATAGTAGGGGATAGAGTCCAATGGCGTAGAAGGATCTATATAACCGACCCCACCTAGTGGGATAAGGCTTTGTTGTTGTTGTTTTTTTTATGTGCACTCGTCCGTAATATATAGTAATGAAAAATGCATAGTATTTTTTGATTGCGATTCGTCATCATTATTCTATCGGATTCCAATCGAAATATGATCGCGGTCTGACCGGATTCGATGTTCGATCGAAATCTGGTCACGGTTTGATCGGAGGAACGCTAACAACGACCCTAACGGATTCAGAGATTACACTATAATATAGATGACGATCAATGACGAAGAATTTGATCGGAGTCACGGAAGATTGAGATAGCAAATTGCATGAACGCACTGATCGGATAGAAACTCTAAGGGAGCGTTGGGTAGATCCATTTTTTGTTTTCTGTTTTCCTTTTCCAGAAAACAGAAAACAATTTTTTAGTGTTTTCCAATTTTTCAAAAAATATTTTTTTATTTTTTAGAAAACGAAAATGGAAACAGAAAATGATTTTCTAGAGTTTTCCAGTTTTCCAGAAAATACTTCTTTATTTTCTAGAAAACAGAAATGGAAAATGCCAACCAAACGCATTTTCTCATTTTCTCAGAAAATGAAAACAAAAAATGAAAAATTTTCTCTCTACCAAACGCCCCCTAAGTTTTTCTAATGATCTCTGCACTACCATAAAAAAAATCTTATTTATCTTTTCATTATAAAAAAATTCAATAATTCTTTTATGGAATATTATAAAAAAAATATATTCGTATAAAAAATAATAACAATTTTTTATTTAATTTGAATTTTTAAAAACGTAAAAACTATTTAATGATTTGATTAAAAAAGAATAAAAATTATATCTCAGAGAACATGGAAGGAATTAAATGATTTTAATTCTCTTATATTATAAGTACACAGATAGATAATTAAAATAAATTTTTCTTTTTTTACATTTATACAATTTTTTAAATATTTTGAAAAAATAAAATATAAATAATAATTTTTCATCGTGGTCAATCGTAAATCAAATCATAATCGGTGATTTAAAACTTTGTGTTGTAATCGCTTAAAATTAAAAATCGATTTTAATCAGTCCATAAAATTCTAGTAAATTAATCTGATAAAAAAAAAATGAAAGACTTGAATACTTGCCTACCTAATGAAAATAAGAAGCAGAAAAGAAATTTTGCTAAATTTATCGGTAAAATTGTTTTTCTAGTGTTAAAAATTAAATAGGTATAGAATATTCAATTAGAATATATTTTATTTAAAAATTATGAATATGACCGATCATTCCCATGACTGATCCACTTCAACGCAAAAAAAAAAAATATATATATATTAATTCAAATAAGAAAAAAAAGTCCAAATTGATTTTATTATTTAAATACTTGGATGATAAACATAGGAATCTCGCCAGACTAATTCTCAATAAATCTTCTGATGCATACTAATTGTGTAAGTTGAATTATCTTATAAAGACGAGCATCATTGATAATTAATCTCAGAAGCTTCGTCAATCATCGTAAAAAATACGGTAGAATTTTATCGCTATCTATTTAATTTTATTTTCCTTTCATATTTTACTGATAATTTCATTTCGTACTAGCAAATGGTTTCGTGCTAAACTGATATAAAAAATTACTTCTCATTCCCAGCATCAGCCTTTAGATCTCCGAGATCGTAGTGTCTTTCAAACTTACTCGAAGAGCATGAAGAGATTTGTGGAGAACCATTCATTTAAAAATGTATTTTATGTTATTATTGATGAGTTGAGAAAAAAAAAACTCGAGATTATATATAGCATGTGATCCCTCTAAAATCAAAAAAAAATTTAGATCTCTTAGAGAGTGTTTGGTATACTGTATTTTCTCTTTTTCTTTTTCTTTTTCCATATTTTTCTATTTTTTCAAAAAATATTTTTTCATTTTTTAAAAAATGAAATTGGAAAATGTCAATCAAGCATTATTTTCTATATTTTTTTATTTTTTTTTAAAATAAAAACATAAAATAAAATTTTTTTTCGCAAACTAAATGTTATCTTAAATAAAATATGGCACCATATCACTACAATCCTTAAAAAAGATTCGTTCACTATTTTTTTTCAGAATTTAATATTTTATGAACAACACTGAACAGAGATCGTGATAATTTCGCTTGTATAAAATAAGAATAGATATTAAGATCATGCCTACGAGAGAATCAAATGATTAACACAGATAATAGAATTGTCTCAAATAACAAGGATCATGATTAGCATAGACCGTAGAATTATCTTAAGAAGTAAGGATCAATTTCCGTGGATTACGAAGTTTGTCGAAGTGACTATTCTTTTGTCGTATTAATTTTTGATTGAACAAAAATATTTCTTATAATTTACTTTTTCTAAGTGCAGTACCTTTTACTCCAAAAATAAATATTAATATCGTTTGCTTCTGGTAATAAAATGATTGATTGATTCTTAAGTCTATACTTTGTAGAAATTGTGTTAGTAAAATAAGAAAATGCTTTTCCAATGCGGAATATATATTAATATTGCTAAATTTACTTGCTCGTTCATCTCACCTGGTTCAGCTGGCTTGCTCATCTGTCTGGCCATGATTGGTGATGGCATCAATGACTCCCAGCTTTGGTCGCTGCAGACTATTGGTGCTGACACTTACAACGTCGTAGAAGCGAGAAGCAATAATTATTGTCTCTATGGGGATGACGTAGTGATTAAAATATGACGGTGTTTATAGAAGTGACATGAGTTGATTTCAGAGGAGATTTAAAGCTCTTTCTTTAATTCAGATGACCCCCACATATCTTGATCACCACGTCAAAACCTATATGACCCTTCGTGATTTACCTCCCACATAATGATCGTGGGACAGACCGATGAGAGCCGCTAGATTGACGATTCCAATCTTTTGCAGAGAAGCGAATAATTATTATTATTTTATTGTGTAAAGGTTGGAACCGTGAACATAATAGTCTCTTCTCCTCGACTCCTCAAGATTCGAGAGAAAATAAATTACGGAAGAGTTATGCCCATAGATGCGATTAATGAGATAATAAGTGGTCATCTAAACTTGGAATAAAATTTTAAATCGTCTTCGAAATCGATCATTATTCATTATATAAATTTATCCATTGATTTATCAAAATGTCACGCCGACTATTATTATTATTTTATAATTTGATAGAGAGTCTAGGGAGCGTCTGACACTTTTTTTTTTTTTTTTGTTTTTAAGTCGTGAGTAAACAATTCAATTATTATGACAAATAAGAGACGAATAATATCATTATTGTGTACAATGACTTTACAAGTTGATTCTTTACGCAAGGCCAAACCCCCTATATAGTAGAAATTTTTGGAAAAATATGTATCCTTGGTGGGTCTTCGTTGTCATCGTCCTTTCTTAACTTTTCCACCAGCTCATCAGGCATGTGACCTAGATGGAGATCTTTGAGATGGGTGAGAAACTGAATGCCACGCGGGACCATCTTTAATTGATGAAGACCAGCCATAAATAGTTCATGTAAATTTGTCATGGCACCTTCCTCTATCACAATGTCATTTAAATTCTTCAAATCTACCAAGTAAAGCCTTTTAAGATCAAGGAACCAACCTGACTTGAAATGCAGTTTTTGCCCAACAAATGAATGAAAGCTCAATTCTAACCCCACTAGTTTAGGTAATTGGCCGAGTGAAGGAAGTGGATCTTCGATTAGCTGTGAAAACCACAGTTCCACACGTGTGAGCTCTGCACAAGAACAAATAAATCGAGGGAATTTTCCTTCAAACAATCTCCCCCAGAAATTCAACTTCTGAAGCTGAGGAAGTGGAGAATTTAACATTTCAAAGTTGAGCTGTTCTTGAAGTGGAGAATTTAACATTTCAAAGTTGAGCTGTTCTTCTCCTTTCGCAGACAAGCGTAAACAGCGAAGCTTCCTCATCTTAGTCAATGAGTTGCAAAGCTGAGGACAATGGGCTTGTTCCACCCCCACAATATGTAGTGATCGGAGCTCTTTCATGTCTCCCAATAGATGTACAAGTTTCTCGGTTGCTTTAATTGATCGCAGAGTTTGTAGGTTCTTCCACTGCCATTCACCTTCAAGAGTTGGAACAGCTCCCCCAAACTCAACTTCAATTTCAGTCCCAAAGAGATGTCTAAGTTGCTTCAATTGTGTCACACCGTGTGGGAGCTTCATTATCATGGAACGACGGATGTCAAGTGTTTGCAAATTCTGGAGCTTTTGGATATTGTTGGGAAGTTGTTCCACTAGTGTATCCTTCACACCCAAATAGCGAAGGTTAAATAAGGCTGAAACTTTATTTGGTAAGTTGGAGATTGGAAGTCCTTCTAGCTCCAATATCCTCAACGTTTTGTAATTATTTAAGACTGCTCTTCGGACAAAACTAAAATTGGAAGCAGAAAACATAAGCAAAGAGCGAAGTCGTGGAAGGCTCTTCTTTAAATCAATGGATTCATCATTTGTTTGAATGGAAAGGCGTCGAGTTTGATTGTCCAAAACTGATTGCGAACCATCAAGAATCATGCAAAATTTTGCCTTTCTAGATATTGATAGTGTTACCTCTCTTACGACATCATGCATTCTGAAAGTCCTCGGCCTCCCAAATTTATTTCTATTGACCACCTGAAGCATGGACCTATCCACGAGTTCACCAAGATAGTCATCAGCCTCCTCTTCCATTACTCTATTACTTCTCCTTGCCTCCAAGAATCCTTCAGCAATCCACAATCGGATTAGTTTCTTCCTTGAAAATAGATAATCTTCAGGGAAGATGCTGCAATATATAAAACAATTCCTTAGATAGCAAGCCAAATCATTGAAGCTCAGGTTGAGAATATTTTTCACTTTATCTAGCGCAGGGTTGTTTTCAAACGCCCAATGAAGTTGATCATGGACTTTCTTCCATTCAGTTCCACTCTTTTCCTTGAACGATAATAAACTGCCAATTGCTACAATAGCTAACGGTGAGCCTTGACACTTGTTCAAAAACCCAACAGTGTAATCCTCAAGCTCTTTTGGACAATCTTTATTGTTCTCTCTTCGGAATGCGTGCTTGCAAAACAAAATCCATGCATCTTTTTCATTCAATCCTTGAAGCTCTAAGATATGTTCTTCTCGTGCTATCCTTGCTACTTCATGCATTCTAGTTGTAACAATGAGTCTACTTCCATTGTTGCTATCAACAAAAACACGCCTTATTATATCATTCCACAAGTCTACACGCCAAACATCATCTAATATAATTATATATCTCTTTTGCTGCAAACTATCTCGGATAATCTCACATAACCTTGGTAGTGGCATAGTAGTGATATCATTTGGGGCAGGCTCCATTTTTGACTTGAAGATTTCCTGGATCATAGTTCTTAGGAGTTCTTCCACACTATAATTTTGTGAGACTGTAACCCATACCTGACAATCAAAGTGACTCTTCACGGCATTATGGCGATAGACATTTGAGACGAGAGTAGTTTTTCCTTGGCCACCCATTCCCCATACTGCAATTGTCATCATCCCGCTGCAGGTATTAGCATCAGTCAGCCATGAAACCAACTTAGATTTGTTCTCTTCTATCCCCACTAAATCATCTTCATCAATTAACATGGGTAAATAAGCTCGGTAATGATGCGTGTCTCTTTCTGAATTCTTCACTCTATCCGCGTTGCCAGTGACTATTAAACCATATCGATCTTTCCTGCTTGAAAGTTCAGAAAGAAGTCTCTCCATCTCTTCTAACCGAGAATCAATATTACGCCAAGCCTTAGCAAGTCTGCAACAAAAATCTGACGGTGCCATGAGACACCAATTCTTCCATGTCCTTTCCCGTTGCTTTTCAAGCAAATAGAGGTATTCATCGATGGCGTCTTCCATCTTGAACGCTACCTCATTGGCCTAATACACAATTAATGAAAAATTTGGTGTTTTATGGCACCAATCGTTTGATTGAATTCCTCAAAAAACAAGTATAAGAAAAAAATTTGGTAGATGAATGATAACTCAGTTGAATGTATCGATCGAGGAATAAAAGTCTACAGGAAATCGTGTCACCTGTTCGATCCAAGCCTCGAGCGCTTTGTCAGCAGCAGCAGCAGTCGACCAATTGAAGCCTTCGAGGAAGGGCCGCATCAATTCGAACTCGGCGGTGATTCGACCCGCGCGAACGTGAATCTGGTCTAAAGGTGGAGCTGTGCAGTGCTGCAGTAGCTGAGAGCATGTGCTATGCGCTTGATCGACTGCTATTCCGCCAAGCTTGTTGATTACGAAGGAGATGAACGCCGCCTCCATATCTAGAGCTGACTGCCTTTGCCTGCCAATAACAGCACTAACCGGTGTTTTGATCGTGGCAGTTTAGATGAGAGCATGGAGCTAAATAAGTAAATAAATAAATTATTTTAATACGACCAGACGATTCAAATAAAATAAAAAGTAAGCTGCATGTATTTGTTTTTTACTTGAGGTTATTCGAATTTTCGATTTAATTAATTTTTATGAATGATCGATTTTGTCATATTGAGATTCTGAATACCTGATCAATAATTGAATTAGATAAAATTGAAATTTTAGTGGTATCCATCGATCACCAAAAATAAATTAAAAAAACGTTTATAATTTTTCCGCGGTTCAATTTAAACTCCGTAGTCTCAGATCCATAAACGACGATCTAATATCGAAGTCGTATTCTGTCTATCGGATAAACTTCTGATTCTCAGGATCATCCGAATAGATTTTTTTAAATTCATCATCAAAAATATATCATAATAAAAATTAAATTATATTTTTATATAGGATATCTCTAAAAAACTCATGTAGAATCGTCACATTAACGACCTTCTCCGTCTACCCCTATCAATGGATGAAGTAAATCAGGACTCATATGATAAATACAAAGGAGGGGATCGATCGATGATCCAGAGTCATAATCTCTTCCGAAATTAATCTCCGTCCATTTAAGAGTTATCCTTTTATCTTTACCAACTGAACTAGTCCTAAGACTATATATGAGACATCTTAAAAAAAAATACGTGGAACCGCCACATTAGTGATTCTCTATCGCTGTCTTTACGTGTGAATTAAAGGGGATAAATCATATGTCAGGTGGCTAGCACAGAAATATAAAATTATTGATAGCCTGATCGTCAGACTCAAAGAATCAACTCTTTGTCCTTTCAAATTTTAATATGGCTGAGTTAGTCAGGAGCTAGGAGCTATAGAACATCTAAAAAAAATATCAAATCGTTACGTTAGCAGTACTCCAGCTATAGGACATCTCAAGCTCTTATTTTGTGTTGCACCGTATCTCCAGGGCAAGTAAACTGTATTCTTTTATTTAGTCTAAGTGTTATTTTTTTTTAAATTTAAACTGACTCGTTGTATTAAAATAATACACCTTGGACTAAATAAAATAAAGTCAAGTTTTATTTTTTTTTATTTAGTTAAGTTGTATTATTTTATTTAGTCCAAGTTGTATTATTTTAATACAACGAGCCGTCTCAAATAAAATAAAGTCAAGTTTTATTTTATTTATTTAGTTAAGTTGTATTATTTTATTTAGTCCAAGTTGTATTATTTTAATACAACGAGTCAGTTTAAATTAAAAAAAAAACAAATTGACTTATTTTATCTCGTCACGCAAAAAGACAAAATCTATGAGAAAAACCATTATATTTAAATAATTATTTTTGATTAGGCCAGCTAATTAAGTTAAAACTAGACCGATTTTTCTTTTCATAATATATATATATATATATATATATATATCAGTTTTAATTTGACTAAATCAAATGAGTAAATTTAACTTGTTTCTTTTCTTTCCTTCAAAGTAAACACATTGAGGACACATTCACATTATTACTAAATTATAGAACTAAATTGGTCCAGCAAAAGACAACTCCATGGAGATCTTATCGTCTCGAGCTTAATTAGTTAATATTTGATGGAATTATGGGTGTTTTATTCTCATAGCATGTTTAAGTTATTAGTAACTAAAATCACTATAATTTATCTTCATGGAATAATTAGTGTAATTATTTACTATGATTTAGTAATTTCTTCTTAATATCTAAAAAAATGATAAAAATTTAAAATTGTTTGTTTTTAAAATAGGAAATAGCTACAAAATCCCTCCCTAACAAAATTAAAATAGATATGAGAATGATGGCCACTAAAGAATATATCATAAAATACATTAAATATGCCTTGGAGGTCAGGTGCAACGATAAAAACGAAAAAAATATCCTACACGAAAATACAATTTAATTCTCTATTGAAATAAGTTCGACGATAAATTTTAAAAAAATCCATGAGGATAGCCCTATGTACAGGAGTTTATCCGACGGATAAAATGTGACTTTAGCGTTAGACAGTCTTTCAGAAATAGCACGATTGTAAAGTCTGAGCTGGACCGCCAAACTATGAACATTTACATGGTGTACTCAAGTGGTTGGTGAAGACGACTCCGATCTCTTTCGATCCAATTATCGAAAAGGTGTTTCCATAGGATCGTGGGTCTGGCACTCTCGGAATTAATTGAGCCGAAGAGTCGAACACCCTGATGCTAATAAAAAATAAAAAAAATAAAATACATTAAATATGCCACTAGGGACCGGTACAATGGCAAGGCATGATGACACCTCATAGGTTAGCATGGTTTGATCAGCTTTTGGAACAAATTCGATTATTCTGATTTTTAAAAAAATTTAGACAGACAATTTTGAAGTACTAAATGTGAATTGAAAATTACTTTTTCAGACGGAGAATATTTTCGACATCAAATCTGTCTTATAGGGATGATGCGATCGTATCGTCGAATTTAGTTGTTAAATTACGAATATTTTTTTTAATTTATTATGATGATAGATGGAATATATACGGGGATTGCTAGTAAAGAATGCATAAATTTCAAATATTTATAATGTCTTTCCTTACGTAACACAAATATTTTAGCTACGCTCATTTTTAATATGTATAATACAATAATTTTATAAATATTTTCTTTCACATTTTAGTTTACCCATAATGCACCGAGGAGAGACTTGATCAATAATATATACAGATCTCTAAGGAGGTCAACTTCGACCCAAGGCCAAATTCAGATTTGATAAGGATTCAGTCAAACTCAAGAATTGACTCATTAATTAATCAAAGTAGTAGACATGCATTAAAAAGGGTGACAACGGTGTCTGTTGCAACGTCTCATCTAAACGGATGTTCTGACCGTTATACCATCTATACAATTAAAGATAATAAATTAAGATGATTAATTGATGAAACGGTCACAGTCGAGAAGGGGGTGCGAGGTTGTTTAATTTCATTTGTCTCCGGATCAATGTAAATACAGTACTGTTTGAGATAATGCAGATATAACTTTTTCTCGTTGCTATCTTGTTTTGTTTTGTTCTATTTACTCTTTTTTATTTTCTGCATTTGTTTGTTTTGGAATCTATGTAGCATCGGAGGACTATATATCATCAAAGGTCACTCTTGGTTCTCTTCTAATTTTCTTTTATCTGCAAAAACAAGAATCAATCGTTGTGATTCAGCTCGGAAGGATAGTCTATCCTCTATATATTACAATATTATTTAAACTCTTTCAATTCTCCAACTTCTGATGGTGGAGGTGGAGAATTTAACATTTGAAAGTCGAGCTGTTTTTTTTTTTTTTTCGCTTTGATTTTCACACGAGCATAACAAATGAAGGTTGCTCATATTAGTTAATGAGGTGCAAAGCTGAGGACAATGGGCTCGTTGCACCTTCATAACTCCTAACGATCGGAGTTCTTTCATGTTTCCCAATCATCGTATAGTACGAGGTTTTAATTTGTTTGCACGAACAAATTTCAGAGTTTGTAGGCTCTTCCGATCCACTGCCTCGCCCCTTCAAGAGTTGGAAGACAGCCAACTGCAGCTCCTCCTCCTTCAAATTCAACATCAATTTCCGTTACAAAGAGGTGTCGAAGTTGCTTCAATTGTGTCACACCGTGTGGGAGCTTCACTATATTGGAATAACGGAGGTCGAGCGTTTGCAAATTCTGGAACTTTTGGAGAAGCTCTTCCACTTTCGTTCTGTGAAAGTTAAACAAGGCAGAAACTTCATTTTGTAAGTTGAGATTGGAACTCTTTTCGGCTCCAGCAGTCACCCTCAACACTTTGAAACTGATTAACAAGAGTACTGTTCTCGGGGAACCCGAACTAAAATTGGAAATAGAAAACATAACCAAAGAGCTAAATGGTGAAACGCTCGACCAGGCTCGTATTTAAATGAAGGGATTTATCATTTGTTTGAATTAGAAAAGCGACGAGTTTGATCGTCCAAAACTGATTGTGAACCATCAAGAATTATATGAAATTTTGCCCTTCTAGCTGGATATTGCTAGTGTTGCCTCTCGCACAGCATCATGCATTGGGAAAGCCTTCGGCCTCCAAAACTCATTTCTCTCAAACACCTGAAGCATGGACCGATATCCACGAGTTGAGCAAGATAGTCTTCAGCCTCCTCTAGCTTCCATTACTCTGTTACTGCTCACCTCCACAAATCCTTCAGCTACCCACAATCGGATTAGTTTCTTCGATCTTAGTCATCCATGGCTGCTCCATTCGCTCGATTACAAAATGCAAATCCTGGCCTTACTACGAAGGGCCTCAACCGTTCGATCTGAATGGGATATGATTCCTACCATCGATGATTACTCTTCATTAAGTAGCCATTAATTAATGATCGAGATCAAAGAATCTGTCCATAGTAAATCCTACACCTTCATCTTTAGTTTTACTTTTAGTTGTGTTGTAGATTTCGATGCGATTAAATCCTATGTATAAATCTTTTAAGAATTCATATGATTTACAAGAATTTGGATATTAGAATCGATGATGAGAACCATGCCCATACTACAATTGTCCTCGTCTGTCAGCTAGTATTAGGATCAGTCAACCATGGAAGCATCTCGACAACCAAACGCACACGACAACACCATTTGAGAGATGAGGAGCATGCTTCATCACATAGCACACTCTAAACACAATCTACATAAGATTTTGAAAAAGAAGCACAACTTGTAGTGAAATAAATACGTGGATCATTTTGTCCTGTGTGAGGTTAATAAGTTTAGATATGAGCAGACAGTTAATTATATTCCACAGACAATTTAAGTTTCCTTTCGTATGTTACTGATAATTTTCTTTTCCTACCAGCAAATGGTTTGGTGTTAAACTGATGCAGAAAATTACCTTCTAAATGATCAGATCTCCCATGCAGAACGCAGTACCTTTCAAAATTACTCGAAGAGCTTGAAGGGAAGAACTAATTAGTTAATATTTGATAGAATATAAGGTTTTGTAACATACGTATTTGAATAATTAATTTTGTTTAGGATAGCTAAGTTAAAACTAGGCCGATTTTTATTTTCATGATATAATAATAGATATATATTAAAATATGTCAATTTTAATTCGACAAAATCAAATGAATAAATTTAACTTATTTATTTTCTTTCCTTCCAAGTAAATACATGCAAATGCAAAATGTTAAAATTATCAATTTAACAATCTCTATTGATCTATTTCACGATCATTATGAGAGAGGTAAATCACATAGAGCATTTGACCTTGACGTAATTGGTCAGGTCATAGGAGGGGGTCATCTGAGCCAAGAGAAAAATTTTAAACCCTCCTTCAAAATCAACCCGTACTCATTTCGTAAGTATCATTCTATCCCAATAAATATGTCATCATTGTGAAGCCTTCAAAGTAGACATATCGCGGCTAATATTGAGAGTTTGAGACACATTCAAATTATTATTAAATTATAGAATTGAATTGGTTCAGCAAAAGACAGCTCCATAGAGATCTTATTATATTCTTATCTCAAGATTAATTAGTTAATATTTGATAGAATTATAGGTGAATCAAGGGGACTACGCTCTTTTATCGGTTGGTCAAAAAATAACAGAGGACATTTAAATTTGGATGAAAATTTAATTTTAAATCTCATATCAAAATTTATTTTTGTCCACTTATAACAATATATATATTGTTCTAGTTAACGAATCATCTAGAAGGGACATGGATGTTTTATTTTCATAGCATATTGAAGTTATTAGTAACTAAAATCACTATAGTTTATCTTCGTGGAATAATTAGTGTTGCTATTTACTATGATTTAGTAAATTCATCTAAATATTAAAAAACTGATAAATATACAACGATTGTTATCTTTAAAATAAGAAATATCTACAAAATCCTTCAGTAACAAAATTAAAATAGATATGACAACAAGGACAACCACTTAAAAAATGTCATGAGTTACACATAAACAAAAAGATGATTTAATGAAATGGGTTGGCATAATAATTAAAGAACTAAATGAAAAGATTATCTCAACTTTTGTAGCTCAAAGGTTCCAATCAAGAGTGCAACTTGGACTATGATTTATTTCTTATAGCCATGGCTTTACCTTTCAATTGTTCAGGTCCTTCAAGTGTGACAAAGATTGTAAATATATCTCCTCCTTGTCTATTTTATTTGTTCTTTAGCATTTGGCTAGCTAGACTGTTAAAAAATATATATAATATTCTCAAAGTGATAAGTCATCATATTTCGCCATAGCTGGATAAAATATTATTATTTCAATCAAAATATGTCAACTTTATTTTCTTATAGTATTCTTGATTTGAATTATTAATCAATCTATAAATATATATTATATATAGTACTTGCAATATAGAGATTGCAATAATATCAAATATATATACACACGTGAGAATATTATCTCGAGCATTTATTTCACGTGCACTCGTCCTCAGTGCATAATAATGAAAAATATATAATATTTTTTTACTGTGATTCATCATCGTTTTTCCATTGAATTTCGATCGAAATATGATCGTGGTCTGACCGAACTCGATGTCCAATCTGACCACAGTTTGATCGGGGGACATTAGCGACGATCTCAACGAATTTAGGAGTTACGTTGTAGTATAAATGGTGATTGATGACGAAGAATTTGATCAAAGTCGTGGGAGAGAAACAATATATATTTTTCATTTACTATGCATCTCCATGTGATGAATGATTGAGATAGCATCGTGCACGAGTCAGTGATCGGATAAAAACAATTTAAGTTTTTTTATGATCTCTACACTACCATAAAAAAATCTTATTTATCTTTTCATTATAAAAAATTCAATAATTCTTTTATGGAATATTATAAAAAAAAACTATCCGTATAAAAAATAATAACAATTTTTTATTTAATTTGAATTTTTAAAAACGTAAATACTATTTTATGATTTGATTAAAAAAGAATAAAAATTATATCTCAGAGAACATGGAAGGAATTAAATGATTTTAATTCTCTTATATTCTAAGTAAATGGATAGATAATTAAAATAAATTTTTATTTTTTTCACATTTATACAATTTTTTAAAATTTTATTTAAAAATAAAATATAAATAATAATTTTTCGTAAATCAAATCATAATCGGTGATTTAAAACTTTGAATTGTAATCGGTTAAAATTAAAAATCGATTTTAATCAGCCCATAAAATTCTAGTAAATTAATCTAATAAAAAAAATGAAAGACTTGAATACTTGCCCACCTAACGATTGGCATGCATCAATCTAAATTAAAATAAGAAGTAGAAGAGAAATTTCACTAAATTTATGGATAAAATTGTTTTTCTAGTGTTAAAAATAGGTATTAGTTCTTAGGATTACAGTGTAGTCATAGAATATTCAATTCGACTTTTAAATATTTATGATTCGATCTTTAATAATAATATATTTGTAAAAAAAAAATTCAAATTGAATAATAAATTAAGAATATTGTAGCTATATAAGTATTTTCTGATTTATTTTGATGATCGATAAAATATTTTTCATTAAAAATTATTTAATATTCTATTAAAGATCTATTGAACAGGACTGATCAATTATTCATTGTGATCCACTTCAGCGCAACAACAAAAAAATCATATTAATTCAAATAAGAAAAAAAAAAGGTCCCAATTGATCTTATTATTTAAATACTTGGATGATAAACAGGAGAAATCTCGCCAGAGTAATTCTCAGTAAACGTTCTGATGCATGCTAATCTGTGTAGGTTGAATTATCTTATAAAGACGAGCATCATTGATAATTAATCTCAAAAGCTTCGTCAATCATCTTAAATAATACGATAGATTTAATTTTTATCGCTATCTATTTAATTTTATTTTCCTTTCATATTTTACTGATAATTTCATTTCGTACTAGTAAATGGTTTCGTGTTAAACTGATACAGAAGATTACTTCTCATTCTCAGCACCAGCCTTTAAATCTCCGAGATCATAGAGCCTTTCAAACTTACTCGAAGAGTATGAAGAGATTTGTGGAGGACCGTCAATTTAAAAATATATTTTATATTATTATTGATGAGTTGAGAAAAAAAAAAGAATCGAGGTTATATATAGCATATGATTCCTCTAGAATCGAAAAACTTTTGAGATATCTTAATTAGAGTGCATTTGGTACATAGAAAATAGAGTATTTTTTATTTTTATTTTTTTTAAATAAGAAAACGTATTTGATTTACCTTTTTTATCTTTGTTTTTCAGAAAATAAAAAAATATTTTTTAAAAAATTAAAAAAATACAGAAAAATTATTTTCCAAAAAATAAAAATAATAAAAAAATAGAAAAGACTTAAACCAAACGCTCTCTTAATCTGCTATCTTAATTTTCCATTGACCAATAAAGTATGGCACCATCACTTCAATCCTTAAAAATGATCTGTTCATTAACTTTTTTTTTTTCAGGATTTAAAATTTTATGAACACCACTTAGCAAAGACGATGGCAATTTCGCTTTTTCAGGTCAGGAATAGGAGTACGTATTTCTCAATTTGATGTGTACAATTGAATACAGCAGTATAAAATAAGAATAGATATTAATATTGTCCTACGAGGGAATCAAATGGTTAACACAGATTGTAAAATTGACTCAAAGAATAAGGATCATGATTAGCATAGACCATAAAATTTTTCTGAGTAAAGAATAAATTTTGAAGACGATAGAGTTTGTGAAGTGATTATCTTTTCGTCATGTTAATTTTTGATTGAACAAAAATATTCTTTATAATTTACCTCTTAATTAGAGTACCTTTTACTCCAAAAATAGAAATTAATATCGTTTGTTTCCGATAATAAAAAAAATAATTGATTCTTATACTTTTAGAAATTGTCTTAGTAAAATAAGAAAATGAATTTTCAATGTTGAATATATATTAATATCGCTCACTTTACTTGTTCGTTCATCTCACTTGGTTCAGTTGGCTTGCTCATCTGTCAATGGTGATGACATTAATAACTCTAAGCTTTGATCCCTGCAGACTATTAGTGTTAATATTTATATCTGTAAAGTTGTGAATCTATCCAACTAGCAATCCTATGTCGTCCGTCCCAGGGCTGCGATGAAAGGGAGGGTAAATCGCAGGGGAGACAGGATCCCTTGACACGGTGGTAAGACAGAGGAGGGGTCATTTGAAGCCAGGAGAGATTTTAGATCCCTCTCCAGAATCGACCCCTGTCCATTCTGCAAGCAACTCCTGTCTTACCATCGCACCATCTCTGTAGAGACATATTAATATTTATATTGTCGTAGAAGCGGGAAACATACAATTATTATTATTATTATTTATAATTTAATAGAGAGTAGATGGAGCGTCAGATTTTTTTTTTTTTAATTCATGAGCAAACATTTCAACTATTATGACAAATCAGAGATGAATAATATCATTATTGTGTACAATGACTTTACAAGTTGATTCTTTACGAAAGGGTCAAACCAACTACAAAATGGAAATTTATGGAAAAATATGTATCCTCGGTGAGTCTTCGTTGTCATCGAACTTTTCCACCAGCTCAGCAGGCATGTAACTTAGATAGAGATCTTTGAGATGGGTGAGAAACTCAATGCCACGCGGGACCATCTTTAATTGATGAAGACTAGCCATAAATAGTACATGTAAATTTGTCATGGCACCTTCCTCTATCACAAAGTCATTTAAATTCTCCAAATGTCCCAAGTAAAGCCTTTTAAGATCAAGGAACCAACCTGTTTTGAAATGCAGTTTTTGCCCAACAAATGCACCAACGGAGAATTCTAACTCCACTAGTTTAGGTAATTGGCCGAGTGAAGGAAGTGGATCTTCGATTAACTCTGACCAAGACAGTTTCACACGTGTGAGCTCTGCACAAGAACAAATAAATCGAGGGAATTTTCCTTCAAATAATCTCCCCCGCAAATCCAACTTCTGAAGCGGAGGAAGTGGAGAATTTAACATTTCAAAGTTGAGCTGTTCTTCTCCTTTCGTAGACAAGCGTAAACAGCGAAGCTTCCTCATCTTAATCAATGAGGTGCAAATCTGAGGACACTGGGCTTGTTTCACCTCCACAACACTTAGTGATCGGAGCTCTTCCATGTCTCCCAATAGCTGTACAAGTTTCTCGGTTGCTTTAATTGATCGCAGAGTTTGTAGGTTCTTCCACTGCCATTCACCTTCAAGAGTTGGAATAGCTCCCCCAAACTCAACTTCAATTCGAGTCCCAAAGAGATGTCTAAGTTGCTTCAATTGTGTCACACCGTGTGGGAGCTTCTTTATCAAGGTATAACGTAGGTCAAGTGTTTGCAAATTATGGAGCTTTTGGATATTGTTTGGAAGTTGTTCCACTTTTGTACCATTCACACCCAAATAGCGAAGGTTAAATAAGGCTGAAACTTTATTTGGTAAGTTGGAGATTGTAAGTCGTTCCAGCTCCAATACCCTTAACGTTTTGTAACTATTCAAGACTGCTCCTTGGAAAGAATTAAAGTCGGAAGTAGAAAAAATAACCAATGAGCGGAGTCGTGAAAGGCTCTTCTTTAAATCAAGGGATTCAACATTTGTTTGAATGGAAAGGCGACGAGTTTGATTGTCCAAAACTGATTGTGAACCATCAAGAATCATGCAAAATTTTGCCTTTCTAGATATTGCTAGAGTTACCTCTCTTACGACATCATGCATTCTAAAAAACTTTGGACTCCCAGAATAATCTCTACGGACTACCTGAAGCATGGACCGATCCACGAGTTCGGCAAGATAGTCGTCAGCCTCCTCTTCCATTACTCTGTTACTGCTCCTTGCCTCCACGAATCCTTCAGCAACCCACAATCGGATTAGTTTCTTCCTTCTTATTAGATAATCTTCAGGGAAGATGCTACAAAATACAAAACAGTTCTTTAGATAGCAAGGCAAATCATTGAAGCTCAGGTTGAGAATATTTTTCACTTTATCTAGCGCAGGGTTGTTTTCAAAGGCCCAATGAAGGTCGTCGTGGACTTTCTTCCATTCACTTTTACTCTTTCCCTTGAACGATAATAAACTGCCAATTGCTACAATAGCTAACGGTGAACCTCGACACTTGTTCAAAATCCCAACAGTGTAATCCTCAAGCTCTTTTGGACAATCTTTATTGTCCTCTCTTCGGAATGCCTTCTTGCAAAACAAAATCCATGCATCTTTTTCATTCAGTCCTTGAAGCTCTATGATATGTTCTTCGCGTGCCATCATTGCTACTTCATGCATTCTAGTTGTAACAATGAGTCTACTTCCATTGTTGCTATCAACAAAAACATGGCTTAATACATCATTCCACGAGTCTACACGCCAAACGTCATCTAATACAATTATAAATCTCTTATGCTGCAAATTATCTCGGATGATGTCACATAACCTTAATAGGGGCATAGTAGTGATGTCATTTGGGACAGGCTCCATTTTTGACTTGAAGATTTCCTGGATTATTGTTCTTAAGAGTTCTTCCACAATATAATTTTGTGAGACTGTAACCCATGCCTGACAATCAAAGTGATTCTTCACGGTATTATTGCGATAGACATTTGCAACGAGAGTTGTTTTTCCTTGGCCACCCATTCCCCATACTGCAATTGTCGTCATCCCGCTCCAAGTATCAGCATCAGTGAGCCATGAAAGTAACTTAGATTTGTTCTCTTCTATCCCCACTAAATCATCTTCATCAATTAACATGGGTAAATAAGCTCGGTAATGATGTGTGTCTCTTTCTGAATTCTTCACTCTATCCGCGTTGCCACTGACTGTTAAACCATATCGATCTTTCCTGCTTGAAAGTTCAGACAGAAGTCTCTCCATCTCTTCTAACCGAGAATCAATATTACGCCAAGCCTTAGCAAGGCTGCAACAAAAATCTGACGGTGCCATGAGACAACAATTCTTCCATGTCCTTTCCCGTTGCTTTCCAAGCAAATAGAGGTATTCATCGATGGCGTCTTCCATCTTGAACGCTACCTCATTGGCCTAATACACAATTCATGAAAAATTTGGTGTTTTATGGCACCGATCGTTTGATTGAATTCCTCAAAAAAACAAGTATAAGAAACAAATTTGGTAGAAGAATGAGAACTCAGTTGAATGTATCGATCGAGGAATAAACGTCTACAGGAAATCGTGTCACCTGTTTGATCCAAGCCTCGAGCGCTTTGTCAGCAGCAGCAGCAGTCGACCAATTGAAGCCTTCGAGGAAGGGCC
The DNA here is from genome assembly GCA_025175895.1 of Wurfbainia villosa. Taxonomy (NCBI): domain Eukaryota; kingdom Viridiplantae; phylum Streptophyta; class Magnoliopsida; order Zingiberales; family Zingiberaceae; genus Wurfbainia; species Wurfbainia villosa. The sequence goes on from JAKLTH010000209.1 coordinate 561,958, forward strand.
GCATCAATTCGAACTCGTCGGTGATTCGACCCGCGCGAGCGTGAATCTGGTCTAAAGGTGGAGTTGTGCAGTGTTGCAGCAGCTGAGAGCATGTGCTCTGCGCTTGATCGACTGCGATTCCGCCGAGCTTGTTGATCACGAAGGAGATGAACGCCGCCTCCATCGCACTCACTGCACTCCTTTCCTCTCTTCCAGTGGCCGTGAAGCTGCTGCCTTCGAAGGTGTCTTTTCACAGCAAGAGCTGCTTTAGTCAAAGGTAATTTGCATTATTGAAGTCTCAGTCAACTGGCATGCGTTCTGATTGACAACTCTAAATAATTCAAAGTGTACTGGGGATATTTCTCTGAATATTCTCAAACTCTAAATATCTTCCACTGTACTTGAGGTGATTAACTTGTCCGGTAATTTCTATTTTTAAAAAATATTATAGTGTTAACTTCAACTTGAGAGACCACTGCGTATAAAATTGCACTGCGTGCTACAGTGTGTTTTAATTTTTTATTATTTTATTTTTTATAAAAAATTGTGCGTGAACGTTATGAAACGCGGTAAAAATAATTTATATTTGGTTGATTAAATATAAAATTTTAGATATTTGATTGATGATGGAGCGTGGTATCATAAATAATTGAGAAAAAGTCGCCCGGAGATGACTCGATGATAAACACAAAGTGATGTTTGAGAGGACGCTCAGATTCGATTTCAGATGAGAGATTTAAAATCCTCTCTAGGATGAAATATCTTTCCTTGTGCTTATCACCGAGTCAAAGGCCAAAGGCTCACCTACGATTTATCTCTTTCACAATGGCCGAGGGACCGATCGGTAGAGACCGCTAGATTGACGATTCCAAACTTTTGAGAAATAAATAATTGAAAAAAATATTCCTTTTCATTGTAGATAGTGATGGCAAGGGTCCACACCGATTGATAGTGGTATTATTTTCGTTGTGGATAGTGACGACAAGGGTCCACACCAATAGAAGGGAGCCTTGACACAACGGTAAAATTATTGCCTTGTCACGGATTCAAATTCTGAAAACAGTACCTAGACTGGCATGGGACCCACACCGATTGATAGTGGAATTATTCGTCCGCATTTAGGAACTGTTGGCCTCGAGGACCCGCAATAATTCAACAGTTACGTTTTAATTATATATATATATAAATTATTCGTACATAATGGTATTATTCATGTTTCGATCTTTAAATATTATAATTTAATTTTTAAATCCTAAAAAATTTGTACGATATGCTGGACGACTTACACTGTGCGTCCGTGCGCTCCATGCGATACCCACATCGGAATCCAATGTCGTCGTCGCGTCGTCCGACCACCTCTGGTCGTTGGACCGGGCGCAATCGATGCGCAATCGGCTGGTGATCCAACGGGACGAGTTTCTAGACCGATTAGCATCGTCGGGCGACCGAATGGCGGGCGAAATCGACCGTCAGAATCGGGCATCTACCATTGGCCGCGATCAGGTCGAATTTCAGTCGAATCGCGATCGGGATTCGGCGACGGACGAACCGACAACCGACATCGGCCCGTCCGGCGATGGATTCCGACCGCGATTTGGTCGGAATTCAGCCCAATCGCGGCCAACAGTGGACGCCTAATTATGGCGGCCAATTTCGGCGGCCAACAAGGGCGCCAATTATGGCGGCCGTATGGCCGCGGCCGACGATGGGTACCATCGCCCGCGTAATTTGATAATTTCCGACTGGTTAGTGTCGAATTCCGAGCGCTAATCGGTCGAGATCCGAGCCCCGCCAAATCGCCGGCAAATTGCGTGTCAATCGCACCCGGGCCGACGGTCGAAAGTGGTCGGACGGCACGGCGACGACGCCGATAGTGGGCGTGGGTATATATATATATATATATATTCTACACTATTGATCCATACGCGATAGATTCTTTATCATCCGATCAACGATATTACACAGTAATTAAGAATGCACATTACTTCTGTTGCACGTTGTTACCATCAATCGACACTATAATCTATCTCGTTAACTTATTGGAGTTATCGTCATCGTCTCCCACATCCTATGCCGATCGAATTGGGCGCAATGCTTCGGGTGCGCCCATGCGCAACTATAGATCTCTCATCTATTATAAATAATTCAAACGAATATAAATAAATTTATAAATAAATCTGATATGAATATAGTTTATGAATTTTGTTTTGAATATAATCTACAAATTACGTTCATAAATTATTATCAAATTGAATATATACGTGTTCAAATTTATTCATTCAATTTATCAAATTATTTAAAATTATTTATTTAATTGATTTTAATATCTATTGAACAAATATAAATAAATTCTTATCAAATCGATTTGATTTGTAAATTAGTCATTAACATTCACGATGGAGAGTAAAATACTTTTAAAAAAAATACAAAATATATTCCACTAATTTAAAGATGATTTATGAGTAACTTGTACTAGAAGTTAATATTAAAAAAAATTTAGACCTATTTGAGTTGGGCCTAGTAAAATAGCATTGCAATTTATAGGCCATTCCATGGTTTTGGATATATTTAATAAAAGTTTATTTATATAAAATAAATAAATTCAATAATTAATAAAATATTTATAAAGAACTTAAGTAAAGATCGATTCTACCGCTAGTAGAAAAATCAGCCGAATACCTCAGTCCTTCACCGCACTAGTCTGCTACGTCGCAGTCAAAAATTATCCATAATTTATCTTCTTTTATCGTCGTGAGACAGACAAGAGAGCCCGGGACGTGGGTTAACCTTTTGCACCTATGTTATAACTGTCAATAAAAATATAGTAAATTAATTTAATAAAAAATAAATAGGCTTGAATATTTGCACACTTAACGGTCGATATGCATCAATCTATCGCCGCAAAAAGTTCATCGGACGGTCGAAGTATGTCCATCGGCCCACAGTCAAAAATAGAAACCCTAAAATCCATCGTTCCCTTCCCTCACCCGCCGCAATTGTTCGGAACCCTAAAATATAATCCCGTCGCTATAAATTCCTGGGTTTTTTGTATATGGAGCAAATCCAGAATCCGGCCTCCGCCGCTTCATCGATTCATGGTGCGATGGCCCTTAGGTCTGGCTCACCGCTCCGGTTAACTTTTCATGGTTTCTACTTCGTTGCGGTAGGTGTTTTCAGTTTGAGTTTTTTCTCGTCGTGTTAGGGATTACGACTTCTGCTCGAGGTTTGCTGGCTGATGATGAGTGATCTTTAAGATCTTAGTTGTAACAATGGAGTGTGAGACTTTTTAAAAAAAAAAAATCATGAGTAAACAATTCAATTATTATGACCAATCAGATCAGAGATGACTAATAATATCGTTATTACGTACAATGAATTTCCAAGTAGATTCCCTGCACAAGGCCAAACCAACTACATAATAATTTTTGGAATACGTATCCTTGGAGGGTCTTCGTTGTCATCGTCAATTCTCAACTTTTCCACCAGTTCATCAGGCATTCGACGTAGATAGACACTTTGGAGATAGGTGAGAAACTCAATGCCGCGAGGGACCATCTTTAATTCCTTAAGGTCAACCATAGATAGTTCATGTAAACTTATCGTGGCACCTTCCTCAATCTCAATGCTGTTTTTGCCGGTCAAATTCATCGATCAGAAATTTCAACTCCACTAGTTTAGGTAATTGGCCGAGTGAAGGAAGTGGATCTTCGATTAACTTTGTCATCCACAGTGTCACACGTGTGAGCTCTGCACAAGTAGAAAAAAATCGAGGGAATTTTCCTTCGAATACTCTCCCCCACAAATCCAACCTCTGAAGTGAGGTGGAGAATTTAACATTTCCAAGTCGAGCTGTTCTCCTGTACACAAGCGTAAACAATGAAGGTTCCTCGTCTTAGTCAATGAGTTGAGGACAATGGGCTCGTTCCACCTCCACAACTTGTAGTGATCGAAGCTCTTTCATGTCTCCCAATCGTTGTAGAAGCTTTTCGTTTGCTTTAACAAATTTCAGAGTTTGTAGCTAGGTTCTTCCACTGCCATTCACCTTCAAGAGTTGGAACAGCTCCCCCAAACTCAACTTCAATTTCAGTCCCAAAGAGATGTCTAAGTTGCTTCAATTGTGTCAAAACCGTGTGGGAGCTTCTTTATCGTGGTATAACGTAGGTCAAGTGTTTGCAAATTAAGGAGCTTTTGGATATTGTTGGGAAGTTGTTTCGCTTTTGTACCCCACAAACCCAAATGGCGAAGGTTATATAAGGCGGCTGAAACTTTATTTGGTAAGTTGGAGATTCTAACTCCTCTCAGCTCCAACACCCTCAACGTTTTGTAACTATTCGAGACTGCACTTCGAAAAATACTAAAATCGGAAGTAGAAAACATAACCAAAGAGCGAAGTCGTGGAAGGTTCTTCTTTAAATCAATGGATTCATCATTTCTTTGAATGGAAAGGCTATGAGTTTGATTGTCCAAAACTGACTGTGAGCCATCAAGAATCATGCAAAATTTTGCCTTTCTAGATATTGCTGGTGTTACCTCTCTTTCGACATCATGCATTCTGCAATACCTAGGCCTCCCAAATTCATTTCTATCGACCACCTGAAGCATGGACCGATCCACAAGTTCAGCAAGATAGTCATCAGCCTCCTCTTCCATTACTCTGTTACTGTTCCTTACCTCCACAAATCCTTCAGCAACCCACAATCGGATTAGTTTCTTCCTTTTTATTGGATAATCTTCAGGGAAGATGCTACAAAATACAAAACAATTCTTTAGATAGTAAGGCAAATCATTGAAGCTAAGGTTGAAAATATTCTTCACTTTATCTAGTGCAGGGTTGTTTTCAAACTCCCAGTGGAGGTGATCATGCACTTTCTTCCATTCAGTTTCACTCTTTTCCTTGAATGACAATAAACTGCCAATTGCTACAATATCTAACGGTGAGCCTTGACACTTGTTCAAAATCCTACCAGTGTAATCCTCAAGATCTTTTGGACAATCTTTATTGTTCTCTCCTCGGAATGCGTTCTTGCAAAACAAAATCCATGCATCTTTTTCATTGAGTTGTTGAAGCTCTATGATATGTTCTTCACTTGCTATCCTTGCTACTTCATGCATTCTAGTTGTTACAATGAGCCTGCATCCATTGTTGCTATCGACAAAAGCACGACTTATATCATTCCACAAGTCTACACGCCAAACATCATCTAATACAATTATGTATCTCTTTTGCTGCAAACTCTCTCGGATGATGTCAAATAACCTTAATAGTGGCATAATATTGATGTCATTTGGGACAGGCTCTATTCTTGCCTTGAAGATTTCCTGGATCATTGTTCTTGGGAGTTCTTCCAAACTATAAGTTTGTGAGACTGTAACCCATACCTGACAATCAAAGTGACTCTTCACGGTATTATGGCGATAGACATTGGAGACGAGAGTAGTTTTTCCGAGAACACCCATTCCCCATATTGCAATTGCCGTCATCTTCCTGCAAGTGTCAGCATTAGTCAGCCATGAAACCAACTTAGACTTGTTCTCTTCTATCCCCACTAGATCATCTTCATCAATTAACATGGGCGAATAAGCTCGATGATGATGTGTGTCTCTTTCTGAATAATTCTTCGCTCTATCCTCATTTCCACTTATCGTTAAACCAACTAGATCTTTCATTTTTGAAAGCTCAGAAAGATCTCTCTCCATGTTTTCTAACCGAGAATCATACCATGCCAATCCTTAGAGAGATTGCGACAAATGATTGATGGTCTTGAGAGATAATCTTTCCATGTTCCTCCACGTTGCTCTCCGATCAGATAGAGATATTCATCAATGATGTCTTCCATCTTGAAGGCTACCGCTGTCACCTGCATATGTATAATATATATATCTCATAAGAAAATTGTGTTTTATGACTTTTATCACGTCAATAATTTGATCAAACTCCTTATTAAAGACTCGAACTATGAATTTCGTTGAAGTATAAAAATTCAGTTAAAAGCATGGAGGAATAAAAGGCATAAAAGTAAAGAAAACTGCGTCACCTCTTGATCGAAGCCTCGAGTGGGTATCATCAGCAGCAGCAACAGTCGACTGATTAGATCTTTTGAGGAAGGTCTTCATCACTCTGAAATTCGCGGCGTTTCGTTCTATACGAGCGTGAATCTGGTCTAAAGGTGGAGTTGTGTGTTGCAGCAGTAACTGACAGCATCTGCTCTGCGCTTCGTCGACTGCGATTCCGCTGAGCTTGTTGATCAGGAAGGAGATGAACGCGACCTCCATATCTACAGCCGTCTGCCTTTGCCAATCTCAACTCTAATCGGTGTTTTCATGGTTGCAGTTTACCTACGAGCATTGGAGTTAGAATAAGCAAATAAATAAATAAATTACTTTTATATGATATGGGATTGTAAACGTTAATAAATTTAATGTTCGACATTCAATAAAAATTTATTTATATTCGTTAAATATATATCTAAATCAATTAATAAATAAATTTTAACAATTTGATAAATTAAATAAAAAGTTTAAATATATGTGTTCGACTTATTAATATTCATGAATAATATTCGTGAAGTATTCATTATTAAATTTATTTAATTTTTTTTTACGAATTTATTTATATTCATTTATAAAAAAGATTAAAATATTAAAAATTTAAAATAAACAAATAAATTTAACTTAAGAGTTAAATAAATCGAACTTAAATAAATTTAAATTCCAAGATCACATAGAAAAATCGAACTGATGTTCCTCGTTCGGTTCACAATATACATAGAAACAAAGAAAGTTATCAAACTGTAATCACAAATGTAAGAATCGATATTAGTATCGTTTGTTTCCAGTAATGAAATAAATGATTGATTCTTATGTCTATACTATGTAGAAATTGTGTTAGTAAAATAAGAAAATACATTTTCAATGCTGAATATATATTATTAATAATATTGCTCACTTTACTTGGCTCGTTCATCTCGCGTGGTTCAGCTGGCTTGCCCATCATGCTTGGCCATGGCATCAATTACTCCCAGTTTCGGTGGCTGCAGACTATTGGCGCTGGCACTGACATGGCCATAGAGAGTCAATGTAGAAAATCATGAGTAAACAATTCAATTATTATGAACAATCAGAGATTAATAATATCATTATTGTGTACAATGACTTTACCAGTTGATTCTTTACGCAAGGTCAAACCCATTATATAGTAGAAATTTTTGGAAGAATATGTATCCTGGGTGGGTCTTCGTTGTCATCGTCCTTTCTTAACTTTTCCACCAGCTCATCAGGCATGTCATGTAGATAGAGATCTTTGAGATGGGTGAGAAACTCAATGCCACGCGGGACCATCTTTAATTGATGAAGACGAAACATAAATAGTTCATGTAAATTTGTCATGGCACCTTCCTCTATCACAATGTCATTTAAATTCTCCAAATGTCCCAAGTAAAGGCTTTTAAGATCAAGGAACCAACCCGTTCTGAAGTGCAGTTTGTCCCCAAGAAATGCATTAGTGTACAATCGTAACTCCACTAGTTTAGGTAATTGGCCGAGTGAAGGAAGTGGATCTTCGATTAACTGTGCCACCCACAGTTTCACACGTGTGAGCTCTGCACAAGTAGAAATAAATCGAGGGAATTTTCCTTCGAATAATCTCCCCCACAAATCCAACTTCTGAAGCAGAGGAGGTGGAGAATTTAACGTTTCAAAGTCGAGCTGTTCTTCAATTTTTGCAGACAAGCATAAACTGCGAAGCTTCCTCATCTTAGTCAATGAGGTGCAAAGCTGAGCACAATGGGTTTGTTTCACCCCTACAATTTCTAGTGATCGGAGCTCTTTTATGTCTCCCAATAGCTGTACAAGTTTCTCGGTTGCTTTAATTGATCGCAGAGTTTGTAGGTTCTTCCACTGACATTCACCTTCAAGAGTTGGAACAGCTCCCCCAAACTCAACATCAATTCGAGTCACAAAGAGATGTCTAAGTTGCTTCAATTGTGTCACACCATGTGGAAGCTTCATTATCATGGAATGACGGAGGTCAAGTGTTTGCAAATTTTGGAGCTTTTGGATATTGTTGGGAAGTTGTTCCACTCGTGTTTCCCTCAAACCCAAATAGCGAAGGTTAAACAAGGCTGAAAATTTATTTGATAAGTTGGAGACTGGAACTCCTTCCAGCTCCAATATCCTCAACGTTTTGTAACTATTTAAGACTGCACTTCGGACAGAACTAAAATTGGAAGTAGAAAACAGAAGCAAAGAGCTAAGTCGTGGAAGGCTCTTCTTTAAATCAATGGATTCATCATTTGTTTGAATGGAAAGGCGACGAGTTTGATTGTCCAAAACTGATTGTGAGCCATCAAGAATCATGAAAAATTTTGCCTTCTTAGATATTGATAGTGTTACCTCTCTTACGACATCATGCATTCTGAAAGTCCTCGGCCTCCCAAATTCATTTCTATTGACCACCTGAAGCATGGACCGATCCACGAGTTCACCAAGGTAGTCATCAGCCTCCTCTTCCATTACTCTGTTATTTCTCCTTGCCTCCAAGAATCCTTCAGCAATCCACAATCGGATTAGTTTCTTCCTTGAAAATAGATAATCTTCAGGGAAGATGCTGCAATATATAAAACAATTCCTAAGATAGCAAGGCAAATCATTGAAGCTCAGGTTGAGGATATTTTTCACTTTATCTAGCGCAGGGTTGTTTTCAAAGGCCCAATGAAGGTCGTCATGGACTTTCTTCCATTCAGTTTTACTCTTTTCCTTGAACGATAATAAACTGCCAATTGCTACAATAGCTAACGGCGAGCCTTGACACTTGTTCAAAAACCCAACAGTGTAATCCTCAAGCTCTTTTGGACATTCTTTATTGTTCTCTCTTCGGAATGCATTCTTGCAAAACAAAATCCATGCATCTTTTTCATTCAGTTGTCGAAGCTCTAAGATATGTTCTTCTCGTGCTATCCTTGCCACTTCATGCATTCTAGTTGTAACAATGAGTCTACTTCCATTGTTGCTATCAACAAAAACACGCCTTAATATATCATTCCACAAGTCTACACGCCAAACATCATCTAATACAATTATATATCTCTTTTGCTGCAAACTATCTCGGATGATGTCACATAACCTTAATAAGGGCATAGTAGTGATTTCATTTGGGACAGGCTCCATTTTTGACTTGAAGATTTCCTGGATGATTGTTCTTAGGAGTTCTTCCACACTATAATTTTGTGAGACTGTAACCCATGCCTGACAATCGAAGTGATTCTTCACGGTATTATTGCGATAGACATTTGCAACAAGAGTAGTTTTTCCTTGGCCACCCATTCCCCATACTGCAATTGTCGTCATCCCGCTGCAGGTATTAGCATCAGTGAGCCATGAAAGCAACTTAGATTTGTTCTCTTCTATCCCCACTAAATCATCTTCATCAATTAACATGGGTAAATAAGCTCGATAATGATGCGTGTCTCTTTCTGAATTCTTCACTCTATCCGCGTTGCCACTGACTGTTAAACCATATCGATCTTTCCTGCTTGAAAGTTCAGAAAGAAGTCTCTCCATCTCTTCTAACCGAGAATCAATATCACGCCAAGCCTTAGCAAGACTGCAACAAAGATCTGACGGTACCATGAGACAACAATTCTTCCATGTCCTTTCCCGTTGCCTTCCAAGCATATAGAGGTATTCATCGATGGCGTCTTCCATTTTGAACGCTACCTCATTGGCCTAATACACAATTCATGAAAAATTTGGTGTTTTATTGCACCAATCGTTTGATTGAATTCCTCAAAAAACAAGTATAAGAAACAAATTTCGTAGAAGTATGAGAACTCAATTGAATGTATCGATCGAGGAATAAAAGTCTACAGGAAATCGTGTCACCTGTTTGATCCAAGCTTCGAGGGCTTTGTCAGCAGCAGCAGCAGCAGTCCACCAATTAGAGCCTTCCTAGAAGGGCCGCATCAATTCGAACTCGGCGGTGATTCGACCCGCGCGAGCGTGAACCTGGTCTAAAGGTGGAGCTTTGCAGTTTAGCAGTAGCTGAGAGCAAGTGCTCTGCGCTTGATCGACTGCGATTCCGCCGAGCTTGTTGATCACGAAGGAGATGAACGCCGCCTCCATCGCACTCACTGCACTCCTTTGCTCTCTTCCAGTGGCTGTGAAGCTGCTGCCTTCGAAGGTGCCTTTTCCCAGCAAGAGCTGCTTTAGTTAAAAGTAATTTGCATTATTGAAGTCTCAGTCAGCTGACATGCGTTCAGATTGACAACTCTAAATATTCTCTAAACAATGCAAAGTATACAGGGGAAATCTCTAAATATTCTCAAACTCTAAATATCTTTTCAAAAGTTAAGAATATGTCAAACTAGTAGTTTTTTGTTATCCGTTTCGGGACTACGACGAGAGAGATAAATCACGGAGGGACTATGTCTTTAGACATGATGACAAAGTAGGAGGCAATCGATCTGGAGAGAATTTTTGCACTCATTCGGAATCGACCGTCAAATCTCCAAAACAGCGCTTATTTATCATCGCGTCATCTCGCGGAGACAAAACTCTAAATATCTTTCATTGTATTTGAGGTGATTAACTTGTCCGGTAATTGTTATTTTTAAAAATATTGATACTTGTCGCTCTACGATACTTGGTATGTTTTATTAATGTCTCACCCATTTAGTGGAAATGTCAGAAGTAAAAAAAAGTATCTAAATCTTTTACTGAGGTTGGGTATGGATCTATGTCTTACGTTAGAAATTGTATGTCTTCGATTAATTCTCTTTGATTTTGAAGTTAATTCTATTCCTCTTTTTAAAGATAATAAAGTGCCATCAATGATACCGAGAAAAATTAATTTATAATTAGACGCATAACTATCTATACCATGTCATCTCTTATGTCGGATGCTCCGCGTCTCGGTTCGGTCATCTATTATGTCGACGCGTTAGTATCCGGCTCGTCATCATTATTATGTCGGGCGTCCGCGTCTCGACTCGATCATCTCTTATATCGGATGTCGCGTCTGATCGGTCATCTATTATGCCACTTGAGGTTGCTCCCGGGCGGCTAGAGTGGAGGCGGCAAACCTTGAACCACGGCTGGATTGGGAGAAGCTTACACTGGAGGGTTTCCCAGGGCAGAAGATTGTGCATAACGTCTTCCATGGTGGTTTTGACAAGGGCTATGATATTTTTCCCTCTCGTCAAATTCCCTTCAGCGGAGCTGTGGTTGTCGGAATTCGCTTCTTAGTCTTCCATTTTTAACTAAGGCGTTGTTTGTTTTATTTCGCACAAAAAATGTCACTTATGTTTCCTGTCGAGACGGAGATGATAAGGTGTCCTGATGGCAAGGACAAGTGACAACTCAAGCAGCGGGGTGTGGAGGGAGGCGGGAGCGGGCGTCGTCTCGAAATGGAATGGATCATATCAATATTAAAAAATATCTGTATAAAAAAAATAAAAATTGTTACGAATTTAACATAATTTTTTTTTTCAATTTTTTTTGATATTTAAATTTTTTATGATTCTATTAAAAAAATTATACCTTTTAAAGGAGAAAATAGAAGGAATTAAGGTAGTATTTGGTAAAGAGAAATTTTTTTATTTTTTATTTTTTATTTTTATTTTTCAGAAAATAGAAAATAATTTTTTAATATTTTCTAATTTTCTAAAAAAAATACTTTTTAATTTTTTAAAAAAATGAAAATGAAAACAAAAAATAATTTTTTGGAGTTTTCTAATTTTTTAGAAAACGCTCATTTACTTTCTAGAAAATGAAGATGGAAAATATCAACCAAACACATTTTTTCATTTTCTCAAAAAATAAAAATAAAAAATAAAAAATTTTCTCTCTACCAAATACTCCTAAGTGATTTTAATTCTCATATTCTAAGTAAATAGATAGACAATTTGAAAATTATTAAATATACGTTGAAAACTATGTAAAGTTCACTTATTTCTTTTTCTTTCGTCAAAGTAAACACATGACTTGTATTTTTTACGTTAAAATCAGCAATTTGCATTATTGAAGATTCATTCAAATGGCTACTTGTCATGGGCCCCGCATCATCAATCTACTCACACGGGTCCATATTGACAACTAATCGTTTGCATGCCCACTTGTTTTTTTTTTTTTCAAACTTTTCTCCTACACAATTAATTCTTATACCTAGAGATTGGCTCATCCTTATTATCTTAGATTTTGTCTCCAAGACATGACATAGTAGCTAAAGTCCAACGATGTCTATAGAAGTGACGTGGACTAATTTTGAAGAAGGCCTAATTTTTTTTTATATTTAAATGATTCTTACATATTTTGACTACCACGTCAAAATCTATAGATTCCTCCGTGATTTATATTCCTTACAATAACCGTGAGACAGACCGATAGAGATTGTTAGATTGATAATTCTAACTGTTTTGCCGAGGATAGTAAACGAATCTTGTAAAATCAAATTTTATAAATTATTGAAATAGCGGTTTGACTTGATTTTTTTTTAAATTTGAATTTGATTCGAATTTGAATTGAGTATTTAATTAATATCAAACTTTTAAATTAAACTTAGTTCAAGTTCGAATCAAACTTAATTTATTTAAATATTATTAAACTCTTAAATCAAATTTATTTGATTGATTTGTATAAATAATTCAAATGAGTATAAATAAATTGATAAATGAATTTGATCGTGAATATAATTTATGAGTTTTATTTATGAACAAAATTTATAAACTTTATTGACGAACAATATTTACGAATATTAATAAGTCAGACACATTTAATTTATTAAATTTATTTATTTAATTTATTAAGATGTTTAAACTTATTCATTTAATTGATTTTAATATCTATTAAATAAATATAACACAAATTCTTATCAAATATTAAAATTATTCTCAAATACTTATTCATTTACCGACTTAAATGTAAATTAGTCATTAATATCCATGATGATGGTGAGTAAAATACTTTAAAACCGTATGATCAAAATTCCACTAATTTAGAGAATTTAGAGATGATTTATGAGTAACTCACAAGTGGCACAAGAAGTTAATATTTAAAAATATTTGGACCTATTTGAGTTGGGCCTAATAAAATAGCATTGCAATTTATAGGCCATTAACACATGAAATCCATGGTTTTGAATATATCGAATAAAAGTTTATTTATATAAAATAAATAAATTCAAGAATTAATAAATTTAGTTTATTAATATTCATAAAGAACTTACGAATGAATTTGCTCAATAATTCATCTAAATTTAAGGAGCAATGTTATAATTAGTCAATAAAATTATAGTAAATTAATTTATTAAAAAAAATAGGCTTGAATATTTGCACACCTAACGGTCGGTATGCATCAATCTATCGCCGCAAAAAGTTCATCGGACGGTCGAAGTATGTCCATCGGCCCACTGTCAAACCCTAAAATCCATCGTTCCCTTCCCTCACCAGCCGCAAATGTTCGGAACCCTAAAATCTAATCCCGTAGCTATAAATTCCTGCCCTTTTTGTATTTGGAGCATATCCAGAATCCGGCCGCCGCCGCTTCGTCGAGGCCCTTAGGTCTGGCTCACCGCTCCGGTTAACTTTTCATGGTTTCTTCTTCGTGGCCGTAGGTGTTTTCAGTTTGGGATTTTTCTCGACGTGTTAGGATTACGACTTCTGCTCGAGGTTCGCTGGCTGATGACGAGTGATCTTTAAGATCTTAGCGGATTTCAGTGAGGCTTTCTGGTCTATGATCTTACCACTGTTGTTACACACACTGAAGCCTACTCTCTTTCACAACAAAATGATTGCTTTCTATCCTGTAGGGATTATGGTCTCTACAAAGATCAATTTTGGGCCAACGCCTGATAGCATATTGTTTGTTATCGCCGTGAGCCATTCTCTCCATTAATACAACTTCTCATTCCCCTTGGCTCACACATTTTTTTCCTCGATGAAGCGATGAATGAGTTTTCTTTTCGAAAAGTGCATTTATTTTTTATTACTCTAAAATCGATCTCGGCCTTCAGTTTCGTTCAATTAACCGATACATTGTTGTTTTTTGGTTTCATTCGACATAGATGTAATTATGTTAACAATGCAACTAATTCTTCAACATATGGTTTGAAGTCATCTTATTGGTTCTTATCTTTCAGTTTAACATGTTTTGCTTGGTAGAAACCTTCATTCGTTCATTGAGACATTTGTTTTCACTTCTCATCCTTGGCTACTTTTCTCAAGAAATATGATATAATTTGCTGGAAGCTTCAATACTAATTGGTGTCAATATTAACTTCCTTGAAATATTAACAGGCATTCAAGAAAGTTATTTCATTTCAGTTTGATTAATATCAAAGACTATTTGTTTAGATGAATTTATTAATTAAACCTTACTTACTATTTTTTTTTTTTGTTTGAACCTATGCATATTTTTTAGGCCACATTGTGATCCTATGATAACAGTTGCATATTGTGAAATAATCATTCGGGTGCTTTTTAATTGAGGGAGATGCCATATCCTATATTAGATTTTTATTACTATTTTATTGGACCTATAAATGTAAGTTATGCATGTAGATCAGAGAACTTTTAAAGTCATGATTGCAGTAAACCAATACAAAAAATTTCTTGTATGTGCTAATAATCATATCTAATGTACAATTAGCTGTTAGAACATTAAACTCAAGACCGAGGCACAAGTACTGAGGCTTCTTGCAAAATCAATTGTTTGGATGCTTACTTTTTTTGTGCAATAATAATTATGGGATGAGCATTGCAGCACAAATAGATTGATGTTTTTGCTGTCCTTTATCACCCAACACTGCTATAAATCATTACTGTTGCATCTGCTGATTTAAGTTTGTTGGTTAAGAAGCTTTGAGCTGTTATTGTCAATTTACAGTTGTTTTGTTATAGGCGACAGATAGTCCATATTAAAAATAAATTAGATGATTTGCATTAGAAAGTAAAAAATGTATTTACTATAATTTGATTTGATGCACGAGTACCGACACTCTGTTTAATATCAGTAACCGGATGTGTAAACTCTGTGCAAGAATAGATTAGGGTATGCGCTTTGCAGCACAAATGAACTTGTGTTTATGCTGCCTGTATTTACCCAACACTATTACATATTAATACTTTTAGATCTCAATTTCACAAGTACTTTCTGGTCATTTACACTGAAAAGAAAAAATTTTACATTCCACAAGTGATTTTTTTTTAATTCTCATGCACTATGACTCTCAATATGGTTCACAGTCAATCCTACACCAACCCTTTCATTTGGTTCATTTCCTGCAGTTCATTGATAAAATGCCTCTTGAATAACTGGACGCCAGATATGCAGATATGTGCATACAGTTCAGACAGAGGCCTAAAACGACGTGAATCAATTTTAGATATTTATTATGTTTTTCCTTGAGCATAAGTATTTCAGCTAATTTATTTTAAGCATTTTTCCCCATTCATATTTTTGATTTTTTTTAATAAATATTTTGAGTGATCTTGATCCTTATTTTCTCTTCTAAGTTCCAAGATATTTTTGCTCTCCTTCAGATAAGCTTATGATTTTTTGTGTATTTTTTTCCCTTTTAATATTTTTTTAATCCTAAGTAAATCCACTGAAAGCAAACGCACTCTGTCCCAAAACCTCAACTTGAGCCATGTTCTGTGGCAATTTCTTCGTTTGCAAGAGGAACCCAAAGTGTGTTTCCAGCCTAACTCGTCGGCTGGTGAACTCATCGTTGTGAGCTTGCGGAGGTGGTCTGGATTACATCTTATTTCCCTCTATCAATATTGTTTTGTCAGGCATTCCTTGCTCTAACACATCTTACTAGTGCTCCTTTGAATTAAGATTCACCTTAAGATTGAATAAATGATAAATAATCTTCAAAATTCACTTGTATTTCTCTCCCTTTTCCTCGTGTTGCTTGTCAGGTTGCTCTGCAGTTGCTAGCACATTTAGTTGAGCTGAAGTGAGTCCTTTTGAGGCTTTCTTTGGGCATGAAGTAACCTTGATGGAACCATCAATTTTATAAATTCGTAGATGAGAATTGAACGAATTGAATTGTAAATATTTGAGAATTGAACGCAGGCTCTGGGGCAATGTGTGACTTTTAAAGCTTGTAATTTTGTTCTTATTTGGATTTGATATTTGTTTAAATATGACAAGGTGTATCCAGATTCATTTCATTGATATTAATAAAGAAATGGAGATTTGGATTTGTTTAAAAGCTTCTTTATAATGTCCTAAGGCCAACTTGGATTTTCTATCAGTAAATTCATAAATATAGTAAAATATTTTTGGTCTTATTTAACGAAATATCATTTTTAATAACTTTCACAAATAAAATCATGTATTTCACAACCTGATTTATAAAGAAAAATTATTTTTTTATGCCTTTTAATTTAAATTATCAAAGTGCAAAGTTGGTACATGAAAATTAAGCTGTTTTACGATGCATGACAATTTATTATTTTTTATTTAACATTATAAAATGTATAATCATTATATTATATATTTTTTTATGTTTTTTTAATTAAAAAAAATCAAAATTAAAATTTACATAAATCCATTGAATTTGGAACGACTTCACGTGAACAAGGAGCTAAAGCTTTCTTTGTCATGAAAATCACCATCACTATCACACTGGCCTTGCCCGACACTTGCATATCAGCTAAACACTAACCACATTCTTCTGATTTTAATCAAAACTATATCAAAAATTTTGATGATCTAAATTCAATTTTAAAAAAAATATTAATGAATTAATTTTTAGATCTCTTAAGTTAATTTTTAAACTTTTTTTTAAAGCGGTTCAAGCCACTTAGCAATAGAGTTCGAGTTGAGCACTTCTTGAGCTTTACAGGCTCTGCTTCCGATCAGTAAGCTACAGCCACAGGAAACAGAACTTTTATATTATACGTACATGTTGTTCCACTCGCTGAGGAGTGAGGATTAGAATAAAATCTCAAAGACAGTTTAAATTGTAAAAAATTAAAATTCGTTAATTTAATGATTTTTATCAATCAATTTTACGATATTTTAAAGGATAAATCATGAAAGATTTTATAGATTTTAACATGATAATTAAGACACATAAAAATCATCTGAATCTTAAAAAAAATTTAAATCTCTTCTAAAATAAATTTTTATTTTATTTATAAATTTTATGGTATTTTAATTATTATGTCATCATGTGAAAACAACAAAGACGACACAATGAACAAATGTCAACAAGCAGTGCAAAACCCAATATCTGCAAAGCATTTAGTTCCACAACTATAAATTTAGTTCTCTTCTGGTCAACGCGAACAGAGCAATATCTCTATGCATTTGCATATCTACGCAAGTGGTTGAAAAACTGAGGATCAATATCACTGATTTGGCGATGGTGACGGGTCGATGTGATAAGCCCTGATTTAGTCTGCAAAAATTAGAATCGGAAGTCGTCGATCAACGAGGTCGTTGTCCATCGGCGATCGTCGAACATCGATAGTCGCCGGCATCGGTTGTCCATCATTTGCCATCGATTGCTCGCCAACCATCGGTCGCCCATTGGTCCCCCATCAACCGCCCGTCGATCGTCCGTCGATTGCTCGTCGATCGTCCATCGGTTGCCCGTCGACTGCCCGTCGATCGCCCATCGATCGCCTGTCGACTCCCCATCGGTCACCCATCGATCGCCCATTAACCCCCCGTCGGTCGCCCGTCGATCGCCCGTCGGTCGCTCGTCAATCGCCGACTAGTATCGATCGTCGATCATCGATCGTCGACTGTCGCCTGCCGCCCACCGCCCGTCGGTCGTCGACTGTCGCCGCCGCCCACCGTCCGTCGCTCATCGCCCATCGTCCGCCGCTCGTCGACACTGATCGTCGGCTGACGATCATCGACCGTCGATCAACAACGATCATTTATTTGAGAATCATTCTCAAACCCACCATTTAAGTTGGATTTCATTGATTCCCAAATATTTAAGAATCATTCTAAAATTTCAATCATAAATCCATTAATCAAATACCATATATCATTCTCATTCCTTCGTTCTAAACCCTCCAATCAAACACCACTTTAAATTTTCTTCAGAATTGATTCATATCTTATCTATAAATACCATCGTATCTTAGCTATCGTGTCATTCTTAGATCGGAGTATCATCGATTCGTCTTGATAAAAAAGCATCCGATAATAATTCGACGATATCTGATTTGTGGAGGTAGTCCAACTCTTCCGTATCGGATAGATCGCAAAAAGGAGTCCGGAAAGTCAGAAACTATCTCGATAGATAATAAATTTAGGCGTTTTAGTCAATATTGGGCTTATTTTTTATAGTGGCGAGTGGTCAATCCACCCTCAAAAAAGGAAAGGTTGAGAAGAGGTCAGGCATCACTTTGCACGATGTGCCTTCGACTTGAAACGCACCTTCGGAAGATAAGTAAACAAAACTATGCGGAGGCCGGTTCGTATACTACGGACGCGACGCCCTCCTCCTTATTGGAGGAGTTGGTAGGGTCCACATGGAATCCATTCGTACTGAAGGCGGGTAAGTCCTGTATGCGTAACTTCAAACATCTTAAAAATTGATTATTCTGTTTTCTTTGAGCTCATAATTTATTCAATTGACTTTTGCCTTTGGAACTGCTAATAATTGAATAATAATAATAACAATAAAAAGTATTTGAATTTATTAACGTCAAAAAAAATTAAATTTTTAGAGTTAAAATTTATAAATCATGCGAATACTTGATTTTATTAACGAAAAAGAATTCTATGAATAAGCGGAGAGAAATGATCAATTATGAAGTAGTTATCCATTGTACAGAAGAAGAAAAATATAGGTAATCTATGTTAGTGAAAGTCCTAAAGACAATCATATGATGATTGTTGTATGGACTTTATTGTATCATATTCCTATTTATAAAGGCATGGTTATTATATTTACTTGTATTGGTGTCAAATAACTAAATATAATAATGTCCTTGAGTAGTAGGTTCTTATCTATATCAATCGATTGGTTGAATCGATAATGAGATGATATAGAGAACACTACTCTTAATCATTCCTAGTCGAGTATTAACATTCAGGGACAATGTTAATGCATAGAGACTAGCATGTAGGTCAACAAGATGACTTGATCTCACAAGTCATGGATATGAGATATCAAGTTGACACATGGATATGCATTGGAGAATGTATACTGAATGACCCGCCATGAGAAAGTATCATGGATCGTTATATGAGTGTCATATACTTTCTCATGTGGCTATTAGTATGACTATTAGTCCTTAGACACAAGTCACCATGGTTCCTCACATGCGAGTTGCATACTTGCCGTCAAACGCCACGTAAATGGGTGGACTATAAAGGCGACATCTTGGGTATGTAACGAATTACGCGGAGGGATGAGTGATGTAGATGAGATCTATCCTCCTATACGCGGGGGTGACATCGATATTCTTAATAGAGTGAGACCACGGTGCATGTTACGCCGAAATGAGTCGATATGAGATATTGAGCTCATTTGATTAAGTGAGTCTACTGAGTTCAAGATTTAGATTATGCAGGGATGACACGGTCTATGCCTCGATTGGTCAATCTAGATGTCAAGGATAGAGGGACATTGTCACATATTGTGAGAGTCACAATTGTAGTCACAAAGGTGATGTTGGAGCTCAACATTCTTGTAACTTGGGTAGCAATGATGTGTTGCTAGATCCGCTCATCGCTTATGTTCCTAAATCGGTTTAGGGACATTGCCAACGTTACAAGAACCTATAGGGTCACACCCATAAGAGCAATTAGATGGAGATTAGGTTCATATGATGAACCATGAGGATTAGGTTCATGGGATGAACCAAATTGGATTAAGAGTAATCCAAATTAGACTAATCGAGTTAGACTCAAGTTGATTCAAGTGTTGAATGAGTCTAATTTAGATTTGATTAATCAAATCAATTTAAATTAATGAATAGAGATTCATTATATTAAATTGACTTGAGTCAAGTGGTTAGATTTGATCAACCATGGGAGATTAGAGGTCAAGTTTGACTTGACTTGAGAGAGGGAAGATGAAAGGTCGAGTTTGACTGAAATGTCCAAATGTCATCATGATGATGACTAGGCATGGCCAATGATGATGCTCCACATCATCATTGACTGTCAGTGGTGCCACCTCATGAGGAGACCAGGACATGGGAGTTACATGCATGCATGTAACTCCCTCTCCATAATGTGGCCGGCCAACACTTTAGGGGTTTCATGAGTGAAATTCATTTTGTGTGTAACTCTCCATAACTTCATCTTCTTCCTTAGGAATTTTTCTCTCAAGCTCTCCCTCTCCAACCTCATCTTGCCGAGACACCATAGAGGAGTGCTAGCACACTCAAGTGTCTTTTTCTCCACCTATTGCTTGTGTGGATACCATAGAGGAGTGTGCACTTGACACTCTCGAGTTCGGACTTTGACGAGCGGATAAGCAAGGGCGCCGCTCGAGTAACGTTCTAACCTCTTAGATCTAAGGTAGATCTAGGATTTTTGTAAGCACATACATGTAATTATAATTTTTTATACTTCGCACGGATCCGTGGCCGGGGGCTTCCGAGGTTTCCGCAACGCAAAAAGCGGTTTTTGCGGCTCGGAAAAATCCCAACAGATGATGATGGTTGAAGTGGTTTAATGGAAGAGCAAGTTGATAGACACAAGGCAAGCATGGGCTTTTATTTTTTTTATTTTTTGGGGCAAAGAAAGTCTTATTAAAAAAAAGTAAAATCATAATATAGAGGGTGTAATTTGATATTGTTTCGGGATGAGATACCGAGAGGACGGACTTGGCTAGAGTGGGGACAACTCGAGAGAAGGCCCAGTGTCACGATCACAAATGATTCGACGAAGTTGGTCCGGTGATTCAGCAAAGCTGGTTTAGTGATTCGACCGGGAGTAACTCAATAGGGATGTTAGTAGGTTGAACTGGAGTGACTGTCCTTTCGATGGAGATTTGACGATCTTCCAAGTAGAAGGGTGAGCCTCCGATGATACTAATGGACGTCTACTGGAGCGACGAGGAACCAAGACCTGCAAACAAATTAGGATAGCAGAACGCCGAAAAAGATTTCGACGATATTCCTCCGACGCTCAAGTTAGTGGCATGGAAAATGAAGGGAGAATATTGAAATGAGGCCATAAAAGAAAGTATCGTCGAGGGAAATCAGAAAAGAAGGTCGTCCTCTTGCGACGTTCCAGTTATATTTATATAGTCCAGGAGAAACAATACAGATTTTCGTAGATTCGTACTGGGTCATGGGCTCACTGTGATGTTTTGTCAGAGGAGGATGATGGAAGACATTATCTCATTAAACGTGACAGGAGCATGAGACTTAATTAATGTAGCCCGTGTGATTGATAAAAGACAAAGCTCCATTAATGCAATGGAAGTGTCCTTCTTAATACAAGTGTGTGAAGATGTATGCATGCCTCGTGGCATCCTTGCCACGTGGTGTTTTCACGGTAACCTATTTGATTTTGATAACTGAGATGTGTCAGTTAGAGCCATCATATGGGCCACCTCTGTCGGGATATGTGTCTATTGAAACACGAGCTCTGTCGAGACAAGAGCAGATATTCGAATGTGCCAAGAGCTTTGCAGCTGAAAGTATTATGTCGTCATCAGATATCAATTAATAAAAAAATATGCTAAGAGATACAAGACAAATTCACAATTACAAGAACACAAACTATTTTTTTTTTATGGTGTAAAAGTGAGATCGTTCGACAGAGCTAATCAATAGTTACAATGTTAGTTCAAGCTCAACAATAGTAACTACTTATAAAATATTTAAAGATTCCATATGATATTTTTTTTTTCTCGTTTGTCTCATTAGAGTAATTTAGCAGATTATATATGTGATTTTTTTTTTTAAATCATTACATTCGTTGTAGTATACAGAAGAAATAAACATCACTATCACCATGGGCTATGAATTTTTTTTTTCTTTTTAAATAACTTATCAAATCCAAATAATGTAAAAATCTCTTTAAATAATTCAAAATGTTTACAATATAAATATATAATAATCATATATTCTCCCTTTTTTATATATAAGATACAATAATTCGTCCCACCATACAAAATGACTGACGTTCTATAATGGCTGAAATGTAATTTCTGAAAATTCCAAGGTAAAATTTAAAATCAGGTTCCAAATGTAATTTACTCTTCGATTATTATTTATATCGATAATAATTTTTTATTATTCGGTGGTTTTTTTGGTTGGCGGACTGCTTCGTATCTACTAAAAGCAAAAGCCGATCGCTCTTGCTGATTCCAATTCTGGTAGCCGCTGAGCGAGCGGCGAACAGGCGAAGACATTGCATTTGGAGCGATCGAGAAGCGGAAGGGTTTCCGATTCGATCCGTTTGTCCCAGTAATCGTTTCTTTGCTGTTGGAATCTCTTCGATCTGCGTTTCTCCGATCCATCGTCTTCGTATCAGCTACCACGGCTGCGATAATTCATTCGGTGATTCGCGGTAGTTTACCATCTCCGTGTTCTTCGTTCCGAGCTTGATTTCGTTTTTTTTTTCGATCATGAAACGCGGATCTGAGTTTCGATTCACTTGATCTGTTGATATGTGAGATTTTCTTCGATGGAACGGTTGTTTCCGTCAACTTATTCATGGAGTTTCTGATCCCGTCCGTTCACTCTGCTAGATATATTTTGTTGGCGTTTCTGACATTAGGTTGCCTTTTGATCTCGAAGCGACTGAATAAATATGGGCACGCACTAGTCCATTCGAACGCTTTGCTTCTGCATAGTAGCGATGACACCTTACAGATGTCGATTGATTTTACTCGGAATGGTGTTCGTTGTGTTTTTTATTATCTTCTGTTTTTGGTGATTTTTGAGATAGACGTAGATCTCTGTTCCCTTGTGTGTAGCTTGATTTCTTTTTATCAAATTTGTTTGGAGGCATTGGTTCTAGTGATCTAATAAGTCTTATTTGGCAGGTTATAAAATTGTGAATACTTCAGAAGGTTGAGGTCAACTGACAGCTTGTTCTCTTCGATCAGAAAATGACTGGTATGACAATTTGGATTCGTATAATATATGTATTGACTTTATGCGTTTACGAAGTGCTGCTAGAATCCCATCTGATGCCGTCTTTTTTGTGCTGAAAGATATCGAAACGTTTCACAGTTGGGAAGATAGAAAAGAAAGGAGATCAGATGCGGAGAACTTAGAAGATGAACGAAAAAGGTTGAGTTTAGGATCTCTAAGGAAAAAGGCCTTGAATGCTTCTTCGAGATTTACCCACACTCTTAAGAGGCGAGGGAAGAAGAGAACAACTAATAGGACTTCTACTGTATCAATTGAAGATATAAGGGATGTGGAAGAGGAGCATGCAGTCTATTCATTCCGTAAGGAGCTATTTTCTAGAGACTTATTGCCTGATAAACACGATGACTATCATATGATGCTCAGGTCAATTTTCCACTATCGAAGAACAGGAATTTGGTTTTACCATTAGTATTTTCTTGAAATCCTTCACTTAGATTTATACCTTTGGGACCTGAGTTTTCTTACTAATCTATCAGCCAATAAACATCTTTGTTCAATTGAATTTGATTCCACACTTGAATTAGCTTTAAACATCCTAATTCAATTGGGTTTTCAATTACAAAGAATTCTCACAATTTATTGTCAGAACTTTTTTCTAGATGTAATTTCATTTTCCTAATTTCTCATTAACGGATTTACGTGATACAGATTCTTGAAAGCTAGAAAATTTGACAGTGAGAAAGCAGTTCAGATGTGGGCTGACATGCTTCATTGGAGAAAAGACTTCAGAACGGACACAATCATGGAGGTAGGCTAGCTTTATCAGGTTAGCTTTTAGTTAACAGTTTTAGGCGTTGAACCTTTGAATGAAACAAATTGTTTCGCATATGTCAAGCAGCCCTGCATATTTGTTCCTACTGTTGTTATTTATTTCACTTGCTTTGTTCCATTTCTTCAGTTTTTTCTTCTTTTTCATTCTCTCTCTCTTTTTCATGTTGTGCCTCATGTATGTCAGTATGTGTTCGGATTAGAGATATAAGGATTGGTTAATATTAATGAGCATTTCCCCTGTTAAGATTGTTTTTTTTCAGTTTATAAGAATTAGCTGATAGAATTGCTCATCAGTTTATAAATGTCTGTATCTCTGATCCTTTGGAAATTCAGCATCATTTGGCCGTGCACATGA
The DNA here is from genome assembly GCA_025175895.1 of Wurfbainia villosa. Classification (NCBI taxonomy): domain Eukaryota; kingdom Viridiplantae; phylum Streptophyta; class Magnoliopsida; order Zingiberales; family Zingiberaceae; genus Wurfbainia; species Wurfbainia villosa. The sequence continues at coordinate 586,153 of JAKLTH010000209.1, forward strand.
TTTCCATAATTCCAGTATGTGATATTGCAGTTCATCGCGTTTCCTTCTACATGTATTTGTATGATTTGCCATGTCAGTGAGACTTACTTCACTTTTGATACTCGATGTTGAACTGTTGATACCATATCCAATTGCACACCAACATAACTTTGTTATAATGAGCATAATTGAGTATGGAGATCTTGGCAGCTCATACAGAGAACACCTTTTCTAAAACAATACAGGTGAAAGAATCATTTCTGATAGCAGGCATACAAATTATTTTCTCATTCACCAGTTTGAAGTAAACTGCATCTTGGCGTCTTGTTGACATTCTCATTCATAAAGGGTATTGCGGATGCTCTACCACCAGATGAAAATGTTTCTACAAAGGCATAATTTTCTTATTTTTCACTCCTATTGGGTTAATACTTGTTTATATACAAATTCTCTCTAAGCACTTCTTTGTATTTCATCTTGCTTTCTGTTCTCTCGCACCTATATTTCAATCATTTCTTCATCCACTGCCTATTTGGTTTATTCTCTTGCACCTACATTTTCATTCATTTCTCCAAATATTGCCTATTTGGTTCCTTCAATTATCTGGTTCTGAAGTTCCATTTTTGTTAGCAATAATATATGGAGATTAGAAGCATGCATGAATATTATATCACTTGATGCTGACATGTATAACCTACTGGATGCTAGGATTTTACCTATGATGAGCTTGAGGAAGTTTTGCACCATTATCCCCAGGGCTACCATGGAGTTGATAAAGAAGGAAGACCTGTTTACATTGAGAGGCTAGGGAAAGTCGAACCAAATAAGTTGATGCACCTTACTACAGTAGATCGATATATTAAATATCATGTTCAGGAGTTCGAGAAAGCTTTACACGAGAAGTTCCCTGCATGTTCAGTTGCCGCAAAAAGGCGCATTAACTCAACGACTACCATTTTGGATGTGCAAGGAGTGGTATGTAGCTTTCCTTGTTTAACACACTTGATTGAATTTTCTGTAGGATTGCAACGGGCGCTAGAGGAGGGAGGGGATGAATTTAAAAGAATTTTATATAACGCAGGAAGGGGAAATAAAATATTCAAAAACTAATTTAAAAGCAGAGTAAAGAAAAAGGGTCACAATCACTTAACGTGATTAGAAACAGCTAGATATCTATTCCACAGCCTAATAATTCGTTACGTGAATTATCTTTCGATAATCCCACTAATTTTCTTCTTTATATCAAATACAAATAGGCAAGCAAAGTAATAACTCAAATCATAATAATAATAAATAACAAATATACGGAGCTATGAAGCACTTATTTTCTAAAGAAACTCTGCAATAAAGAGCTTTTCTAAATGCTGCAAGTGATTTCTAGTGATCATTGAATAATTTGAGAATCTCCTTCGAGGCCCTTTGGTGTTTTTCGAGATCGAAAGGTGATCTCTTGGATCTATCTCTTGTCTTATACTCAGTCGATCTTGATCTACTAAAACTTCTTATTTACTTGACATTTGATCTTCCTATGGAATTTCTAGTATCCTTCCTAACATGAGGACTTTCTCTATCAACTTATTTACATTTGCATATTTGATATACTTTTTTAAGATCACACAACATCTAACATTAAACCTTTTATCATCATTAAAAAACTCAATTTGATTATCTAGTACTATCTATAATAACAATCTTTCTTTTAGATGTTTTATTTAAAGTTAGAAAAAAATAATAAACAAGATAGACATATTTAAAAAAAAGTCAAGAAAAAAAAAGCTACCCAAGTTACTGTTCTAACAAATAATTATATTGACTTTAACAATTTTCCAAATAATTTTTAAAATTTTTTCAAAATAACTTTTGGAAAATATTACTAACATTCTTCCCAAACTACTTGCCGAAGCATATTTTCAAAAAATTAGCATTCGATTCCTTGACATGTTGAGACTTCTGGATTAGTATTCTGTCTCCTTAATCTACTAACACTTTTTTGTTTGGTATCAGATCTCCTTGATCTATCGTGACTTTCTTGGTTGGTACTTGATCTCCCTAATCTACCTGAACTTCCTTGCTTGATATCCGTTTTTCCAAGCTTACTAGGACTTCTTTAGTCAGATTATCTGTACTTGCATACTTGATACACTTGTTACATCATACAACATCTAACTTTAAATCCTTTGTCGTATATTAAAATATGTGGTTTGATCAACTAGTGCTATTTGCACCAACACATTCAACAAATTCATATTGAATTATTTCATTACCTATTCTGATATTTCAAGTTGCATTCAACTGAGACAGGGTTTGAAGAATTTTAGCAAGGCAGCTAGAGGTCTTTTGCTCAAAATGCAGAAAATTGATGGAGATTACTACCCTGAGGTACTTAAATTAATCCATCTTCATCATCGTTGTGATCATTATTCATCTTCTGAAACTGTGATATTCTATTGTTAAATCTTAAAAGTGCAGACTTTACATCAGATGTTCATTGTCAATGCTGGTCCAGGCTTTCGGCTGCTTTGGAACACAGTTAAGGGTTTTCTTGACCCAAAAACAACTGCAAAGATACATGTAAGCTCTGTAATACTTAAAATGACTTATTTTTCTGGCACTTGTTGTGTTTCGCAATACATTTTAGTTACTTTATCATGCAGGTATTGGGAACAAAATACCAGAGCACGTTGCTTAGAGTTATCGACCCTTGGTAAGGTCATATCTTTCTTCATCTCGTTTCTGATACTGCTACTTGTTTTTTTGACGGTCGAGTTACATGCACGCCAAATTTCAGCCAACTTCCGGATTTCTTGGGTGGCACATGCAATTGCTCTGCTGAAGGCGGATGCTTCAAGTCTAACAAAGGGCCATGGAATAATCCCAAAATCATGGAGGTACGTTTAGGATCTGAAAAATTAAAAGCAGCCCCATATCCAAATGAAAAACACATCGATTTAGTTGAATTTACCGATGCCTGTGTTAAAGCATTTCCAAGACCTTTCAGAAAGATTGATGCTTGAAAAAAAAAAAAACTGTTTACTATGATATTATTCCACGCGATCCATTGTCTCGAACCCTTCCCATGACATGGTTCCTTTGGAGCTGAATACCTAGAAAGCATAAGGAATCATTGTTTTGTACTCGAAAATAATGTATTTACATTTTTTTTTTCTTTTCAAATCTTAGCTTGTACATAATTCTGAAGCAGCATTGTTAAGGCATACTAGACGAATGTCAGAAGGAGATGAGGCCTTTGTAGGGTCATATCTTTTAAAGGTAAGCTCTTAGATGCATTGTGAAATGCCCTATATTGAATTTTCTTATATCCTTTCTTCATCTAAAGGGAAGAAGCAGCGGTGCATGGATAGTTGATTCTGGATCAGATGTTGATGATCTAGTTTCTAAAACTGTCGATCATAGCCATCTAGCTCCAGTCTGTGAAGAAGTGAGTTCTCCTGCACTATCTAGTTATCGACATGGTATATTGTGCTTTATTTGTATTACAAATTCTTTTCAAAATTAAGTTAGTTCGTCAAGGCTAATAAAAAAAAACAATAATTCTCTACTGCATATGTTTTAAGATACATTTCTGATTTGTATTTGCACTATTATGATATTAGATCTATTTACGAAATAAAAAAATATTATATATAATGTATTTGAATCTAGTTTTAAAACGCCGAATAATTCATATAGATATATAAGTTACTCAAATTTAATTACATGATTAATAAATTGTACGTAGCACATAAATTATATAACATTACTGTCAACAAAAAGGTCCATTGAATTAATAAGAATTGTATGGTTTTAGTCTTCAAGACTCTATTGCATTGCAAGACAATTAATTTTACGTTTTATATGTTTTGGACTTGTAAATATATTGCATTATGTTTTTTTAATAGGTTTTTTAACATTATAATTTAATTTTTGTTGCATTAAGTAAGCTTTTTTATTGGCATTAATAAATTGTTCGATAGTAATCTAGACACTAATAATTGTTCCAGCCCAATGGGTCGAAACTATCATATTTGCTTCCGGAACAATTTTCTTTCATTAAAAAAACTTGGGCGGGGTTGACTTTCGATAAAAAAAAACTGACCAGATAATTGCTCGATGCATATGCAGGTGAAAGCAAGAGATTTGGCAGCTTACTATAGTCGCGATGATCATTTCGTCGTCGTTGACAAATCTATAGATTGTGGTCAAAGAGAATCAAAATCCTATAATAGATCGCCAGATTTCAGATCTCCAGGTCAGAGTTCACACAGCATCACATCACATCCACAAGGTACTTTCTTCAACTATTGCAAACATATGAGAAATATATAGATTTTCGATCAAGAGATATGATTAAAAGACGATTGAAACTAAAATTAAGAAAAATAAAACTGAATTTTTTAATTTGAGTTTTCTAAATTAAAAAACACCAACAACTACATCAAATACTCACTAACGTTTCTTTGTTAGAACACTTATGCTAATTCTTGTCACTTGACACATTGGTTTTTCTCAGATGTTCACATGATAACCGAGGGACCCAGAGACAGAGAACGAGAACGATTTGATCGATGGGTTTTAAGAGGATTCATATATATCGTATTCAAAGTGCTGCCCTTCTTACATATAGCTAGTTTTAAAGAGGGAAGGTTGAGTGACTTCCGTCCATCAAAAGCCCACAATGAAATTGCAAAACAGATTTCTAAAGAAGACAATTCTACGCAGCATATGATTGTTTGCTTGGATCGTATTCGAAAGCTAGAGACGATGTTTGCTGAGCTCGCCAACAAACCAGCGGAGATTTCTATCGAGAAAGATCGCATGCTTCTTGAATCTTGGGAGCGAATAAAGCACATCGAGTTCGACCTCTCGAAGACGAAACAGGTGCTTACCTTTTTTAAAAAATTTAATTTAATTTAAATTTTTGCCATCTGTGATTTTTTTTTTTTGAATCGAGGTGAAATCATATTCACTACGCTAGCTACCATTTTTTTTTTAAAATTTTGTCCATGAGTTTCAATATCTATCCTTTGATTGTTACTTCTGCCTGTTTCAGGTATTGCATGCTACGGTCACGAAGCAGCTGGAAATTATCGAATCATTAGATGCATCACAGGAATTAAAGGTAACTTACTGCTGGTCATTTTCCCCATTATAAATGTTTCCCTCAAAAATGCTAGTTAGTCTAAATCTTTCCTCCATCATCTCTAATCAAATGAAAAATTCCAGTCATAGAATTTCACCTCCGCTGTTGTACGTGGAAAAAATGATATGGTCTCGAAGGTAATTATTTTAGGAATTCAGGATACATTATACATACACGTCTCGTTTTTTTTTTTTTTTGGTAATTTATCTGCCGCTTTTTTGAAAGGAAAAAAAAATCTTTTTAGAAAGTCCTCTGAACGAGAGAGGGGGGGAGCTGGAAAGACTAATAACTTTTTTTCTTTCACTTTCTGGTCTCTCCCCGCTTCTTATTTTTGCACTATCGAAAGGGGTTTCATTTCTTTTGAAAGGAATTAAGTTATACATGAAATATCCAAGGGGGGCATCTCAAAACCCATTGCTTTGTGTTTTCCTCAAGTTGTAGCAGCCAATTCCAGATCAGTATATGCTGCGGTTTGTTTACTCCTTTGCTTATTCTTAATTCAGAGGATAGTACTTAGTTGAGGCGGAGGAGTACCAGGATAATATCAGCAAATGAATGATACATGAATTGGGACACATGGTTTCGTCTAACTTTGCCATTGGAACTATAAGATATTGCTCTGTTACTGTTTTCAGTCAGAGAATGAAGGGACTGAGGCTACAGGGGAAGAAAAGGAATTTTGATACGGCCTATTTCTGTTAAATTTCAACTGTTCATTACATGTCATTCACTTTCAATGAACAGAGAATAATACATCGAGTGAAAAAATGAATAAAGCATAGCTAATGACCACTAGACATGTTAATGGGGCGAAACGTTCTGTAATAATTTATTTATTTTTCGATTGTCGAATATATCTTCTACTTTTATAATTTCTAGTAAATTAATTTTAAAATAACATATTAATTGTGTTTTATGTACAATTGTAATTAATGATTGTAAATTTATCATGAAAAATAATAATAAATTTGGAATTATTTTGTATCTTGTCCACATAAATATATATGACAAATCACCTATTTATTCATGTTGTTTCGACGTAATTTTTTTTTTTTTAAATAGATCGATAGGTTCTACTAAATTTTTAAAAGTTGATTAGATTTTTATATATAGCAGGATTTATTATTATTACTATTATTTAATAAAATATCTCAACACTAACAAATTGAGTATTTATCAAAATATAATTTTATCAACAATTGTTTAATCTAATAAAAAAACGAGATTAAAAAAAATATCTAAAATCCATAAAACACTGTTAAAGAATTTAGTCTTATAACGTCTAAAAATAAAAAATATTACGATTCAGTGAAACGATAAAATTCATACGTTTACAAAATAATTGACGTATTCTGCAAAAAAATAATGACAAAAAATTAAAAGGCAAACGAAAAAAAAATCCATCCGGTTTAAAAAGGTACGCTTGAAAAAGCTAATCATGTCTCTCTGTGTCTGTGTGTATATATATAGTTTTATTTTATTCACGACTATGCAAATTTATAGTCCAAGACTACTAATATAATGTCGACTCATTTATTTATTTACAATAAAATGGCAGATTTTCCTGATTGGTTGGGCGTTTTATATTTGGCTAACCCTTGAGCAATAGCAATGCTCAAAGGATCAGACATTAAAACATCATGAAGAAGTCGAGTTGCAGTTGCTCCACCGCGCTGCATCAACGAGGGGCATCTAAGCTCTGCCCCGCTAGATATATATATATAAATAAAAAAAACATCTGTATTTTAATAAGTGAAAACAAAAATAAAAGTATCACCATATCATGTTGCGTCGCATCATCTGCCGAAATTGTTTCTTCGTAACACACCAAGAATCCATGAAGGTGCTAATCTGCATCGAAGCAGTGCAACGCGATTGAGTCGATAATAGCTTAGTGCAATGGGCCAATGGCTTAAGCTACACGAGGATTGACAATACTGGATATAACTCAATAACACGACATAAGAAACACAGATCGACCCATTTACTAAGTTAAAATTTATTTTTAATAAATTTAATATTTTTTATATTGCACAATATTTTAAGAAAGATAATCCGATGCACAAAACTTCTCCATACGGAGTTCAAAAAAAAATCCATTGTATACAGTCTTATCTTCAATGTGATTCACAAAGTAGTAACTTTACCGTTGCATAGTATTTTAATATCGCATCCAGCATGTATAATCTCAACAATATACTAAGACCATGTGACAAAAGGTTAGTTATTCTAAACAAATAGCACTCTATTCTTAGTCTCCTAAAAAATAGAAAATTAAAATTGCATGAGAAAAGATATGCTTAATGTAACTTACATTGCTGACGATCTTTGCGCCGTACCAGGCAGAATCAGTACCACATGGAGGAGGGATAACCTCTATACCTTCAGACATCGAAGCAGGGAGAATCTTGCACAGTTCTTTCTCAAGTCTCTCTGAGATTATTCATTTCATGAGATGAAAGAATTTCAGGCTATTAGATGCATAAATGTGCACCAAATAGTTCGTTCACAGACAATTTAAAAGTGCAGTCTCAAAATCATCGAGTAGATAACTAATAAATATGTGAATTGAGCTCTATGAAATATGAGATCAGATGTAATTAATCAATTAAATCAATTTCGTTAAATTAACTCAGGGGTCTATTTAGGGAGAGGAGAGAGGAGCACAGGGATCCTCGTTCGGGTGTTTACCTAGCAGCAGGAACAGAAAGGGGTATATGGCACCATTTTGATGTACAGAACTCGTACGACCAGAGCCAGGTGGAGGAAAGGAAAAGGAGCAAAAATAAAAAAACAAAAAAACAAAAAAAGGTAAAGTGAATTGTATATACCCTTTTTGTTCTCTCTTTAGTGACCTAATAATAATCCTGACCTAAGTGCATTTTGGTCTATTAATTATCTTTCTATCCACCTCTACTCTCCACTCTCTTTGCACAAAACAAGGCTGGAGGAGACCAAACCCTCTCTACTTTACTCTTCTCCTCCTATAGTAAACCAAAATGCCAGAAGTGTCTTTTTCTTGGTCTCCCTCTACCTTTACATCTACTCTAACCATCTTGACGTATTTTCATCATTTTACATCTGTTGTACTACACATAATTGAAAGAAAAAGGAAAAAGGGAAAGAGACAAAAATTAGCATGGAATCTGGACAAGAATACCTGGTAGTCCAGGTAAACAAGAAGTTCCACCCGCCAAAACCACAGTTTTAAACCATCTGTTATCAGGGGTGACTTCAGCAGCCAGGCAATGATCCATGCAGAGAGCCACAGCTCGATGCAGACCCAGTGTGCGCCTGTAGTCATGAAAGAGCACATAGTTGTGTGTGTGTGACTAATAGTACCTTTTGGTCTTGGTTACTTTCGAAACCAACGAAAAGAAAAATGAAATTAACATGAAACAAACAGAAAGTAGAGAGAGAAAAAAACTTCAGCAACACTGTCAAATCTTTGTTTTTGATTTTGATTGAAACAAACGTGTTAATTGTAAAATTTATCTACATTGAGCTTATAACTGCATTTGAATCCAGCAATTCTAGGGCCATAACTAGTTTCCAATTAAAATTCATGCTTTATTCCAATTTTTTTCAATGGAGTGTAAAGCTATAAATGGATAGGTTTCCTAATGTAGCACAATGGTCTTCATATAATTCTCTGATTTAAGTTGCCAGAACTTTCAGGAAGAATAATAACTGGAAATTTAATTGGTCACATTAAAAGATGATGAAAATAAAAAACTTACAGCCCGCCAATAAGTGGTTGGAAAAGGATTTCCCCAGTCTTAAATCGCTCTTTCGATAGAGTGAACCAACCCTCACCGACAACCTCACATGAAGCTTCAGTATCTTTTCGTAGCTCTGCCTCATAGTCAGTAGCCACATAGCACAGTTTCTGGACATAATAAAGCATTGCAGAGCACATATAATTAGGCAAACATGAACTCTAAGGATGGCATATATTAAAACATTTTATACACACATGGATTCACATAGGCATCCTATTCCTTACTAGCTGAAAATGGAATTATTTGAAGAGCATTTGCATCAATAATTTGCTAATACTAGTGTAGCTCAATTAATCTGGTAAACTATGAGGAAGAAAACATTAAATGATCGGATAATGGAGACTCGTACCTCCTTGATGGTTCTAACAGTGTATAGTGACTCAAAATTTATGTTTCTTTGCTGCATTAATTCTCTGAGAAATGCAGTAAGCTTTAGAGCACCTTGTCCCACTATTTCAATGCCAATATCATGCCTAACAATACCTTCAAGGACTGTGAAAAAAAAAAAAACTGTATGTTACAAAAAGGAACCTCTTTCAAGCAACATGGCAACTGAGCAACAAAGTCCACGTTAAATATAACTATATAGAATAAGTTTAATAATACGATTAAAAACATGCAAAGATAGAAAATTGATAGAATATATCATAGCCCAATATTATCAACCATGTGTATGAACACTAAAAAAAAATGAGACCGACCATGTCAATTACAAACCACTCAGACTCGGGAGACAAAACAAGGCCCTCTTTCACTAGATAAAGAGCAGCTGCAGCTGTCCTCGTTCATGTGTAAAGTATAATTTCATTGGAGCTATAGGCACCGCTTTAAAGGAGACTCAATGGTTATCTTTCTAAGTTCGGGTTGGTTGAATTCTGTAACATGTGAATCCTCTGCAGCAGTCAACTGCTGTTATGACTCAGATAAAGTTCTTGATGGTGTTTTAATCCTTTATGTTTTCTCACTTCTGAACCTTCGCTCATAACTGGCATGAGAATCTCAGTAGGTGGCATTAACTTTTCACACAGTGCAATGAAGTCACTGAACGTACGTAACCAATATCCAAGTGGTCAATAGTAACAAGAATCTCAATAAAACCATAATCATTAGCAAGCTTTTACATTCTATGAAACAAATATGTTTTCCTAATTTTCCTGAAGATTCTTAAAAAAGATTCATATCTACCACTAGTGCAAGCCTAAAACAAGTTGTGATACAGAGGTATCACAAGTTACATGGTAATGATATTTGAATACCACAGATTTCTAATATGAACGGGTACTCGAGCATTGCTTTTTCAAGAATATTTCACACTCTGGGTCCAAATGCTAAGACAAATATCTGAGATGCGCAATTTATCTAGAAAGAGAATTCAAACTGACTTTAAAGAGAAACGGATACACATATATTGATGACACGAGCAGAACTTACTTGGGACCACTGAAGTAACATGGAAGCCAATGTTGACGACAATTCCAGAAGTTCGTCTTGCAGCAAATAAAGCCAACACCGCCTGAAAAATTAATACTGGATAACAAGATACAGTCGTATTCTTGAATGAGAATCAAGATTTATAAACATTCCGTTCAAACAAAACCGTTTAAGAATACATATACGGGTGCATAATGGCTAAGCTCTAGAATTGCATACCATAGCTCCTCTTAGAGGATAAACATAAAAGCGAAGCATTGAGTTGCAACAAAATGTCAATAGGTAACAATCAAAGAGAAGGATTGAGTTCGGCAAAGTAAAATGTTAATCACCCATATAAAAAAGTATCATCTTTTTAGATACCAACAAGCCACAAATTGTACATATGAAGGAATCGAACATGAACATACTGAGCCATAAATTCAGAAAAAGATTCCAAGGTACAACAAATTTCTGCATGAACAAACTAAGTTGTATGTGCATAGACAATACATGTGTTGTAACATATCTAGGGACCAAAAACTAAACCAAGAGAACAAGAATGGTATAAAAAAAATTAATATATTAGCCATATGTTATCAAATTCAGGTTCAAGTACAAGCCAAAGTTAAGCTCAGAGAATCAACTAAGAATCAAATTCACACCTGATCAATTGCACAAATAGCAGGTACATTCATATCAAAAAGAACCGAGTATATTGCTTCTTTTAATTGCTTTCGAGATGCCCTAGCAGATTCAGTATCTGAACAGAACAAACCAAAAGTTAGCTAAACTATCAACTGCAAATATTTTGATAATCTTCAAAACATGCAAATAAAGCAACTTCTCACCTAATTCCTATCATACAAACATGGAAACACGGAGTAGATCAAAGAAAATAATTTTGAGTTACACAACCAATGAAGCAAATCAATGCTAAATCAATTAGGCCATACTGATGCTGCCAATGGATCTGATGTTTATTTATAGCAGACTCTCTCTTGTATCAAACTCAACCAAGTGCTTAATTAAATCAGAAGAAGTCAATGAGAAAATTTGAGAGAGATCAAAGTGCATTATAACAATTAAAGGAGGGCGGTTACTTTCATTTTTATATCATATATACATAGGACTCCAACATAAAAAATGAAATAATACCTCATATGGGTCTAAACGGTATAATATCACATAGCTAAAATTAAGGCAAAACAAGTTATTAGCACGATAATATTTTTAAGAAATATGATAAGTTCTATGATAATCTAGGAACTAAAAAATTGGTGAAAGATATTTATTGCATTGAAAAAACAAGATGTAGGAAATTTGACTTAGGCAATGTTTGCTGCATAAAACATGACAATGCAATTAAGAAAAGAATGGGAATGAAACTATCAAAGGTTAGTTCTATAAGGCTAAGAAGGCAACTCTATCAAAAATAAAGTCAGGCATTTTGATCAAAGCACAGATACAACCCTATATGAAATAAACATTTTTTATTTCATTAACTTGTGGAGATGTGCTAACCATCAACATAGCATATCGGAAGGGAGACAACAACTGGTTGGGATGATGCCTTCACTTGCATTCTGCATTACAATAAAAACTTTTACAAACAGTAGAAATTACAGAACTATACATAGCTAATGAATTCAATACTCAAGTTCATTTGTTTTGAAGCTATGCTACATCCCCATGTTAATTGCAATACAAAGATGAAAGACTAGAAACCATAAGGAAACTGGTTAGCCAGTCAATGAATTATACTCTATATAACTCTTTTCACTACTACATCTGATTGAAGACAAACACCATATGTAAGTAATGAGAATTTATTCTAGAATACTATTTTATAAGAATTAACTTTAGCCTGCAGCTCAATATCTGAAGAACAAAGATACAAGTGATAAATAGTAAGTGAGAGGTAGACACCTGCTAAATATTGTGGTAAAAAAATAGTGAAGTCTTGCATGCATTGGAGACTCCAGGTTGCCAAATTCCTACAGTAGAAAAGAAAACTATAAACTCCAAGAAATACAAGAAAGAAAACGTGCATATATTTGTTTTCCAAATAAAACAAGGAAATTATTTACTTCACTAAAGATAACATGTCATTATATGTTTTACTTGCTGGCAACTGTTGTCATGAATATAAATGCTTACTAAGAATGTAGCACAACGTCCAGATGGAGAACATAACTTGCTCCAACCATACTTGCAATAGCCAGAACCACCTTAAAATGGAAACAGATAGGTAAGTATAAATTCTAGAGCTTTTAGTGTTTCAACAATACCAGTCAGCTTATTGAAAAGGTTCTAGAAAACCTAGTTAACTTTAATATTCATATTGTTCAATTCAGACAAAATCCTTACTGTGATACCAACTGTGTCCCACCTCTTCCTTTCCCCACACTTGGAGTTTCGATCGACTAAAATGATAAGTAAGGTAACACCAAGATTTTATCATTAGCATATTAAAAATGGCACAGTATTATGTGAAATTATCTTGTTATATAAATTTTTTATACCCGTTTTATATGTGCAACTATCTTGTTACAGCAAATGAGGGGAGGAAGGAACAAGAAATAAGAGGAGATGTAAATTATAGAAAATTATAGCCATCAACAACACAGGTTAACAAATAGATGCTGGGAAATTAAATACAAAATCAAAGTTTTGAGATTTCTATGGAAATCCCCAGTTGTTCCTTTCAATCTGGATTGACCAGATTCAATTGCATGAGACCTTTATTGGTACTTGGCGGATATTTTGGTTATCCAATGTAGACTCAATAGAAGTGAAAGTGTGGTTTGATTTGGGAAGGAGGCTAGTCCATCTGGAAACAACATATTTGCATAGGAAGAGAAAGGGGGTAGCTAATTCAGGATCAACTCAGCAGTGTGGGTATGTGGGTCAAAAGTAGAAAATCAGTTTTGTAAATACTCTTTGTTTAAGTGGATCACATTTCGCAGAGTGGCCATTAGCCGTTTCAGCCAAGGGGAGCAGAGAACACCAGGAAAAAAAAAGCTAATCAGTTGCATTAAGAGAGGGAATTAGCAGAGACGATGATAAACGAGTGGTGCGGCCATAGAAGAATGCTAAACTGGTTATTAACTTGCCTTTAGAGCATTGTAAGAAATTCAAGAATGAACTGGAGAGCCAACCATCAAGTAAATCATATCACCAGAGATGAAAGAGTAAACCGAATGGATTGCCATAGAGTTTTTATTGCCAGGGGAAGTTCAAAGTCTTCCACAAAACAAACTGAAACACATAAGCATAACCTGCAAGGTAGGGGGGAAGTATTCAACAAAACATACTATAAAAGTTGAAGGTTCCAGTCGTACCATCAATAATAATAGAACCTGGAACCATTGCACGCTTTGAATAAACATTCATAAATGACAACTGTGACGGAGGGACAAAGCATAACCTGCAAGGTAGGGGGGGAAGGTATTAACACAAGCAATAGTAGAACACTTTTGAGGCAGACAACAACTGCTTACTGTCTTCCATAATTTGATAATTATCCAACACAACATGCATGAAGTATCCTTTATAAAAAAGGTTAATTAATTAATTAATCTAGCACAACCTTTGCACCTTAGTTTAAATTTAGCACAAAGTTGAAAAGTTATACAATTAGCACAACATTATGTTACAAATTTAACACACATTCAAGTTCTTAAAGTAATGATGTCTATTGGTGTGCATGATAAAAATTTTACAAGTTTAGAAGTGGATTATTTACATAATCAGATATAGTATTGCATATCAAAACAAATCACTTTAAACTTCCAAATTCAATTTTTTGACATGCACACAATTTGTTTGCTAACATGGTATACTTTCATGTGAGCACCACGTCATTATTTTAACAATCAAAAGGCAAAAACTTAAAAGAGTTAAAACAGTGATATATTTGAAATCAAAAAAGTATGTTGGGCAAGATATAAAATTTTTTAAATACTGTGCTAGATTTGAATAAGTATATAAAGGTTGTGCAAGATTAATTAATTAATTTTTATGAGAAACACAAGTTACCTGAAGAGATTTATATTGAGTTTTACAGAAATGTTCAGATTTTACATAGAAAAAGAAAAGACATGTGCCAAGAGCAAAACTAGATAGAAAGGCATACTATTGCGTTCATGCAAACTTACAAAGACTACTTCACTTCAGAGCCATTGAGATAGGCTTCACATGAGAGCGGAAAAAAAGTACGGATACATGATCACATGCACATCTGCGAAGGATGCAAACTTTGCATCTTACTCCTTCCATAACTCTACAATTATATGCGCATAGTGTGCTAATATTTCACCTAGTTACGTAATTTTTTTGTGATGTTAAAAGTAAGCGACTGATATGAGTCACCTCTCCCACTACATCAGTTCCCTGCTCAACGAAGGACCATGTACAAAGCAAAATTAAATCATTACTTGCATGAAACAAAATGTTAAGAGAATCTCTTATCATCTGACTCAAGACGTTCCACATAACCTGACTTTACTGCAACAATACTTTACTTCGACACCAAGACAATTAGCCAAAGCAAGGAAGGACATCACAAAATCAAAGCAATGAAAACTCAGATCTCACCACGGTGCTTCCCGCAAGTGGGTTTCGGCGAAGACCAAAGCATCCCACGGTACTTCCCGCAAGTGGGTTTCGGCGAAGACCAAAGCATCCCACGGTTCCTGCTCGCTCATGATAAAGTAAAACCAGATAGCGTTGTCCGACACCAGGGCTCTCCATGATTTGCACACGGAGCTGGTCCGCGCGGCATCCCGGGGTCCGAGAAGCAGGAGGATCTGCACGAATACGTCGGTGGGGATGAGGTTTAGATCTCCGAGGGAAGGGTGGCCTTCCGGGAATTCCAGGTTGTGGCGACTGGAGCTGGATCCGGAGCGATGGAGCACGGAACCCAAGACCTTCCGCAGCATCACCGCCATTAAGGCCGCGATCGGATCCCAACCTAGGGATGATCGAGGAGGACGAAGAGGGGCCGGATCGAGCTGGAGATTCGAATTCGCCGGCGTCTCAAAGAGGAGGAAGCGAAGGCGGCAGCATCGAGATGGAATCGGGGACACGTCACACGATTTGGGCCGCAGAGATGATATAGCAAAAAAAGATACTGGTCGGTGCTATCGTGCGCGCTGAGGCCACGTGGACGAAGGATGAGTTTCTAATTTTCGATCGTTGTACTATCCGTTTGATTTTTCTTTAAAAAAATTATTTATGTAAAATTTTTACCATTTTCCTATATGGTCGATAAAAAATTATAATTTCAAAAATATAAAAAATTTATTTTCATGATCTTCAACTAATTTGCTTCCTATCGTGATTATTTTCAATTATTATAAAAAGACAGTCTAGGAAACTTTCATAAATATAAAATCCTAAAAAAAGAAACTAGAAACCATTATGAGCCTTATCCTATTTTACAATAAACGGCAATTTCCCAAACACGAAATTAAGTTTCTAATTGTCAAAACACGACTATAGTTGAGAATGATCAATCCGTAATTCTAAATACCTCCCGCCAAAACAAATTGGAATTTAATGCAGAGAGAGATTTGCATCCATCCGAGGCACAACTGGAAATCCCGAGCCATCCAAACGTCTATTCCAGCCACGTGGGAGCGGCAGCCCCATGCTGTTGATGAGCACCACACGCAGCTTTCCTCCGCAAACCAACTGAGCAACACCATTTTTGATGAAACCCTAGAAGTTATCAACGACATCACTGCTCCCACGAATTTATCGCCAGCTAATCTCCAGTCGCGCTCATGTATGTATGTATTTTTATTCTTGAGATGCTATGAGGTTAATAAATGCATTGTAGGTGGTTGTATAACCAGAGTTCGCACACATCCATAAATACGATGCGGACATATCATACAAAAGTAGACCAATGCACCCATAATTGCGATGCGAGATTCATAACCGAGTTTTGTCCCCCTAAACAAATGCCACCTAACTTAAAGCGATGCTTCGATTAAATCCCACGATTCTTGAAGTTCACTGATTGATATTCCCGCTAGGAGATTCAATCGATCGAGAGAGTAGGTGGTCTTGTGATGAAATTTCCAGCACCACCGTATCCCTAAAATTTAAAATTTCAGCACCTTGGGAGAGTAGGTGGTCGTGATGAAATTCCCACCATGATCCTGGATAAAAAGTGATCTTTAGAATTTAAATCAAGAATAACATTATGTATTGGTCTTCAAATTCTCGGCACCATTAAGGTTCAACAAATTCGGGATAAAATATGGTCTAGAATTTAAATCTCGTCACCTGCAGTAGCCTTGAGTTTAATACTCCACACTAGGGAATGAAGTTGTCGAGATAAATTGTGGTCTTTGGTAATTTATATTCCGGCCACGATGGTAATGAGATTGAAACTCCGTGAAACCTTGGTCGGGAATCGAATTCACTAGACCGTGGGAGATATAAGTGGTCGACATTAAGGGTGGTCTTTGGGATTTGAAACCTCGGCAACACTATGGTCTGCGAATAAGACTCCCAACACCATTGGCATTGGGTGGTCGAGATAAATGGTGGTCTTTGGGAATTTATATCCCAGCACCACGTAGTAATGGGAATAAAACCCCAGAACACCATGGTCTTTGGGAATGTAATGCTGCACCATGTACATATAAGTTCGGAATTGGTGGTCTTTGGAACTAAAACCCAAGAACACAAAGGTGTCTGCGTTTAAAAATCCCAGCACCAGGGAGATGGAACTAGCCAAGATAAATGGTGGTGTTGGGAATTTATATCCCAGCACCACCGTGGTAATGGGATTAAAACCCTAGCAACACCATGGTGCTGGGAATGAAATTTCCAGCACCATGTACATCAAATTTGCTGGAATTATTGGTGGTGTTGGGAACCAAAATCCCAGCAACACAGTGGTTCTGCATTTAAAAATCCCGGCCACTGTGGAGATGGGCGAAGTCGAGATAAATGGTGGTCTTTGAGAATTTATATTCCAGCACCACCGTGGGCCTGAGATATAAATTTCCAGCACCATGGAGAGGGATCCTGGCTGAGAAAAAAAATGGTGCTGTAAATTTATATTGGAGATAAATAAAGTCGTCTTGGCGGGTCGAATCCAAGCGTGACCTATACTATCATTCTCCACCTTTCCTTATGCTCCCAAACAGTAGTTATGAAAAATAATGCTCTGTGCCAACATTCAGACGAGTGTGGCAATTGGCATGCTGCGTGCCTAATTAGCACTGCAGACTAAACTGCCTGTAGGAGTGTGGGAACTAAGTATCCCTCTGCGCATAAACCCTGTAAATCTCTTCCTCTTCCATTCCATATAAACCGTTCATAATTTCAACATTGAAAGGTATAATTAGTTAAGTGCATAATTGGGAAACATAACCATAAACTCTCATCCTCCACTTGTCTTCAGACTTCTAAAGCCTAGTCTAAAAAATTCAGCCTACTTGCATAGCACACTACATATAACATGTTGATTTTAAAAACATTTGCGAGGAGGGCGACCCCTTCTGATGAAGTGTTAACATTTTGGAAACAATTGAATCAAATTTGAAGGATAGAGAGTTAGATGATCAAGATTCCATAAATCTATGCCCAAGTAATATTCCATCTTCATCTCGGCCATCAATGTAGGCAATAGAATTACCATGATCAACACCTTGATATAAATAGAGCGGTTCTTCCATACTCAAGAAGAGTTTATCACGCTACCACAAGATCATGAATATTTTGAACAAACTTGGAGTGAAGAGGAGGTAAGTGATATACATGGGATAGAAGAGTTAGAATATACAAATTCTTCAAGAATTCTTAGGCGATGATATCCAACATGGAGAAGGTGAGTTAAACCCGGATCAAGATGCTGTGACTTAGAGGAAGTGTTCCCAATTGATGATCCCTATGTTTCTAATCCACAAATAAGACTATTGGCATGCTGCTTCATCGATCCAAATGAATTTTCCTTGACAGTTTTTCCTCTCGACAAGAGTTTAAAGATGCACTAGTAAGGCATGCGATGCTAAAAACTTCAGATACAAGCGATTGACACGGACTCAATAGAATTAAAGTTATTTGCTTTAGTCGGCCTTGTTCATGAGTCTAGTTGCAAGTGGAGACGTGGAGTTCATCACAAAATATGTAGCATGAATGTGATGTTGTTAGGAAACAATGAGATCACCATGCCAGACATCCACATTTGTAGCAAACTGTATCAGAGGACGGTTAGCTACCTCTCGATGATTACAAACCAAGTTCAATTCAAGAGAAATGCAAGCTAGGTTTGGTGTTCACATTTCATACAAGAAAGCATACATGCCTGCATGTAAAGCATTAAAAGAGTGGTAGGTGATTTTGATCAGCCTATATTGATATTCCAATGTACTTGCGTGAGTTAAGAGTTAGAGATCACGATACATATGTTGCGATACTAAGAAATGGTGAAAATCAATTCCAGATGTTTTGGGCATTTGGTGCTTGTCGAAGAGTATTCGTGATGTATTTGCGAAACTAATTGGAATTGATGCTACACATACGACCGCAAGTATCCCGTGTTTTCTAATGCTACGCTGATGTAATGCAAAATAACGCCGCTGCATTTGGAATTGCCGGTTGAATGTGGATCTGCTTGGGAGTGGTTTTTGGATCATGTAAAGACATTCCTTGATGTCTGCCGAGTCGTTGAGCATTGTATCGATAGACATCGGGGATTATATCGATTAACAAAGTGTATCCATCCGCCATCATGCTTTTTGTTGCTATCACTTGTCTTGTAACATGTAGCCGGGATAGATCCTCATTAGGTTTATTTTGGGCGTGAGCAAGAGCCAATACAAGAGTTGACTTTGATCGATTAATGCAGAACATGCATGACAAACACAAGGAAGCATATGCGCTACAAAAGATCGATCCAAAAAGATGGGCCAACGACACTTTCTGGCGGGAGGTACACAATGTTAACTACTAATTGTTCCGAGTTTAAATGCATTATTCAAGGAAACACGTGAACTCCCATCACCGGTTTAATTGACAACACTAGAAGAAAGCTTGCTCGATGGTTCTATAACCGTAGGAAGAATCTTGAAAGGTCAGTTTTCTAACACCTTATGCCATTAAAGAGATTGATGAAAGGAGAGAAAGAACTCGATTATATTCGGTATTCCCATATTCACAAACTGAAATGGAAGTACGCATAATAGCTTCTTCGTGATATTGTTGATTTGGATAGCGAGTTGCATCTGCGGTGAGTTTCAAATTCAGAATTCCTTGCTCGCATGCTATCATCATCATATATCTAACATGGATCCATACCGTTCTATCGCGAGCATTATTTTCTAAGGGAAACACAGGAGGCCACTTACATGGATCGTATTTACCCATGTCGAAGTAAAAATTTTGGCCTAATGGTGACAAAATTTTGGAGTTCTACCTCCTCATAGCCTTGCGGCAGGCGAAGAAAAAGGCACGATAGAGTCCAAACATCGGGAGGGTGAAAAATAAATCAGCAGATGCAAACAACTTGGGCATAATAGGAGGTCTTGTAGAATCACGCTACTAATTCCTAAGTATGTTTATTGTGGTTGTGTAAATATTTTTAAAGGAAACAATGTTAATGTTAATGTCAATGTTAATATTAATGTTAAGCTATTTTTCTGAGAATTGTAATGGAAAAATTTGTTACGCTATTTTGCAAAATTGTAATATAAATCCCTCCTGTATCGTGTCCAAAATTTACGATTTTCAAGGCGGGATTAGGTTTACATGACCAATTTTCGTAAATCAATCCCGTGCAGTGGCGGCACGCGCAAACTTGGAGGTAGGAGGATCGGAAGGAAGTTTCCTCGATCGACAACATGTGAAGTCGTTAGGTCTTTTCGATCGATGTAAAGATTTTGGAATTTGGACTCTGTAGGTCCATCGATGGGTTTCGACCAAAACCCATTGATGGCCCTTCTGAGACTCTTGTGTTCTGGGATTAACATTGCGGCACCACCTTATGTCATTTGTTTGAAAGTGTCGTAGTCTTGGAAATTGAAATCCGGGACTTGTGTTCTCCGGATTGTAAATTGTTCGTAGTCACAGGGTGAAATCCCGAGACCTTTGTGTTTCCGGCGATTCTAAATTATGCGTGGTCACGAGGAATTGAAATCGAGATCACCTTATTCCTTGGCCATTTGAAATTATGCGTGGTCTGGGAAATAAAATCCGAGAACCACTATGTTTACGGGATTATAATTACCGGCACCACGTATTCTAAATCCGTCGAGACCCGAGGCAGTTAATATAAAACTCCCGGTGGAAGTTCGAACATCTCAACACCACATTTCATTTCTCTCTCGCTCCTTGCGTTACATCTCTGTGGAATTTCGCTTCCATTCCCGTGGCCGTTGTTCAACCTCTCGGTTCGATTCAAACTCCCGGTGCGATCATAACCCCGGTGTCGATTCAACCTCCCGGTGCGAGTTAAAACATCTCAACACGGCTCAACACCATCTCAGCAGCGTTTTGACCTAAGTGAGTTTTGTAGATTTCTTAAATCTTTGTGTCGCTATCGGTTCTTCCGATCTATCTAGGGTTTTTGCCTTTTTCCGTTCACGATCTCGTTTAAACTTCGGGCCTAATAGGGTTTAGGGTTTTAGGGTTTACCATTTAGCGAGTAGCGTTTGTTTGTATCATCACACATGTTTGATCCATTTAATCTATTAGTTTAAAATCATTTGTATTACTGATGCATTTGGTTGTTAACCTAAGGAATTTGTTTGATTAACGATGGCTTATTGGCGAATCATCAGCGATATACTGCGAGAACCGTGCGTTGATCGAGGAAGAACCAAGAGAATGAACTGGAAAAGCAACGTTTCACAGTTTAAGAAATTTATTGCAAGTGTGCCGCCGAGTGTGGAAGAAGAAACGCTTATTCGGAGCTCCCCCTTTGCGTGGGTTTTGGACATTCCAGATATTACCCATGTCAGACCCTCGTTCAGAATATGTTTGATAATTGGGACTGCACGGAGAAATGTTTTATATTCCAAGACAAGAAATTGCATTTCACAAAGACGGATGTCTCCCTCATCCTTGGTCTACCAGATGATGGACTTGAAGTTCCTATGAATAATGAAGCTCCATCTGGAGAGCTCTATTTGCAATATTTCGTGGAAGCTGATTGCTCTAACAAGCATCTGGAGGATTTATTGAAGACTTCCAGATCTCCAGATAATTTAGGATCTGCAAAAGTTTATTGTCAGTTGTTTATTTTATATTTTTTCTCTTGTGTGTTTTTTACTACCACCGGTGATAAGCCTAGAATACCTATCGATCACTTATAGATTGTGTAGAGGATTTTGAGAACTTAAGTACAATTGGTGCGAAGCACTTTATACGTACATGGCTCCTCAAATGGAGTCAATTGGTATGGGAGTCACTTTGCGACCAAAAGCAGACGTCGCCGGTGGATCTACGAGACCAATGCTTAAGGGTTTCACACACTTATTGGCTGTGAGTGAATATATTTTATGTGTTCAAATAGTATAGATCAATCTGTCTATTAATAACTAATCTTGTCATTCGGTATGGATGTGTGAGCATTTGTGTATCCTACCTCCACACGTCCCTCATGCTTTGAGAATCTTTGAGATGGAGGTGGAGTTCCACAAATGTAAGTCGTTAAGAAGATGGTAGATGGTCTCGTGCGACAAAATCATTGTCGATCTAATTCCGACGAGTCGTGCATCACAGTACACCGCTTCCCCACCTAGATCTTACGCATCAACTCCTCAACCCGAAACTCGTCGGCCTTAAGAGGAATGGCACATCGGTATGCGGAGAATCAGAGAATGCAGAATTGTATCTACTCTAAGCACCAAGCTAGTTGAAGCAAGGTGTGATTTTGAAAGCACCTCCTACTTAAAGAAGCGACCATCAAACAACAAGAAAAGAAAATACGAGGAGCTTCTTCAAGAGTTAGAGGAGGTCGATGCTTGAGAAGGACAACGAGATAATTAAAAGGGATGATATAATTCTTTGAAAAAGAAGCATTAATAGCCGAAAGGACAGTTTAATCTTTGGAGCTTCAACTACATTTACAATCCCGGGATGTAGAGGGCCTACAATCACAGCCTATTCAAGCTGTACAGACCCAACAGCCTTCTTCTGCATACACTAGGCGGAAGGTTTGTGTGAGGAAGAAGACTCATGACGCTCTATCACCCCCTAGCCTTAAGCCTCCCTCTGCATGGTTTTCAAACATCCCTAAAAGAAGGAGAGTGGAAACTCTAATTGTCCCGAAGGCTATTGAGTATCCCTCGATGAGACCCTAATATCTCTCTAGAGCCAAACATTGGCGAGTCGGTCCGAGGATATTAAAGAAATCAATTGTCGAGGAGGTGAAACCAAATATCGAATCTGCACGCACACAAGTCTCCACGGACAAACAACCAACACTTCGGCGAAGGAGGATATTGGAGGTGAGCATAAGTTATCTGTCGGACCTAGGATCTGCAAAATATTTCTGAAACTGAACAGTTTTATTTTGTATACAGCAAGCTTATAAAGAATTCACTGGTAAGATGGATCCAAATGTCGGGGAGTGTTTATTGAAACTAAAAAAAATAGAGTAAGACAGTCTTATATTCTTTGTATATACCTTTCATATTATGTTTTGAGAGTTGCTAATAACCCTTTCCTTGTGTAGTGTGTGATGCTCGGGACCAGTGTGGAAGACCGATGCTATTAACTTAAACATGGACTCTTTCCTTACCATATTTGATTGGAATGTTTTGACACATGGGGATTGCATAAGCGCATATTTTTGATATTAGGTGGCGGTCTAAGGTGGTGATAAAGCCGTACTACTGACTCAATATTACGTGGATTTAGGTAAGTTTTTCGCCCTTTTGCATGGAATTGTAAACTTTACGGCCGGTGTTATAATGATTATTTTTATACACGGGATATGTTTAATATGATGTCGCCCAAGCATTCGAGCAAACTTTTAAAACCCGGGCAATCGATCGGATACATATTTTGTCCAATAATCCGTGGCGAGCCTTTGCCACCTACTAGTGGCCGACTTGGAAAATTGAGTTTATCCCATCTGACTCCTTGTCCGTCATGAATGCTTACACTACTCAATTTGAAGAAACAGTAAGCATTAGATTAGATTTCAGTTAAATAAACCGTTTGTGTATGGAGGATTCATAGCATTTATTTGGGTCCCAGGTTGAATTCTTTAAAAAGATGCACCCTTCGTATTATGATAACTGGCATCGCGGTGAAAAATTTTCTAATGCAAACTTTTCCAGTCGTCGAGTCGGGGTCCCCGACAAAGCTCTTCGTAAGACATCTAATAATCTGTAAATACCATATTTTATAAGCTAGCAATGGACTAATAATTTAAAATGTTTTTACACTATGATTGCATTTTTTATAATGATACATTGAGAGCCTACTATTTGGGTACCCTAAAAATTGAGACATGAGGATATGAGGAGCTTGATTCGTGGTGGGGAATAGAATAATCTGCGTGACTCACAATTTTGTTTGCAATTATGGTACATTACGTATAGTGAGATATGTGTAGGAGAAACAGAGTTTTATATTTGTAACTACACCAAAGTGCACGCCTAAAAGTCATTAGTCATTTGCAAAGTGTTTGCGATGTGTAGTATCTGTCTGATTATGGAATATATATACTTTGTTAAATATTTCAACCACTTTGACTTTGCTCACTGTAGTATCAGATTAAGTGGTCTGGGAATTAAATTTCGGGACCACGTGTCCTCGATTTTATTCCCGGCCTACATTTTATCTCGTGCGATTCGGTCAGATGCGTGGTCTTTGAATTCACTTACCAAAGACCACGGTGTTCTGGGATTGAGATTCCCAGACCGCCTTATTCTGGGCAGTCGCGAATGGGCGTGGTCACGGGAATTAAATTTCGGGACCACCGTGTTCTCGATTTAATTCCCGACTACATTTCAAATCGGCCCCGTGCCAAGTGGCACGCGCCCGGAACTGGGAGGCAGGAGGATCAGAAGGAAGTTTGGTCGACGCAACAACATGTGAAGCCGTTAGGTCTTTCAGGTGATGTAAAGATTTGGATTTTGGCCTCCTGGAGGTCCATCAATGGGTTTCGGTCAAAACCCATTGATGCCCCTAGTCACCTCAACTCCGGTCCAAACCAACTCCAGTGGCCTTGGGACTTGCCCCTCTGTGTATCGTGTCCAAAATTTCTGCTTTTCAAGCCATGATTTATTCCCAGCACCACATTTTATCTCGTGCAGTTCGGTACTGTACGTGGTGCTGGGAATTCACTTACCAGCACCACGGTGTTCCTGGGATTGAGATTCCCAGCACCGCCTTATTTCTGGGCCAGGTCGCAAATGGACGTGGTCCTGGGAATTAAATTTCCAGGACCACTGTGTTCCTGGGATTTAATTCCCAGCACCACATTTTCAGAAATCAGGCCCCGTGCCAAGTGGCACGCGCCCGGAACTGGGAGGCAGGAGGATCAGAAGGAAGTTTGGTCGACGCAACAACATGTGAAGCCGTTAGGTCTTTCAGGCGATGTAAAGATTTCGGATTTTGGACTCCTGTAGGTCCATCAATGGGTTTCGGTCAAAACCCATTGATGCCCCTAGTCACCTCAACTCCGGTCCAAACCAACTCCAGTGGCCTTGGGACTTGCCCCTCTGTGTATCGTGTCCAAAATTTCTGCTTTTCAAGCCATGATTTATTCCCAGCACCACATTTTATCTCGTGCAGTTCGGTACTGTACGTGGTGCTGGGAATTCACTTACCAGCACCACGGTGTTCCTGGGATTGAGATTCCCAGCACCGCCTTATTTCTGGGCCAGGTCGCAAATGGACGTGGTCCTGGGAATTAAATTTCCAGGACCACTGTGTTCCTGGGATTTAATTCCCAGCACCACATTTTGAATCGTGCCCGTGCAAGTGCACGCCGCCGGGCTGAGGCAGGAGGATCAGAAGGAAGTTTGGTCGACGCAACAACATGTGAAGCCGTTAGGTCTTTCAGGCGATGTAAAGATTTCGGATTTTGGACTCCTGTAGGTCCATCAATGGGTTTCGGTCAAAACCCATTGATGCCCCCGTATTCCTCGGCCAGTTCGATATTGTACGTGGTACTGGGAAATAGAATCCCAGGACCATTGTGTTCCTGGGATTTTAATTTCCAGCACCACCTTAATACCAAGTTCAATTCAAAATTGTACGTGCTGCTGGTACTTTATATCCCAGCACCCTTGTGTTCCTGGGAGTTAAATTCCCGGCCGTGATTCATTCTGGACGATTCGAAATTTCGTGGTCACAGGAATTATAATCCCAGACCATTGAGTTCTGGATTTTAATTCCCACACCACCTTATTTCTCGCCCACTTGAATTGTATGGTCTTTGGGACTTTATTTCCCACCACCCATGTATTCTTTGGGATTTAAATTCCCAGACCACCATATTTCTCGATGAGTTGAAAGTATGCGTGGTCTTTGTGAATTAAAATCCCAGACCACTATGCGAGAAAATTTAATCCAGGCCATTGTGTTCCGGGATTTCATTCACCATCAAAGTATTCAACAATATATTATATAACATTTATTAAAGCTCAAACGAACAATAAACATATTTACAACATCCTTTGTTGATCTATGGAAAGCGATACCATTTATAAATTAGCAAAATTCATTAATTACAACAATGCATTGTCATACTTCCACCACTAACACTTCTAAAATTACATCGGAAGAACTCATCCCTTAAAATTGAGACAGAGAGATCTATTCGATTTGGTCATGTGCTTGTTTGAAGTCCATCTTCTCACCATAGCAGACATCTCATGTATTGCATCACAAAGAAGGCACAATCATTCTTTGTAAACATGCAAAGCAAAATTTTATATTTCAATTCAAAAGTTTAATTTTCACGTTGAGTATTTTTCTTTTAGTACCTTGCCACTTGTTGGGGACAATCGGTTATAAGAAACCCGGTATTTGTCGATGGGGTAATAGCTTGTAAACATGGATGAATTCTGCAAGCTCCTTAGGTGAATATCCTTTAAATTGGGATACCTATAATTACACGATGACTAAGTTAACATAACTATTCATTAACAGATAACAAAGTTAAATTGATGGAATATTCATATTTAACTACTCACCACGCTTCAAAATCGACTTTTGATCTTCCACCATATGAAATGGTTGTAATGATTGAAACTCATTGCTTTTGTGTCGATACACAACGTGAAAGTGAGTTTGGTCAGTATTTAGAGGTATAAAATATATCTAACCTCTCCATCATTCATGTCTGTGTTTATGATTTGTGTTGTGGCGCCTTCCGCAATCTTAATCTTGTGAAATTGTGTAGAGGAAAATATTTAAAGCGATTAGTATAACATCAAATGTCGTGAAAATACAAGATAATTTAACTCCCTTACAATGAACACGGATGAGCAATACACAGACTTGTTATATGACCTACATGAAGAGGAGGCCCCCCTAAAAAGAATTGACCAAAATGTGTCGATAACCTCCCCAACTGTGAAAACATATCCATTAACTCCAGTATAAAGAATTGAGTTAATGAAAAGGACCTTCCTCCCAAACATAACCGTTATCGGCCTACAAAAAATTTAATCGTAAATAAATATTTGCACTTTATAATATTGTAATAGAATTTTTGAATGTAATGGTGGATGTAACTACCATACTTTATTTCTTCTAAACTTTTTAGCAAGTAGGTCACATCAGCATCTTGTTTTTTGTTCTTTGCCATCTTACAATTTTTCTTGACATACTATGATACAAAAATATTATTAGTTATTTAAATAAAATAACACAAACTAATTTTGGGAAGTATTCTGACTAACCGCAATGGCTTCCATTCTCATTTGGTTGAGTTTATCAATTATTGCTTCATCCCTATCAAGATCTTTTTCATCTTCTTCCAAAATACAGATAGTATCCTAAACACAATTCATCCATACCAATTTTTTTTGCCTTTCTTGTCAAATACTTGCTTCTTTTACAGCGTTATCAGTTGCCCTTAATAACTCAACATCGAAATCACATCTTTTTCTTTTGCTTTGAGGTACCAATTTTGCCCACAATGGACTATCAGGAGTATCCACAGAATCATGGCGGTTCTATCTCGCCGTCTTGTTCTCGCAGGAAATTGGTTCCTTGAGGTTGAGGGTCAACTTCGCCTTATTTGGTTCAAACCTCCATACCTTCTCTTCCTATAATTTCCATTAGTTCTTTTACCCTTTGATTAGTGCCATATTTTCCATTCTTAACTCTTTGAGTTGTCTTTGATAAACTAAACACTCATGACATTCACTAGTAGGGTATTTTTCTTGTATAGTTTGTGATGATGATGTCTCTACATTGGATGAGGTATTTTGATATAATAGTCGACCTTATCAAGCGATATATTTTCACTCTGGTGCATACTAGATCCATGATGACCTATCAAAAAATCAACAATTATTTAGATACTTGAAAATGAAAATAAACTAAGTTGTGGTCTTCTATTTACATTAGGAGACTTGCTCGATAAATTCTGACCTTGCTAATATGTGAAGGTTGCCCTCCACTTATTTATTCGTGGGCCTTGATTATTGTATGGTCTCTGGTTAGGACATGTTCGAGAAACCAAGCACTGCTTTCATGCTCGAAAGTGTTACATATTTACGTAAATATAAAAACAATTATTTAGTAAGAAAGAACTTACGACCAAAAGGCGTGAGCCCCTTTAGATAAGGAATTCGGCTCTTCTGCGTATTTGATGAACATATATCTCCAATAGTAGGCAGTTGTGGAGCCATAAATTGATGGATGGCTTCGACCCAATTGAAACTACCTATGTTGTCAAAATCATCTACAATATCTACAAGACCTATGGGGACCTTATATGTAGTAGTACAGAACAACACACAAGCAAATATATACAATACATACAACTTACAAAATACCAAAACATCTTCATCTACTTCTACTCTAGTAGAAAAGGTTTTAAGCAAAAACTCTAATCTCGATCTAGTTGGTTCTTTTTTGGAGAATTGAGAATTGAAAAGAGCACCTGATGCATTAGTTGAATTCATAGGAACATAATCCCCTCTATCTGCAATACCGAGCAAAAGGGACACATCTCTTCTGGTGAAAGCAAAAGCTTGAAAACATAAAGCCTTGACTTGTCGAATCCCAACTTTGAAATATATTGACCAATATTCCACTGATTTGTGGAATGTCTTTTATATTCAAAAAAAACATCAAATTGGGTTTGTTTAATTATCTCTCTGTGTCTTTCATGTAAAAACAAACCAGACGTTGCTTCCCTTTAGCATTTGGACCTCCAAAAATTCAATAAAGTGGCCTAAAAGCGGTCCATTCGCTTTCTTCGCTCATTATTTCCCTAACAATTTGAAAATACATAATTTATTCCTTCATTTTGTAATTGTAAAAAACAAATTTGAGATTCGACAATTCTTTCAAATAATCCTGTAAAAAAAATTTGACAGCACCACTATTTTTCTCGGCCAGGTTTCCTCTCCATGGTGCTGGAAATTTATATCCCAGGCCCACGGTGGTGCTGGGATATAAATTCCCAGCACCACCATGTATCTCGACCAGTTGTATCTCCCTGGTGCTGGGATTTTTAAACGCAGAACCACCGTGTTCTTTGGGGTTTTAGTTCTCGGCACCACCAATAATTCCAACTTTTATGTACATGGTGTCGAAATTACATTCCCAAAGACCATGGTGTTCTTTGGGAGTTTTAATCCCATTACCACGGTGGTCTTTGGGATATAAATTCCCGACATTTTTCTTGACTAGTTCATCTCCAGTCTTGTGTTTTTAAAGCTTGAGAACTGTGTTCTTTGGGGTTTTAGTTCGGCACCACCAACAACTCCGCCAAATTATATGTACATGGTCTTTGGAAAATACATTCCCAAAGACCTTGGTGTTCTTTGGGAATTTACTCTATCTATCTAATTCATTATCTGATTGAAGAGATCGTCCATTTATATTTTAATGTTTGAAACCATTCCAAAACCATGACGGAAAAATCATTTTAAATATATGACATACTTCATATTGGACTAACATACCTTGGCCGGTGAAGGAGAGGTTGAAGTGGATGCTTGACTCATTCTGCAACACAGAATGGTAGAAAAAAAACCAATGAGATGTACGCCTTTCAACGGAAACCCTAAAACCGAGTCAGAAATGGGTAAAACTCTAGTTAAATGAGACGACGACACCATATTACCTTGAAGCGTCCCGACGAAATGGGTAGAAGTCGGAAGCTAACGGAATGAAGCTGGAGGAAAAATGGAGTCTAAGCTTTTCCAAGTTTTGGTGCGCTCGAAGATTTCCCGGAAGCTGAGGCGACGAAGACGCTAATGTGGTGACTTGTTTGGACGGGACGTTTCGATGGCTCGGGATTTGAAAATGTGGCTCGGATGCATGCGGGATCTCTGCATTAAAAACTTTGTTTGGCGGGAGGGGTATTTTGGGAATTATGCGCGCGATTTGGTAATTCTGAAAGTATAGTGCGCGTTTTGGGCATTTCGAAACTTTAGCACCGCGGTTTGGTAAATTGCCGTACAATAAATTATTTCCACAATTCAAAACTTTCCTTCTCCATTTTCAATTACTATAATAATAATAATAATAATAATCACTTGCAAAATAACATCAATGGAATAATAAGAATAATAAGATTCATATAAATACATATTCTCAGACCTCAGTGATGATGTCCATAAAAGCTAAAATAATATAAAAGCTTTTGAAACAGCTTCAACTTTCCACGACTTGCTAAAGAAGAACATTCATATCATCCCAATTTATGTGAAAACTCCTCTTCTAAAAAATATTCTCTCTTATCTTTGAGGTAGTAAACACCAATTCGAGGGTAACTACGCAGTGTTCTCATTTTACATTAGTTTACACTGAACCATGATCCAGATACAGATGGCTGTTACACTTCTGAATCATGCTGTGAAAAAAGAGAAACCTCAGAATAAGAACCCTCTTAAATTAGATTGTAGATTTTCTCTCGAGTCAATGAAAGTGGAAGGATCGGCCAAATAAGAACATGAATTGACCTGCAGCTACAGTGTCGAGGAGTCTTTTTCCAAAAATCAGTGATCTTGCAACAGCACAACTTTTTCACTACAAAACCATGAAAAATTTGGAAGAAAATTGAGACGAAGATCAAAAACTTCAAATGACATGCAAATTACTGCTCTGATATGAAAAGTGAACGGCAAGGTACCAGAATTTTGCAGAGTTCTGGTCCTCAAACATCATTTGGCATCGTTATATCCGTGCATCGGATAATCTGGCAGTCCGTGCGGATTCCAAAATTGGCCTCGTATTTCTGTAATGCAAACTGTTAGTTACAGCGTTTAACGTTTCGTGTCAAATTAGAAGTTATCAGTGGATTGGTTCATTGACGTTGAGTTACCTGCCGTGCCTTCAACTGGTGCTACAAGTGGAGGGTTGGTGCTCACATTTTGCAAATTCAAAACTTGGCCAGAGTATGGACAATAATTTGCATTTGCCTAATGTCAGAAATGGAGATAAACTTTGACTTAAAACTGCTCTTGAGCTAACATAAGCTGTAGTTTCGAATAGTGTATACCTGGAAAATGCTTTCTTGTGTTCCAGCCTCTGTTAAGCCTTGTGGACTTGTCCCTACAATATTGCATCCATAAATGCCATTGCCAACGTTCTGTTGTGGTATCTGACGGTTAGATGTAAAAAAATTGAGTTAGGTAACATCTCAAATGGGAAATGAAATGGTATAAACTTCATCTTAAATCTTCACCTGTTGGTCATGCCTTCTGTCGCTACTTTGATCTTTCTTTTTGTGTTGCAATTGTTTCTTTTTACTATGGTTGACCTTGGATAACTTTGTTTTTGTTGGATGCCCTTGCTTACGGAGAGCAAGAGGAGGATTAAGCAGTCTATTTTCCATGGTCAGATTGCCAGAAGAGAGTCCACAACCTTTGTCATCCTCATTGCTTTTATTAATTCTTTTCAAGTAATCATTGATATAACTCCATAACATCTCACAGTGTTCGTCAGTCTCAACTGCGATGTCCGCTGCCTCCTCAAACTTCTTGTATAGGTAATCATACCGCTGTGCCTTTGGATTATTGCTCCAACCGCAATAACCAGCTTTCACCTTCATGTGCCGCCTTTTCATATCCTTTCTCCATCGTGGTAGGATGTATTTGGCTGGAACATGGGGTATTTGCTTTTTCACAAGGACTGATATGATATGCCTGCATATAATTCCCCTAAATTCAAATGCACGACAAGTACATCGAACTTCAGAATCACCTTCATCGAAGTGTACTTTGTAATGCACCATCCTACGATGTTGATCCTCATTATCCCCAACAACGACATCCTCAGACACATCATAGTCAGATGCACTATCCATCTCACCTGCCAATAAAGCTTCGCAATAAAGCTTCGCAACCAACTCTTGCTGAAATTCTTTGAATTTATCATTGGTATAAAGTTGCTGAAATTGTTTCTCTAGATCAAAATGGGTTATGCAGGGGACCCAAGAGTTGAACGACTGAAGGTCTACTTGGTCTTCTTTTTCAACTTTAGTCTCCAATACAATATCATACTGTTCAATGAATTGCTTCGTTGTTGTATTGGAGTATACAATCCCGTCGAAGAAGGGATTTATCTTTTGATGCCGTTGTGTTGTTGACATCCCGGCCCAAAAAGAATCTTTCACAAAGACAGGGACCCAAATATGCCGCTCTTCATATAAACCTTTCAACCAAGTATTATCATATAAATTAAATTTCTCAATGAATTTACTCCAACTTTCTGCGAATTCTTCCTTTGAGAAAGAATCATATACTGCATTTTGCATAATCTTTTTCATTTCTTCATACGACTTATAACCCTTCAACTTTTCTGGTAGCTTCTTCATTATGTGCCACAAACACCAACGGTAATGAGTGCCGGGGAATACAATCTCAATAGCCTTTTGCATTGCCTTATCTTGATCTGTGATAATAGCATTTGGAGCCTTTTGGGACATGCATGAAAGTAAAGCTCTAAACAACCATGTAAATGTTACAGAGTCTTCATTTGAAAGCAAACCACATCCAAACAGAATTGATTGACCATGGTGGTTGACTCCTACAAAAGAAACAAAAGGCATATCATATTTGTTTGTGAGATATGTAGTATCTATTGTAACAACATCACCGAACTCTGCATATGCTGTCCTACTCCTTGCATCTGCCCAAAATATATTTTTAATTCTGGATTCTTCATCAAAATCTATTGCATAGAAAAAGCAAGCATTCTTGGCTTTCATACGGATGAAGTAATCAAAAATTGCCTCAGCGTCTCCTATGCCCAGCCAAAACTGCCTTGCTTTGTCAGCAGAAGTTGTGGAATCCTTTTCCAGAGGGGATACATTCTCATAATTCTCTGCTTGAACAGAAAAAAATTTATTATTCTTATTTGCGACATTCCCATTGATATCATTCAATTCTAATTCTCTATGTGCACCTATAGGCAAATCCCTGTTGCACATGCAGAAGCGTGATTTCCTTGGAACTAGAGGGTGGCTGTGCTCAAGCCTAACTGAGTTAACTCTGCAGCTCCCGTTTTCAAAAAGAGTAGCATTAACTCGAGCCTTGCAACCAGTTTTTGTTGTTGGCTTTGGTTGTAAGATATTTCTTTTGTATACATATGGTTTCCCCTCGCGAGAACATGCGATAGTAACATGTTCTATTTTTCCCGAGCTTGAGATTGTTCTTGATTTTCTACTAACACGAAAACCTTCCTGCTTTCCATATCTTTTATAATATTCAACAAGAGCATCCAAGGAAATAAAAGTCATTCCGGGTTCAGGCGCTTTCACTGTTTCAAAACCAACTATTTGTTCCAGTTTCCCTGAATCTCGGTCATTAATGCGCTCTTCATCACTAGATTCAACTGTGGATACATTTTGTTCCATATGGAGTAGTGTGATACGAATCGAACAGCACTCCTGAACCAACTGAAAAGAAAAGTCACTGAATGGCAATTTAAGCATGCAAAAGTATAGTACATAATTAAAGGAGTCATAGTTCTCGAAGATTCATTCCAAAGCAACATGGTACAAGTGCCAATTATGCAACTACCATAATGCATGTTGTTAGATAAAGTTGCAGTTTTTCCATGACAAACTAAGCATCAATGACTTGGTTCTCAGCAACAAGGTCCTCCAACCATAGAGGAAAACAGAAACCTCCCAGGAACTACCTTCAGTTCTTCCCAGGTTTCTCATGCATACAGCAATTACAGCAACTTGAAGAAACTAATTCAACTTAGAGTGAGACCACTAGAGTAAACGATGAGACACTATAAACTTGAAGAAAGGATCTGGTTTCCATTTTATTTGTTAAACCATTCTTGGAAACCAAATTCATGAAGCAATCTCTTTACATGTACATGGCAATTTAGAAGAACAACAGCGACTTATTTGGAGAATGTATAAATTTCCAGCGACAATAACCCAGGACAATCTTATCTGCTATAGTCAGCCATACAGTAAGCCGAACTTGATCCTCAAAATAAGATGATATAAAAGATAGTTTCTACGATAGTGAAAATATTTCTCTCGTAGATATCTGTTTTCATAGTGATCATTTGGTTCACCATTCCACACTGTATTTGCATTTGATAAAGAAAATGTACAATAAACTTTGTCAGCGATCGAGGTTACAGGTGAAAGGCAGTTAAAGGAACAATATGCCATAAATTGGTACAGCAATACGGGAAAGAAGATGGATGATTGGGATAGTTCTAGTAGGATACTTCACAAATCACAATAAGTTGATATGGTAAATGAGTAGGATTTTTACCAGCAGCGTTGAAAGCTCAAAGGAGTTCTGTCCACAGCTAATTCAAAAAGGTAAGCTTGATCGCGAGCAAACAAACGAACACTTGGAGAGATCCAACCCTGAGTAAGAACTCCTCGACGGTCAAACAAACAGACCAATAAATCGAACGGAATATCTCTGCGGAGAATTAGGGTTAGAATGCGCGCTCACTGGGGTACATGGCTCTTGCTGTGGCCCTGCCAGCGCTACGGTTAGAGGAGACAGAACAATCCTGTGGAGATGCGGCGCCATGAGCCCCGGGAAGCGGCCGACGACCGCCGCCACATCGCGGAGGGAGAGAGAGCCGCGGCCGCGTCGACCGACGAGGAAGGAGTGACGTCTCCAGGGGTGCCGTCTCCGGTTGAAACGTGCAAGAATTTCCACGGGTAACGTGGCATCGGTATCCGCCCCTCGCTGTGTGGGTACCTTCTTACGTGTGTTCATCGTGAAACGCCACGTGGCCATTCTCCGCGGTGTCCACGGCACCCGTGCGAGTTTTCTCGTCCGTCTAAATTTGAAGTCTTCGTTAATATGTGTATTTATTAGCTTAATTTGATCATTTAAAATGTATAAATCATTTTAATTATTCAAAAAGTTAGGAAAAAATTGTCTGGATAAATTAATCATTTTATAAGCTAAAAATAACGGATCGTGCATGATTAATTAACTCGTATAAATTTAGAATATTGAAAATACAATCAAAATTTCATATCGGTAAGCCATCATTATATTTATAAGATTAAAATATTTTGGATATAATTTAAAGATAAAATCATAAAAGTTTAGACTTAAAGTGGACAATATCAAATCATTGTGGACATATATAAATCTCATATATTCTAATAATTAGTATATATTCAAGAGAATTAGACATTAGACAGAAAGTTCAATTGAGTCAGAAGGACTGAAAAATTAGTAGAAAGTCTAACTCGGTTAAGAGAACTATACAGTTGATAAGAAAACTTGATGAGTTGAGGATCGAACATCAAATTGTCAAAGTCATTTGAGGATGGATAGGTTTCAAGGGGTCCAATGTGATCCTTTATTTAAGGAGGATTGTTGAAAGTATTATAAATATAATCAAAATTTGACATTGATAAGATATAGAAAAAATCATATATTTATAAGATAAAAAAATATTTCCATTAACATTAGACAATTTAGATATTACTTAAAAATAAAATCACGAGAACTTAAGCTCAAAATGAATAATATTATACCGTTACGAAGATATATAAATATTATAGGACTTAACAAAACCCATTAAATAGTCTTAATATTTTCAGTTAATTTTTAATGTCATTGTTTAATAAAACAATGATAATTAACAACTAATTAAATGATTAATTAATAATTGTTCTCAAGTACTTTATTATTATTGTCGTTGAGTGTTAATAAAATAACTAAGGATAATTAACATGATTATAATATTTGTTAACGAAAATAAAAGATTAAATGGTTCTTTTTTTAGTAACGATGATCAAATAACTCATTCTAGTTTAGTAATTAAATTAAGATAGTGTTTCGGCTGAGATTGAGATGGTGAGGTGTCCAGTGAAACAGCGGGACTTGTCGAAGTAGAAAATGCGTTGTCTCGAATTGTTTGATGTTATCTCAGCTCTTGCCGAATGACGTATCACGAACGACTGAAGAAGGAGTTGTAGCAGAAAAATACCATTAAAGGCGCCGAGAGAGATCTCGGCTAAACTCCTTCAACGCTCAAGTCAAGGATTAGTATGAAGAGGAGAAGCAATGAATGCAGAAGAGCAAGAGCTTAGAGGATCATCCGAACTTGGCATCTCCTCAAATTACCTTTATATAAATAGATATATTCCTACGGAGCGATACGGTAGGTATGGGCGACACGACTCTTTGAAGTGATAGTTGTTGCTTTTAAAAGTAATAGAGATCATTATCTTCATAAATATTGTAGACGTATGGAGTATAATTAATATCTTTCGCATGGTTGATGGGAGACAAGATTCTATTAATACAGTGGATTTGCTTCCCTAAGGTAGGCATGAGCATATATATGTTTCCTTGTCGAGTGGGGCTGCTTTTGACAAGGGATGTCTCATTGGATATCTTGACTTTAATGATCGTCATGTCACTTGACTTGTCGAGATACATGCATATAATATTATGAGGCTCGTTCCGAGACCTGTCGAGATATAATACATTTGAAACGTCATACGACCGAGCCGAAATATAATGTAGCCGAGATACAATGTCTCATGCCAAGATGTAATACCTTTTCATTCGACTGTACTGAGATATAATGTATTTTCTATTCGATTATGTCGAGATATAATACCTTGATTGGGCTTAATGGATAAATATATTGCACTCGAGTTTTACCTAGTATCAGATAGTAAACTAGTAGGGAACAATTAAATCTAATAACTGTCAAATGATGATACCCAATAGCTTAATGATTGCATCTAGCAAATAACAACTAAATTTAACGACTAAATCCAGCACGCGGGATTAGCTGATCAGATTATTTGTCAATCAATAACAATCAGTAATCATCAACAACAATTATCAAAGTCCAATCACGATCTAATCTTCATTTGTGATAAACACGATCGAAAATCCCATACTACGCAAAATATTTCATAAAATATTAAAAAAGTATATATTCATGGAGAAATTCTCCAAAAACAAATCTTTAAACAACATAGAACAATGATTCAGCCGCAGATGGCTGTTACATACTGAGTTTTATGCTATAAACCAAATATAACAGTAGATAAAGAAAAATCAGTTTTCCGCTATAAACCAAATGTAGCAGTAGATAAAAAAAAAATGTCTGTGTTTTTCGTTTCGCCGGAAATCAACGCCGGCGGATAAAAGCTTCTACTTGGGCTTCCTCAGGTGGAACATGCCGAAGGCGTCGACGCAGAGCAAATACTGGAATTCAACTGGGAAGTCGCCCATTCTTTCGTCGGAAACCCATTCCTCGTAGTCGTCGTGGGGGTCGCAGTGCTTCGAGAGAAAATCGGCCGGCGAGTTGGCTTCTCGGTAGGTGAAGGAGAAAGAGACCGATCGAAGCATGGAGACGGCGGCAGCGATCTGGAGAATCAGACGGTCGCACGATCTCTCCGCTTCTCTCGCCCCATTAAGAATCTCCACCGACATTAAAGAATCGGAGAAAACCCTGACAGCGGAGAAGCCTCGGCGGAGAGCCTCTTGTAGCCCCCTCAGAATGGCTTCCAGTTCGTGATAAACCACGGAGTTGCGGTCTCTGTTTCTGCGCGCAGCAGCGACGGTGAACACCACTGCGCCGGTGTGGCTACGACCGATGCACCCGAGGCCGATCCGATCGGGGCGGACCGATGCGTCGCAATTGATTGCGATTTCGCCGGCGGGAGGAGGAACCCACCGGCACATCACGGCTGGCTTCTGTGCTGCAGAACGCGAAATGCGTGGAGGAAGATTACGAGCCGTCAGCCGCGGTGGCAGAAGGCCGGCCGTCCGCCGTGATCGAGGAGGGCAAGGAATCCCGCCATCGACCTTAACCATAGGCCCAGGCTGGAGAACAGGAGGAACAGTGAAAGGAAGGCACGGCAGAGGAGGAAGAGGAAGAGGGAAGAGGTATTCCATTGTCGCTCTCTCTCTCTGTTCGCCGGAAACGAAGAAATGAGGGATTCAAGAAATGAAAAATGACGGCTCGCTTTAATAGTGTCATCGCAGTGCCCTTTGAGTCAACTCATCAGTCAAATGTTTTTTTTTATTTCTAAAAATGGAAACTAAACATTTATTATTATTATTTTCTTATGTAACTTATAAAATAAGATTTTTTATGATCTAAAATTTTTTAAGACATTAAAAAAAAAACAGCAATAAAATTTATCTATAAAATCTAAAATAATTTTTTATTTTATTAATTTAATATTTAATTAAATTACAAAAATAATAATAAAAGGTTTGAGCTTCTGAGCTTGAACCAGTGTTTTTTTTTCAAAATTTTTTCAGTTTTCAAAAAATAAAATTTCAAATTTGAAAAAACATAGTATTTATTATTAATTTTTGATACAATTCGGCTTGTCTGATAAAATATATGATAAGTATTGTAAATATCTAAAAAGTGATATATATATATATATATATATATATATATATATAAATAGAGAGTGTGTTTAGATATCCTGAGCTTTCGTTATTGCGTGTCCGTTCGTGACGAATGAAAAATGTATAGTAATTATACTGCAATTAATGCCTCACTTGAATTCGTCGATGGGAGGTCAAATTTCGATCACGATTCGGCTGGAATCCGACTGTGATCCGGTTGGAATGCATCGGAGTTCGATCGGATCGCGATGGGATTCCAATCGACATTGGAGTCCGCCCAAATTGCGGTCGGATTCTAGCTGAATCGCTACGGGAAATGGTCGCGATTGCAACCACCAGTGGGCGTGGCTATTTTCGGTCGCGATTCAATGGGAAGCCGACTGAGATTCGATCGAAATCCGACTGTGATTCGATAGATTCTGATGTCGGTCGAATCGCCATTGGAATTAGACCGATCGTCGACGAATTCGAGTGGTCGTGTGAAATCGCGATGGAAAAAGTATTGTGTATTTTTTATTCACTGTACAATTGTGATCGATCGGACGATAGAAAAATCATCGTCCACACATTTGATACGTAGAGAAAGGAGCCTTTTCTATTTTATTTTTTGAAAAAATAAAAAAATATATTTGATTCCTATTTTTCATCTTTATTTTCTAGAGCATGAGAAAATAATTTTTTGAAAAATTGAAAAATACAGAAAATGCGTCGCTTCCCGAAAAATAAGAAAAAGCGAAAACGAAAAAAAAGGAAGACCTATTTTTTTTTTTTTTGTCTTTTATCAATTAACCCGATTTCATTTACCAGTAAACACAATCGAAAATCCCATACTACGCAAAATATTTCATAAAATATTAAAAAAGTATATATTCATGGAGAATTCTCCAAAAACAAATCTTTAAACAACATAAAACAATGATTCAGCCGCAGATTGCTGTTACATACTGAGTTTTATGCTATAAACCAAATATAACAGTAGATAAAGAAAAATCAGTTTTCCGCTATAAACCAAATGTAGCAGTAGATAAAAAAAAATGTCTGTGTTTTTCGTTTCGCCGGAAATCAGCGCCGGCGGATAAAAGCTTCTACTTGGGCTTCCTCAGGTGGAACATGCCGAAGGCGTCGACGCAGAGCAAATACTGGAATTCAACTGGGAAGTCGCCCATTCTTTCGTCGGAAACCCATTCCTCGTAGTCGTCGTGGGGGTCGCAGTGCTTCGAGAGAAAATCGGCCGGCGAGTTGGCTTCTCGGTAGGTGAAGGAGAAAGAGACCGATCGAAGCATGGAGACGGCGGCAGCGATCTGGAGAATCAGACGGTCGCACGATCTCTCCGCTTCTCTCGCCCCATTAAGAATCTCCACCGACATTAAAGAATCGGAGAAAACCCTGACAGCGGAGAAGCCTCGGCGGAGAGCCTCTTGTAGCCCCCTCAGAATGGCTTCCAGTTCGTGATAAACCACGGAGTTGCGGTCTCTGTTTCTGCGCGCAGCAGCGACGGTGAACACCACTGCGCCGGTGTGGCTACGACCGATGCACCCGAGGCCGATCCGATCGGTGCGGACCGATGCGTCGCAGTTGATTGCGATTTCGCCGGCGGGAGGAGGAACCCACCGGCACATCACGGCTGGCTTCTGTGCTGCAGAACGCGAAATGCGTGGAGGAAGATTACGAGCCGTCAGCCGCGGTGGCAGAAGGCCGGCCGTCCGCCGTGATCGAGGAGGGCAAGGAATTCCGCCATAGACCTTAACCATAGGCCCAGGCTGGAGAACAGGAGGAACAGTGAGAGGAAGGCACGGCAGAGGAGGAAGAGGAAGAGGAAGAGGGAAGAGGTATTCCATTGTCGCTCTCTCTCTCTGTTCGCCGGAAACGAAGAAATGAGGGATTCAAGAAATGAAAAATGACGGCTCGCTTTAATAGTGTCAACGCAGTGCCCTTTGAGTCAACTTATCAGTCAAATGTTTTTTTTTATTTCTAAAAATGGAAACTAAACATTTTTTATTATTATTTTTTTATGTAACTTATAAAATAAGATTTTTTATGATCTAAATTTTTTTAAGACATTCAAAAAAAAAGAAAGAAAAACAGCAATAAAATTTATCTATAAAATCTAAAATAATTTTTTATTTTTATTAATTTAATATTTAATTAAATTACAAAAATAATAATAAAAGGTTTGAGCTTCTGAACTTTTTTTTTTTTCAAAAATTTTTCAGTTTTCAAAAAATAAAATTTCAAATTTGAAAAAAATAGTATTTATTATTATTTTTTGATACAATTCGGCTTGTCTGATAAAATATATGATAAGTATCTGTAAATATCTAAAAAGTGATATATATATAAAGAGAGAGAGTGTGTTTCGCGACGAATGAAAAATACATAGTAATTATGCTGCAATTAATGCCTCACTTGAATTCGTCGATGGGAGGTCAAATTTCGATCACGATTCGATCGGAATCCGACTGTGATCCGATTGGAATGTATCGGAGTTCGATCGGATCGCGATGGGATTCCAATCGACATTGGAGTCCGCCCAGATTGCGGTCGGATTCTAGCCGAATCGCTGCGGGAAATGGTCGCGATTGCGACCACCAGTGGGCGTGGCTATTTTCGGTCGCGATTCAATGGGAAGCCGACTAAAATTCGACCGAAATCCGATTATGATTCGACTAGACTTTGGTATCGATTGGATCGCCATTGGAATCAGACCGACCGTCGACGAATTCGAGTTGTGGTCGTGTGAAATCGCGATGGAAAAAATTGTGTGCATTTTTTATTCACTGTGCAATTGCGATCGATCGGACGATAGAAAAATCATCGTCCATATGTCGCACAACGGATGACGCTCAAAATATGAAATTCTTATTCTTATAGCATTTGATACGTAGAGAAAGGAGCCTTTTCTATTTTATTTTTTGAAAAAATAAAAAAATATATTTGATTCGTATTTTTCAACTCTATTTTTTAGAGCATGAGAAAAAAATTTTCTCAAAAATTGAAAAATACAGAAAATGCGTCGCTTCCCGAAAAATAAGAAAAAGCGAAAACGAAAAAAAAGTAAGACCTATTTTTTTTTATTTTTTATTTTTTGTCTTTTATCAATTAACCCGATTTCATTTACCAGTAAACACAATCGAAAATCCCATAATACGCAAATTATTTCATAAAATATTAAAAAGTATATATTCATGGAGAAATTCTCCAAAAACAAATCTTTAAACAACATAGGACAATGATTCAGCCGCAGATGGCTGTTACATACTGAGTTTATGCTATAAACCAAATATAACAGTAGATAAAGAGATTTCAGTTTTCTGCTATAAACCAAATGTAGCAGTAGATAAAAAAAATGTCTATGTTTTTCGTTTCGCCGGAAATAAGCGCCGGCGGATAAAAGCTTCTACTTGGGCTTCCTCAGGTGGAACATGCCGAAGGCATCGACGCAGAGCAAATACTGGAATTCAACTGGGAAGTCGCCCATTCTTTCGTCGGAAACCCATTCCTCGTAGTCGTCGTGGGGGTCGCAGTGCTTCGAGAGAAAATCGGCCGGCGAGTTGGCTTCTCGGTAGGTGAAGGAGAAAGAGACCGATCGAAGCATGAAGACGGCGGCAGCGATCTGGAGAATCAGACGGTCGCACGATCTCTCCGCTTCTCTGGCCCCGTTAAGGATCTCCACCGATATCAAAGAATCGGAGAAAACCATGACGGCGGAGAAGCCTCGGCGGAGAGCCTCTTGTAGCCCCCTCAGAATGGCTTCCAGTTCGTAATAAACCACGGAGTTGCGGTCTCTGTTTCTGCTCGCAGCGGCGACGGTGAACACCACTGCGCCGGTGTGGCTACGACCGATGCACCCGAGGCCGATCCGATCGGGGCGGACCGATGCGTCGCAGTTGATTGCGATTTCGCCGGCGGGAGGAGGAACCCACCGGCACATCACGGCTGGCTTCTGTGCTGCAGAACGCGAAATGCGTGGAGGAAGATTACGAGCCGTCAGCCGCGGTGGAAGAAGGCCGGCTGTCGGCCGTGATCGAGGAGGGTAAGGAATCCCGCCATCGACCTTAACCATAGGTCCAGGCTGGAGAGCAGGAGGAACAGTGAAAAGAAGGCACGGCGGAGGAGGAAGAGGGAGAGGAAGAGGGAAGAGGTATTCCATTGTCGCTCTCTCTCTCTGTTCGCCGGAAGAAGCAATGAGGGATTCAAGAAATGAGAAATGATGGCTCGCTTTAATAGTGTCATTGCAGTGCCCTTTGAGTCAACTCATCAGTCAAATGTTTTTTTTATTTCTAAAAATGGAAACTAAACATTTTTTATTATTATTTTCTTATGTAAAAATGGAAACAAGATTTTTTATGATCTAAATTTTTTGAAGACATTAAAAAAAAAAAAAGAAAAACAGCAATAAAATTTATCTATAAAATCTAAAAAAAATTATTTATTGATTTAGATTTAATTAAATTATAAAAATAAAAATAAGTATTTGTAAATATCTAAAAAGTGATAAATTGTGTAAATCGGAGGCTTAAAATTTACCTGTATATATGTATATATACAAAAAATATTATGCTACGTGACACCCGAGCATCCGCTGTCGCTCGATATCAAGACCAAACAGGTGAATTCCAATTACGGTCCGACCGACGTCAGAATTTGATTGGATCGAGAAGTACCAGGATGAGCGCCTCTGCATGTGCATTGTATTTACATTATGCACAGATTTGTTGAAATAAGAATCGTTAGCAACACTTTTGATCAACAACGAGTTTGCCTTCAAGAAATACACGAACATAATAAACCCAACAAAAGTCTCCTCCAACTATAGAATAT
Source organism: Wurfbainia villosa (assembly GCA_025175895.1). Classification (NCBI taxonomy): domain Eukaryota; kingdom Viridiplantae; phylum Streptophyta; class Magnoliopsida; order Zingiberales; family Zingiberaceae; genus Wurfbainia; species Wurfbainia villosa. The sequence goes on from JAKLTH010000209.1 coordinate 629,295, forward strand.
CGAATTTAAGACACATTCCGTTCCGACAATTATATTAGGACAACAATCAGTTTAGTCGCAAGTCGCGACATAGTTAAAGTTGATCCTCATCTACTACCCATGGAACATATCATAAAGGTTCATGGTAGCTGACTACATTGCCATCTCAGCTTGCAATGCTGCAAGTTCATCTTCGTCGGCAGTATTTTTCTGGGGAGGAGGCCTAGTCGGTAGTCTACCAGCAGGAACATGCACCGGAGCAGCTGGAGCAGCGGCGGCTGGCTGAAGAAGCTGTTCCTCCAACTCAGCTCCCTCCAACTCCTCCAGTTCTGCTTCCAACTCGTCCTGACAGACAAAGTTTGATTTGTAGAAAAGTAAGAGCAAGAAAAATGGAGCAGCGAAAGCCTGAACATGGAGTGAAGGTATACTTCGTCAAAATCAGCTGCAGCTCCGATCGGAGTGGCTAATGCTTCCTGGATTTGCTTCATGTTCTCCGTCTGCTCATTGATCTCGTCCATAGTCTTGTCGACATCATCGATATTACTGAATCAAACAAAGTGAAGCGGTCATATTCTTCAATATTTCTATTTTGATACCCCAATTCAACGATAACCAACTATTACAAATTAAGAGGTAAAGGAAGCATGGAAATTTTTAGTAATTTACATAAAAGAGCAAATAAAAATCAGTAACATGGAACACACGCAATAAATCAATATTAAATCTCAAGCATCAGGGATGAGATTTTTATTCATAGAATTAGTGCAGATTGATATGGAAGAATATTAGTTCACTTAGAACAGATAAAACTATTATGCAATATAGTTTTATCTACTTACACTGCTTTTTGCATTGCCTTCATTGCCGATGCTCCTGTTCTCAATGCATCGACAGTCTCTGTCGTAGCTTTTGCACCTTCCAACATTATAATCTGGAATTGCACATGAGGGCATAGATACAAGATGATCGTGAAGTTTACATAAGGAAAGTCACAAGTATAAAGCAAAAAAAAAAAAAAAAAAAAAAAGTCCTAAATTTTGATCAAAACCTGATCATGAATTCTCAGCTGGAAGTTTCCAAGCTGCTCAACTTGTTGCTCAAAAAGTCTCTTCCTCTTCAAGCATTGTATAGCAGCTAATAGAGAAGAAGACACAATTTTCAGATTGTTAAAACCTAGCAAATTGTTTAGACAATGTTTTTTCGATAACAGAGCATGCATATTTTTGAAAAACATGGGGTTAACATGACTAAACAAGTGTTCCCGGAGAAAACTATTATCTATGAGTACAAACACGATAAACAAATTTTTAAAAAGCTACAAGTATTGATTCATTGAAAAGTAAAAATGAGCACGAACCATAGAATCACAATTTATTGTGTCATGGTATCCAGTGTGTTGTTTGATTAAAGCCTCAAGGAATAAAGTGTATTCTCATAGTTCAGATACAAAGGTCTCCCAAACGGCATAAAACATACTTTCCATGCAAAGATGTAAAAAATCTAAATATGCTACAAGATTATTAATATGTACAACAGGAGCAATCTAATTCAAAGCATAAAAAGTATAAATGTAAAGAATGACTGTACCTATCTGGTTGTGAAGAGTTACATGGGTCATCTTAGGTGAAGATTCTAGTCAGGAAAATTTAGCACTTTGATAGAACCAATATATATTTGTATATATACATATATATTGGTAAGGTAGTTAACCTACCATTTTTGGGTGAAAATAATATATTTTGGTTGGTTTTCTCTAAAAAAAACAAAATAGGTGAATAAAACTGACAACCAACCATCTTCAGTTAGCAATAACAATTGTTCTATTGAAATGAATACGAGAAAAACATTTTTAAGGAAAGATGATTTTTCATGCATATTGTTATATTTCTCAAGATCACGTAGGAAATCTCTGTCTACTCTATTCTTTTAGTTCCCAATAAACTAAGAACTCAAATTTATTCTTATGAACACTAGGAGAACATGATAGCAACTTAATGGAGAAGCATATTCCACTTTCAAATGCTCAAAATTGAACAATCGAGAAGAGCATATAGTATGTCAAATGAACAATTTCAGATATCCAATATTATAGATAAAAAGAAACTTATCATACTAAGAAAACGAACAAAAAAGGTAAAAATGCTACCCAAAGTAATCTACTCTATCTAATTAGCAAGATTAATCACATAAACTAATACTTATCACACAGGATAAGTAACTTATGATAGCACAATTTGGTATTATGGCTAGATCACCATAAACTTGTACGGCCAGATGATAAATCTCACCTCTCTTGTTTTTAGCTTTGGTGAATTCTTTAGCCTTTTCGATCTCAGCATCAGCCTTCTTAAGGAGAACTTTCTCCTTTTTCTCGAGCATTTCAAGTGTCTGAAACATATATAGTGATGATCATCAACTGATACCATGACAACAACAAAAAACCCTATATTTGTGGCCCGAGGCATGTGTTCATCATGCTAAATTATTCCCAGATTAAACCACTCTACTAGGTAAAGCAGAACTGTTTTCTTTTCATGAGCAGGTTGAAGTTGGGGTTCCGCATCATTTATCCAAACAAACATCAAAAAACTTCGCAATCCACGAAGCCCAACCAATAAAGTTTTAGCTTACGATTCGTAGTCAGGAAACGGGAAACAAGATGGGAAGATCGAAGTACCTCATATAATTTCTCGATAGTTGCCAAGGCGCTGGTTTGCTCTTTGGGCTTCCCTAAAAGCCTACTAAACATCTTCGTAGTCCCTGCAAGCAAATCTCAAACAAAAATCACAACCCTAGAACAAGAGCTGAAAGGTCTCTCTCTTCGATCGACCAATTCATCAAAATCAATCCCTAACCAACGAATCCAAATCAAAGAACCAAAAAAAAGGAACAGCTGAAAAGAGATGGCAGGCAGTGAAAAATAACTCGATCTGAAGTTTTCAAGATCAAAAAGAGCACCGACGAGGAGTCAAAATGATGAACCTGCCTCTGAGTCTAGGGCTTCCGCGAGTTCGATCGGGAGGGCGATGGATCGTGACGCAGCAGGAGGAAAAGATAGCTCGTCGCGGAAAACGGAGACTTGCAGGTAAAAAAGGCGAACGAAAGTTGAGCTTATATTTAATAAGAAAAACTGAAAGGGTGTTTTATCGAAAATTGCATTCTAAAAATCCAAACTTGAACATCCGAAAAACTCGAAGGTTTCTTTTATAAAATGTCAAATAATTTTAGTGCGTATAATAAAAATACATTTATTTTCATTAAATCGTGCTACATATCGTTAATTTTAATAGATAATTGATTAACTTTTATATTAAAAGAAGAAAAATACTTAAATAGGTAAATGATAATGGTAACAAGCATTTCGAGTTTGTTTATTTACTTAAATTATTATTGTCTTTGTAAAATATTTTTTTAAAATTATATAAATTTTTATGAAGGCGATGAAGTTTTCTTGCTCTAGTGCAGTGTCACCGCCTCCGCCACCGCCGCCGCTGCCGCTGCCGCCACCGCCGCCGCTGCCGCTGCCGCTGCCGCCACCATCGTCGTCTCGAGGAGGGAGATCTTTTGCTCCATCTTCAAGCTCTGGTAACTTCTCCTTCCATGAGAAGTACGATATGACATTGTTGGCATCGGTGATAGGTACCGTGCACACTGCTTTCCCCGAGTCATGGTGTGAACATTTTCGCCTCGGAGATGTGTAGGTCACCTTTGATGGGAGCAATGGTTGCGGATGGAGAAGGTGTATTCAAGAGACGAAGCTGGCCAGAAAGATCTCGATCTAGGAGAAGATGATTCTTCAGCTCAATCTTTCGGTTGTTTAGGCGCTCGGCTCAAAGTAAGCTGATCACAGATTTTTGGATATTGTGAATTTTATCGTGTATGTGATTGATACGACCAGAATCATCCAGGGCATGCTTTCCAGCAGCAGACCTAGATTTATGAGTTGCAGGGGTGCAGATTAGTGGAATGTGAAGAAGTTGCCTTTTTGATCCGAAAAATCCAGAAACATGCTGAAGACCTTGAATCGTACGCATTAGCAGCAAGATAGAGCTTGAGAGTGGTGAAAATTTTCGATCTTGGGGAATTGTCTTCTTCCATCTATGTACATTCCCCTAGGAAAAAATTTGAAGAAAAAAATACAAAGAATACATCTTCTCATGGAACTTCTACCATTTGTGATTCTCATACTGGAGAGTGATTTCAGCGTTTATGAAGGCCATTAGATTGAAGTAATTTCTTCTCTTTTCTTTTTTCAGGCTAAGTTGCTGTCAGATGTGTTACTGTAATCGAGCATGGAATTCTCACTCCCCTTTCTTGTATTCCACCGATATCTGTAAGTTCTTCATTTCCATCTGCATAACATTGTTATTGTATGAGTGGTAGATCATGTTTTGTGAAATTCTACTTTTGCTGAATAAGAAAAATATGTAACTTGGACTTAGGCTCTCGATGTATAAATCAATGGAGGAGTAAAGATCCATGTGCCTTACCCTAGATAGTTGGGACTAGAACTGTTTGATGATGTTGATGATTTTAGAAAGAAAGTATATTAGTCAAGGATTATAACACAATAAGTAATGCCTGAGCTAAAATTTCATGATATACTGTTAGGTAACTACTTTCTATCATGACCATAATCTAATGATTGCAGAACTGAACATGACATTTGAGAAACAAAGTCGTCTAGACTACCTTGAATTATCAGATAAATTCGGTGAAATTGATGATAAAATTTGGTAAGAACTGATGGCTGTATCTTAGCCAGTAAGGCGATAGCATTCACTTGATGGGAGCAAGTGTAAAATCTTATAAATGTGCTCTATATAATTTTCATTCCAGAAACAAACCGAGCTATTTTGCTGCTCCACAAGCAATATATAATTCTGCAATCACATTACGATTTGATTGTGCATTCCTATTATTGAAATCACTGAACAGTAGGAAAATTTAAAGTTCTGATGTGGACTATTATTCAGGTAATTACACGATTCGCCCACCGAAGGACATGAGTTTAGACAAAGTTGAATTCTACTGAAAAAAGAATCATGAATACTTCTTAAATACGAACAAATCATCATTTAAAGCAGAATGAGGAGACATTTCGATCACATTTTTCAACTTTGAATATGTCTACTTGTTCTTGTTGTTGTTCTTCAATGCTTCAGGTTTCTTTTTTTCTTCCTTTTCAATATTAGGTTCGGATGGTGACGGAACCACCCTTGTTTTCTCTGCTCGTGTAGCTAAAACAGGCTCTCGCTTATGGTGCTGACTTTCTGATCTGTTTCTAGACTTTTTTTCCACATCCTGAGCTACCTTGGCAACTGTTACTTCTTTGAAGGATGAGATGACAGGAACCCCTTGACTAGCACCAGCACCACCATTTGTTTCTTGATCGACAAACAGAAGCTGTACAATTGTGCGCAGTGGCAGCTGGTCATTGCTGATAGCATCTACACGTGCTTCAGGTGACAATTTCCTGCAGTCAATCATCCTGCAGAGTCTCTTCTTCTCTGCCTTGTTTAACTCTGGGTGTTCCTAGACAAGTCCAGTAACAGCATGATAGTTCACAAAAGGAAAGGTGAGATTTCTTTGAGATTATGATCGAGGAATGCAAATAATATTTGTGAAAAATCTTACTCTTAGGTAAGTGTCAATGGCTTGATATAGTCCATCGTGTTCTGTTCGTGCCACGTCAGGTAAGGACCCTGCGAGCTCAATGAACTTGGAAACTGGTAAAGCACTGTCGCTCGCGATAATCTGGAGGTATGAATCAAAAGTGCTTCCGACCTTGGCCATGGAAGCAATGACTCTCTCAGTCTCTTCTCGTGGCACGGACTGGCAAAGTTGCAGGAGGAAGCTCTCCAGAACTGCCTCCACCATGCCGATATCTGAAATCAGCAGATCACTTGCAGTAACCTCATCCAGCTGCTGACCTGATCGCCTCACAAGCTCAGCTTTGGTGGATGAAGAGGCTCTCACATAGCAGGCGATCTTGAGTAGCCTCAGTAAGAAACTTCCTGAAACTGACCTCGATTCAGTTGGGATCATGCTCACAATGGACTCGAGAACTTGTCTGTGCTTGCTCATGGTCTCATTGGCCTGATTCACCAAGCTCTGAGCTTGCTTTGGCAACTCCATTGGACATGGCATGTGCTTGCATGCATAGACATGCAGTGCCTCCCCAACAAGTGCAGGAGGGAGCTTCTTGGTGGATTTGACTGTGGATATGATTGATCGAAAGAGCTCGAGATCGAGATCTGACACATCTTCAGTCCACCAGTCCTTGGGGACTGCATGCTTCTGCTTCTTGCTGTAGCCCGGCCTCGTATAAGTATAGGACCATGCAACCTGGAAATGGAAACAATGAATCAATGATCATCTTAAACAATATGTTTTAGTACAAAACTGGCAAACCTGTGATGGATGAATGAGTATCTTTTCGATGATTGAATCCATGCAAGGCTGCACAATTCTATGATCATCTGACCACCCAGAGTGTCTCCACATCGACTGGAGTGTCAGTATCGAGTCTTTCCAGCCTTCGAGGATGCACGAGTTGAAGAACAGCTCGAGCTTGCTGATGAAGTTCCCTTTGGCAACCGACTCGTTCATCCTCAGGAACTTCGCCCCAGAAATGGCTGCCACAAAGTTGTGAGCGCTGAGGTTGATGGTGATTCCATAGCAGAATTTCACACAGAGCTCGAAGGCTTCTTCTCCCCCTGGGATATCATGGAGATCTATTGGGCTTGCCTGGCCGGCTTCATTGTCGCCCTCGGAGCAGAGGCGTTGCACAAGGCCACACTTCACAAGAAGTGGAAACTACATTCAAAATGCCCTGAAATCAAAAGCTTTGAACTAATTGGAACTTGAAAGTACTTCTAATCTACCGCTTGAGGTTGTCAGTATCATGTTTGTGTTTGTAGATTGTTTAAGAATTTACATAACTAGATCTTCTCTAGATGAGTGAGAGTTTGTCACTGGACCTTATGCAAGAGGTATGTAGTGTGACTGATGTGAACAATGAGGTCAGTTGGCACATCAGAAGGCACTGATCTGCAGCAGAATCAAATCAAGAACATTCATGAGCACAACACAAGTATTCAACTAATTCTTTTCACTTCTGTTTTACTAACCTCACAGCTTCATCCGTGTAAAAGGTGTCTGGCTTTGTTCCAAGTTTCATATACTTCATCTTTGCCGGTCTATCTCCCTTAGAAGAACTAGCAATACTATATGCCTTACAAGTTCAGGCCACAGTTTGAGACATGTTGCTTCAGTTGTTTCTTCAGCTAGCACAGAACAAACTCTACAGATTCAGCAAGTGATGGTAAGCAACAACTTTGCTATGATTTTTTTGCCGAAAAAGTGGGTCAGTTATAGTTTTCTCAAGCTAGAATTGAGTAGGCAGGCAGGCCCCATAAGCATTTTCTTTGTTCTTAGGCACAAAGGTTGTTCTTGTTGGCCCTTGCCTTTTTTATTTTTTTAATGCAAAACTAGATTTTACAGCTCAATATCTTTGTGGCTGTTTCCTAAATGAATAAGGAATCTTTTTAAGCTGGTAGCTACTTCCATCAGTATGACACCATATGTTGGCCATATTAGTTTCGAGGTCGCATTTGATGTGAATCCGAATCTCTTATTCGATATCGAAAAGAGCCTACAGAGATCATGGAAAACATGATGGGGCCTTGAAACAACTGCTGTGTCTTGTAAAAATGCATCAGTTACCAAACTCCAACAACTAAAGTTCAAGCAATTGGGCAAAGAAAGTCCATAATGATATCTTCTCATTACAGACTTTTCTCAGCACAAAGAAAAAGATAGTGAAAGAAGAGAAAAAGTTCCCACTAAGCTGGTCCCTTGTACTCACACCTAAATTAATGAGACTTTCATCATCACCATGCCAGCTTTGTGGGTGATCACCTGATGTGGCCATTGTGTTAATGAGCCATGGTGTATGCATCTAGTTGGCCAAGTCGATCATGACAGTCACTACTCGCCTAACCACTATGTTACTTGCTCGATTGTTTCGTGATAGAAGGTTTCGAAATCTCGGTGAACAGATTTGGAAAGAGTCATAGTGTTGTAGTAGGCATAAGTTTTCTAGATGCACAACTTGAACCTAAAGCACTACTGAAAATCCATTTTTGGCAGAAAAAGAGCAAGACAAAGATCATAATAGCAGTGCACAAGGTTTGAGATATCGTTCAGTGCCGGCCAATGTCAGCCATTTGGAATGGGTTAAACCGATCAGAACAACTTGCAATATCTTGCTGACCACTGAACTTCGCCTGTCTGTTCTAAGAGAAACAATTGTAATACTAAAGAGTTGGATATCATCACACAAGACAACACTTACTAGGAGTAATCCTTAACAAGAACTAGTAATGCTGTAAAACTAGAGGCGGAAGGTCGCACAGTATCGAACGAAACTCTCGACGGCCGCCGATAAACGAAATATATGGAGCTTACTATGTCTTGCTGCTCACCTGATGAAGAAATAGAGTTGTAGTTGATAGGGAGAAGAAGAGATCCCCTTGAGTGATAATGCATATATGAAGCATTATATAGACTTCATTAGAAACATCTAAGACATTTCATTGTGAGCATGGAAGTTTGTGAAATGAATGACTGCTGATAATATTTACAACAACATTATCATTGTTGGCTTGACACATCAAAAGGAGAATCTCTTGAGGCCTTTTGTTTTATTATTGAAATTTGTGCAGTATGTTTTTTTTATTTTTTATTTTTTGCAGTGCACAGATTTGAGTAAGTGGAGTGCATCATGTGCTCATTGAAAGGCCAAAGAAGAGCAGACACATAAACAAAGGCCCCTGACAGTGAAAATTTCTCAGATACCCACCTCCTCTTTTGAAAATGCCAAGGTAAACTCCTTCCAATTAAGTTGTCACTTATGAAGAGGAGGAAAAGAGGAATATTTTTGAAAAGAGAGGATGTTTTTGGCCGCCAAATGAAGAATTTTAGTACAATGATTCGGGCAATCTTTAATAGAGAGATTCCTAGCCCCCAAACTATGGTGTAGTAGTAAAATGTCCGTGTAGATTTTTAGAAATCTCTGGATCGATCCCTAACTACGGTATATTCCTATCTTTACTCGGATCTATGTTCCACGAAGAGGAGGCTTTTCGAAGAGAAGAGAGGCAAGGGTTTTGAAAATTGATTTTGGCATTTTCGAATCGAAAGACTATCTAAGACAATTCGTCGCTAGCATAGGTTTGTTAGATATAGGAATTTGCCATGAAAAATGTCTACCCTTGCTCCTTCGAGGTTCGTTCGATATGAGTATTCACCCTTGAAGAACGCCTAACATTGCTCTTTTTTTAGGCTCCGCAAAGAGGAGTTAAAGACGAGGTTTGTTAGAATAGAGAAGATGTTTTTAATAGCTAGAAAACGATATTACGATACAATGAACAAAAGATAATTTAAGCATTTTCAAATATAGAATTTTCTATTCCCTTGATTTTTTTTTTGTTTCCTCTATTATTGAGGCCTTATAGTAGAAACTATATGTTGGTGGTGAGATACAATATGATTATCGTAACACATCCAATTATGTCATATTAGTTCGAATCCAATTAAAGTGATCTAATTATCATGATTTTGATTAACGGATTTGTGTTATTGGATGTGTGTTAATGAATTTTGGATCCATATACGTAGAACCCATTAATTTATACTGTTAACAGGTCATAGGGTTAACTTTATATAAGGGTGTGATCGCTGCAGGAGTTGGTCGACTCTTTTTTTCCCCATCAGATAGAGCATACAGGGCTGACTCTCTCGACCTGTGATGATGATGTCTCTGAATTCGGATGCATGTTTATATTTTCATTTACGCTTCCGTTTTTCACTTTGTTTCATATATTTGTTGTAGATTATTTGACAATATTTTGTATTTAGATCGTTTTATTTTCTTTGTTTGAATACATATACGGATGTACGATCTATTGAGGAATCCAAAAGATCCATTGCTAGACTCGTCGAAGAGGAGGAAATGAGAAGGAAGTGTGGGTCCTCTCTGCAACTACACCTAACGATCGCCTTCTTTCATCCTACTCCACGAAGAACAAGCAAGTAGCTAGATTCCATGTCCTATCGTGGTCTGAAATGGCGATGGATCTCGAGTGGTGTTGTTGCCCTTATCCTCCTTTCATTCGTTGGTCGATCGACAATGAGAAAAGTGGATTGTATTTTTTTTTTTTTCAGTTGGGATGGTCGGGTGGCTCCTACAAAGTCTCCATCCTCTTCTTGTTTCTGCTGAATATTCATATAGTGACTGAACCTGTCCATTGTCTACTTGCATCATTCAACTTATGACTCTACATGCTTTTTCCTTGTCTTTTTTTTTTTCTTTTGTGTAATCGATTCATTCTTGGTGTTTTATGTGACAGTCAGATCATAGCTTGATGCCTTGATTCCATCTTTTAATTACATTTTATATATATATATATATATAAAATTCATCCGTAATATCCGTGAGCATCTTTATTATTCATCGTCCAATCCTTTAAGATTCAAGGATTAAACTATAATATTCATCGTGTTCTCACGAATAAATTGGATATGTTATACAGTGCATTTGTGAGCATCCATGAGCATTTTGATTATCCATCGTCCGATCAAGTAAATATTATAGCTCAATCCTTGAACCCTAAAGGATCGAACGGTGGATAATAGAGGTGCTCATGGATATTCACGAATATTCCAGTCACTCACGGATATTCATGAATATTTCGAATACGGTTCGATCGATACCGAAGTCTAATCAGATAGCAGTTGGATTCCGACTGAATTATATTATAGTCGGAATCGACTGTGATTGTGGTCGCACCGCTTGTGGCCTTAAATCGGTCGGAATCGACCGCAATTGCTATCGCGGCGTTGACAGCCACAAATCAGTCAGATTCCAATCGAAATTCGACCGGACTTTGTGCCCTATCAAATTTCGATCGGATTGTGATTGCGGCGCTGGCAGGTATAATTCAGTCGAATTTTGATCGAAATTCAACTACGGTTCAGTCGATCAGACGACAACGACAATGTTGGTGATGATCCTAATAGATTTGGGGATTGGACTATAATGTTCATCGGAGAAGAATATTATAGACAAAGTACTATACAATTCTTATTTATTGTACAATCTCATAAAGAGACTATTGTGCAGAGTCACACACGGTAACACAACAACATATTATTTTTCTTTATATATATATATATATATATATATATATATATCTGTTTTTTTTTTTTTCCATCGGATAGAGATTTTAGAGCCATCATCTTCGATCAAGCCCTACTACTACTTTATATCTTCAATTTCTTCCCATGACAATGAAATAAATAAAAATGTATCTAGATTCGATGTGGATTTACAGTATTATTACGTTTTCGTTGCATTTCGATTTCGCATATTGTAATTCTCGTGATGAAATTCTGTGTGTCAAATCATTTGAATTTTCTAGACGATTCATATGCGATAATACGATCCTTGACAGTTTAAATCCATCCCTCTCCCTGATCAACCCAGAAATCTATTTAAAGGTATCTCCTCCACTCAATCGACTCGACAAGTCACAATTTGGGAGCATTATTCCTTGCCCCAATAATAACGACGTTAACAAGCAAGCAGGGGGAAAGATCAGTGTTCTAAAAATCGACGATTTTATCTGATTAAGCGGCGTCTAGACGGTGGATGCTCGTCCACCGCCCCGACATTCACAGAGGTGACGCCGCTAGGCGTCGCCGCATTAATCAGCGGCGTCGCCGCTTTAATCGGCGCCCAGAGCGATTAATCGACGTTAATCGGGGCGATCAACCGATTAACCAACGCTCAACAGCAATCGACACGCCCATGCCACAGGCGTGTCGCGCCGGTGGAAACGTGCGACACGCCCGTGCCAAATGAGGGCACAGGCGTGTCGCGCGTGAGAAAGGTGCGACACGCCCGTGCCAAATGAGGGCACAGGCGTGTCGCGCCGGTGAGAAATGTGCGACACGCCCATGCCAAAGGCGTGTCGCACATTTGACTCGCACATTTCCAATGGATTTTTAATATTGTTTGCAATTATATTTTTAATTCTTATATTTTGTAATTTTTATTGTTTACAAATCTTAAACGTTTTTAATATTCTTGTTATTTATTAAGTTGTTGTTAGTTGTTAATTGTTATTTGTTACAACTTACATGCATGTGGAGGCTATAAAGTTAGTTTTGACTTTTGAGTGCCCCTAATATATTAATTTTTTTATATATTATATTTAAAGTAATCGCTTTAGAAACCGCCTAAGCCGCCTAGGCGCTAGGCGTAAGTAGCGCCCTCCGTCTAGCGCTTTTTAGAACATTGGGAAAGATCAATAATCATTATAAAAATATGGGAGCAATCCCCGGGCACGGTAAACGACGAAAGTAAAGAGATATTTCATTGAAGAATATAATTCTATTTTTTACTGAGATAATATTTGACGATGAATTTTAAAAATATCTATAAAGATAATCCTATGTAGAGAAGTTTGTTCGATAAATGAAGTAAAATTTAGATGTTGAATAGTCTTTCAGAGATGATGTGAATGTAGAATCTGGACTAAACCGTCAAGCTGTGAGTGCTTCTCTGATGTACCCAGATAATTAATAGAGATCCAAAAAAACTCTGATTTCTTCCGAGTCAACTGTCGAAGAGACTTCTCTATAGAACCATGAGATCAGATTGATCTCTCTTATGAATTAATCGGACTAAAAATTAAAATATTCTGATACTAATAAAAAATAATAAAAAAATTATGAGAATAATAATAATAATAAAATATTGGGTAAAATAAAATTTATTTTCGCTAATTGCATTATATTTTTGGAGAGAAATATTAAAATGGGTATCTTTCATGTGTATCTATGAATGTAAAATTCTTTCACGAAAAAAAAAAATACATTTTCACATTTTATATATTTAGATATTCTAAAAACTTAAGATGTAATTGCACTACAGAAACAATTGTGCATTCCACTACGAATAATTAAATAATCACATCATCGTAAAGCTTTCTCCATCGCATTCAAGTTTCAACTTGACTTAAATCCATCGATCTCAAATTCCACAATCACAAAAAATAATAATAATAACCTCAATAATCAATGTCCGAGACAAATATTCATTTATTCGAATTTTAGTTCGGACTCAATTTAAAATTAGATATATTATAATTTTGAAGAAGAACACCATTTTACTTTGCTTTGTAAAATTATTTTTAAAATTTAAACTCTTATACGATAATAATTTTATCATTGTGCTATATATTAAAATAAAATTTTAATCTAAATATACCTAAATTTTTATCTCCGCCCTTACAACGATAGTCTTTTATTTTCTTTTCGACACTTTCCTTTCCATGGACATCTTTTTGAAACGTAGGATTAAAAAGAACAAAATTAGCGGTGACACTCGGAAAGCAATTGGTGGGACACACGTTTGTGTAGGAGAATGCTAAAGGTGAGACATGAAAGTAATTGGTGGAAGAGATGATAGCTAAAAAAAAACATAATCATTATATTCTTTTTTATATTCTTATATAATTGAGAATTTGAAACCTACAATTTATAATATAATTACGATGCAATATTTGCCTTTTTTTTTTTTTTCCTTTTGGATGTCAGAGGGAGGATTGTTCTATTGTTAGTGGAATTTGATTCTTAATCTTCTTCTCTTTTTTTTTAGCGATTTTTTGTTTTTATCTTATTTTTAATAATTTTTTTAAGGTTTTCTTTTAAAAAATTGTATCATATTCTCTCGATACAAACAACTATAGCTACAGTGATGATAATTATATAACAACAACGATAATATTGCTATAGGGAAAAAATCTTTTTATCCGGAAAGAATTTGGAAAAAAAATTGAATGGGCTTTACCTCAAGCTATAACTTATATTTTTTTTATCTACTCTCAGTTATTTATTCTGCACACGAAAGTGATTAACATAGATCATATTATGTAAAAAATTTGAACTTTAAATCTTATTATAATTCTTTAGAGTTCAATAGACACAATTGGAGGATTTCATAAAATCCAAATCATCATAGAAATTATTGATTTTGCAAACTTGGATTGAAATTGTAAAATCAATCACGTAAAAAGGAGAAATTATTGAATTTATCTTTTTAACATTTTCACGACGCATTTTCCATAATAATAATGATAAAAGGAGTGACTTTTGCCTTATTTTATTTTATTTTACAAAAATCAAAAAACAAAAAAAAAAGTAATTTAATTTTTTTCCATGCATTTAAAATTACTATTTTCAAATATATATATATATATATATATATATATATATATATATATATATATATATATATATATATATATATAGATATATATATATATATATATATATATATATTATTCTACCTAACTCATCCTTGAACATTTTCATTATCCATTATTTGATCTCCTACAATTCAAAGATTAAACTATAACACTCACTCAATCAGACGGTGAATAATCAAAATGCTCATAAATGCTTACAGATAAATTATATAGGATAATATTTCTCATATAAAAAAATATTATCCTATACAATTAATCCGCGAACATCTTAATTATTCACCATTCGATTGGATGAACATTATAATTCAATCTTTGAATTTTAAGAGATCAAACCGTGAATAATGAAAATGTTCACGGATCAATTATATAACATATAACTGATATGCTATGCACTCCCTGTGCACGCCAACATGCGCGACTAAAAATCGCGGCCCCTTGGCTATCAACGATCAACATTATCAAGTGGGACACGCCCTTCAATCGAGCAAGTGAGTCACACTTAGAGCTCTCCTTTGCCCCTAATATATGCCCTTTCAAGTATAATTACATAAAATGATACGAAACTTTTACAATATGAGATTCCGTAGAAGAATCATTGGGATTCAAATAAAAAGGAAACATAGAAAATGTTTAGACAGAGATATCGGGAACAACTCACATCCATGCATAGTCTCTTCAAAAATGACGCACACCTAACATTATGCTTTAAGGAACAAATAACATCTAAATTGGAGAAGGCGAAAATAACTCTCGAGTCGAAAAGTTGAATAAAACCTGCATTTTGCCAACTTGATGTATATATGGTAATCCATTGGATAAATGCAAGTCCAACCGCGAAGCAATGGCCAAATGAAACAGATGATTTCCTTGGGAGTGGACTGTGGATGAGTTTGCAATTAGTGCTTATGAGAATGTCTCCGCTTATTTCTAGATCGAGCATCACCTCTTTCCCTGTTCCTCCTATCGATAATCTTTACAATGCAACATAAAGCACCGATGGCAGCCATTGCATAGAATGCTTTATAAGGGGCTGAAAAGAGAGCATTGATGAAAGTGAAGTATCCGGCGAGGAGGTAGGCAAGGCTTAGGCCAGCTTCGCTCCGACGAGTCCACTGTAAGGGCAAAGAAATGAAGTTCATGTCTGGCCTTGAGCCGCAAAGGCCGTGCAGAATAACCCCCGTGCATAGAAGAGAATCAATGAGCCAAGGGAAGCTCTGTCCCAATCTGATTCTCTGAAACAAAAATTACCAAAAATTGGTGAAGACGAGCACAAGTAAATACAAAACATATCTAATATCCATTCCGAAAGTTGGACGGCGCTAGCTACATGTTTTTTGGATCGCAAGCGGAAAGGAATATAAAACCCATACCTGGAACCAAGCAACTAGCGAAGGTAGAAACATGAGTAACGCAAGAAGGTGCAAGATCAGTATGCTGAGCTGGTAGTTGAAGTATTCAAGTTGACTGTCACTGAAGCTTTTCGATGTGGTAGGGGAATAGCTTTCGTCGAGAGGAAGTAGTGGGTCAAAACCATCATTGGCTCTGTCAGGGGATTGCATAGATGGCTTGTGATAGGTTCTAGAATCAGAGTGTTCTTTTCTTTGAGCATGACTGCGCAATGAAGCCGTCAAAAAGCTGTTACGAGAACGAAATAAGCTCTTAAGAGTGATTAAATCGAAGACAATGATTAGAAGGTTTACAAAAGACAGAAAAGAACTATTTTTGAAATAACCATAAAGAGAGACTTTAGTGAAACCAAGTAAAAAGTTCTATATGACCATAATTAGAAGGTGATATTCTTTGGTAAAATTGAACAAAGGGTCAAGTGAATGTAAAATTTACTTGAACTAATGGGAAAAAGAATCAGTAGCAAAACAAATTGGACGGCGTTATTTCATAGCAGTACAAGTAGATAACATTATCCAATGGCGAAACAGGCTATAATGAAGTTGAAGTTTATACAAATCTGGAAAATAGTTATGGCAGAGGGTGAAGCAGATTAGTGTTATTTGGCCGAATTATTGTAACCTAATACCAGTACTTGAAGAGGGCTTGTTGCGGCCGATGGAAAGCTTAGTTGCAAAAATTATAAAGGTATATTTGTATGAATAACCAGCTCGGTGTCAGAGCGACATTGGAACATTTGAAAATGGAGAACATCCATAGGTGAGCATTGCATATCATGAGCTAATCTTGGTTCCTATCGATCATTAAATGTTTATGTACTTTTGTCCCATGAGCATGTTGTATTAGTTAAAGACCCATAAACGAATGCGACAGAACAAATCGAACAACCAGCTCGAGTTAGCCTGTAAAAACTATAATTTCATAAAAATTGCAGTTGCAAAGTTTGTCGAGGATCAAATATTGAATTTCATGAGAAAAAAAAAATAGAAAGACAAAAGGTAATAAATTGATCAAACTGGTATGTTAAATTTGTTGGAAGAATACCTGCATAGAGCAGCATGACAATCGAAAGCATGAGAAAAAAGTAACACAAGAAGGCCAAGAGCTGGATGAATGAAATAGATGAGTGGAATTGCAACAAACGCCACCACAAAACTTGCATTGTTCTTCAGAACCTGCACTATCTGTTTGAGTGGTTCAGAGTGAAGCACAGTTGCTATAGATATAACAAATAGTGTCAATAAATGCAGCTCTAATTTCTAGTTGCCAAGCGCAGTCCAAACATGTCATAGATTCATGGTAATAAAGCATTATACAGAATCAAATTTTAGATTAAAATTATGAAGACTTGAAAGTAGTTTACCTTCATTGAACAGAAGAATGAGGTAAACCTAAGAATTTGGTGAAAAAGGACAAAGCTGTCTTCCCATGCCATCCAGCTGCAAGCCAATAAACATTTTTTAAAACCAACAAAGACTAACCAATGAATACTTAGAAAGGACTCAATAATTGCTAGTAACCAATTAGCTATTCCTTATGAACTGGGAATCATAATTCCATGGGAATTGGTATCCCAAGGTCGTTTTTTGTAACCCAACTTAGGAATATCGAGTTTGTTGAAGAGTAGACTTTTCCTTGGGATTGGAACATCTCTCAGCATGAACTACTCTATTTGAAAGGTTTTATGGCATGTAGCTTAACAAATTTATATAGTCATGGAAATGCCGAGTAACCAAGTGCACAAATGTAAAATTGCCCTTATCATTAGAAAAATGGATGCATAAAAATGTTCGTAGCATGAATGGCTCCTTGGAACAAAAGAACCTTTTGCAACAAAAAAAGAGGTAACGGTTATAAGCATTGTGTAAGCAGTTAAATTGCACAAAGATCTATTAAAGAAAACACTGACCTTTTCCTAATATAAACATGTACTGCTGCAACAGTGTATAGGACTAGAAGAGAACTGAAGATCAAAATCATGATGGCTCCATTTGCGACTAAATAACACAATATTGAAATTGAAATGTAGTTTGCAATTGGAGGTGACTGACTTCTTGTCAGTAATATAATCGGAAAAGATAAGAAAACCGGAAGCATAGCATAGAACAAGAATGGGAGTGGCATTCTCAAATTAGACTCTATTGCTGACAAAATGGAAGGCACAGATGTATCAAGCTCCCAAGCCCGTGCTTGCCGATTCAAAGCAAAAAAGACTGCAGCAATCATGAAACCAGTGATCTGCAAAGTTGAATAGTTTGCATCAACTTCAATAAATGTTAGAGAAAACTATGAAGATCTGTACAGAGAAAAACTGTTTCAGCCACAAAGAAGAAAAATGCATGCAGATTTAACAAGTTGGAGGAAAGGAAAGATTGTAACGCCTATTCCATTGCGAAAGATAATTCCATGTAGATCTATATATAGGACCCTGCAATAAAATCCTATATCTAAAATATTAATGTAATCTAGCAAATTAATATCACAATTTAACTCAATCCAAAGATTGCAAAGTAGGTCATAACTATCATCGTATGGAGGAAGTGACTTATACTTGTTTTCCTAGTTTTTGAAAAAGGTAATCTACTTGTGCTGTTCATTGTTGAATTAACTTTTGCCCAATGGTTGAAGATTTATTATTAACTAATTAGTTTCCTATTACTTTTCACAAAATATTGAGGTTCATTTATCTTGTGTGATTTCAGTGAACAGACAGTGATTAAACAAAAGGAATGCTAAAACGTTAAAGGTAGTGTATTACAGAAAAAAATGTTCACCTGAGAAAAATAAGAAAGACAGAATCTACTGGCAGCAGAAGTTAAAGAGACAGACAGTCCCATACTATATGAACAATGTGGATCCATCTGCAACAATTGTGATGCAAAAAAAAAAAAAAAACACAGAGCAAAAAGAGTGGATTTAAATCCTCTAAAAATAATAAAAAAAATTAAAAACAAAACACAAGAAGCAAGATTGGATTTACCAACAATAACACAATTGTTTTGCCCGTCTCTGAACTAGAATCAAACATTGCAGGTGAAGAATCCACACTTATAGTCTCACTATACAAGTTAGGAATGATATGTAAACCCGATTGTGGATCCCAAGTTAGGGCGACAGGCGGGAAACAGCGAAGTTTGCAAAACTCTGCAGATGCAGACAACTGTCAACATTGGATAAAAATCATGGTATGGAACCTGGACAAAGAGAAAAAGCTCAATATGCAGTAGCTTTAGGTTGCTTAGTGTACATAACTTGCAGAGATCTCTTCTATTCATATAACATCATTATGCTATGTCCTCTCTCAGTTTGAACTTTGACCTCATCAATTCAATCAGACAGGATCCACCTATTTTCATTGTTCCAAACATTTGATTCCTTGGCCACCTCTAATGTAAGCAAATAAAGAACCTAGTGAAAGATGAAAAAGCAAGCACTACAACAACAACAATCTAGCCTTATCCCACTACGTAGGATCGGCTAAAAAGCAAGCACTAAATAGGGGGGAAAAAAAGATGAAATCAGACAACTTCAGTTCACAATTGAAATTGCTTGGGAAGGTGTAAGCTAGTGGCTAGAGCCATAACATTCTATGAATAATAATGTGCTTTCCTTTGCCCATGATGGTTAGCCCCGGCTAATCAATATAATGTATTTGACTCTGGGAGGCTGCAAGAAGATTGCCACATAGATGAGACCATTGGAGATCATAGCAGAAGACAAAGACTCACTCAATGATGATCACTTGGGAACTGTAACAGATGCTAAGCCACACAGAAGAATCTAAAGAAAGGTTATGTGATTGAGCAGTTGCCACGGGCATAGATGACATATTGAAGTCGAAAAATCTAAAATTCCCCTACATAGGCAGTTCACTTCTACATTACATTATCATGAATGACATATTTAGAAATAAACACCTAGCGCCTCATACATAAGTATGGCCTTAACAAAAACTAGTTGTGCTTAAGGCATTCAGGACTAAACACAGTGAAACACAGCACAAACACAAAGATATAATAGTACGACAGAAAGGACTACCTAGATGTTAACCAAAATTTAATTGGAAGAACTAAGAAAGGTTTAACTAAAGCTCACTGCTTTGCTCCTCTTGAGTTTGTTCAGCAGTAGTCTTTATCCCGCAGCCGATTGTCTTCAGTGACAAAGTAGCTGGTAAAATGCCAAGGCTTAGGGAGAATGACAAATTGACAGCAAGTGGATGATCTTCCTTGAGCAAAATCTCCTGCAACAATCCAGTCGATGATTATGTAGATTTTACTAAAATGAAAAGGAACAAATATCTTTGGTGGCACAAACCCAATAGTCAATTTAACCAAAATAACCTATTATTATCTTCTTAAGTATGAACCTCTTGAACATAGCTAGAATGAAGAAGTGTGGTGACAGAGAATTCTCTTTCTCCTTCCTTAGGATTGAAGAATTGTCCAACCGCCATAGAAGCAGCTGGTGGAGGTCTACCTGATACAGTCTGGACAAGGAAAAATGATTAGCTTAAGGATCTTACATGTGTTTTCTTTTCTTAAAACAGGAACTACATAATAGCTTCTATGGTTACAAAGATTTTGTGAAATGAAAGAATCCTAGAAATAATGGTTAAGGAAATAAAATTCAAGGTTTACATATTCTTGAAGTGATATAGGCTCACATAGAGCTCAATGGAGGATAAAATCCATATAGATGGCCCAAAAAGTTACGAAAAAAAAGCTGCACAATAATGAGTTTACTTTTTTGAATAATGGACACAATGTTCTTAAGTTGGTCTGAAAGTGACAATGGGATAATATTGACCAATGAAATTGCCACGTATAAACACTCAGCATCTTTGAGTAGCCACTTGGAGAATTGAAAATACTAACATAAGTGGGATTATATTCTGCAAACGCAAACCAAAAAATGCTGAGGACTGAAAACTAAAGTCAATTTTCCTTTTTGAGAAAACTTAGGCAGTGTTTGGTATGCTTGTTTTCCATTTTCATTTTCTGGAAAATGAGAAAATGCGGAAAACATGTTTGGTTAGACATTTTCCATGTTTGTTTTCTGGAAAATGAAGCTTATATTTGATTGGAAAACAGAAAACGGTGAAAAGTTGTTTTCCGTTTTCCGGAAAAGAGAAAATGCGGGGAAAAAGAAAATGGAAAAGGTTAAACCAAACACTACCTTAGGTTTTAGCATATGAAGCTTTACCATGATAACTTGCCAAAATCATCTATGATATATCCAAACCATAATTTAGGTCAACATAAGCATCCATCTAATCTAGGTCAACATAAACATCCATCCAATCCTCTCTAGATAATCCAGTTTCCTGAGGGGCAAAATCGTGGGCAAAAAAAATATTTAGGGAATTAATACTAACTCACACAAGTAAGGTCAAGTTACAAGCATAAAATTTATTAATAGCTTCAAACATGCAAGTATTAAGGTCATGAAAACTTGTGTGTGCACACAGTCACACCAATCTAAGCAGCCCGATGCACGAAGCTCCCGCTATGCGGGGTCCCGAAGAAGGATCCATTGTACGTAGCCTTACCTCGCTTTTTGCAAGAGGTTGTTTCCAGGATTCGAACCCGTGATCTCTTGGTCACAAGGCAGCAACCTTACCGTTGCGCCAAGGCTCGCCTTCTCCAAAAGCAGCCCGGTGCACGAAGCTCCCGCCATGCGGGGTCCCGGAAAAGGATCCATTGTACGCAGCCTTACCTTGCTTTTTGCAAGAGGATGTTTCCAGGATTCGAACCCGTGACCTCTTGGTAACACAGTCACACCAATAACAGAAAAAATCTTTACAAGATGTCAATCTCCAAAAGTTGCATGACTAGATGTAAATGCAATGCATGGTAAAGCTGCACAGAAAAGAAGACCATACCAATCGAGGTGCAACTGAAATGGTCAAGAATCGGAAACCATGCAAGTCCTCAGGACTTAATTGAAGAAAGGAGGATGGAGGTGCTTGTTCTGTTTGGCTTCCTGGTTCAATCTGATACACAATGACTTTAGGACATAAATTGCCTCTATACATCAAAGGAGAAGCTTTATGTGCTTAATTTAAGATAACAAGATTTCAAAAAAGAAAATGGGGGCAAATTTACAAAGAAATTTTCGCTTTTGAAACCAATAAATTGTGAATTTGAAAAGAATCAGCAGAAGATGTAGCAGAATTGGCACCTGTCTAGGGGCTGGTCCTGCAGGAATGTGAACCATCTTTGTAGTCACCTCTATAACTCTCCTGCTAACAGGAAGTTCATTTGCTGACACTTTTTTTGTCTTCTCATGCCACAAGTGAAGTCTAACCCCAGAACAAGGGGCAAGGTTTGTTACAAACATGAAATGTCCTCTGCCATTTGAACCCTGAAAGTAGTTGAAATTTCAATTATGCAATACAAAAAAATCATTTAAATGCGTCAACAAAAATTCTCTAAAGAACCAACAAATCAAGTTTACTAAATTAGACAATCATCACCAAAAAATTCTCTCCCACTGCAGGGATAAATGATCAATAGATAATTTCATTCAATTTGTATTTCACAACCAAGGAAAAAAAACTAGTTTTAAGTCTAAGAGAATTACTCTTTAACTCCAGATCATTGATTTAACAAGTTTCCTAGAAGAACCTACTGGATTGTGCCTAGTAATATCATCTAGAAATACCAGTTTGAGTAAAGAATGAGAGGCAATACCATCTATTGCATACAGAGAAAAGTATTGGAAGTCTAAAACCCCATTCTACAAGCATCTAACTCTCACCAAAAAAAAAAAAATTAACCAAAGAACAAAGCACGGAGCCACCTAAGAAAGAAACATTCATTTTAAGCCACACTCATAAGTAAATATGTTATGTCCAGGTCAAATTTACCAATTTCTTTATGTCCAACCAACGCCTTTTCCCATCCATTGCCAACACAGTCACAGTGCTTGATTTTATGTAGAGATCTCTGTCAAGGTCATCTTCATTCCAGTTGAAAGAGGGAGGACAAGAATATTGATCCTGTACTGATGGTTCTGCAAGTCCAGTATCAGCGACCTTATTTAGAACTTTGAATCATAATATTATCAGATTATCTCTGAAGTAACATGAGCAACAATACAATTCTTTGGAGTTACCATAAATTATTGAGAATGTAAAAGAAAATTATAAAAAAATAGTCAATGAATAATAAAGTGTCCATAGTCACAAAAGCAATAAAAAAAGCAATCATTTATTTACTTCAAAATGTACTCAACAATATTAAACACGAGTGTCAATAAATAAGTTATAAAAGTATAATAAAAGCTATCATTTAGAAGATATAATTGTTCCGCCATCAACAAGGGTTCAGTAGAGATGACAAGGTTCTAAACTCTAATCTAACAAAGGATTAAACAGACAAGTCAAGAAGAAAAAGTAATAATATAAAGGAGAAAGGAGGTGAAAAAGGGAATACTGTAAAATGTGAGAATGTGAACATCAGTGTAAAAATTACCGCAAGAAAAACAAACTCAAATATAGAAAAAATTGGGAAAAGCTATAAAGACCAAATTAGTCATTGTAAGACTCAAGGATATAGAATGAACAAAATGATCTGCAGTTGTTTAGTCAGAAAAACTTCAAGTTTTTCTACTAAATAAGAGTTCAAAGCATTAGACACTAGGGAAAAAAAAACTTTCACAATTTTGCTTTTTAGAAAAATAAACTGTTGACATAAGCCATAGGTGTTAGGCTTTTAACACAAAGAATGTGACAAGGTTTGATAATTCTAGTTTTGTGTTTTTTTAAAGAAACAAAATTGAAAAATCAAAAGAAAAGTAAAAGGGGATATCTTTGCCACCGCCTTTTCAACAACTCCATAAATAATTTGAAGATAACATCTACAGCAATTTTTGTGAAATACAGAATATCAAGAGGTCATCCCCAGAAAATAGGAGGAAATGACAATTTTTCACATGTTTCCTTTTTGCAACTTTAATGTTCTAACCTCAAATTATGTTTACTTAATATAAATTGCATGTTTATATCTTAACAAGATAACACACTGAATATGCTCTCCTTGTTGAATGGAAAGGAACATAAACATATGAGCTAAAGACAATCAACCTGTACAGATAAGTCTTAAGTTTGAACAGTTTTCATGCACAGACAACTTTAAGCTTTGTTTAAAAGAAGCTAGTTTTCTGTGTGATGAGATGAAAACTACCAGTAGCATGTCTATCATCCTCAAGAGGAAACATCCTTGAAGGCTCAGATGGTTCCACAGATCTTGGCCAATTTAGACTGCGAGGGATCTCGCTCTGAAACATTTTTGTCAACACAAGAATCCTTTGTGGTACACTTGGATATCTTTTACCAGTACCAGAGTTTACAATAGAAAGAAGAGCATGTGATACCTGCAAAAAATCATTGGAACGCAAATGATTCATGGACCAAACTTATTCATATACAAGGTTGTAAATGTGCTGACCTGTACAACTAGTTGATTGCACCAGAGAATAGACTGGTGCTCCATAGAAAGCCAGACATTTTTCATACCAGAGCTCCCTATTGTAAAACCATTAGTAGATGGAACGATTCCTTCTAAAGAAGCCAATTTGGAACGAATCTGTAAATACGTCCATCAAAAAAATGTATCTGCCATAAGTTAGAATATTTGTGAAAATACTCTCTTCGCCAAAATCACCATTTATATAAGCATGAACAGTTGGTTACACCTGACTGTGCAAAATAGAAACAATGTGTAACCCTAAATGTGGACAACACCATTACAAATTTATAACAAGAACTAGGATGTTTTCCTAGTTTGCACAGATAGAAAGGACCTTTAAGCAGAATAGCAAAAAGACAGATGCAGGCACAACACAACAGAGAAAAAATCAGAAGGTGTTGCACTGTTCAATCTATTGATAAAGCTGCCATATTTAAACTCATAAATCAAAGCTTTAAATGGCTTACACCATCTATTTGGAAATCAATCACCAAACATAAAACCAAGTATTGCACACACACACCATCCATTAAAAAGGAAAGAAGACATGAAACCATATATGCATCACAAATATATCTTCCACAATTAATCAAAAGAAAAGTAGAAACTTCTAGCATGAAGAAGAAGAAAGAGAAAAACCTGGTAATCATATATACCCCCAGCTACAGAAACAATAACAATATGAGATAACTTTGGACTAGAGATAACTTGGCCAGCATTATTGGTTTGTGGCTCATAACCCTTTCTCCATTTTTCATTAACTTGAGAAAAATAATGTCCCAAAGATGGTTGCAGCGCAATTGGAGGAGATCTGAAAACCATTAAACTCTTGTCTATCAGGGATTAAGTATCCATACAAAAAATTTTGATACTGTGCACAAACAAAGGTAAGAGAGCATACTGGTGCGGACTGGAAAGAGTTATTATAGTTGCCACAGCTGAGCTCTGCAAGTTTGGATGAACAGTTGCAGCTCTAGCTACAAAGCCTCCCATTGAATGCCCAACTAATATTACACTTGAAGGCAAACCTCCAGAAATTTCAGCACCTTCTTTAGACAGTGCTTCCTGAGATTCTCGGTATTGGTCCAAGATCTACAAGATCATATAGGATATGTCTCAGCAGCAATGTTTAACTATTTATATGCATGATGGCAGATCAAAATTTTATTTTTCTTCAAAGGAAAAGGAGGTTAAAACAGATAATCCAGCATAAAATTGCAAGGTTGCATTAAATTAACTGCTGAGATCCAAACTAAGAATTGAAAGTAAAAGTAAGTTGCAAGTTATGCCATCAACACAATCTATAATTTGCTAAGAAATACTTTAATCCTATTAGGAAAACCCAACAAGCCACCAAAGAGACTAAACAACTAGAGCATGTTTAATGACTACATGTGTGAGCACATATAGTTATCGATATTGAGAAGAAAATATATAATTGGCATGTGAAGGTTGGAATCATGTGAATTTTTTAGATGATAGGAAGAATACTAACAGCCTGGTATACAAAACTGATCTATGTCTAAAAAACACGTAAATTTTTGTTCAGAATCCAAAAAATCCTACAGCAGAAGCAAAGAGTGTAAATTTAGGCAATGTTTGCATGCTAATACTCAGTAAATGTTTATCAGATCAGAATCAATAATAATAATAAATAGCCATGAATCATTGCACAAAAAAAAAAGTTCTGAAGCCCTATGCATTGTTAGCCAAGTAAATCCTCCCTTCACATACAAATAAATACTTGAATGTTGAAACGATAAATATACCCTGTGGATTGCATAGACAACATATTCAGTATGTTCCTCAAGTATCTGCCCATCCATTGCAGAATGTTCCTCTTCAAGATCCACAGCAAACCAGTCAAGCTTGCGATTATATTGACTAGGAAGAGCAAAGTTCTCCATATCTTCCAATGAAAAATCAAGTTCTCCAGTCTTTTCCAGTATCCTAGATGATTCCCTGTAGTAAGATAGCTCAAGTGGTCCTCCTTGGTATGCCCTTGCAGATTCAGCAGCCAAAGATCGGACCTAGAAAGACAATAAAAACATAAAGAAACTCGAAATAGCTTACTAGAAAATCCACAACCAATGCAAGGAAAACTTAAAAGATAAAAAATGGAATGCTAATTCACATATGGGAAATTGATTTTTTTTTTTTTGAATATCATAGTAGAATAACTTTTTGGCGATTACATAAATTTTACGTAAGAGAAGTGGAACTTATTGCTTTACATGTTAAATTATCGATGCTCCATTACTCTTGAAGAACTAGTGACATGGAGCTACAGTGCAAAGTTAATATGCATACTTTTAAGTAAGCTTGGGCAAGTGTAAACAAAGCCAAGGACTTCGATAGAACTATGGTAGCAAATGAAAAGGTTGTTTGTAGGTATGTTTCACTTTGCAGTTTTGCTTTCTAAAATCATGAAAAGAGTTGATAAATGTTAAATCACCGACAGTGTCATTAACTGAAATGAAGTATATCTCCAGTCAACAACTTTTTAATGTCAAAGTATACGTCACAGCATATCCCTTGGTGCCCCTTTCTGTAGAGTATGCATTCTCTTTGAGCATTAAATTTTCCTTAATAACTTGGATAGAACATTGCACAATATTTTCACATAAAGAACAGGACTTTTCAAGGCTAAGAAAATTAGAGATGTGGAACACTGTACTCTGTACACGGAAAGGAGTGGCGACAGGGGCTTACCTGCTTGTAGCTTCCACCATTTCCAGGTATGAAAAGGACAGGAACGCCATCAATTTTCTTTAGATGGTCAGCGAAATCAATCGTCTTCCAGCCTTCATGGTACAAGAACAGCCCGTACTTGTTCGAAGAGACATAGGCAGGCGCAGGGATAGGGATGTAGGTGGGATACATGTACGTCATCATGCACCCATTCGGAACTGGTTTCAGCAATTCGTACAGCCCCAGAAAAGCCACCCACACGAACAGAACCACCAGAGCTACGATTCTGCACTTCGATCTCAAGCCCCCCATTTCCAAAATAAAGAAAAATCAAATCCCCGCAGAAAGAATCGCCATTAAAACAAAACTTCCAGCAGAGGGTCAGAAACCAGATCTGCTTCAAACGTGCGTTCGAAGCACAAAATTCGAACTCCACTTGGATGAGAATGTGACCAAATCGCCTTCAAAGAGGCGATCTCCACCCCTGATCAAACTACGAACTCACTGGCAGCAGCGGCGAAGAGGAATCGCCGAAGGGTTCGAGGAAGAAGAGGAGGAGAAGTCGATGAAGAGTAAGAGGAAGAGGAAGAGAGCTGCTTGGATCGATGACGCTACAGCGGACGTGGGAACACTTAAGGGTTTACTGGTGTACCGGCGTAGCCGGTAGCATTTAGACAGCGGAGCAAATCCGCATCTATGTTCACCGGGTGAACAAGTGTCGAATTTTATTTAGTTTTTATCAAGTTTTTTTAGACTTATTTATGGATTTGAACTTGAAAATTTTTTTAATCGAATTTAAAACGATTTTCATAAATTTTATATTATTTTTAATATATTGTCAATAATTTAAATTTGTAAAATTTTATAATTATATTTTTCATATTCAATAAAAATTAACAAATTCGTTTAACTCATTTATAACTTTAGCATTAGCAACGTAAAAATATCAATTCAAAGTGAAAATTGAAGTTGAGTTAGTGTTGCTAGTAAGGAGCAAATATTTATGAGCAAATTTAATATTCAATTGGATAAAAATTTATTTATATTCATTCGATATAATTAATTATAAATAAATATGAATAATTTATTAAATTAAATAAAAAAATTTGATTCAATAATGTTCATGAATAAAAAAAATATGGACAATATACATGGACATAATTTTAATTATGAATATTCGTTAAAAAAAGTTTAGTATATATATAAAAAAATCAAAATAAATTTAAAAAAAACTTATAATATTAAGCTCAATAACTTAACCAAATATGTGTAAAAATATAAAAAATTTAAATAATTAAATAAACTTAAATTGAAAGCTAAGTAATAACATTAAATGCCTTAAACTTTTATATGAATGACATAAAAAATAGCAGCACACCCTCTCACTATAAAAGGGCGCTCCTTGAAAGTCTAAGAGCTATTTTTTTTATAAAAAAAATAATTTTATAAATTTTATTGTATTTGAAAAAAAATAGAATTAATAAAATAAAAAACTGTTAAAAATTTATCGTTATTCAACGATTAATTTTTATATAATGTAAAATATAAATAGATAGTAAAATTTATAAAGAAAATATTAGAAATTTTTTATATTTGATATAGCATTATAAAAATTACACAAAAAGTTCTCCACTAATTCTTACCGATGTCGTAAACGCAAGCTCAATTTTAAAAAATAATATAAAATTGAATAATTATTTCAATATCTTAACTAATTTTAAATTCTCTTAATTTGGTTGAATTAATTTATTAAATAAATTTCTATAATATAAAATTTGATTTGCCTGGTCTTATTTTTAACGAGTTCAGGATTTAGGATCGTAAGCAATTCGAGCCGTTGAACTTTGTTTATTAAAAAATCATTTTTTTTTTACAGAAATTTCTCCGACAACTTAATTAAAGCCCAATTATGGTTTATATTTAAGGATAACAAAGTGATTAAGCGCTAATTAATACATTCATTGGAGTGCGGGGCAGCCCTCGGGGATGTAGGCGCCGGGCTCGGTGGGGCACTTAGCGAGGGGGCAGTAGTCGTCGGTGACGCCTCCCCACCAGTTGACGGAGTAGATATTGTAGTTCCCAAGGGCGAAGAAGGCAACGACGCCCATGAAGGTCGTGCCGGCGTCGAGGGCGGCGGACATCACATAGGCGTAGCGCCCCCACCACTGCTTGTGGTGCTTGAACACCCAGTAGTTGACGAGGAAGCCGACGGCGAACCAGCAGTTGTAGTTGATGGACTTGACCGGGGGCATGCCGCCGGTAGCCCCGAATATGACGGGGAAGCTGATGAGCGGGATCCACTTCTTCTTCGGATAGAGGCGGTGGAAGACGTAGACGACGGCGGGGCAGAGGAAGCCGATGAGGAAGAAGTAATTCAAGCCGGAGTAGATGGCGCCGGGTCCGAACATCCGGCGAGGCCCAACCACGCCCCAGATGACCGAGGCGCTGAAGAACACCGAATCGCCGGGGCAAGTCCACGGGGTGTCGTCCGGCAACAGGTTGGTCTCGCATATGTGGGGGACGTCGGAGAGCAGCCACCATGCCGTCCAGAAGTAGCTCGCGTTGGCGATCACCGCACCCACCAACTGAAACCAAAGAAGAAAAAAAAACAATTTTAATTGCTTAATTTCTTCCTCCATAATCTAATCCACAAATTAAATTAATTATACTTGAGCGATGAACATGGATCGAGGAGGAATCTTCATGTAGTAACCGAGCTTGAAATCGCTGAGAAAGGTGATGGCTTGAACCATACTCATGTAGCCGTAGGTTTTGAAGACGACATTGGCCAATGGCTTCCCCGGCATCATGTAACCGATCACCATCTCTGTGATTATGTTGAGCCCCGGCGACTGCACAGGCACAGAATTAACTGATCGATTAATCATCGGAATCGATCGATCGAAATGGTCAATATATATATACCGTATTGGTGGTGGCGGTGATGATGCCGACGGGCAGGGTGAAGAAGAAGGCCATGGCCATGGCGAGGAGGATGCCCCAGTAAGGCAGCTGCAGGGCGCGGCCGAAGCCCTCGCAGGTGTAGATGGAGAGCGCGGTCATGACGACGAGGAGGATGTGGAACCACCACTGCGGCACGACGGGGTAGTTGGCCTTCATGATCCGGCCGTGCACGTCGAGAAACTTCTGGTTGGCCTTGGACGTCGCCTGCCGCCACAGCTTCAGCATGTACTCGCCTTCGAAGAAGAAGACGTGGGAGAGCGTGGCGGTGAGGGTGGCGAAGCCGATGCCGTAGGAGATGGCGAAGAAGGTGCTCATGTAGATGTGGCTGTAGCTCTCGTACTCCTGGACGTTGAGGGTGAAGGTCTTGGTGTCGAGGATGCGGTCGAGGTCGTAGGGCCGGCCGGAGCGCTCGAAGAGGTGCGAGGTGAGGAAGGTGAAGCGGCGGGCGTCGTAGAGGTTGGTCCAGTAGCAGAGGGGCATGAGGATGTAGATGAGGATGATGTAGCCGCCGAGGACGTTGAAAAGGACGAAGATAGGCGTCGCGATGGGACTGCCGATCATGGCCGCGGTGGCCCAGTCGAGGGCGACGGCGCCGACGCCGAGGCCCCTCATGCCGGAGCCGATCTGTTGGATGGGGATGGAATCCTTCCAAATGAGGCAGAGGATCGAGATGGAGCTGATCGCCGGGAAGAAGTAGTTAGGAACGATGTAGTAGGAGAAGCTGCAGGCCATGCAAATGAGGAAGAACTGGAGCCTCGTCAGGCCGCCCTTTGGCCGCCGTTCATCCTCGTTCAGCGCTCTGCGTTCCACAAACCTCGTTCAATCCATCGATTTGATCAGCAAATTAAAGATCGATCGCAAACGCACACAAATTAAACCTGAACAGAGAGACTTGAATGAGATTGGCAGGCCACCACATGAAAGGAGAATCCACCAAGTATTTTCTGAACAATCCCGCCCAGCCGAATCCTAACAACTGAAAAAAAAAAAAATAGAAAATTTAATCGAAAATAATTCTTTTTTTTTGTTTAAATTTATTTATGGAAGACTGTGATTATTACTTGAGTGGTTTGAGTGAGGAGCATGGCGGCCATGACGTTGATGCCGCGGTGGTAGAAAGCCTTGAGGATGGTGAGGATGCCGACGGCGTAATTGCCGCCGGCGCCGGCGCTGGCGATGATGGTGAGGAGGACGTGCTCCTTCATGGTGAAGGGGCCGGGGTTGAGGGAGAAGGACCAGTCGAGGAAGGGGATCCGGATGATCGTCGGCGGGAGGACGCGGGCCATCCAGCGGCCGATGGGCAGCGCCAGGATCTGGACGCAGACGGGGGAGATGAAGAGCTGGTTGGTGCGGTAGCTGAAGAACTGGTTGACGAAGGAGAGGAGCACGCAGCTGACGACGCCGAGGATCCACGACCGGACGGTCAGGCACGGCAGCGACGGGTCGTCGGTCGGCGGCACCGTCATCCGCACCTGCTCGATCGGGCAATCGTCCTTCTCCGCTTCATCTGAGCTCAAACAAGAATCGAATTACTACGTACTCATCGACAAATTAAAGAGAAGAATTCAATCTAACACACAGACCGTTCGATTTCTGAGGAGGAGGGGGAGGAGGATTATTGTCGCATACTGAATCCATGAACAAAATCCACGCGAGATGCTGTCAAATGAAGATTGAGAAGCAGCTGAAGGATCGAATTGAATGCAGAAGATTCGAAGGAGAGCGGAATTTATAGGCATTGTGACAGTTTGGATTCTCCAAATTGGTTGCTAATTACCGGACCAAACTATGTTTGATATTCTTATTCTTGTAATTGCTAAAAGACCGTGGGTTTTCCTCCACCGTTCCAACTGTGGCCGAAATACACCTGTGAAGGCCTGTCATCTGATACGAGCAGTTTGCTCGTAAAAGGTTAAGGGATTGTGATGATTTAATTAACAATTGATGGTCATTTTGTTAGCCATGAAATACTACTAATTGTGAAATATAAATTAAGGGTGTCAAACAGGTGATTCTACCACCAATGAATATGTTGGCAATAGGCGGAGAGGAGGGGTGTAGACAAATCGAGCATGTTTGCGAGTTTTTCTAAAAATATTTTATTCCTATTTGAAATTATTCAATTTGACTCCGATTCAAAGATCATTTTTTCATGTTGAATTTGAACTTAATATATTTTATTCAATTGTTCCCTAACTCAAATTTTTTTTTTCATAATTGTAATGTAAATATGTTCAAATTAAGGCTCTAATTAAACTCAAATTTAAATTATTTTGTTCAAATATCACATATATTTTTTAAACTCGAATATTAATATTTTTACATTACATCTTATGGACTAATACGGTTCGATCCAAATTCAATTCTAAATTTCGAAAAAATTTGAATATACTATCTTAAATTAGATGTGAACCGAAAATTTATCTTTTTGGACGAAATATATTTTTAACATCAAACTTGTCTTGTAAGAATAAAATGACTACATCGTCAAATTTAACTATTAAATTACAAATACTTCTCTGATTTATCTCGATAATTAATAGAACATATCTAATCTAAAAATTATTTAATACTATATATTCATAAAATACAATTAATCGATGTGCTAGGAAAAAAAACCTGTTTTTTTACGCTTTCTCCGTCCCCTTTAAGCCCAGCATTAGCCTTACACAGGACGTGAGGTGAGAAAGAATGTAGATGAGAAGAACAAACTCCATCTACCATGTCCCACTTTCTGTATGAAAAGCTAAATGCCTGTGCAGTCTGACCACATCACCGTCCATGTATTTGTTCGAAACAACAAATCCCCATTTTAATTTAACAAACTACAAGAAAATTAATCGTCGAGATCGAGTAGAACTTGAAATGCGGATAAATGTTATTCAAGAATGTCCAGTGTTGGCAATCTCAGAAAGAGGGAACACAAAAGCTTTCCATAATGAAATCGAAAAATGGGTAGCTGTAAGAGCAGCTTAAAAAATCAGACATCCATGGAGTAGTCGGAGTGATCCTGTTCGATCTTTAGTTACAAGGTCGAATCATTGTAGTTGCCAACGAGATGCAAGCAAGAGGCCACCACCTATTCTTTTGCATTGACCAGAGAGTTCTTTTTATCATTACTATTTATTTTTCTCTGCCTGTTGTGTGAGATTATGTGTAGAGATTAAGTAATGTACTTGACGAAGTAGAATGACTGAAGAAACTCATGCATACACAAGTGCTCGATTAAGCATTAAAAAGTTAAAACAATGAAAGAGCATCTGAATACAACACTAGAACAGAATGGGACCATTTTAAAATGTACATGTTGGTACACTAAAGAATACTGATCAAGAAAAGCTCAAGCATAGCCCAGATATATTAAGACAGCAACAGAACAAATATTCGAGAAAATCATAACATAATTTTAAATATCGAAACTGACCTATGCTACCAACGCAGTAGATCAAAAAACACATGAATTCAGCAGTATGCAAGATGGGTTTATGTTACTAATGATGCATGAGATTAAGCAAACTTCAACAAACATCAGATCTACTTCTTACTCTCTTTTTTTTTTTCCTCGAACATAAATTTACAGCAAATGTAATGGGAAGAAGGAAAATCCATCCATTGGCTCTAGATTCTTAGCAAATCTAATGCTGCTTTATGACCTCATCTGAAAGTGATGATAGAAAATATAATTAGAGAGAGTAGTTGATAGCTCAAAGAGTAAAATAAAGAAAAAGCAAATAACAAAGAATGGGCAGCAAAACAACAGAAGAACCCGTGGGAACCGCACAAGTAAACATAAAAGAGAGAGGTCAGTATCAGTTCACAAGTATAGCCCAAACTATGAATGTCTAGCAACTCCAAACCCTGAAGGCCTTCCCATGCAGGATGGCCATGCTTTAGATATAAATATATATCCATTCTTTTTTTTTCCAATCAGGCTTACTCCTATGCCGCGTTCCAAATGTCCTCTAAACTGACCGAGTAATGATCGATGTCCGAGCTGTGGCTAATATAACTTAGGTTTGGGTGGCTTCAATAATTATTGGTCCAATTTATTTGTGCACGTTGTGTCTGTTGATAAACACCAGTAGGAGGGGCCAGCATTTCGACAGCCCCAGCTACAGTTTGCGACTGCTGCAGCAAAGGGTGAACAGAATTGGGGACGGCAGGTGTCGGGGGATAGATGCCACTGAAGGCGCCATGCCCAGCTTGTGTTGGTGTAAAAGTCATGTGCTGACCCTGAGGAATGTTGTAGAAAGAGCTAGCTTGAAGTGAGGAAATGTCGCGCCCAGGTGCAGGAATCCAGACTGGTGGGCCTTCACTCTGCACAGACAACAAATGTAGAAATACACATCAACAATACACAAACAGAAAAGGGGGAAACAACATAGTACTTTCAGAATTTTAAATACCACAACCAGGAAGAAAGCAACCAACACAAATTTGTAAACTAAGAGAATGAAAATCTTTCATTTGTTGAATTATTAAAAACAATAAGTCATGAAAGACTTGTAGGGATCTTATTCAAGAATATAGGAGATAAAAGATATTGATAAGCAAATCAGCCAGTACATGATTCAGTTATAATAGAAGCATATACTAAGTAATGGAACCAGTTCCATGTTGCATCAATTAATCAATTAATAGTAATCTTGCACGATCGAAGCAGATCTGTAGAAAAACCTAAATGTTTTTATTGGAGAAATAAAAGTTCAGTTAGGAAGATTTTGGGTCAGGCTAAATTCCATCATTGTGTGACAGAAGATGCTGTCCAATTAAAACTAGATCCGAAGGAACCAAAAGGTGCCTCTGGTTCATGATGAGATATTCGGATCAAATTAATAGACATAACCAGATATTCTTGCAGCCAAATGAGAAAACCGGATGTAAACATATCGACCAATAGCTATCAGGATTAATTCACATTGTGATGAGAAAAAATCAGGTAAAATATTTTAACAAGCTAAAATCAGTATAGTGGTACAGTTAGTATGACTTAACGTAGTCCCAAAATAGGAAATAGTAGCTTCAGGACACTCATCTATAAAAACTACAAACTACAACCCGGTGCACGAAGCTCCCGCCACGCGGGGTACCGGAGAAGGAATTCATTGTACGCAGTCTTACCTTGCTTTTTTGCACGAGACTGTTTTCAGGATTTGAACCTGTGACCTCTTGGTCACAAGGCAGCAACTTTACCGTTGTGTCAAGGCTCCCTTCTAGGACACTCATCTATACCAACAACTAAATTGTTCGAGAAACTAAAAACAGGTAGTTCAGCATAAAAGACTTTCCTAATGTAATGCTTAGGATATTTAGAATAAGAAAGCAAATAATAGAAGGTTGGAATAAACCACATGACATCTGTGGATATGGCTTCAAGAGTAACCAAAGAAATACCGAGCAGGATGAGATCAAAAGCAAAGCATACAGAGAGATAATATTTAAAATTAATAGCCTTCACTCGCAATGCTTCTTCTTACAGGAACTTAATTAGATACATTGCTAGACATTCATCTTTTCCTTTACAAAACTTCAATTTCTCTAAGGGGCTCTAATTAACTAACATAAAGTTAAACCTTTAACTTCAGCAATGCATTTCACAAGAAGTATGCAATACCAGTAGCAGAATCTGTCATGGTGTGCATTAACTAACAAGTTTAGATGCAAAGGCTTGAAAAGTTAGATATTGCCTAATGGACAAAGATTAAGAAATAAAAGACAACTTATTTGAACAGATAACAGTTAAGAAGAGAGTCACTTAGAAATCAAGTAGAACAGTATTCATTTTCTAAATTTGCTTATCTCAGCACTAGCAAGTTTAGTATCTTCTGAGCATTAGCTTTTATGGATGTATGATTCCAAGCTTAAACTAATATCAGGTTCCACATTACCAGATTGTTTCCATTGTCATAATCTCAATAACAGCTAAAACAGATCTTTGAGTCATCAAGTGAAGCAGCAAACACTGATCACTGAGTTTAAGAGCACAACAGCAGCAAAAGGGAAAGATTCGCTATGTGAGGTTATGAAAGAAGCATGTAGTGCAGAAATTTTGAGCAGCTTTCATTAACCCTAAACTGTAATTTTGTGAATGTGCTGTAAGGATAATTAAGGGACATGATTCGAACATTGTAGCTAAGCTTAAACCAAACATCACAATTGTAGAAAAGCAGAGAAAGTACCTGTTGTCCAGAGATATAAACATTATTCTCCTTAAACTGTGATGGCCCCAGTTCTTCGTTGGTGGTTGAGTTTCCAGTGCTAACAGCAGGAACAGAAGTATAGCCAGCCTGGGTTGAGTTATATGTTCCATAAACAGTTGGTAATCCAACAATAGTTGAATTGCCAGTGTTAGAACCAGGTTTGTACTGGGGAAGAGAGTACTTGACAGCAGCAGCAGGAGTTGCAGCTCCAGGGGTTGGGTACATGCCACCTGTAAGAGGTTGCTGAGGGAATGCAGCACTGCTCAAGAAATGATGCATTGCAGGTGGAGGGGCATAGAATGGTGAGAAATATTGACTGTAGGGAATGTAGTTGGGAGAGTAGTGAGATATATGTAGCCCAGCAGGTTGACGGAAGACAGGGACTGGCTGCTGGGGAATAGCAAGAGAACCCTGCATGGTGCCAGCAGCTTGAGTTCCCACAGGAGTTGAGCCAACTGTAGGTAGTACTATGGGGTTCGTATTCTGGATTAGAGGAGAAAAAAATAAAGAAAAAGAGAGCATCAAGTTACTTAGCAGGATGTAAATCATTGAGAATGCAAACAAGAAAAAATTTTATACACGGGCATAATCAATAAACAAGACAAAGACCAGCAAGAGGTTTGGCTACAACTAATAGAAGGTTAGTTGTTGGGACAAACATCAAAGATCAGTGTGTGACACCTCTAATATTAAAAAATCTTAAGCAAAAGGAAAAAAAAAAACAATGGTTTAGCAATTTTTATAAAAAAAAAATTGCCTATCATGGTGAAATGGAAGTGTTGCGCATGGCAATATGTATAATAAGGAATTAACTTTTCTTACAGGGAAATAGAAGAAGATGATAGAGAAAAGGTTAAATACAAACCTCTTGGGAAGCCTGGCCAGCCTGAGCTGGTAGAAGGGCAATGTTCCCATTGTACCTAGTGGAGGCACCAGATGCAAAGAAAGGAGAGATCCGACCATCAGCATCAGGAGATGGACGATAGAATGGATTGAAATAACTAGTGGATGGATCATATGGTTGCTGGACCTGCATTAAAAAATCAACACCCAATCAGTTAAGCAAAGGTATATAAAATGAGAAAAACTGAAGCAAATTGTCAATTTCCAGCTTCATACATCAAAAATAAGGATGCCCATTTCAAACCAATCTCCTTCCCATTTTAACCCAAAATTTATGATAATATTTGAAATAATTGCCAGATCAGAATCAGTGAATAAGATATCGCATGAAGCTTTCTCCCTCCCAAATCAAATATCAACCAATTGGAATCAGAAACAGAAGCATAAAGCTTAGTGAGAGAATGAGAGGAAGAAGAAGCTTCCTCAAGAGTCAAGAGAATAGTTTTATTTAGTCATCATCTTTATATTGAAAATAGCAATTGCCGAAATCCAAGTACAGGATCAAATATCTCTTAACAGCATTAGTTCTGTATCTAAAACCTAACTAGACTTTTGAAACTGAATAAAGTGATTTATCTCTCAAATTCTATTGACCATTAGTCTTTATGACACATTGAGTTTATTAGCCCTCCCATTGCTAAAGGAGGAACTTGCAGCTAGCTGAGATTTGAGGTGTATATGCAACAGTCTCAAGATACGGTTTCTGTTGCATTGCAGTTCCACCTCAACTAGTGCACTGAATGATTCGTCTTGCCCATTTCTTGGAAAAGTGCACCAGATTCTAAACCACAATACCACTGCAAAAATGTCTGGGTGGTTCAAAAAAGTGACAAAATAGAGGATCAGGTGTAGAAAATTAGATATAGAAAGCGCTAGATTTTTCTTATTACAACAGCTCCATAAAACAACTTATTGAATTGGTAGTATAATTGGGATGATAAATCACAAAAGCACTAAGTTATAAAAATGACAAATAGTGTTAACAAAGATTCAGTTTGTACAAACCATGGTGGCGATTTGCCACTACAAGACTAACTCCAATGTCATCCATAGAGATCATGATCATAAGATTGTTGAAGGAAAATAAGGTTGCCTATAAAACACCAACTTGTAATGAAACATACATCATAAGCAATGGATATAAAAATAGTGCATGAATTTTACCAGAAAACTTGGAAGACGTGACATATCACGAGCTTGAGAGTCTGAGCCTTCAAAAGAAGCAATTTGGCTACCAAGTTGAGGCACCAATCCTATGGGTGGATAGGCTGGTGTAGACTGAAGAACCACATTGTGAGAATTTTCTGGAGCTAAACTATCTTCTTGGTTGGCCTGGTTGTATTCTTTTTCAGGTGACGTGATATTGGAAGCAGCAATTTCCTTCACTGAATAACTTTCTGTGACCTGTTCAGACGATTGAGGAAGTTCAGAAAAGTCGTCTTCTTCAGCAGCTGAGGATGTTGCATTGTTGCTGAAATTACAGAAGGACACAAATCAAACAATCATGTTAGAAGAGGAAAAACAAAGTAGCAAAACTATATTATGCAAAAGCATAGCCAAAAAGTAAATTACACTAGCAAAAGAATCATTGAGGTGCAGTTTCCTTTATCCCTATGGAATTGAAAAGCAAGGAACATTCGACCCAAAAGGGCTTCTGATGTCACAAGATTTCCACATTATATAAGTGTGTATATGTATGAAATCATGCAAAAAATAAAAAAACCATATTACAAACTTTGGCATTAACACATTATTGTGGATGTAAACTTATGGTGTATAAAATAAAAGATAAATAAATTCTCTGATGTTTTGGATTGTCACGTCCAAAAAATTCTCAACTTTGCAAAATCCCCTGATTATCGCAAGAAGAAAAAAAAAAGAGATGTCAAATAACGCATATGCAGATGAAACTAGCAAAAATTCAATTAATGTGTAGAAACCTTAAAGAGTGCTTCTCAATAATTTCATCAATCTCTTGAGATGACTCATAAGGTGGTGTCTCAATATTGTCTCTAGCAGTGTCCTTGGCAATAACCGTATTAAACTCAAAATTAGCATCAAAGCTTCCAAAACTTAGTCCATGACGTTCAGACTCTGGGACCTGGAGATGGTTGGGAATAATCACATGCTGGCGGTCCGATAGCTTCAGTTCCTCTACATTCTTTGCCAGATTAACAGAAACTCCTATTGGAGTTGCCAAAGATAAGGTTGGCAATGGTTGGGAAACAGCTTCAATAGCCACTGATACTTCAGCTGTGTCATTTGTTTCGGATGCCTGAGCAGGGTTTGCAAGTACTGATTTTGGTTTCCACTCT
Organism: Wurfbainia villosa; assembly: GCA_025175895.1. Taxonomy (NCBI): domain Eukaryota; kingdom Viridiplantae; phylum Streptophyta; class Magnoliopsida; order Zingiberales; family Zingiberaceae; genus Wurfbainia; species Wurfbainia villosa. Next base: position 668,564 of record JAKLTH010000209.1, read on the forward strand.
TTATTAGCAAGAGATGCTGAACATAAAGAAGAGCACTCAGTCCACTTCAAAGTTAGAAATCAGATTTGAAGCTTAGAGCACAAATTTAACAATGGTCACAAAAAAATTTCATGGTATGATACTAAGTTAAATGAACCAAGCATTGCACCACCATATATGCAACTAAAATATAAACCTTATTAGAAGTACAACTGTGAATTACAATAAAAACTCCAAAGAATTTAAAAATTGGAGCAGTTAGGTCAAACAATGGAGGCTTGGAGTGTACATTACATATGAAGGATACGCAAAAAGAGCAAGTTCTCAAATATAAAAAATAATTCTTTATTAGTAATTACCCTTGCAAAAAAACTTCAACAGGAATGCAAATAATAGATTTCTGAAAACAAATACTTGCAATTTATCTAATTTGGCATTTCCCCAGGAAAAGAAATATAAATCCATCATATTTTGCCTCCCTATTGTTTCGAATATATGACAAATCGCTAATTAGATTTTTTTTATCTTATCTCTTATCAAGTAATATTCTTAAGATCACAAAGAAGAAAATAAAGTGCCGAAAGAAGTCCATGCTGTAGTATACAGCAGTTTCATATATAGGAATCAGCATTTAAAATGAGAGAGATTGGTTTCAAAAAATAGTAAATTCTTCCAGTGAATCAAACTACAGAAGTAAGCATCTACAGTATTATAAATTAATATTAAAATGTTGTACTAGTTCTTCAATTCCATTCTGAATGCAAAATATGGCTAAAGACAACAAGATCCAAATCAATAATAGATTCAAGAATACCCTAAAGATAATATATTCAAGAAAGGAATTATTTTGTAAACTATAATACTTGCACATTTAAGCAGAGAAGAAATTCCAGAAATAGAAGGGGGATTGTTACCATCCAAGGCCAACTCCCATTTGCATATGGAATCAATAAATTACGAATTGCAACATCCAAAATTAAATGTACACTGGCCAAGGAAGTTAGCAATCGTATTCAATAAGTTAATTTTCTACCAGGAAATAGTCTACAAGTCTTTAACAAACTTGCTTTTGAACCCTGCTGGGCCTGCTTCCAACAAAGGCTTCAAATGAAGAGAAACAAGATGCAGGTATGTTTTCTCCTATGAACTGAAGCACTGTGTTTTAGTTGATTCAGTAAATTTCTATTTTTGGCATAAATAGAGGATCATAACATAAATAAGCACCACAAAAGTTTTTATTTTATTGGAAATTGGAACACCAAAAAGACAACACATATAAGAGGTTAAAGAAAATAAGGCAAGTTCTACCCTTCTGCAAACCGCTTGGATGTTGAAAGCGATTGCTGTAGGTAGAAGATGGTCTACTGCCCAGAGCACCAGAAGAAGATGATGCAACTTGGGATTTTTCTACAGGTGCATCTGTTACTGATCCATGTGGTTTTATCTGTGGTAAAGTTCATGTCAGAACATCTTTTTTCACTAACATCTGATAAAGTTATATCCACATATGTTGAGTGCAACCTAACTAGTGGTTGCTGCAAAATAAGACCACTGGATCCATTTACCTGTTTGGTGGTCCCCAGCTCAGCAGGGGTGCGTGTATCAGTAGATGGAACCATCACCAGCTTGTTTGAAGACAATTGATCCACATCTCGTTGAGATTGACCAGATGCAGAACCACCTTTAGCATCTTTACAAGGTAATCTGGGATTCACAGTCTTAGTAATTACCGCATCAGAATTTTCTTCCGATGGAGTGTCATTAACACCAGATACATCAGACCCCTGAGAAGACACAGGATGTTCTATGTTGCTGGGACCATTGACAATACCAGATACAGAGCTGAAGAGTAAGAATTATTAGGAAGTATAATCAAGACTCAAGTTTTAAAAAGAAAAGATATATATATGAAAATGAAAATTGCTAGCTAGTGTACATCTTGTAAAATAGTAGAGGGCAACTGATGATACACTAGTTCTGATACATCATTTTTTCACTTGTTTGCAATGTATTAGTAATCAAAAAATTCAACTGACTTTCCAACTACCAAATGTTTAATTTTGTGCTTTTTGTTCACAGATCTATAACTCTTATATTGCATCTAAATTATTCTTGAGGTACTAGTAAAGTGGCACAAGAGGAGCAACCAGTGCACAAAGTTACCACAGATGAAAAGACTGTACATGCAACTTGCCTTATTCCAGTAGGCTATGGGGATTTTTATAATAAGCAAACACTCAATACTCAGAACATATATTTTAGGATGATAGTAGGGAGAAAACTGGCCCAATGAGTCTGGTCTAACTTACATTTTTCACTATAAGAATTAATTGCATAATACAGGCAAGGCTACCTTATATTGTGTATCAACCAGAATGTACTCCAGAAAAAAATAATGTTTTTGCAGCATACCCAACCCAATTCCCAACCAATGAAAGAAAGAGAAAACTGGATTACAGAACCCAAATGGAAGTAGGTAGTATGACACAGGTTTCTCAATCTAATCCTGCCCCAGTTAACATGCTGATTCAGCATGAAAAATGACAGCACAAAGAGTCAAACAACACCAACTCACCAAAGAAGAAATATTATAAACCTGAAAGATGGTTAATCGAACCAAATTTATCCCCAAATATCAGCCTACATAACATGCTGAAGATGTAGAACTGTGGATAAGAGCTGACCATAATGATTTCAAGTGTGGTCATCAAGTTTGCAATCCAAACGCCCAGAACTTGGAATACTGAATAGGCATAAGCAATCTAGACATCAATTGGGGTCTAAATTGGATTGGAATCTCATGATCCAACAAAGAAATCCTATGTTCCTCATTGTTCCTAGGGACAATCTCAAAATGGAAAGAGGATCTAAAATATATCTTTTAAAAAGTACAAATGAATCAAATGACAAATCACATTAAGCTCCAATAAAATCAAGGATTAATATTGCACAACATAAACAAATTTAAATGATGAAGAAATGAAAAAGAAAACCTGATATTCACACAATTAATGGGATTGAAACATTTAACGACTGATCCGACTCAATCAGACATCACAGCCATCAAAGAATCAGCAAAATAATACATTATCCTACCTTGAGACTCAGCAAGTACTTAAGAGACAACCTTTGCTCAAAACTACATACCTCGATAATGGAAATGAAGACTTATTCTCTGTGTCCGGAGTTGTGGATATAGATGTATGAGCTTTATCTGTCCCTTGATTTAGCCCACTCTCCTTTCCTGATGTTGCATTTCTTCCAGCAGTAGCATCTGACAGAGAATGACAACTTTCTAGTCAATATCCAGTAACTAGCAACGGAAAATTCAAAAGTAGCCAATATGTGCTTTTGAAGAACACCTTAGAAATCACAACAAAATATGTTATGTAATGGAGTGAAAGCCATCAGCAAAGGCAGCAAATAACAGTATGGAGTCTATATGCAAAAGATAGGAAAAGGGAAGTGGAATTTGCAGATGGGAAGGAAAATGTTATTTGTGATCTACATGTAGTAAGGATCTTCATATGAAAATGTCAGGTGCATGGAGAAAACTAACAATGACAGCAATATGGTAGCATCACACAAGCAGTACAGCATTACAAAGAAGTATATACCATTAGGCAGTGAGCGGGAGAAGTAGTTTCCCCGACCTCCCCTACCTCCTCGCCCCTGCAGACCAGGCCTCCACCTAGGCTCAGCAGGTTCTCTGATATTCTGGTGAGAATAGCAAAACAAACCAATCGTGAATTCAAACGAGAAGAGTATACAGATTATGCATTCAACGAATCCTATAAGGTAATTTATAAGGGCCATAAAGCAACTACACAAGTGTACTTTGAAGAATATCAAAAAATGGCCCAAACCATGGTCTTAATATAGTCTGTTCTGAAGAACATCAAGAAATCAACTAGAGTCAGTTGCGGTTAAGATCAAGAAATTTGTCTTCATATGGACCTTAGTAAAAGTTAACTTTCATATTGCAATTGGTTGTATTGTTATCGTTTAGATTAGAAATTATATTTAAAGACAATAAAAACAAGTAAAAAAAACTTAATACATCTACATCTGCCTAGTTCATATAATTCAGGGATTCATATTTTCCCTTGAGATAGAGTCAGCAATGAGATGGCATGTTTATATGAAATCTTATGTTAACTAAATGTCAATGACTTGAGCTTACCAAAATTCTGAAAAATTTTAATTGCTCTGGAACAGATATGCTGTTGCTGTTGCATACGCATATACTAATGTTTGAAAATACAGAGGAAGGAAATGATGAAATTGAGCCACGAATAGTGAACAAAACAACCAATATTTACCTCCTTTCTCTTGTCCCGCTTCCTTTTCACCTCATGGAAAGGGTCTGAAAAGCCAAAAAAAGAGTGGTAATGACCTAATAGAAAGGTAGACACAAGGGCATTTGAACAGAAACCACGTGAAATTAGGAGCATAACTATGCATTGACAATAAGATAAGTTCGAAATACCCAACAGTTGGAATCATGCCAGTATTTGTAAAAAAAAATGACACTAAAAAGAAGATAATAAGAGTTATATAACCGCCCTCCCTTTCTTTCACACCAATACACCCAAGCTTAGGGTATCATATTGGGCAATAACAGATGATATGACACATAATGGAATGCCACATGAATAGTATTATAACGGCCTGCAAAATGAGAAAATAGCAACCACATATCAACACTAGGCATTTTAAGCGAGGCATACTGTATAAGTTTCATAGTAAGACTTGAACACTAGCTTCCATAAAGCGAGGGACATGCACAGATGTTACAGTAAAATATAGCAGCAAAGTACGTAAAAATGTGTAATCATAACCCTTTTAGGCAACGAAAAACACCACGAACGAACATTGAGCTACATAAATTGGTGATTCCAGTTATGCAAGACAAGTCTACTGGAATGCATACTACATCCCAACAAAGGAAGCATTTTCAATAAATTAGAAAGGTAGAGTAATCGACTTGAGCAATAATTCACGTCAATTTGATCATTGTCTTGTTAAGACGGTAAAAAAGTCTAGCAGAAACAACGATGTCCATCAAAGCCTGCTTGATGACTGAACAGTGTCTTCAATACCCCAAAACATATATTTCTTCCAAACCCGTACAGATCAATGTCTGGGCAAGTCCAGAGGGGGAAAAAAGGAATTCACAGTCAAAAACCCAAATCTCCACCCGATAGGACCAATCAGCAGCATCGAGAACGCCACAGGGCCAAGAGGAGATCGATCTCTCGAATGCTAATACTCGACTCACACGATGACGCCACTTCCAGAGCGCCTATCCGGGCCGAAAGGGGGGAGCCCGAGATGGGAGAGAGCGTAGCGGGAAGGGAAAGGGGAAGAGGGAAAGTGCGACCTTGAAACAGGAGCTTCTGGGCGGTCTCGTTGGGATCCATGGAGCACTCCTTGAGCATTGCGTAAATCTCCTCGTCGCTGTGGTTGCCTGCGATCTCCTTGATATTCTGGATCGTGCGCCGCACGCCGGCGGGGATCGAAACCCTAGCGCCTCCGCCACTCATCTTCGTTCGGATCCAAGGAAGGAGGAGGAGGAGGTGGAGGGAGGGCGAGCAGAAGGGTTTAGAGAGGGAAGAAACGGGGAAGGCGATGAGAGAGATAGAGAGGAGACCGCCTTTTCCGCCCTTTTTATTTTACCTCTTTTCTTCCTTCAGTCTTTTGCTACGAGTGCGTCAGGGCAAATTAGTTTAATTTTGGGGGGTTTTTTAATATTTGGCATAGTTTCATTTCATTTTTGCACCCTGACAGTGTCAAATTTTCACTTTGCCTATTAAAATTTTAAAACATAAAATTTTCATATGCATTGGGAGTAGACATGCTTAACGAATTAGTTCGATCCGAAATTAAATCGGAATCAATTCGTTAAATTCGAAACCGAAATCGATTCAAATGAACTAATTCTGAAATCGAATCGGAACCGTTCCGATTCCAATTCGGTTCGGTTCCAATCAATTTCGAAACCGATTCAGAACCATTTCGAAACTATTTCGGAATTGATTCTGATTACGATTTTGATCTGGTTTTCGATTGCTAATTTAAAGGTGAAAATTTTTAGCATGCTAATATGTCTATAAAATTATTTTACGATAGAAAAAAAAATAAGATCACCCGCATATTAGATGAAATTGGAAGCTCAACTTCAAGGAAGATGATCCGGAACCGTTTCGGATCCGAAATCGTTTCAGAACCGATTCAGAATCGGTTCGGATTGAATTGATTTTAAAGTTAAAATTTTGGAACCGGAACCGATTCGGATCGATTTCAATGTCGACAAATTCGAAATCGATCAGAATCGAATCGGAATCAAAACTGAAGAATCGATAAGTATATCTGCTTGACAGTGTATTTTTCCAAACATAATAATAAAATTAGTTTAATCTAAATTTTTTATCTTGGAAAAAAAATTATTTCAGTATTATAACTAATATAGTAAAAAAGTTTCAAATTCGATCACGAGGCTTCAATTCGATCAAAACATATTAATAAATAAATTATTGTAACAGTTGTTATTTATATTTATTGCGATTGAAGAATTTAGCCCCCATTTACTTCTAAAAACGGTTCAAGAAACAAAAATAAAAGGGAAAAATAAAAGAGAAGAAAGAAATTTTTCAAAGAAGACAAAAAAAAATTTCTCGATAAAATTTAAAAAAAATGAGGAAAAGAAAAGACAAGAAAGAAAAAAATAATAAATTGATTTGATTTATTTTAAAACGTTGTAGTTATGCTACCATTTTAATATTTTTTTTTAAATATGCTATTGATAAAAACATAACAGAAGGTTCCTTTTTAATTTCTGCCAATTATTAATAATATTTAAATTGTTTAATGTTTATTATATTTAGTAGAGCATATGAAAAGACCACTAAATATATAAAATTATTTTATCTGAATATATTTTTGACTAAAAAATATATTATATATAAAATGTTAATATTTGATATCACTCAAAAGGTGTCAATATTTGAAAAAAAAAATATAATTTAATTAGAATGGTAATTGATTAGTTATATTTAGCATTATTAATCATTTCGAAATTACTGCCTATTCGGTATTTAAATTTGAATAATAAATTAAAGTCTTGGTGTAGTTAACATTAATTATAAATGTATTGCTCCGAAAGGTATAGATAATATAAAAATAATTTGATCAAAATTATTTATCATAATTTTAGCTACATTTTATAATAACTTTTTATAAAATTATCACGAGTAAATTTATTTTATGTAATAGTTTTGATTAAAATAATATTAGGAAAATGATATTTTTAGAATGAAAAAAAAATGAAGTGATGTTTAACTTGAATAATTAATATTATTTTTGGAATGTAATCCAATTGGAGGGAGTATTAATATCTCATTTAACTTTTCTAAATTACGATTACGATGGCAACCAATTGATTAATTGAATGTCATTCGTGAAAGTTGCAAAATCAAGCAAAAATTAATTATTTAAAAATCATTAATTATATAAAATGTTTCAACTTAATTGGATGAGGAAATTGGAGAATAAATTTATATTAAATTTATTATTTATATATAAAAGATAAAGATAAAAACATAATATTTAGCTTTAAATTAATTGGATACGAACAAATGTTTCACGTGCATAGCACGTGAGAACTCGAACTTTAAAAGCAGAAGAGAACCGTTTGTTCGTCACCTTGTTCTCCGGTGGCATAGGCCTTGCTACTTCGCCGATGGGGAAGAGGAGGGCACTCCGCATATGCCGAAGTTCCGTCGAAAGCGAGGATTTTGAGTCTGGTCTCCGAGAGAAAGGGCCGATTTTGGCGAAGGAGAGGAGTGGGGACGGCGATGGGAGTTGTGGTTGTCGGACGGTTGTGATCTTTGGGCTGTGGGCAGTGCTCATGTACTATGTCACCCGGATCGCCCCCAACCATTCACTGGTTTGTTTCCTGTGATCTTTGCTTTGGTCTTTGGAATTGTGGTCTATGAGACGCAGAATCTACTTCTCAGTCTGTTCAAATCTTTCATGGTGTGCTTGCTTCGCCGAATCAAATAGTCAAGGAATGCAATAGTTATTGAATAGAGTAGAATGGTTTTTAACCATATTGATAGAAGTATCTAGGTTTTAATGATACAAATGGCATGCTCTAACTGCATCGACTTTGCAATTGCTGATCTGCTATAGCAATGCAGTTACTATTGGTTGTCACTCATTATTTTCTCTGAATAAATCTCTTCTTAAAAATTTCAGTACAAGGATTGGTACTACGTCCAGAAACTATTTTTTCTAAAAGGAGGTGATGGCTTTGTGATGAACCAAGTCCTAATAGCCGTATGGTATATTTTGGGTCTGGTGCCCCTTATGTATGGCATGTTGTTGATTCCTACTGGAAGAAGGTGACATCTGAATCTCAATCCCCTTCTTAGCAATTTACTAGCTGCTACACTTCTCTGCTAGATGTTGTAGTATTTTGTGATTATGTATTAAACTGTTAATGCTATGAAACATTTTCTTTTGCTTCATATGTGTGTTGATCAGTCATAATTATATATTAGTGAATGTTATCTACTAAATGATCATACGGCTCATCGCAACATGTGATAAAATATCCACACACCATAACTTACAAAGTGAGATTCAATAGTGGAGACACAGAAATGAACATCTTTAGCGGGGAAAAAATGATTTCTTCTCTTTTTTATCTTAAGTTCGCAATTGTTATGGACTTCATAATCATTCTCACATTATTTGTTAGTAGCTAAGTTTTGTGTGATTTTTGAAACTAGAATGCTACCGATTAGCTAACCAATTATATTTAAGATAAACCTCATCAGTGTTTGTAATTTGCTGATGATGTCGTGTTAAATGATAAGAGTGTAATTAGATTAAATTCAACCATAGTTGTAGAGAAAACCTTTTGAAATTGAAGGCTTTATGATAAGTAGAAAAAATGAAAAAAAAAATGAATTGATGGAATAGTTAAGGTGAATGGATAAAATATCTTCAAGTCAGAGATTTGAATAACTTTGATATATTATTCAGTAATAGTAATAGGAAGATTTTTCTTTAGAATGTAATAATACTCATTGTACTTTATGGATGAGTGTGCTAGGGTCTTCTGAAATGACACTTCAATATGAGTAAATAATAATGGTTTTGTTTACTCGATCAAGTTTTAACTAAATAGTAGATGGCGACAGTGAATCTAGGTGAACTCTTATGTAATACCTCGAACCAAGTAAAGTTCAAGCTTGATAAAATTTTTAATAATAGGTTTGACTATATCTTATTTTCTGTTAGTATTTTTTTCTCATTAATGTGTTTGGACTAAAGAAAATGCTGAATAATAATTCCCATACCCAATCCTAGTTTTTGTCCTATTTTTCTCAATCTGACTTTCTCTTCTTCAACTGATCATGCAGTTCGAGATATAAAGTTCCTGTCTGGCCTTTCCTAGTTGCTTCCTTCTTTGGTGGTTCATATGCTTTAATTCTTTATTTCCTTATTTGGAAGCCTCCGCCACCAGATGTTAGAGAAGAAGAACTCAAAAGTCGGTCTCTAAAGTTTGTAGATTCAAAGATTACTGCTGCAGTAAGAAACTAAATAACTCAGTGTCCTTGGCAGTTCATATATATTCACAATGTTCTTATTTCAAATGACTCGAATTGATTATCTTACATGATTCTTCTCTCACTTCTTTTGTTCAAACTTTCAAGAAAGTTTTTTAGCTTCCTGATTTTGTTTGACAAGGTTTAGAAGTTTTAGATAAATGAAAAAGAACAAAATAGTGTTACTACTAGAAGTGCCTTTGATAAGGTTGAAGACCATTATAACTCTACTTGTTAGAATCCACCACCTGATTTTACACCCTTGCTTGTAGGAGTGAGCATATATAACCCAAAATCAATTAACCAAACCAAACTGAAGCGATCCAAATTGAAAAATGCAAATTTATCAGTTTGGCTTTAGTTTACTTACTGCGTAGAATTATCTGGTTTAGTATGATTTTAATTTGCTCACCACTTCTTGTAGATCTAATTCCGATGCCTCTTTAGTCTCCCACAAGCACCACCCCATGATGCCTCCTAAGAGGAACTAATAAACTTAGTTGTCACCATGCAAAACCATATTTAAAATTTGTTTGAACAAAAATTCCCAACACAGGGTTTGTTTGCCACTTAGACTGTAGCTGGAAAGGCCTAATTGTTCCAATATGTTAACAAACACAACGGATAACCCCTTTTCTTGTATACGAATATTCTTTAGGAATACAATACTCCTCTCCTTTCCCCTTTTCTCCCCTCTTCTTCTCGATATTCTGAGTAGTAATACTTGCGCATCAGATTACAATTGCTGCAGGTTTGGGTCTATATATATATGGTGGTATGGCTGATGGAGCAGTGTGGATGGAGCTCTATCAATACTTCCAAAAAAGCTGGCTCGTAAGTTTCAGCCCATAATCTCTATGAACTGCTATACTACCATTTGTTCCCCCTAAATGAATGATCTTATATTCTGACACCTCAAATGAATTATACCCAATTTGGGAATTATTCTATCTTCTCGCAGGTTCATGTTACAATCCTCGACTTAGTTCTATGCTCGTTCATCGCGCCATTCTGGGTATATAATGACATGAGTGCAAGGGGATGGTGAGGTTTCTATTCTGAAAAGTGTTTCACAATCATGTCAATAGATGTATAAAATGAATGTTCCACAAAAGGAGGAACAATCTCTATTCTGAAATGTTTTTCACAACTGTGCCAATAAAAAAAAGACAGTCCGATGCACTAAGCTCTTGCCATGCAGGATTTCAGGGAAGGGAGTCATTGTATGCAATTTACTTGACTTTGACTTTTTAAGAAGTTGTTTCCAGGATTTGAATCCATGATCTTTAAATCACAAGACAACAACATTACTATTGCGCTAAGGCTCCCTTTCTTACTGCAGGATTAACATGCCGATAGATATATGAAAATGCATGTTACGATGAATTGTCTCATTTGATTGATCAAACACTCTTTTTGCTGCAGGATTAACGAAGGGGCTTGGCTTTTGCCATTCACACTGATTCCCCTAGTCGGGCCATCATTTTACGCTCTTTTACGCCCTCCTCTCTCGGCGATTCCTGTGTTTACCTCTTCCACCAGCACTAAGAATGACTAAGGTGCAGTCTTATGCTGTTGCTGTTCCCTTTTGTCGAGTTCTTTATGGCGTTTATCGGTTCCCCTATGGTGAATTTTTGATTGTATCAACTTGCCTTCTATGTGGATGTCCAGGAATCCAGCTCGAGGCAAGTCGAGCAAAAAATAAAAACGGAATTCATCCATAAAGATGTAAAATGTTCTTCAAATGCATCTCATAAATTGCTGCCATGGACGACTAAATTGTTTCATCATGTTTGTAATGAATGGGTGAATTGCATGAGATTCATTGTCTTTTTTGTTTTTGGAGACTGGATCCACATAAAACTCCCTTCATGCAAATTGAACTCTAGGTCTGTTTACTTAGAAGGACCCCGAAGGAAATATGAGGATAATGATGTCTATGCAGAGACAAAATTGAGAGACAAGCATGACTCCGAAAGAAAGTCATCGACTTCCCCCGATCCGATCTCAAGCCCGATCGAGCTGTGTCTGGGCTCGATGGAGCTTAAAGGATCTTGAACTTTTAACTATTAATTATAAAGGCAAAAAATGCCCTTTTTCGTTGATGGCTTACAGTTATCAATCATTTTATAGACATTGCTGCACGTGAAGATCTAACACAATATTAATAAAGTATGTTTTATGATTGATACGGTAGGTTTTTGATCATTTTTCTTTGAAAACATATTCGAATCAGCTGCAGTAATATTTTGTCCAATATCAATACAGATAAGAGACAAGAGAAGTGTCCGTGCGCCTCCGCGGGAAGGGATTAGTGGTTAGCGCGTATAGAAAGTTATATAAATAGACAACGGATCAATTTCTCGCAAAAGCGAGGTTCCATTCTTCCATGCGCTAGTTACTAGTCTCAAAGGGTTAAAGGTCCACCGTAATTTACCTCCCTTATGATGGCCCGGGGACGGATTGGTAGGGGCCGCTAGGTTGACGGTTCCAACCTTTGTAAAAAAGAGAAATGTCCGTGCTGACAATGTCTCTCCAATTAGAAAAAAGAAAGATGTAAAAAAAATATAAAATGTAATTAGTACCAGTGTAATCAAAGAGAGAGAATCATCTCTCATTGATAGGGTTGTAAATGAATAAAACGTTCGTGATCAAATTTGGTATTTGACTCGATAAGAGCTTGTTTATGTTTGTTCAATATACATCAAAATCAATTAATAAATAAACTTAAACATCTTGATAAATTAAATAAATAAGTTCGAACACGTATTCGGCTTGTTAATATTCGTGAACAATATTCGTGAATAATAGTGTTCATGAACATTAACAAATCGATTTATGATTATACTTTTTTTAAAAATTATTTTTGAATTTATTTATACTCATTTATAAATCAAGATTAAATTAGTAAAATTTTGAATAAACAAATAAGTTTGATTTATTAGCTTGATTAGAAGTTCGATGCTCATTAAACAAGTCAAGTTCAATTCAATCTCAAGTCAAGTTCAAAAAAAAAGTATCAAGTCAAACTCGAATAAGTTTTTCAATAACTTAGTTAATTTTAGACTTGACTCAACTTGATTATTTTATGAAACAAATCTGAACACTATAAAATTTGATTTGATTTAACTCATTTACAACTAGACTATCTATTAATTATGTCTTTTGACAGATCGTCGGGGACAATAATTATTAAATTAGCTCAAGCTTTTTATTTTTGAAAATTGCTCGTTGACCCAGCAAGTGTAAGTGATTTTTTAAAAGATATTAAAGGCGAAGGGATAATTTGCATAAATTTTGGGGGCCAATGTGAAATTTGCTCCGATCATTAAAGCCTTCTGCCATCTTCTCCGCTTCCCAAATCGACGGTTTCTCCCTGCCGAGGCTCCTACAGGTTCGTCCCTCTGCTGCCTGTTGCAACGATCGATTTCCTGTAGTTGATGTGATTGTCGTGGGTCGATTGGGTACCTAGATCTTCCAATTAGCGTCTTTCTAGGTGGAGCTTTCTTTTTGAATATAAAGGTCAAGTTTTACCTTTCGGTATGGATGTAAATGGTTTTGGATCGATATTTTGGAGACTCATGACGGATTTTTATTTTTATTTTTCCTTTTGGGAGGATTTAGGTTTCGGAAATTTGCTTATCGTATTAGACGACTCTTGTTTGGGCTTGGAGAACTCTGCTATCAGGCAAGGTTGGAGCGCGGCTTCGGGCTTATGATTCGCATTTGATGCCTCGATCTATTATTGTTAAGATTCGTAGGAAACACGCTGTCGCACAAAAGCAAAAAAAAGCGTTCAAAGTTATATTTTTTATTTGTAGGCTTGTAGCTATCCTCAAAATGTTACCTTTTTATGTTTTTTGATTGTTCCAGTTCTTACTCCTCCAAATAAATTGTTTGACTAGGGAATTAAGTAGCTTAATGAAAGAATTTCTTAGGCAATTTATTTGGAATAACAACTTTGAAATCAGTAAACGTGAACTCAGATTATAAACGTTTGCTTTGCGGATTGTGTGGTGCTGAATACTTCTATTGTTTTGTTAATTGAGTGAAATTGCGTTTGTGAAAGGTGTTTTTTTATTCTCACCTTGCATCTCTTGCGTTTGTTAGCTTTCTGATTACATTTCTCCCAGAACTTTTTGTGAACCACTCGATGGCTGCTGGAAGAGGCATCAGCCAGCTCTTGAGAAAGCGTCTTCAGTTCCACTCAACAGTAAATATTTATTCCTTTCTGCATTTTTACAGCATTTATCCCTCTCAATTTGTTAGATGCATATCGTAGTTTACTAGTTCATTTCTTTTGAACAGTCATATCATGATTTACTCGCCTCGATGCATATGTACCATATCTAAGTGTGTTAGATTATTGTAAATTCACTATTCCTTTTTTCTTTCGTGTGTCTAAACATGCTTTTAGGATAATAAAATTCTTCAAAACAAGTCTTGCTTATTCTCCCTCATCCTCTCTTCTTGTTTTTCTGCTTATGTCTAGTTTGACTGGATAATTTGAGTAGTTAATTGTCTCATCTAGTCAGTCAAAATGGCGTTGCCTTCTTTTAGGAACTGTCGGAACTTTGTATGCAGCTTCTATATTTGACTGGAAATTTTGAATAAAGAAGTCTCTTTATTTTATTGATGTTGAAGAGTTTATTTTTAGCAAATTTATGTAAGCAGATAGAAGAAATTTTGCTAATATTCTTCTAGACTACTGCAGGCTTGGAAGTAATATGCCATTCAACCTAGATATTTGCCCATGCACAAGACACTATCTATGTTTGGAATTTGCATAGGAGCTTCTTTTTTTTTCCTTCAAAAATGTCAATTTAACAAGTGCGAAGAATAATGTGCTGACTTCAGACATAGAAACCGATTTATCATTATTCTTCTAAGTTCTAAATGAAATATTACGCAAATGGTATTTCTGGATAAATTCTGAAAATATGGTGCTCATTGTAAGTTGTATGTGCCAACATGTAAGTTCCCATAACCAACGTAACTCTCCTATAGCGTCCGCATACAGGTGCAGAACTCTCACTTTCAGGTTAATTTAAACAACACGGGCTTTTGCACTATCTTTCATTTCCTTGTTTTTGTTAACCTCCAAAGAGATAAATATAAAACTATGCCATTCTTGTGAAAAAGGAAAGTTTATGTTTGTCAAGGTTTTTTTTTTTTTGTGCTTTATGTGAGATAGAATGTCTGATACTGCTTGATGGGTTAGGTAAGTGTTTTGCTCCTTAGTTGACTACATTTAGAATTACTTACACAACTATGACTGTCTACAGATTCCTGCTTTGCTGTCACCACAAAGGCATGAAGAGTTTGTGGGCTCAGCTGGCATGAAGTCACTGAAAGCTTTTGCATTAGTTGGAGTTGGGATTACTGGAGCTTTAAGCTTTGCATCCTTGGCATCTGCTGATGAAGCTGAGCATGGTTTGCCAGCACCAAGTTATCCATGGCCTCATAAGGGCATTCTGAGTTCATATGATCATGCATCGTAAGTAAAAGAATGTTGGTGCTTTTTTTGTTTGTATCCTGAAAATTGAAACTATAGTGTGTTATGAAACAATTTTTTGTTGTTGTTCTGCCTATGAAATAAGGTCTTTATTATATCTCATACTTGGACAAATGAGACAATTACAATTGGTTTGCCTTTCCCTGCCTTACCTGACTACATTTTCAATTTTTTATATGTTTAATATCTTCCGAATTATTATGCCCATGCTTGTGATTTTGTAACTTAATGACATGTACTTACTCGGTTTAAGACTGGTTTAACAAATTATGACACAATTCTATAATCTCAGAATTCGGCGGGGTCACCAAGTTTATCAACAAGTGTGTGCTTCTTGTCATTCTATGTCTCTGGTGTCATATCGAGATCTTGTCGGTGTGGCGTACACTGAAGAGGAGACCAAAACAATGGCTACTGAAATTGAGGTTGTTGATGGTCCCAATGATGAAGGTGAAATGTTCACTCGTCCTGGCAAATTAAGCGATCGGTTCCCTCAGCCATACCCAAATGAACAAGCGGCGAGGTTTGCCAATGGAGGGGCATATCCTCCAGATTTGAGTCTGATTACAAAGGTATTACCTACGTACCCTTGTCTATCTTGGCTACTTGTCTCTCATGTTTTCTTTGACAAACTCAATTTTCTGTCCTTTTTCCTAGGCACGACACAATGGACAGAACTATGTATTTGCTCTTCTCACTGGTTATCGCGATCCTCCTGCTGGTGTTTTGGTAAGACATTGGTTGCAATTTCATTTATTCCTTTTGCATGAAGTCTCATTAGCCATCAGGTGTCACATTGAAATGATTCTAGTTACAATTTATAATTTATTGAGTATATAATTTCTTAATGATAGCATTGCTTATAATTTCTCCTTTTTTTTTATTGTCACATAATGTTTGTTATCGATGTGATTACACAGATTCGCGAGGGGCTCCACTACAATCCGTATTTCCCTGGCGGAGCAATAGCCATGCCGAAAATGCTTATCGATGGTGCTGTCGAATATGAGGATGGTACTCCTGCAACTGAATCTCAGGTAATTGAACAAAAGATGTGTTCATATACACAGACTGTGTTGGACTAGATACTAATTTTTCGAATGCCGCTATCGCTCCAGATGGGTAAGGATGTCGTCACATTCTTATCTTGGGCGGCCGAACCTGAGATGGAGGAGAGGAAACTGGTAATCTCCAGCCCTTTGCATTTATATTTCTTCCTATGCATTTCATCCATATATTAGTTTTCGTCAATAAACTTATCGAGTTATCGTCGTACTTTGGTAGATGGGATTCAAATGGATTTTTGTACTCTCACTTGCACTTCTCCAAGCTGCATACTACCGACGGTTGAAGTGGTCTGTTATCAAGTCGCGAAAGTTGGTCGTAGATGCCGTGAACTGATCCTCTATTTCGAATTTCATTTTGCCGGGAAGTGAGAATAATGTCAATGGACGATGATGTACATTACCAGATAGAGCCTAAAGCAATTCTTCATTCCTTCTCCATGCGAGAGGAGTATGTTCTTCTCCACTTAATTTTTTTTTGGATCTGTCAAGGTCTGCAATGACTTTAAACAGATGGTATTGATATTTTTTTTTTTTGAGCAAGTAGGGCTGTAAACGAATAAAATGTTCGTAAATAAATTTAGTGTTCGACTTGATAATAACTCATTTATGTTCGTTCAATATGCATCAAAAGTAATTAAATGAATAAGTTTGAACGTATGTATTTGACATTTTAATGTTCATAAATATAATTTGTAAATCGTATTCATGAATAAAATTTATGAATTATGTTCATGATGTTATATTTATAAATTTGTTTATATTCTCTTGAATTACTTATACTAACTAATTAAACAAAAGTTAAAATATTAAAACTTTAAACAAATAAACAAGTTTGATAACATTTAAACAAGCTCAGCTTAAATAAACTTTAGAAGCTTAAATAAACTTTAGAAGCTGAATACTAATTAAACAAATCAAGATCAATTCAAATTCAAATCAAATTCAATCTAGGTTAATTTTAAGTTTGGTTAAATTTTTTTAATAGTTATTTCAATAACTTAGTTAATTTTAAATTTGAATTGACTCGATTTGATTATCTTATCAAATAATCCTGAACACTATAAAATTTAATTTGATTTGATTCGTTTGCAATCCTATGAGCAAGTATCGGTTTTTATCTAGATTCAATTCGATAAAACTCATTTATATTTGTTCGATACATATTATTTGTCAAATATTTGCAATTAACGAGAGACTAAATTGTAAAATCTAAACTAAAATTCTTCACTAGCAAAAAGAGGCCATAAAAATCCAATTTGAGTAGATGCTCTTCCTACTATTTTGTCGTAGAATGCATCTTCGAAAAGATCACAAAATGTACAATGACTTCAAAAATAAATGGACGTTGTTCATATTTCTGCATTGCTATTGATGTGTGTGTATATATAAATAAACAATGTAAAAAGTTAATTCAAACTTTATTAACAGTGAAGTTCTACATATAAAATGAAAGATAAGATTAATATGAGCAATGTTATCTAGTTGGGAGAAATAAGATTCAACTACAATAATGAATATAAAATGACAATTTGGATAGAAAAACTTGAATGTTTATTGACATTTTAACCAAACACTATAAATTTAGTGATTGAATTGCTATTTTGTTTTAATACAAATAAATCACTTCATAACTAAATCCTATAGATAATAAAGACAATTGCAAATGGAAGAATAAACACCACCGTGGAAAATAACCATCCACTTTAGGGCCTGATTATTTGTCACAAGGAAGACTAAAATTTCCTCCGTAGTACTCATTAATGGAAGCCTGTTGCAATATAAAAGGCCCAAAAGAAAAAATATTAGTCCTATGTTTGATTCAATTATGCTATTTAAGAATTGACATCTAAAGATATTTCAGTAGATTTCTTTACAAAAATAAGATCATAATTTGCATCAACATATTTTGAGTACCAGGAAAGAACATGGAAAGAAATAGAACAACTAATCTGGATTACTTTTAGGATCAACGGAAGTCTATTACAAGAAGATTTTCTAGCATGAATTATTGTATCGAGATGAAGCCAAATCCACAAGGAAACAACGTTTGTTGGGATATTCCATTGAATGTAATAGGTCTGAAATTTATGGTAATACTGTTAATGAGCTAACATAAAATCACAAATATACGCATGTACTGCATTGTTTATGTATTTGAACAAAAAAGCTAATAGAATGCGATAATTATTTCTGTCGGAGAAGGAACAAGCTGATAATTTAGATAAGTTTGCGAGTGTTATAGATTTGTCCATATTATTCTGCTGCATAATGGCTATCACATTAACATACACAGTGCAATATCAGCCTTCTTAGATTCTACTGAGTTTGTGAATAAGCTACTCACTTTTTCGTTGTGAACATTAACGAGCCTAGGGCTCAGCTTGCATATTTTTTATATTTTTTCTTCCAAACTAACACAAACAAGCTCTTACCGATCTATGTATCAAGTTTGTTCTCCCTAAGAAAGTAGATTTGAGCGAAAAGAAAAGATCATATTATGCGAGGATTCTTCCATGGAATTAATACCTGAAGCAAAGGAAGAGTCAGGTCATACACTGGAAATAGGAACTTGAAATTTGTTGCAAACCTGTATGATCAAATTTATTGTAATTAGCTGAACAAGAAGTTGATTATTAGACAAAAAAAAAGGGTGAGGGGACAGGGAATATTGATAATTAACGAAGGTCAAATTATTTGACAAGTCAGGCAAGCATGAGGATGATTCAAGTAGTAAACAAAAACATGATAGCGAAAAACACAACATTGTGGATAAACAAAGTTTCCCCAGTTAAAAGGACAAAAGAAAAGAGAAACACATCCTGATCGAGATCATATTAGGCACATCCTGATATATCCGGTAAAAATATGAAAAAGAAACTGGAGAAATTCAGAATAATATTAAATTTAGAAGACACATATGCTATTAAATAAAAAGCTGCACCTTCTTAAAATCCGAAAGCAAATGTACAATTCTTCAATATCCGATTCAACCTTGAGCTTAATATATTGCTTGAAAAGCTCAACCAAGCTGCAAATCATTTCATCTGATTCCACTGAACTTAAGTCAGAAAATGAAGACAGAAAAGGACTTAAGGACTCGAGTGTCAAGGAAAGAAGACCATTTGTATCAGATCTGGTATACTGTGTTGCGATAGTGTTCAAGACCAAACAATTACTACATTGGAACTTTTTAACCCAACCTGGAGGAGTTCCCATCCACATAGTCATATTAGGATCTCCAGGATTCTCATTTCTCTCGGAAAGCAACTCCTGATGACTAGTGGTAGGGTCATTTCCAGGACAACGAGGGGCTCTGTGTGGAGGCAGGGATGCAAGAATATCAGCCATCATTTCTTTAGGTAGTTGATTGAGCACTGAGTAATCTAACTGACTAAGCGACTGAGGTATCATATCTGACCAATTATCAGCACAAGTAGTAGGGTGTAAATCATGTGGCCTTGAATATGATGTTGTGCATGTCTGAATTTGTTGAAGTCCATTTTCATTAGCTCCCTATGAATTCCCAGATAACCAAGATGAGCATAAGTATAGCCAATATTAACAGAGGATTGATGGAAACAAGACAAATAAAGACAAGTTTAAACATAAACATATTCTAAGATAGATGACATTTTTTATCTATATAACTTGCTCTTCTAGTGAATTATCAGAGCTCCAAGTAAACTCTAAACTGTTGCAGTAGATGATAAAAATCTACTCTTGTACAACAGGAATCATTAAATATTAGGAGTAACAATTCAGATAAATAGCAGATCCTCTGACTTCATGTCAAGCTAAACTCAATATGAGGAAGAAACATAAGATCAGGCTGCCAATGCCAAATACAGGAGTTTAAAAACAGTAGTATAATGGGTGAGCTGTTCGTGCAAAACTAGTTTGAATTACATTATCGATGCATTCACCAACCCAATGTTGAATAATATTTACAGGAAAAACTGGTTTCACAGAAATGTCAGTCAGAGACTGCTAACAGTTGCATCCCATGCTTGATGAACCTAATTTGTTTATTCATCGTAAATTAGATGAGACTTAATAGCATTTCTTAGCAAGCGGGAACTCAGTAGAATCAGCAAGTCTCAGTTAACATAGCCATATAGTATTAGATGGCTTGCTGAGTGGACAAACATGTACGAGACAAAAAATTATAAATTGAATTATTTCTATATTATAAATCTTGTTGTAATTTAAAACATCAAAGGATCATGAATACCAATAGAAATATAATAGAAAAATAGTTACAAGTATGTTGTATGTCAGTAGAAGAAAACATTTCACCTGGCGCTGCTGATTGCAAGGTCCATCATATGGGCTATCTAATCGTTCCTTTAGCTTTACTTCATTCACACTTGCAACAGCCTGTCCCATCTCTATTCCCTTGTGTTTTTCTTGCATATCATCAATTTTGGTTGCTGCATATTCCACCTCACATAACTTTTCGGTTCCATTAAACACGACTTCTCTATATGTTGAACATTCACCTTCCTCATCAACTATCAGCTGTTTCAATTTTTCATCCTTGAGTAACAACGGTCTACTGGTAGATAGTGGTCTAAGAGCTACAGGGTTTTTGTCATCCCTCCTATTTAATATAGTCTTAGAAGTAAAGTAGGAAGACAGCTTTTGTTGCTTATGAGTCTCATTCTCAAGCTCATTTATCTGGTAAGGAACCCCTAAATAAAGGGGAAAAAAATTAAATAAATAAGAAATGCATTTCAATTAACATCAAATAAAATTGATTTTATTGGTATTTGCAATACTTATGCTAAATATGACCCAACTATCATTTATGAGGAACCTCAGATCATAGAGTCAACTAATGCTAATCAATTGTGTGAAAAATGAAGTGGAAACAAGAACGTCCCTCCATTGAGCTCCGTGCAAGACTATGTATCTAGCAATACACAATTCAATTAAATTATTTTTTATAATTGAGTAATTTTATTTAGTCTCCTTTTATCTCATGTTAGATTTTCTTCAAGGATATGCACTACAAAAATCATGCCTATTTAACAACAGCAACGAACACTTTCGAATGTTGAATGATCCATGTTCCATATGGCATATGTTCACCATCAAGGTAGGGACACAATCAAGGAAGAATCTAGTATGTATTGATTGAAATAGTCAAATTTAATTCTCATCATTTTTACATTCAACACAATCCATTCATATCGGTTTCTGCACTATACCAAACAATGGATCATTTGTCCCATCTCTCATTTCTATTTCACCAGCCATCTATGTTTTTGCACCCATTTGTGTTGTCTCACTCTTTAGTAGGCATCGTTTGTTTAGTAGCCAGATTGCTGTGAACTTAAGGGAAAAACAACAAACAGTGTTAAATATTTAGAGTAGCTAACTGGATCTTCTGCATGACATCCTTCATTTTCCAAGCTTCCAAAACTTTAATAGGGATATCTGCTCATTAGACCTATAGTTTTACTATCCAAAAAGCTTCCTTGAAGTCACAAGAAAAATGGAAAATATGGTTTGGTTAGCACGTAGGAATAGAGTGAAATAGAATTTTGTTGGTTGATTGAGAGAGGACTAGCGTGTGATAACTAGAAAATGAGAAGAAAAGACAACTCTGAAATATCCTTAGCAAAATGTCAGAGTTGTTTACACTAACAGTGATCAACTTTCCATCCAACCTAATGGCCAACTAGACTTTGTATTTGACCTCATGAATCATTAACTACCATATTCAAGACATTTATGTTAATTGCTTAAGGTCATATTTCAGAAACTATCATTAAAAGGAAACAACTATGTGGCAAAAGGCAGTAGCCAAATATCATCTGAATGATAAATCTTGAAGGAAGCAATAAAAAAGGAGACTATGAGTGAGTGAAGGCATTTACAGCTCAAAAGCTTATTGGCGGCCACGGATTCAACCACCCAAGCAGGTTTCACTACTGGAAGCCCTCGACTGAATGCCCTGAACCATAGAAAGATCACGATACTCGATTAAATGAATGTTTTAAGAAACACATCAAACAGCAACTGTGATGTTCCCAGGTAACCTGAAATTTCTCATTTTGCTATCCGGCAGATGGCTGCAAATGATATGCGTCACAGAGCGCCTCGAAAAATAATTCTCGTACCGACCGCCATGATTCAGCATACAAGCTCTGAGATCCTACAGGCACCCATCCAAGAACACACCGTCACGGCCGATTCAACAGATCTAATGATACAATCGAGTCAAAACGTCAAGGCACCTGACTGGGAGGGATCGTGAATCCGTCAACGAAGATCGAGATACCGGAGAATATTCCCTTCCCGCTTCCGAGTCGGCTAAGCGAAGCGGCGCTGGCGTCGAATTGCTCCCGAAGCTTTTGTTTCTTCACCGCCATGTAGCTACAAGGGAAGCAGAGTGGGAGATAAGGAAGGAGACCGAGGAGAAATAACGTATGAGGAACCTGAAAGCAGAGTTGCGTGCCTTCCGGGGTGAGCGAAGGGAGGTTTTTTGGCGGCGCGACGACCGAATTCTCTAGGGTTCCTGGTGCGTGTGGGATCGCATCCGGTCGAGGTCCAGTGGGACAGTGAAGATCTAGGGGCCATCGTTGCCAGAGGAGGTGGGAAGGTAAGCCACGAAGGTCTAAGAAGGAGGAGGACCGGCGGTGGCCGGCCGCCGTGTTTCTGGAGCGGAGATGGGCGCGCCGCTGGATTTGAATGACGGGGACTTGTTCCCGAGCCAAGCGCACGTGAGAGGCAACGTGTTGCTGACGTAGACGATCAAAATATTCCAGTGGGTTGTTTTAGAAATATCAAAACTTTATGGAGGCTAATGAATTAATCAAATGATACAGAAAATTAAAGGGGCCAAATGACAATCTTTCACACGCAAATCCCCGCAAATCGCGCTGCCTTCCTGTTCATGGCTTCCCTCCCTGGCTCCCTCGCTTTCTCTCCAAGTTTAGCATTCTCCCAGCGAGGCGTGGCCATCCCCTCTTTGGATATCTACCTCCTCCTTCTTCGCCTCTATCCGAGCCCTAGGGAGTTCCTTCTCCTGTTGGTCCTGCACCAAACGCTAAGCATCTCCCCGCCTGCCTCCTCATGGCGGTGAGTGGCTGCATTGCTTCCCCTAGTTTTCCACTTCGGTTCCGTTTTTCTTTTCTCGTGAAAAATAGCTTCTTTTTGTTCCTTTTGCTGTATGATTTCCTCATCTGGTGTTTTCTGGGAAATGGTTTGGCTTTAATTGCTGCTCCTTTTGCCGTTTTGATTCCGTCACTTGGGGTTTACGCCCACTAAAAGTTGTTCTTTGATCATTTGAAGATCGACATTTGATGTTGCATGCTTCAGCCGCTTTGTGTTTTTATTGCTAATGGCGCAGGATGTGATTTTGTCTGATCCGTGATTTCGTCGTTTGGCATGTCGATCGGATTGCTTTCGAATAACAGTTTCCACTTTTCTTTTTAGGGTTTGGTTACTTAATGTCATCTGTTTTTTCCCTCTTGTGGTTTCTTCCTGTTCTAGTTTTCCAATAGATATTTCGGTCTGTTTTGTCCCCCTTTTTCTATAAACGATTTAGGAAAGATGGATCGAATTCATCATGTTGATGCTGATTCCTATTGATTGGATGGAATGTTGTTGCGTTGTAAACTTATTCTAAATGTTTTTGTCATCATTGCTATTTCAAACTGAAATTTCTCAACGTAAGCTACAAGTTTCTATTAGATTGCTTAGAATCAATTCCGAAAGGAAAGTGAATTTTCAAGTACTAAGGTTTCACATATTTTGTTTGGACAGATTGAAAAAGATTTTGATTTCTTAGAAACATTGAATGAAGTGTCTCACCATACCTACCATAATAGATGTGTTAAATAATTATGTACAAAAATATGCTATCTAGCACTGCACAAGAAGGGTTGGCACAGAAATGCTGAAACTTTTTGTGAGATTGCAAGATAAAATTTTCGACCAACAATATTAGAAGTCCAAAGTGTGTATGTTTCCTAAAAAATGAGTTCATTTTTATCATGGAATGGGAATTCCAATTTCTTTTGTTACAAAACCATTCTTTTGTCAAAAGATCTGCCTGCTGTTTGATTTGTTGTTTAGTTTGCAACAAAGCAATCTTAGCATTTGTTATGATATGAGCTCCTGTGTGGTAGTAATTGGTATACCTACCTTACTTTAGCTTCTAAAATGGTATTAGTGTTCTTTTTCTCTCTTTTATCACTTAAGATTCCTGGTATGTTTCATACACTTGTGATCAACTTGCAATATTATTGCATTTGCATTGGAAGAGATAACTTAGAGAATTTCCATTTAACCAGTGAGGTTGTCATTATATATATATATATATATATATTGTTATCCTACATAACTCATCCGTGAGCACCTCCATTATCCATCGTCTGATCCCTTAGGATTCAAGGATTGGACTATAGTGCTCACGGGTGCTCACGAATGAGTTGTGTAGGAGATCATTTCTTTATATATATAGGAATGATATGTTGCATCCCTTACGCTGTGTGCTCATGCGCGACGTGTGCACAGTCGTCTGATCATACGCACAACCATCTAATTTCCATTTGATTCACGAGATTGCACAGTAAATGAGAAATGCATAGTACTTTGCCGTACGACATTCTTCTCCGATGAGCACTATAATCCAATCCCTGAACTCGTCGGGGTCACCGTTGTTGCTGTTTGGCCGATCGGCCGACCGAACCGCGGTTGATTCCTGCCGCAATTGGTCGGAATTCAATCGCGATCCAGCCAAGCACGAAGTTCAGTCGGATTGTGGTCAAATTTCGACCGCTGGCGGCCGCAATTCGGTCGGATTCTAGCCGCTGGCGACCGTAATTTGGTTAGATTCCAGTCGCAATTCTATCGGAATACCGTCGCAATCCGGTGGAACTCCAGTGTCGATCGGACCGCGGTTGGATTCCGATCTAATCGTGGCCCGAATCCGGCCGAGGGGTAGCGGTGCCGAGATCTTTGATAGGAAACACTGTATATTTCTCATTTACTGTGCTTGCTCGGGTGACAACAGAAGTTACTGTGCATCTCCGTTTTCACACACAAGCCGCGCGGTGTAGGTCGCGCAACATATATATATATATAGCTCCCACGGGCTATCCGAATTGGTACTCACGCGACATATTTGCAATTGTGAGCATGGGTGGATTCCTCTAGGTTGCATGCATGCCCTTAGGGTGCCCGACCCTCTCGCACAGGAGGTCGCTCGGTACCATAGTTTACCTCCCTCTACAACGTGGGGCCAGCATAGGGGGCACTCGGGGTAAGCATTATCACCTTTTGCAATAAATATTTATTTCGATCTTTCCATACATACCCGAAGAATGGAAAATATTCTTCAAGAGTCTCGAGCCAAGTGCATGATAAATACCACCAAATTCTCTGGTATCAAATGAGAAACTTCAAATAGGTTCATTGCTCCGGCCCAAAATACAATTAATCCGACGTGGGCTACATAAGCTCCAAGTAGTTTATCGGACAAATTAATAAGTCTAGCATTCTCGGCCCACCAAGCGAAACCTGTGGTTTCTTGGTCACGACCATCTAAAGTTAAAGTTCTAATAGAGAGCGTTTACACGTGGTAGAACCTCCTCAGGGAATATAAGATTTTCATGAGACTGATCCTGAGCCACCATCCAAGCTATATATATATAATCTTATGCTGTCATAGGACCATATAGTGAAAATGTGAAGTATAAAGCATGGAAATTAATTGGTTTAACTGACATGATATTTTGTATTTTTTTTTTTTCAGTTTCTCATGGCATGTGTTGAACAATAAAAATTTCTCTAACAATGTTTTAATTTTACAAAAGAAATATAATCTAACAGGGGGAATAGGTTTCACCAATGCTTAATGATGTTCTTGATTTATCAAACCCTATTCAATTGCTGTTTTTTTTTTTCACAACAGCGGGGGCATGTGCCGCGCTTTGGTGATTGGAACCAAAATGCTGCCTACACGACATGCTTTGATACGGCACGCAAGGAAAAAGCTTCTGGCATAAGCATTTTCAATCCATATGATCCAGAGCATGAGGAAGAGTTATGCAAACCAGAAGGAGAGCTCCACAAACCCAGAGGAGAGGCCCACAAACACAGAGGCCTAGCTGCAGAACCTCAATATCCAAAGGAAGGCCGGCACAGGGACAAGCATCGGGAGTACAATGGGCGGAAACATGAACCAAGAGCAACTGAAGGCAGGGAAGAAAGGAAACGCGAAGGTAGATACCATGGAAACCATAGGAGCTTAGGCGAAGCTGGCTTCTTTGCTTCTAAGTCACCAGTCATGCAGGGAAGAACTTCAAATGCTCTACATGGAACACCTGTAAGAACAATTTTCTTTCTCAAGTATCACAGAGTAGGGAACGACTAAGGCAAAGTAGTTCAGTTTCATATGTTGAAGTTGATATCGCGATAGTTTCATTTAAAATTTGATCGAGTAATACTAATTCTAAGCAAGGATCTTTATTCGTAGTGTCATCTATCCCGCAGCTATCCTATCGGGAATTATATCAATACAATTTATATTTCATCAGACCAAGTAGATTGTCGAAGAAGTTTATAATTCCTTTCATTCTTATTTTGACAGAGTCGCCAAAGAACCACTGCTGTGCCTAAATTCGGAGAATGGAATGCAGCAGATCCTAAATCAGCTGCTGGATACACTGTCATCTTCGACCAAGTTAAAGAAGACAAGAAGGCAGCAGCTGCAAGTCCAATTCCAGCATTTACTCCTCAACCTGCATTTCCTCCACCCAGCCACAGGTCTTACCTCCATAAAGAGCGTTCCTTTTTGAGTAGGGTAAGTTATAAATTCTACTCGACTTTGTTTCTCATCTCTTTCAGTCAATTTATTGCGTATTTTTCAATCAAACGATGCCTCAAGTCTATCTCCGATACATGTAGGTCGGTTTCCTAATCAATTTTACTGTGAAAATCACAAATTTATCCATTGTTTAGCTTTGAGACATACTTAATATTTTTGTCTGCTTGCCGTTTTATTTCCCTTGAATCTTGTTGCAAATTATCCCGTGGCACAATTTGGGACTTTTAAGAGAACACTAGCCGATTAATGTCGGGATTGTTGAGAGTGCAATCAAAATTTCACATTAGTAAGATATAGAAAAGATCCTGAGCTGATAAGATGAAAAAAATATCTCCATTAGTATGAAACCATTTGGGTAAAGTCAATAAATAATATCATTTCATTATGGAGATATATTAATTTTATCGAATCCAACGAGTGGTATCAGAGTCAATGGTCTAAGTTGAGACATGAGCCTTAAATGAAGGAAATGAGGGCTCCTATATCTGGATTAAGAGAACCAAACATTAGACAGGAAGTCCAATTGGGTCAGGAGGACCGAACAATTGACAGGAAGATTTGGTGGGACACCAGATAGGAAATTCAGTTGGATTAGAAGGACCAGACAACTGGTAGAAAAACCTAGTGGGACACTAGATAGGAAATCCAATTGAGTCAGCAGGACCAGACCACTGACAGAAAGACCTATTGAGTTAAGAATCGGACATCGAGCGGAGAAAATTTTTCAAGGACGGATGGACTTGAGGGGAGGTCCGATGTGGTTCTTCGTTTGAGGGGGGATTGTCACACATTAATAAGAAATGAAAAAGATCATAACCTTATAAGATAAAAAAAGTTATCTCTATTAGGATGAAATCTTTTGGATAAAGTCGAAAAATAAATCCATGAGAATTTAATTCCAAAGTGAAAAATATCATATTATTATAGAAATATGTGAATTTTATCAGACCTAACAATTAAATCATCTTGTGTTTTGAAAAACACAAACTTGATTTGCTTTGACACATCTCGAGTTGCACATTTCTAGTTTCTAAATATCTAAATATGTGTTTTGTGGCCTTAAATCTTGCCTTGAGCTGTTTTGCAGATTGGCTCGTCATCGAGCTGATTCTTAAACTAGCTTAATGCTGTGCAAATCATAAATTTACCACTTGTTTAGCCTTGCGACATTCTGAATCGAACATTTCTATTTGCACTGTGAAAGCACAAATTTATCCTAAATTTCACTTTGGGACAAATTGAGTCAAAACATTTCTTCAGCTTCCGATTGTTCAAAACTGTAGTTTTTCAACAGCCTTTTTATATCGATAGATATCTGTGCATCCGTATGTAAGCGAGCATTGTTATGAGGAATATACAGTAACTCCGCCCGATTCTGCATTGTTCGGTATCACCGCCGAACAATCGGATTCCGGTCGCAATCTGATTGGAATTTAATCGCAGTCCAATCGGAGTCAAGTCTGGCTGGATTTTTATCAGATTGTGGCTGGAATTTGATTGAATTGCGACCGCTAGTGGTCGCGGCGTTGGAAGCTACAATTCGGTCGGATTTCGATCACAATACGAGCGGAATCCGATCGGAGAGACGACGGTGGTGATTCTGATGGATTTAGGAGTTGGACTATAATATTCATTGATCTGACGATGTACAAGTGAAAATACCGTGCATTCTCAATTATTATTTAATCGCATAGATCAAACGGTGAAAAAGTCATCGTGCATGTGGCACACACGAAACTGTCGCGTAGAATAATAGAATGCCTTTTTATATAGAGACATGTCGATGGATACTAATTTTAAAGGGCACTCTGTGATAATTTTATTTCATCTCATATTTTATTCTGAAACAATCGATTGATCCCGCAGATGATTCCATGCCTGCGTCCGAGCGTCAGAAACTGATCGAACAAACTCTCCGAAGGATGAAAACCATGGAAAGATTTCTCTCTACTGGTCGATGCATTTGTTCGATATGTTCAATATGTGTTCTTATTTTCGGTGAATCAAATGCTTTGAGAGGCTCAGTTAAAACAGATGAAAGATCCTAATGAAAATTTCAATGAAATATTGTGTTCGATGTGTTGTTCGAATTGCAGTAAAAGTTCTTGGCAGTGTCTTGAGGATGTGTCCTTGTACAACCTATAGCTCGACAGTGGCGAAAAAGGAGGAGGATCGCATTCGGCTTTGCTAGTCGTTATGAAATTTATTGTAATCGTGTTACGACATTTAGTACAAGGATGTCGTTGTAAAGTTATTCCAATCATATTTACAACATTTAGAACAACAAAAATTAAAAGAGAGAACAACGCCTTTGACCCGTGGTAAAATTATTCCAATCGTTTTATATTATAAAATGATAAAAATATTTTTATAATTTCGTTTGAATATGATCAAAATCTTAGTTGATTTTTTATGATCGTCATCGTCGGTATTCGATTGTTCGTCGCCGACCTTCAGTAGCCACATTCGTCGGCCTTCGACAGGTGGTGATCGCCTATCGATCGGCGACCGATTGACGGTCGACGATCGAAGGCTGACGATCGATTGGTGATCGGTCGACAGTCGACGATGGACGATCGATAATGGTCGACTACTAATCGCCGTCGACTAGTGGTCGATCGTTAATCGGTCAATCGTCGATCGTTGGTCGTTGGTCGATCGTCGGTCGCTGATCGTCAATTGTCGATCGTCGATCGTTGGTCGTCGACCGTCAATCGATAGACTGGCCTCGGCGATCATCGCCGATGGTCACCGTCGACGGCCACTGAAAAGCAATGAAAAAAATAAAAAAATAATATATTTATCATAGTAAATATTGGATACGTAATGTTATCGAATTACATAATTTTTTTTATAATTCAGATTACGAATTTTATTTTTTTTTAATAATACTATCGAATTTAATATAATTTTAATTATGTTATAAGATTGATTATTCCTCACTCAAGAGAAAGTGAGAATTGCGATCTCCCGAGGGGTCAAAGAGGATTGCATTTGATTGTAACAGGCGTTATAAATATTTCAAGAATTAGGTTAAGTTAAATTAGACAATTTTAGAATAAAGTAATATATACAAATTATTAATATTTTTAATAATAAATTAAGTAAGACAATTTTAATTAGAAAACTCATTAGAGATATAGAATTTAAAAAAAAAATAAAATGAAGACAAATTAATGTTTACAATTTTTTGTCAATAATTCCAAATTTAACCTCTTACCACTTTTACCCACAACAGTCCACTATAAACTTAGCCTTTGATTTACCCGCCCAATGTAGAGCATACCAAGCTCTCTCTGGGACCAGATCCGTTGACCCATAACTGTTTAGCAGTATGACAGTTTTGAAGGAGAACATTTTTTTCATGCATTTTACTCCACATATCTTGAAAAATTGCAATGTGCATTAATACTTTTAGTATTAGTTTGCTCGCTTGTCCCATTTTCGAGTAATGTTACAGTGGAACTATAACTTCTAACAAAAGATTATGTTCATCTTCAATATTTTTCATTGTCGGTCTCTTAATGATGATGAAGAAAGATAAATCACAAAATTATACCTCTTGATCCATTAGTCATAAATAACGGAGGACTTCTGAACTCGAATAAAAATTTTAAATTCCACATTGAGATTCGATCTCTATCTATTTATAACAGCATTTACGTTGCTCTAATCAACGGTCGTCCCGAGAGAACTACAGTGGAACTATAAATACTGTAAAAAGTTAGAATCGTCAACCTAACAACCCCTATCGATCTGTCCCACGACGATTGTGAGGGAGATAAATTACGAAGGATCTTATGAGTCTTGACGTGGTGATCAAAACATATAGAGGTCATCTGAATCTATGAAAGGATTTTAGACCTCCTTCGAAATCGATACATGTCACTTCTGTAAATATCGTTGTGTCTTAGCCATCACGTTATCCCCGTAAAAATTACAGTGAAATTATAACGATGCGATGGATGCTGACTATTTAATCGAAGTGGAAGAACGAAGCTAAACGAGGTCGATGATCAATGGTAATTAAAATGAAACCGTAAAATAGAATGATACGGCTCCAAATAGAATGATTTTGTAAATGTTAGAGACTAAACTGTAAATTAGTAACTTCTTGGTCTAAATGGAAAAAGTGCTTCTCCCTGCTATAAATTTCGTCCTTGGTTTTCTCGCGCTTGCTTCGAGGACGAGGCGAGATGAGGAGACTGGAGGGCAAGGTCGCGATCGTCACGGCTTCCACCCAAGGGATCGGCTTCGCCATCGCCGAGCGGCTGGGCCTAGAGGGCGCTGCCGTCGTCGTCTCCTCCCGGAAGAAGGTTCTCTTCGCCCCTCTTCTGCGCTGCTTCAAATTTTTGTATTTGGTATTTTTTTTTTCTTTAAGCGGTTGATTGGTGCCGTCTCTTGGGATAACAGAATAATGTCGATGAGGCTGTGGAGAAGCTGCGTTCGAAGGGAGTTGAGGTGATAGGGGCGGTCTGTCATGTGTCGAATCCTCAGCACCGGAAGGATCTCGTGGAGAAGACCGTTCAGGTGAGCGCTTCTTTTGCTTGATTTAAAATGTGATTTTGCAATGGATGTGCTGCGAAATTAAGTTATCATTCTTTCCATCTATGAGGATTTGGGTTAGCGAATTAACAAGTGAGCTGGAGTTTTGGATAGACGAAAATCAACTTCCAGTTTTTGTTTTGTAATGCTTGATGAGTGTTCTTCCATCAATTTTCTGGAGAATTCCGCTTGAGAGATCTCAAACGACGTATATTGTTAATTCACCTAGATCTCAGATGACTTTGGTAGTGAATTCCGTTTACTAGAGTTTGACCAATTTTTCATTTTCCTAATTTCCACCTGCAACCAGATTGGATTGGCCATTGATTCTTTGTTGAAATGGTTGGATCGGCATCCAGAAAATTACTAATATGTTGTAGTTAATTGAAGCTCGAGTTGCAGTCAAAAGCTGTAAATTGAGATTAAATAGAGAAGAAACCTGATTTTACAGAATTACTGATGTAGTGTTATATTAATTCCCCCACAACCTTGCTGGCCAACATTCCAGTTACTAGGAACAATTTTATAACCTGTTTTTTTCCTTGCTTTTGGTACATGAGGGATAAAACTATGTCTGCATCAACAATCTGATCCTTTTAAAATTGATCTGTTGACTGCCAACAAGCAATAACCATCTTAGCCACCTTCAAAAACTTACTTGGCCCGCTATTGAAACACTTAGTTAGTTAGCTGGTCTGCATCCCTAATTGGCATATCCATCTGCTGTGATGCAGAACTCCCTGATTGCTACTTTTCATTCTTTTCTCATTTGCTCGATCGAACTTTGATGTAAAATACTACTTATGACATACCATCCTGATGTGACTAGGTCTGCAAATGAACCAGAGAGGATACTTATCAAATAATATTTGACCACAAGAGAGTTATCATTTCTGATTGAACCAATGCTATATCTAGTTGAACTCCTGCAGTTTCAAGTAACCAAGTATTTTAAAGAAATATTAACTCAGACTGAACTTCTGCTTTGTTTGTCTAGTGCATGTTAGATATAGGACACCTGTTTTTCTTGGCAAGTTAGATTTGTTTCTGTATGCTGATTTGATGGTTTAGGTGTCCTGGATGCAGTTTGAAAGAGAAGTATTTCTGAGATTCAGATGCTGGTTCAGTTTTTGTTACTTTTTGACACAAAGAACATATCTTTCATTTATTTTTTGTCTTTCGTGTTACGAGTTGATGGGAACAAAGGCATTGATTGAATTGCATACTTAAATGTCACTGGGGTTCAAGAGACCAAATGAGTACAATGTCAATTTTTCACATTCTCCTAATAATATTCCTTGCCTTGTATTAATATACCAGTTTGATGGTTGTTGAGGTTTTGTTTATTTTCTCTTTATTTATTAAATCTTCTGCTCAGGGACTTACTTTCCTCTTATTTGGCATTAGGATTTGATACACACCTAATAGATGTTATATCTGACTTTCTTGTAGAAATATGGCCACATAGATATAGTTGTGTCAAATGCTGCTGCTAATCCATCAGCTGATGATATATTGCATACCAAAGAATCAGTTCTAGATAAACTTTGGGAGATCAATGTGAAATCTTCAATCCTTATCCTACAGGTAGTTTGCATCTTGTTATGGTTTCACTTCCTTAGCTCCTTGGTCTTGTTGCCTATATTAACTTTGTTCTGCTTTCAGGATGCTGCATCTTACTTGCAGAAGGGATCTTCTGTTATCCTTATATCTTCAATTGCAGGTTACCACCCTTCAGCTACCATGGCCATGTATGGTGTTACGAAGACTGCCCTTCTTGGACTCACTAAGGTACTTCTCTCTTTCTTATCGTTATATCATATGGACCATATTTTCTCTAAAGTCAGTGAATTTTCTCTATTCCTGTTATGGAGCTTCTCGGGAACTTATTGATATCCCAGCACAGTTGGTATCAGATCTTGTGTCTTCATTTGCTCAAACATTGACACCAGAAAAATTACATGCTGAATGTTCCAGGACACTTGGACTTGAGTCAATGCAGCCTTGTGTTCTTTGTTGTCCATATCGCAGTGCAAGACACTGATTATTTCATATATCTATTCTTTGTCATGGTAAAGCAGTTTGCAAATATTTGTGCAATATAGGTTTGCCTTCCAGAAAAAGAAAAAAGCACTTTGAAACTCTTATTAATGGATTTCTAGGGCGAAAGCTTTTATTGAGCTTAAGGTTGAGTTTCCTTTGGGTGGAAAAGTAGACGGGAAAGAATGGAGAGAAGGTTTTTCCCTTGCTATCATGGAATGCAAAGAGAGGATGAAAGGAAAGAATCTATGAATAAATTTGTGACTTTTCCTTGCAAATTCTTTTGTCCAAATTTAGGTAGGAGGCCCCCCTGACATCAACACTGCCCGGTCCTCTATGATTGTGCTCATACATGTACTTTGAGTGCTTGCATCGGCAAAGCTTGCACGAGCAGACTTCATGCACGTTGGCACAAATGGCGACCATGTTTGCTCGAGGCAGAGCTCATATGTGATTTACATGTGTCAATGAAGTTCGCATACAATGGAACTTTCATAGCAGCATTCGCAACCCCAGGGTTAGCTTAGTTAGTAAGTGTAAAGAGATAAATCTTAAATGGACAGAGGTCAATTCCTGGAGAGGTCATGATTCTGAACTATCGACCGATCCCTTTCTTTGCATTTGCCATTTAGGTTTCTGATTTACCTTCTCCACCGGTAGGGGCAATCGGAGGGGGCCGCTAATATGACGGTTCCACATTTTTTTTTTTCATAGCAGCATTCGCAATGGTGAAGTTAACATGCAAATGTTTCACTGCGGAGAGTAGCAGAGCTGGAGTATGTGGAGATTGGTGATTGGTTTTACTACTTTTTCGTGTTTAGTGATTTAGATTCCTCGAAGATGAATACATTTACTGGTCTAGAAGTTGGTTAAATAAGTTATTCACATACTAAACAATTAATATTCTTCTTGTGGCTGAAAGTAGTTATAGAAAATTTATATTTTCTCTTGACGATATTTATAATTTCGACTATATTTTTCGTGTGCCTATAACTCCGACTATCATTTTCTTATGTTGGATCACAGTGATAGTAGTTTGTGATCTCTTTTGGGTTGCCTGTGCTCTGATAATCATATGACAATTATCTAAATTTCTTGTAGGCCCTTGCTTCCGAGATGAGCCCGAATACTCGCGTCAACTGTATAGCACCTGGATTCGTCCCTACGCATTTTGCTGCAGCCATTGCGACCAATGATAAGATTGTACTTGTTCTCTTCTTTTGTTTAAGAAGATCCCTTGCGATTACCATGCATCTCTAACTCTGAAGTTCTTTTGATGTATTGTGTTTTGGATCTAACTAAGCCATTGCCCACAGTTTTGTTGCATCATTCAGTTCATCTCTCATTTTTGACATAGATGATAAGCAGCTACCTTTGCTTAAATGCAGAGAAAAACTATTGAGGATCAAACACTGCTGAAGAGGCTTGGTACTACGGAAGACATGGCATCCGTTGCCGCCTTTCTTGCATCGGATGACTCGAGCTACATCACCGGAGAAACACTTGTCGTCGCCGGAGGAATGCCTTCTAGGCTATAAACTTTGTTATGGTTCCTAGTAGGCAACTTGATGCGTACTGAATCCCCCATTCTCTGGTCCTTATTTAGGCAACTGAAGCTGGATGAGTTTTGTTTATGGTTATTTATGCAAGTCAATAAAGGGTGAAAACAAAAGAAATAGATGATTGGAATTCATTAGGTTTTCAAAAATGGGGCAAACATCTTTATAAAGGGCTTTGTTTTGAGTTACAAAATCTTTAAATGTTTATCAAAATAGTTTTTTTTTAATAATTCAAATGTTTGATTTCGTCCTATTAATTTTGGAGGCAAACAATTTTCTATAATATATAATTAGAATTTATTAATTTATCAAAAATGGGATAAAAATGTTTTTTTGTTATAAAATCTTAAAATATTTATCTATTAATTCTAGAGGTAGATGATCTCAGTGAAGATATTTTTTTAATTTTTTATT
This sequence comes from Wurfbainia villosa, assembly GCA_025175895.1. Taxonomy (NCBI): domain Eukaryota; kingdom Viridiplantae; phylum Streptophyta; class Magnoliopsida; order Zingiberales; family Zingiberaceae; genus Wurfbainia; species Wurfbainia villosa. Next base: position 704,140 of record JAKLTH010000209.1, read on the forward strand.
CTTTTTTAAGTCTAAAACGAGTAAAATTATTTTTATCAAAATGAAGGAATGAATCTCGCATCTAGTTTCATTTGGGCTATGGAGGATCGACTCGAGGGAATCTCAGACAATCAAATGTCAAGTGAAAAAGATGCAGAGCGCAATGCCTGAGTTCGAAGGAAGAAGAAAGGCATGGGATGAAGGACAAGGCAGACCCGTTAAACCAACTCGATAAATGTCAAGTTGCAGCCATGGATATACCACAAAATGTAGAGGATATCTCGCATCCTTTTCCATCCGATGCTCTATCATCTATTTTCATTGCACGAGTGGACACAATAATAAAGAAGGTACAATAACTTCGTTGGATGCCTCCTCCTGTAGCTGCATCACTCCGACGGTTGAATTCCGATCGAATTGCTGCCGTCAATGGGCACATCACTAACAATCGCATTTCGGCTAGAATTCGATTGCGGTTCAGTCGGAGTCAAAGTCCAGTTGGATGACGATCGAAATTGCTGACGCATTATGACTGCTAGTGTCGCGACCAATTACGACTGTGATTCAGTCGCGATCTGATCGAACTCCAATATTAGTCGGATCCGACGTCGACGATCGCAATTCGGTCGGATTCCGTCTGCAATCCAATTGGAATCTAACAACGATTCGATCGGTTGGACTATGATGATGACTCCGACAAATTCAGAGGTTAGACTATAATGCAGATAACGATCGACGATGAAGAAATTGATCGGAGATCGCGAGAGAGAAATATTTTTATTTTTTATTTATTGTGCATCTCTCATATCAAATCTCGATAATTAATGAATATGCAAGGTACCTAAAGTGTTTCTCCAAAAGTACAATTGTTTTATGCCCACCGTGTGAGAAAGAAAACAACAAAGTTGAGTTTGATAGAACGTAATGTAATCCAAATTATAATGGAATGCAACATTACTATGTTTGGATAAAAATTATATGTAATCTTGGATTACAAAGGTCATTACATTCTTTTGTTTAGTGTCCATTATAAAGACAATAAATTCATCGATCCGATCGACTACCATCGATCGTCGGTCGCCGGTCGGCCGGTCGGCATCGTGATCGTCGATCCAATCGATCGGCCACCTTGGCACGCCGTGTCGATCGTCGGTCGGCCGTCGTCGGTCGTCGGCCACGCCGTCGTCGATCGTCGGCCGTCGATCGATCGCCGCTTGGCCGATCGCCCCCGATCCGTCGATCGCCCGCCGATCGCCAAACGCAGCCTAAATCTCATTTGCATGCAATAAATCACATTTGTATGTATGCAAATGAGATTTAAGCTTGTAATGTAATCTGAATTACATAGGTTTTGTTTTGTAATCTATATTACAAAACTTTAGTACCTTTTGTAATTCAGATTACATTACATTACCATTTTAAAACAGTAACAAATAAATGAATCTACTTTGTAATATAATCTGAATTACATTATAAGACAGACTGCGGCATACCAAACGCAACCCAAATATTATCTACGGACGTGCAATGGTAAAATAATAGAATAGTAGCTAAAAAAAGATGAGAAGTTATAGTCATATGACCCTTAAGCAATGTGACAAGGTCAACTAGACCAATTCAAAAGATAACAATAATAACCAGCAATTCGGTCAAGTTGATTGGGTCTGACGATAATAGTGACTAATCGTAAAGATATTAAAATTTTGAATTAGTAAATATGCAAAGATATATAAAAGTTATTATCATAAAAAGGAGCATTTATGAAAGATAATTGAAGGATGACTAATGATATTTCTAAATACTATTATTCAAACACGTAGACTTTATCTAAATATTCACAAGTATTAGCAAGTGGATATAATTATAGAGTAATATCACTGTTCAAACATGTAGACTTTAATTAAATTTAAGTAATTTTAACTAATTTAATAGAGAGTATTTTAATATAACATTGGGGTTTAGGTGTACAAGAATGTTATCTCTATGGGCGAAACTAAGATGTGAATGGGATATAATATAATACAATTAATAAAAAAAATTAATCTTTTATTGTGTAAATTTAAATAAAATAAAATTGAAAAAAAAAAATTATGGCCATGTAAGCTTCATCCTATCTATACAATTTAATCTACTGTCCGATCTTTTAAAGTTCAAGAATTGCCCCTATAGAGATGATGTATTGACTGGAGCAGTGTGACATTTGCAGAATTGACATAGGTTGATTCCGAAGGAAAATCTAAAACTCCTCTTTGAATTCAGACGATTCCATTATCTTTGGCCAATGCATTAAGATTCAAAGGGTCCTCACGATTTACCTCTATCACAATGGTCGTGGGACAGATCGATAGGGATTGTTAGATTGACGATTTTAATCTTTTGCAGAAGGTTCACGGATTGATCGACTATATTGTACAAGTGATCGGACAATAAATAATAAAGATATTCATAAGTATTCATTTATGAATGAATGGTATAAAATAATATTTTTAATAATTTTAATTGAATTAAAATAATTTAAAAATTAAAAAATATTTTTAAGATAAAAATAAAAAGACGAGGACTTGGCTCCTGGTCTTCCAATTAATAATTTGTTCCAATTGATTGAATTGTTATAATGTGTTGGGAATGAGAGAGTATACATAAGAAATGAGGAGGGATACGCAGTTGACGGTAGCAGTCGAGTCACTAATAAATATTTATTAGTGCTGTCCCTGTTTGTCTAACTTTTTTTTTTTTGTTTGCGGTACGATTATTATCCATTATTTTTTTTGGGATAATTTAAATATTCAAATCTCGTAGACATTTGATCCGATTAATCAGTTTTATAAAAAAAATTATTAGCTATCAAAATAAATTTAAAAAATATAGTTAAATTTTAATGGACGATTCAGTATCACAAATATTCGAATACCACTAACATGTATTTGTCCATACATTGTGCTCGGATAGGAGAGAGGGAGCAACTAATTAATTATATATATATATATAGTAATAAACATTCAGCTCTTATATAAAAAAATTTCATTCATCATTGAGATAAATCTGAAAAATATTAATAGCGAATAACCAAGGCAATAAGGAGGACTGCTCAAGTAGCCAATACCGATGGAATGAAATTTTCCTTCAGTTCTTCTCTTTTTTTTTCCGCACCGTTCATAGTTTTTTGGTACAGTCAGTTCGTCGGAAACGATCTGTGTTTTTGTTGTTCATTCGATTTCATCGTTGTATCTTGGAAAGCAGTTGTCCATCATCCTCGAAGGCACGAAAGAGGGGACAAATCTATTTTAAGGACACTGTAGAAATCACAGACTTCAACACCGAGTAGTGCTGCAGAACAATCCAACGCTTCTCCGAGCTCTGTCATTCAGTTCTGCTCTGCGACTCTAACATTCGGTTCTGCGATTCGGTTCTGCGGTTCGGTTCTGCGATGCGGCTCTACAGTACGATTCTGCGATACGGCTCTACCATTCGATTTTGTGGTGCGGTTCTGCCATTCGGTTCGGTTCTGCGGCTCTACGACTCTGTCATTCAGTTATGCTTTGTGACTCTTTCGGATCAGCTCTTTCGGATCAGCTCTTTCAAATTGAATCTGTTGAATTGACTCGGTCGACCCTAAAAAAATTTTAGAGGCAAGATCGAGGGGAGAACGAGGAAACAAGATCGAGTCCCAGTATAAAAGTATAAGGTTCGTTTAAGATAGAGAGAATGTCTCTGATATCATTTTTTTTTTTTCTAGTAACAACCCTCGATATTTCATTTTCATTTTTTTTATCTAATTTAAATATGAGAGGGCCAACGTTGGTGACTTTAACAAATATATTATGTAGTGAGGTAGACCAATTCTCCAAAAGAACCTCGACGAAAAAGAGTTACAACTGAACCCCCGCATCAATACTAATATATATCATTAAAAATCAAATTAAAAATATAGATTATATATAAACCATTGCATTATATAAACAATTATCAACCAAGAGGATGGTCTGAACTAACTTTTCAACTAATTAGAAGTTATGCATTCAGCAGCAGCGGCACTTGCCGTGTCTCTGCTCTTCTCCCAACTCCTGCTGCAGCTACCTGCAGTTGCATCTGCTGTGCCTGACGGCGGATGCCTTACAAGATGCGGCGAGGTGGAGATCCTTTACCCCTTCGGCATCGGCGCGGACTGTTCCTTGGGAATAGGCTTCAACCTAACCTGCAACGCCACCGAAACTGGCGTCCAGAAACCATTCTTGTTCAATGTCGAGGTCCTCAATATCTCGCTGGTCATGGGCCAATTACGCTTGCTTAACCACATATCCTCGGCGTGTTACGATCCAAGTTACAACAACGTCACTTACTCAGACTGGTTTTTGAGATTGATTCATGGCCCATATAGGTTCTCTGATCTCCACAACAAGTTCACTGTCATCGGCTGCGAGACTCTTGCCTACATAATCGACGATGACTCTACTGCGAACAACAGATACTTCAGTGGCTGCGTGTCCATGTGCCAGGACGAACAGAGCATCGCCAATGGCTCCTGCTCCGGCATGGGTTGCTGCCAAACTTCCATACCCAAAAATCTCAAATACTATGATGTCATTTTCGATGAGGGTTTCAACAACTCGGATACTTGGAGATTCAGCAGATGCAGCTACGCCGCCTTGTTGGAGGCCGAGTGGTTCCAGTTTCAGACATCTTACATCACCACGAAACAATTGATGGAGGTTAACAGCGATGGAAGGGTGCCAGTGGTCATGGACTGGGCCATCGGCAACGAGACGTGCGAGGTAGCTAAGCGCAACCTAACCTCTTATGCCTGCAAAAGCAATAACAGCGAGTGCGTGGATTCCCGCAATGGTCCTGGTTATCTCTGCAACTGTTCCAGTGGATATCAAGGCAATCCTTACCTCTCCGACGAAGACGGATGCCAAGGTCGATCTCTCTCTGCTAAATCAATTTAACTATTTTATTTTTTAAAAACTTTTCTGACTGAAATAGTGCGTAATACTGTAGTTTTTGCACTTCCATTTCAGACATCGACGAATGCAAGCTGAAACCAAATCCATGCTCATCAGATGGCATCTGCAAGAACGTGATCGGTAATTACAGTTGTGACTGTCCCCCAGGCAGGCACGGAAACGCTTACGATGGAACATGCATCGATATCCCTGATCAGAAGCTTCCCTTAGCATTGAAGGTGGCTATAGGTAAGAAGCTTCTCCTGGGAGATTACTTATTTGTCCCTGTTCAACTGTTAATGTATTAGTTGTTTAGTATCTATTTCTTATAGAAAAGAAAATTAAAAAAAAAAAAAGATGTTTTTTTGTTGTTGTCTTTAATTGAAAAAAGATTAGGAATTTTTTAAAAAATCTTTTGAAATCCATTTTTTAATTTTTTTACTTCCCAATTTCTTTCCTTCCTTTGTGGTTAATTACTTATTTGTCCCTGTCCAACTGTTAATATATATAAGTTGTTTAGTATATATATATTTCTTATAGAAAAGAAAATTAAAAAAGACTTCTTTTTTTTTTCTTTGTTCTCTTTAGTTAAAAAGAAAGATGGGAAAAAAAGATTAGGAAATCTTTAAAAAAATCTTTTCGAATCTATTTTTATTTATTTTTTCTTTTCTGCTAGAAAATTTAAAAAAAAAAATCTCAACTTCAAGAAAGTTCTCGTTCTACCCTCAAAGTTTTTCTTTTTTATCAAAATGGCCCTAGAATTTTGAAATTAAAACTGTTAACTATTTCTATTCGATTAGTTTATTGCCATCCCTATACCTTATTCTCTTGTATAGCTTGCATCCAATGTTTATTTAGGGATGACAATGGATCGAATTATATATCCTCCGTCTTTATTTTCATTTATATATCTATTTTCATCTTCATTCTCATTGAATATTTAATTTTCATTTTCATATATGTAGGATATCTATACCCTAAATAATCTAATATTTCACGTTAACCTCCAAACAACTCATTGGCGTATCGATGCCACCAGGTCATTTATATCGTTGGCTTCAATACAATCATTAAATTAAATATCCCATGACGGCTCTCACTCACTTTTATTATGAATCCATGAGAAAATTTACTTCTCTCTCAGTAGAAGAACAACACCAAACACCATGAGTGCACTTGTTCTATCACACCAAAATGATAGGCTCAACCACTTAAGAAAAATGAGAACAAAAAAAAACTCATAACATAAAGTTGACATGCACGTATAACTTTGCAGGTGGCTTCAGTGGTGTGATCATTTTACTATTATGCATTTTGAGTCTCTATATAGTCTATCAAAAAAGAAAACTCGAAGAGATGAGAAGGAAATATTTCAAACAACATGGAGGCCATGAATTAGAGGAAAAGATGAAGCTAGAAAAAGGTCTCAACAAATTTAAAATATTTGGAAGCAATGAATTAGAGAAGGCAACCGATCATTTTGATGATAAAAATATTATTGGAAGAGGAGGAAATGGAGTTGTGTATAAAGGAGTTATGGAAAACCAAGGTGTTGTTGCTATAAAGAAACCTAAGATTATTGATGAGGATTTGAAGAAACAATTTGGAACAGAGACACTTATTTTATCAGATATTAACCATGTCAACATAGTTAAGCTCTTAGGTTGTTGTTTGGAGATGGAGATGCCATTGCTGGTCTATGAATTTGTCCCAAATGGAACTTTGTCTCAGTTAATTCATGAAAATGAGGACCGAGCTTCAGTTTCCTTGGATACTCGACTACAAATTGCTTATGAGTCTGCTGATGCTTTGGACTACTTGCATTCGAAAGTTTCGCCTCAAATCATTCATGGAGATGTGAAGCCCTCTAATATACTTTTAGATATGGATAACAAAGTAAAAATTTCAGACTTTGGAGCTTCAAAACTTATTCCCAAGGGAGAGAAACAGTTTGCTACATTATTGCAATTCACTCATGGTTATATTGATCCAGAGTGCCTGATGACATATGAATTGACCTATAAAAGTGATGTTTATAGCTTTGGTGTGGTTCTCTTGGAGCTATTTACTGGTAAAGAGGTTGTTAATTTCCAAGAATCTGAAGAACAAAGGAGTTTAGTTTCGACTTTTACTATGTTGGAGAGTCAGAACAGGTTTTTAGAGATGCTGGACAATCAAGTGAAATTGGAAGCTAACAGAGAATTTATTCAAGAACTTACTGCACTTCTTAAGCAATGTTTAAAGTTGAAAGGAGAAGAGAGACCAACAATGAAAGAAGTAGCTGAGGAGTTAAACGGATTGAGAACTCTTAAGCAACGCCCGTTCGTAGGACAAGACAATGCTGAAGAAATGGAGAGTTTGCTTGGTGGGTCGTCAAATGTTCGCCATGTCCATTGGAATACTGCTTTCAACATAGAGAGCCAACTTATTGGATAGAGTTGCTAGCTAGCTATAATAAAGACACGAGCTCATCTGGTGTTGGTGTTGTTACTTTGTGTATGTATTTATTGTCCAGTTTTTAAATCGTCGCAAGTGTGTTTTTTTTTTTATTTAGTTTTTAATTCTCTGAATTTATGTGTGTATTGTCTTGTTTTCTAAATAATTTATACGTGAATTATTGTGGAGAGCTTGCTGAATGTTCCATGACACTCGAACTTGAGTCGATGTAGCCTTGTGTTCTTTGTTGTCCATATCGCAGTGCAAGAGCAAGACACTGATTATTTCATATATTTATTCTTCGTCGTGGTAAAGCAGTTTGCAAATATTTGTGTAATATAGGTTTGCCTTCTAGAGGAAAAAAAAAAGCATTTTGAAACTCTTATTAATGAATTTCTAGGGCGAAAGCATGTATAATGATCTTAAGGTTGAGTTTCCTTTGGGTAGAAAAGCAGAAGGGAAAGAATGGAGAGAAGGTTTTTTCCTTGCTATCATGGAATGGAAAGACAGGATGAAAGGAAATTAAGAACCAATGAATAAAATTGCCACTTTTCCTTGCAAATTCTTTCATCCAAATTTAGGTTAGGATGGCCCTCTGACATTAACACTGCCCAGTCCTCTATGATTGTGCTCGTACATGAACTTCGAGTGCTTGCATCGGCAAAGCTTGCACGAGCAGACCTCATGCACGTTGGCACAAATGGCGACCATGTTTGCATGAGGCAGAGCTCATATGTGATTAACATGTGTCAATTTAACGATTCTCTTCGCCTTAATTCTACAAAATTTAAAAGGGAGTAAATCGTGGGAGGATGAAATCTATTGATATAATTGATAAAACAAAAGATGATCATCTGAATCCGGAACAGAATTTTAGATTGTCTTTAGAATCAATTTTTATTCATTGTATAAATTATACTCTATACTTATCAATGCGTCATACCCACAAGACAAATTGTAGCTATGGATATACCACAAAATGCAGAGGAGATATGACATCCTGTTCCATCTGATATTCATCATTTATGTAAAGGTTGGAATCGCCAACCTAGCGGCCCCTATTAGTCCGCTCTCGAGCCATCGTAAGAGAGGTAAATCACGGTGGGTCTTTGACCCTTGTGACTAGTAACTAGCACATAAAGGGACGGAACTCGCATTTGCAAGGGATTGATCCGTTGTCCATTTATACAACTTTCTGTATGCACTAGCCACTAGCCCCTTCCCGCAGAGGCGATGTTCATCATGAAACTTAAGAGGTCGCATTGATAATCGAATATGCAAGGTAAAGATATCTTACTTGAAGTGTTTCTCCAAAATTTTATGCCCACCGTGTGAGAGAGAACAACGAGTTGCCTTTGGTTTATTGATAATTTTGATTATCCATTTAAAATTATAATAAAAAATTTATTTGATTTAGAATTTGAGCTATTATCAAATCACTAGGGATGTATGATACGTCATACCACGTCAATAAACGAATTAAGAATGGAAGAATCGAAAAACTTCTGAGAAATTTAATTTGTTTATTCTGAGGTTAAGGAATTTTTTTTCCAAAATTTTTTTTCGATTTTTATCCTTCGAGACAAAAATATCTCTATCAATTTATCAAATAATAATCCGCCCAATTAATAGATGTGGTCATGCACGGTCGTTGATTGTCGCCACCATAGCCATTGGTTATCGTCGACGTCGGTTGTCGTTGGTCGTCGGCTATTATCGACGCTGATTGCGACCACAACTATTAATTGCTGGAGCAGTTATCGCAGTTATCGATGATTATTCGCTGTCATCTTACAGGGTGACGACAATGATAGTCTCAATCGGCACAATCATAAATGAATACATTTCAAAATAAACAAAGTCTTATAATTGAAACAAGGATAATATAGTAAAATGTTAAATTATATTATACTTTAAAACCTCCAAACAAATATATTTTTATTATATTATTTTCGATTAAACCAAACAATATAAATTATATTTTATTTTTTATAATTTTAATTATGTAATTATATAATCAAAATTATGCATGCTAATTTAAATCAAACGTACTCCAAATGTTATCCTCTTGCCCATGGAGCAGTAGCTAAATAGACAAGTTCCTAGGGCAAATCCAGATGACTAACGCAGCCATGTTAAGGCTTGAAAGGACAAGGGGTCGATTTCTGGAGGTGACAACCAGGCTACCGATGACTTTGCATTTCTGCGCTAGCCATCTGGGACCTGATTTATCTCTCTTCATATGTAGAGGCAGCGGTGAGGGACCGCTAATATGACAGTTCCACATTTTTTAGTAGCTAAATAGACAAGGTTTGATTTTTTTTCAAAGATCGCTCTTCAAAATTTTCGAAATTTGAAACTCTCATGTGACTCAGATTATTTGGATTGTTGGGTCATCCGTCAAAGCGCAATTCGAATTTATTTTGATGATCAATAAAAAAAATCTTTCTAGGATTAAATCGTCCATCTCAAAAAATAATCAAATTAAATATCTAGAAACTCAGATCATCAAAATAAAAAATTAAAAATAAAGCAAAGAATTCCTTCTAGTCAAATTGTTTCATTTGAAGTCTCTTGTTTGCCTCTTTATGGTGCAAGAGGTCAAGTGATGCTATGGCTAAGTATTGGGTGAGCGGCTGACTGAGTAAAGGTAATTAATTGATCGATAGAGACAGATGATATAACTAAAATAGACCCCTTGGCGTGAGAATGATTAAGGCTGTGTTTGGGAGGAGGCGAGGGACTGTAAGTAATAAAAAGAAAAAAATTAAATAAAGAAAATATAAATAAATTTTATTTGAGAAGAAGTCCAAAAAGTTGGGAATTAGCTCAATTAATTGTCCCCTGTCATCCGTCCCAGGACTGCGGTGAAAGGGAGGGTAAATCATAGGAGAGACTATATCTCTTGTGCGGTGGTGCAGGAGCGAGTCTCGAGTCAGGGGATTTAGACCACATCCTAATCGATCCTACTATTTCCAAAGCGACCACTCTGCCTTACCATCGCACCATCCCCGTGGGGACAATTTTATTCGAGAAGAAGTGAGTAAAAGGAAAGAGGAGAGAGAAGAAAAAAAAATAACCGAACGAATCTAAGGGGCATTTGATTCGTAGAGAATTTTTTATTTTCTGTTTTTATTTTTTTATTTTTCAGAAAACAAAAAATAAATTTTTTTGTTTTCCAATTTTCCAGAAAATACTCTTTTATTTTTTGGAAAATGAAAATGGAAACAGAAAACGATTATTTCTCATTTTCCAATTTTCCGAAAATGCTCCTTTATTTTCTGGAAAATGGAGATGAAAAACGTGAACCAAACGCGTTTTCTAGTTTTCGCAGAAAATGAAAATGGAAAATAGAGAAGAAAACAGATATCAAATGCCCCATAAAATTTTATATTAGAGAACACATACTAAAATATAATAACGTTAATTAAAAAATAAATAAATAAATAAAATTTTGGCAACATGTATATAGTGAAAAATAATAATCACTTAAAACTAGAGGGTCATGGCCCCTCCTAAATATCCTTAGATTCGCCCTTGAAGATAACGTTTCATTTGTGGAAAAATTTTCTTTTTTCTTTTTATTTTTTTGAGAAAATGAGAAAATATGAAAAATGATGTTTGGTTGGTGTTTTCCACCTTGGTTTTCTAAAAAATAAAGGAGTATTTTCTGAAAAATTGAAAAACATAGAAAAAATCATTTTTTGTTTTTTGAAAAAAGGAAAAATACGCACCCAACCAAACACTCGCTAAAATTTTCTTACTTTCCAATTTGGAGTGTAAATTTTTCTTTCCCTTTCATTACTTGCACTCGCTATGTTTAGGAGAACATGAGGGAAGTGTAAATAATGGAAAGGGAAGAGAAGGCGATAAAGAGGAAGAGAGAATTAAAACTTTCACTCCAAATTAGGATGTAAAAAAATCTTTCATTTCATGGATAAGGAACATTAAAACTTACCTTTTCTTTCTTGATACCGACTGATACCAACCTAATACCTAGTGTTGTCGTGGCGGTCCACGAAGGATTATATCTCGGCAGACTCATATCTTTACACGTTCCGGCAAGTAGGTTTTGACTGACATGTTAGCCTTAGTTGACGTATCTCAGTCACTAAAGTCAAAATGTCAAAAAAAAAAAAATCACGTGATAAATGTACCACGGGACAAACAGACATCTTCCTATGCCTACGTCGAGGGGGCACGTTCGCCGTATTAATAGAGTCCTATCAATCAACTATGCGGACGATATTGATTAAGCCCCTATGCGCTTGCCACAGTTATTGAGGTAATGATCTATATCATTCATGAATACGACAAACTGCCACCTCAAAGAGCTCACGCTTCCCACACCGCCCGTACAATTCTGTAGGAATTGACACGCTTATATAAAGGTAACATGAGGAGATCCCCAGAGGTTCGAACTCTCCACTCTTCTCCTTGCATTCCTCTTTTTTCTTCACAATCTCTAACTTGAACATCGGAGGAATGTGACTGAGATCTCTCTCGACACCCTCAACTGTGTTTACTTCTCAGGTTTTCCTCTTTCGTCCATTCGAGACAAATCAATCATTCTCATCTGAAACGAGTCATCAATCCAGCCGAATCAATGGATGTCATCCGATTCAATAGACGTTGAATCATCCTCTCTGTCGTGAAACCTTGCATCTCGATGTCTGAACCGTGGCATTCCCCTTCTCTTATTTTATCTCAAATAAAATTTAAAATTTCCTTCCTCTTATTTACCCAGCATCTCGATTCCTCACCAACAGGCGCAATGCAACAAGTCAATCTAGTTACAAGCGAACAGAGTGAGAAGAACAATGATACCAAGTATAACTATCTGTCCATTACCCACATGATGATGACAATTGGACAGCCAAGTCACTCCATCATGATATGGTACCCGATCAACTCGTCTACAGCGGATGTTGAGTCATCTCGGCTCTCCCATCGAGACGCCTTGCGTCTCGACCTTTCTATCGAGACACCTTGCATCTCGGTCTTTCTATTGAGACGTCTTGCATCTCGGCCTTTCTATTAAGACGTCTTGCGTCTCGGTGATGCTAGTATGACTCCTTACGCTTCGGCTATCTCCCGTATCGATCGTATTATCTCCTATGGCATAGTATCTCGACTATTCTCCATCCTCTCGGCTCCGTCTGGGTCGGGGTCATACCCGATGGTCAATAAGGCATCCCTTATCATGGGTTCCCTGCAGCTAGAAGACAAACACCAGCATTGCTATTCAGAAGCCTGTCTCCGCGTCCTGACCTGGATTTCTGTCATCAGGCCGGATGCCCCGTATCCCGGGTCGAACCTCTATCATGTCGGCCGTATCGCGTGGCGGCTTGGATTTCTTATTATGCTGAAGGCTTTTCGTCCTATTCATTTTATCTCTCAGTAAGGATACGTCTTCTCTGATGCACCGTTTCTCTGCATGATCTATTTTATTGTAAGCTGATCCATTTAAAGGAGGAAGCGATTATTTCATGCCCTCAAGCTGACTTGGCCATCCTCGTCATCATCTCTTTCTGACAAAGAGCAAGATCCTCTGACAAGGATCAAATAAGTATCTGCGACATTAATTGAGATTTGTCTCCTATCAACCGTGCGACGTGTATTAATTGTCGCCCACGTGCGAAAGTAGATTTCCCTACTGAAGTTTCAGAAGATTGGTTGCCGCATTAATTAGGATTTGTCTCCTATCAACCGCGCGATGTGCATTAATTGCAACCCACGCGCTGGATGCATTTTAGATAGCAATGATCATGATGTACGACCCCTGAAGTCATATCACCTCCGCGGGCCAAATCCATCAACGGGGGGACTCCCCTCTCTCCTTATATATATGACCCTCTTTGAGAAGGGGAGGTAGGCTCTCACACTCATAATCTCGTTTTTCTCATTTTCTCCTCACTTCTTCAATTTAATTTCCTGTCTTTAGCGTCGGAGGGGCGTTACCGAGATCCCTCTCGGCGCCCTTAACCGTTTGTTGTTGTGCAGGATCTCATTCGGCTCGGCCCTCGCCATTCGATTCGGCCATTTGACGAAGCCGCATTCCAGCTGTCTTGAACGTCATCTTTCTTCCACGTCATCTTTCTACACTGTAGTTATCGGTCCTTGCCATCTTCGCTACTCGGATACCTCACCATCATCGTCTCGACGAGCAACAAACAAGATGAGAAGTTATAGCCATATGATCCTCAAGCAATGTGACAAGGTCAACTAGACCAATTCAAAAGATAACGATAATAACCAGCAATTTGGTAAGTTGATTGGGTCTAACGATATAGTGACCAATCGTAAAGATATTAAATTTTTGAATTAGTAAATATGCAAAATATATAAAAGTTATAATCATAAAAAGGAGCATTTATGAAAGATAATTGATAGGAGGACTATATATACTGATATTTCTAAATACTATTCAAACATGTAGTATTCACAAGTATTAGCAAGTGGATATAATTATAGAGTAATATAACTATTCAAACGTGTACACTTTAATTAAATTTAAGTAATTTTAACTTATTTAATAGAGGTTATTTTAATATAACATTGGATTTTAGGTGTACAAGAATATTTATCTATACGATTTATCCATAAATATATTCATTATTCACGGTATGATTTTTTAAAATTCTAAGATTAAATTATAGTAGGTAAATAATCGGACGATAGATAATAGAAATGTTCATTGATATATTATATATGATAATATTTTTTTTAATAATTTTAATAAAATTAAAATAATTTTAAAATAAAAAATAAAATGACGACGACGACTTGTCTTCCAATTAATAATTTGTTCCAATTAATTGAATTGTTATAATCTTATTGCGATGTGTAGGGAATGAGAGAATATGCATAAGAAATGAGGAGAATGCAGCAGTCGAGTTACTATCACTAATAAATAATGCTGTCACCGTTTGTCAATTTTATTTTTTTTAATGTTTGCGATGCGATTATTATCCATTAAATTTTCTCTTTGATAATTTAAATATTCAAATCTTTTATACGTTTGTTTGAATTAATCACGACGATGATAGATTTTATTTTATAAAAAATGGATAATTTAGTACCACGACTGATTCAAATACCGTTAACATGTATTTCCACGGTGTGAGTATCAAATTCTTATAGCTTGAATATTTCCGTTCCATCATTGTCAACGGTGCACTATCATTGTGAACGGTGCTAGGAGCACAAACAAGTGATTATTATTTTTCACTATAATATATATTATTAAAAATTTATTTATTTTAGTTAATATTATTATAGTTTAATATATGATCTCATTATAAAATTCGGGATTCGTTGTCTAAGAGAGAAAGGATGGGCAACTAACTGATTTAAAGATATTAATTTTTTTGAATTTAGGTGGCGTCGGATTTAAAGATTTGGAAGGAAGGAATGAAATGATTCTTAATTATAATATTTGATTAATAAAATTGAGAATTGAGAGAATGGTTGGAAAGAACAAAACTCAAAGAGACGATAGTTTTATCATTTATTTCCATTGTCTATTGTTATTTTTGCCGTCGTTGTCATCGCTCGCCGTTGATCGATGACATCGTCCGCTGATGCCACTCGTTGATCGTCGTCGTCGCTCATCGACGGTCGACGTCGCCCGCCGTTGTCGCCGTCGGCCGCCGTAGACAATCATACATAATCCCTGAACCTTAAATTTTAAATCCTAAATTCATTATCATTTCAGTCTACTGTCAAATTCATTCCTATTTCTAGGCATGCTTAACGGACCGATTCGATCCGGAACCGAGTCGGAACTAATTCGTTAAATTCAAAACCAGAACCAATTTGAATGAACTGGTTCTAGAACTGAACCGGAACCGTTCCGATTCTGGTTCAGTTCGGTTCCAATCGATTTCGGAATCGGTTCGGAACCGATTCTGATTTCGATGTGGATCTAGTTTCAATTAATAATTTAAAAGTATAAATTCTTAGCATGCTAACATATCTACAAGATTATTTTGTGATAGAACAAAAAATAGGATCACCAATACGTCAGACGAATTTGGAAGATCAAATTCGAGAAAGGTGGTTCGGATTTTATTTCGAAATCGATCCAGAACCGTTTCAGAACCAGTTCAGAATCGGTTCGGACCGATTCCAACATCGACGGATCCGGAACCGATTAGAATCGAACCGGAACCGAATAACTGATAAGCATGCATACCTATTTTTATTCCCGCATTCAAATCAAATGTCATATGTGATGTTTAAGGAGTTGGGTATCCTGGTACCACAACAAATATTTCTCTTGATAATTATCATATTTGATCCTATAATTAATCAGCTCTACTAATGATAGTCTCGAGACTAGTGACAAATCAGTTTGAAATTTTTGATAATAATCCATCAAATACATGGAGAACGAGAAGCAAGATCGAGCCCCCTGTATAAATGTCGGTTAAAGTAAAAAAAAAATCTCTCTAATATCACTTTTTCTAGTAACAACATTTTAATATTCCATCTCCATCTTCGTCTTCTTCAGTCAAACTTCAATACGAGCTAGAGGATTATAGCAAGAGAACTGGCGTACGTGGTTGACTTTGACAAATCTACTGAGGAAGACCAATTCTCCAAAATGACTCGACGAAAAAGAGTTACAACTGAACCGCCATCAATCAATACAAATATATATCATTAAAAATCAAATTAAAAATATAGATTATATAAACCATTGCATCACAGAGCCGAGGGAATCCGACTACTTATCGATCTAAGTTATGCATTCAGCAGCAGCGGCACTTGCCGTGTCTCTGCTCTTCTCCCAACTCCTGCTACCGCTGCTGCAGCTACCTGCAGTTGCATCTGCTGTGCCTGTGCCTGACGGCGGATGCCTGACAAGATGCGGCGAGGTGGAGATCCCTTACCCCTTCGGCATCGGCGGCGCTAACTGTTCCTTGGGAAGAGGCTTCAATCTGACCTGCAACGCCACCATCATGAAGCCATTCTCTGGTAATGTTGAGGTCCTCAGTATTTCGTTGGTGATGGGCCAAGTGCGCATGCTCAACCACATATCCTCGGCGTGTTACAATCCAAATTACAACAACGTCACTTACTCAGACTGGTGGTTGAATCTGGAAGGCACCCCATATAGATTCTCTGATCTCCACAACAAGTTTACTGTCATCGGCTGCGAGACTCTTGCCTACATAATCGACGACTCTACTGCGAACAACACATACTTCAGTGGCTGCGTGTCCATGTGCCAGGACGAACTGAGCATCGCCAATGGCTCCTGCTCCGGCATGGGTTGCTGCCAAACTTCCATACCCAAAAATCTCAAATACTATTCTGTCTATTTTGCTAAGGGTTTCAACAACTCGGATACTTGGAGATTTAGCAGATGCAGCTACGCCGCCTTGTTGGAGGCCGAGTGGTTCCAGTTTCAGACATCTTACATCACCACGAAACAATTGATGGAAATTAACAGCGATGGCAGGGCGCCAGTGGTCATGGACTGGGCCATCGGCAACGAGACGTGCGAGGTAGCTAAGCGCAACCTAACCTCTTATGCCTGCAAAAGCAATAACAGCGAGTGCGTCAATTCCCGCAATGGTCCTGGTTATCTCTGCAACTGTTCCACTGGATACCATGGCAATCCTTACGTTGGAGACGGATGCAAAGGCCTGTGTATACCAAATCAATTTAACTATATATTCTGCTTTCAATTATTTTGTAACTTTCTGACTGAAATAGTGCCTAATACTGTAGTTTTTGCACTTCCATTTCAGACATCGACGAATGCAAGCTGAAACCAAATCCATGCTCATCAGATGGCATCTGCAAGAACGTGATCGGAAATTATAGTTGTCACTGTCCCCCAGGCAGGCACGGAAACGCTTACGATGGAACATGCATCCCTGATCAGAACCTTCCCTTAGCATTGAAGGTGGCTATAGGTAAGAAGCTTCTCCTGAGAGATTACTTATTTGTTCCTGTTCAACTGTTAATGTATTAGTTGTTTAGTATCTATTTCTTATAGAAAAGAAAATTAAAAAAAAAATGTTTTTTTGTTGTTGTCTTTAATTGAAAAAAGATTAGGAATTTTTTAAAAAATCTTTTGAAATCCATTTTTAATTTTTTACTTTCCAATTTCTTTCCTTCCTTTGTGGTTAATTACTTATTTGTCCCGGCCCTGTTATAAGTTGCTTAGTATGTATTTCTTATAGAAAAGAAAATTAAAAAGACTTTTTTTTCTTTGTTCTCTTTGGTTAAAAAAAGGATGGAGAATCGAAAAAAGATTAGGAGATTTTTAAAAAATCTTTTCGAATCTATTTTTAATTTTCTTCCCTGCTAGAAAAGTTTTCATTCTACCCTCAAAGTTTTTCTTTTTTTCTTTTTATCAAAATGGGCCTAGAATTTTGAAATTATAAAATATCCAAAGTTATATATCATTTCACTCCCGGTTGAATCAGTTAAGTGTTAACTATTTCTATTTGATTAGTTTATTATTGCCATCCCTATACCTTATTTCTTAATTTAGAGTTTTTCTTTTGTTAATTGACCAAGATCATTCATCTCTTGTATAGCTTGCATCCAATGTTTGCTTAGGGATGACAGTGGTATTTTCTCCGTCTCAATTTTCATTTATTATATTCATCTTCATCCACATCGAATATTCAATTTTCTTTGAAAGATCAGATATCTATACACTAGATAACCTAATATTTCACGTTAACCTCCAAACAACTCATTGGTGTATGGACGCCACCAGGTTATGTATCTTTGACTTCAATACAATCATTCCCCAAGGTTAACCCGGTTAGTAAATACAAAGATAATTATTTGCAGTGGATGGAGATCAATTTATTGGGAGTTCATTGCCTTGGACTCTCAAATGTCCCCCACTTTTGCACTTGTCAATTAAGATTATGATTTTTTTTTCTTCACAAATTAATAGCATCAGTGAAAGATCACTAATATGATGATTTTTTTTTATTTTTTATTGGCTTCAATACAATCATTAAATATCCTATGAAGGCTCTCACTCACTTTAATTATATTATGAATCCATGAGAAAATTTTCGTCTCTCTCAGAGAAGTGCAACGCCAAACACCATGAGTGCACTTGTTCTATCACACCAAAGCGATAGGCTCACCCACTTAAGAAAAATAAGAACATAAAATACTCATAACATAAAGTTGACATGTATGCATAAATTTGCAGGTGGCTTCAGTGGTGTGATCATTTTACTATTATGCATTTTGAGTCTCTATATAGTCTATCAAAAAAGAAAACTCGAAGAGATGAGAAGGAGATATTTCAAACAACATGGAGGCCATGAATTAGAGGAAAAGATGAAGCTAGAAAAAGGTCTCAACAAATTTAAAATATTTGGAAGCAATGAATTAGAGAAGGCAACCGATCATTTTGATGATAAAAATATTATTGGAAGAGGAGGAAACGGAGTTGTGTATAAAGGAGTTTTGGAAAACCAAGATGTTGTAGCTATAAAGAAACCTAAGATTATTGATGAGGACTTGAAGAAACAATTTGGAACAGAGACACTTATTTTATCAGATATTAACCATGTCAACATAGTTAAGCTCTTGGGTTGTTGTTTGGAGATGGAGATTCCATTGTTGGTCTATGAGTTTGTCCCAAATGGAACTTTGTCTCAGTTAATTCATGAAAATGAGAACCGAACTTCAGTTTCCTTGGATACTCGACTACAAATTGCTTATGAGTCTGCTGATGCTTTGGACTACTTGCATTCGAAAGTTTCGCCTCAAATCATTCATGGAGATGTGAAACCATCTAATATACTTTTAGATATGGATAACACAGTAAAAATTTCAGACTTTGGAGCTTCAAAGCTTATTCCCAAAGGAGAGAAACAATTTGCCACGTTATTGCAATTCACTCATGGTTATATTGATCCAGAGTGCTTGATGACATATGAATTGACCTATAAAAGTGATGTTTATAGCTTTGGTGTGGTTCTCTTGGAGCTATTTACAGGTAAAAAGGTTATTAATTTCGAAGAAACTGAAGAACAAAGGAATTTAGTTTCGACTTTTACTATGTTGGAGAGTCAGAATAGATTTTTAGAGATGCTGGACAATCAAGTGAAATTGGAAGCTAATAGAGAATTTATTCAAGAACTTTCTGCACTTCTGAAGCAATGTTTAAAGTCGAAAGGAGAAGAGAGACCAACTATGAAAGAAGTAGCTGAGGATCTAAACGGATTGAGAACTCTTAAGCAACACCCGTTCGTAGGACAAGGCCATGCTGAAGAAATGGAGAGCTTGCTTGTTGGGTCGTCAAATGTTCGCCATGTCCATTGGAATACTACTTTCAACATAGAGAGCAAACTTATTGGATAGAGTTGTATGCAAGGCTAGCTAGCTATAATAAAGACACGAGTTGATCTGGTGTTGTTACTTTGTGTATGTATTTATCGTCCAGTCTTTAAATCCTCGCAAGTGTGTTTTTTTATTTAGTTTTTAATTCTCTGAATTTAAGTTTGTATTGTCTTGTTTTCTAAATAATGTATATGTGAATTATTGTGGAGAGCTTGCTGAATGTTCCATGACACTCGGACTTGAGTCGATGTAGCCTTGTGTTCTTTGTTGTCCATATCGGAGTGCAAGACACTGATTATTTCATATATCTTTTCTTTGTCATGGTAAAGCAGTTTTCAAATATTTGTGCAATATATATAGGTTTGCCTTCCAGAGAAAAAAAAAAGCATTGTGAAACTCTTATTAATGGATTCTAGGGCGAAAGCATATATAATGAGTTTATGGTTGAGTTTCCTTTGGGTGCGTTTAGTTGGAGGTTTTTATTGATAACCTTGTTAAGTTATCGATAAAAATCTTGTTTAATTTAGGTTATAAATAATTACTTGGTAATTGTTCATTACCTGGTTATCAACAGAAATCTTGTTTGATTTCTGGGGTTAAGGAAATTTTTTTCCAATATTACCCCTATTAATATATTAAATGTCAATTTGTCATAACTCAATTGATTTGTCATCCGTCGCCGGCCGCCACCGCCCGTCGCCGGTCGATCGCCGCCATCGCCGCCCGTCGTCGATCGGCGGCAACGATCGTCGCGCCGTCGCCATGTCGATCGCCCATCGTTATCGCCCATGCGTCGACCGATCGTCATTGCCGCCGTCGATCGGTCGACCACCATCGTCGCCACCGGTCGGTCCTATTAATATTTCGCGCCGCTATCGAATCGATTCAAAGAAAGACAAAGGATAATTTAGTAAAATGTTAAACTAAGTTATATATTAAAACCTTCAATCAAACAAGGTTTTTATTTAAGGTTATACTTTATTCCAAGATTATATTTTATTCTCTGGTAATCACATAATTAAGGTTATGTATAATTACTTGAACAACCAAACGTACCTTTGGGTTTTCCTTTTACTATCATGGAATAGAAAGACAGGATGAAAGCCAAGAATCTACGAATAAATTTGCCACTTTTCCTCGTAAATTCTTTAGTCCAAATTTTGGTAGGAAGTCTCCCTGTCATCTACACTGCCCGGTCCTCTATGATTGTGCTAATACACATGCTTCGAGTGCTTGCATCGGGAAGTTCCCATGAGGATAGTGTGATGATAAATACAGTGTAGAACTTGTGAAGAGAGCATGGTGGAAATATCTACACTAGGGCTCCTCTTCACCGTATTTGTCATGCACGTCGAGATCAAAAATCATCCATGATTTATCTCTCTTTCATCGTTGTATGATCGGCAAAAGAGAACGTTGAAGATGAACGGATCACCTTTTTACAAAGAGTGCTTGCATCGGCAGCTTATATGTGATTAACATGTGTCAGTGAAGTTCGCATACAATGGAACTTTCAGAGCAGCATTCGCAGTGGTGAAGTTAGCATGGCAGTGTTTCACCGCGGAGAGTAGCAGAGTTGGAGTATGTGAAGATTCGTGATTGCTTTTATTACTTTTTCGTGTTTAGTGATTTAGATTCTGGAAGTTAGTTAAATAAGTTATTCACAAACTAAACAATTCATATTCTTCTTGTAGCTGAAAATAGTTATAGAAAATTTATATTTTCTCTTAACAATATCTATACAATTTCATGTGCCTATCAACGCCAACTATCGTTTTCTTATGTTGGATCACAGTGATGGTAGTTTCTACAGAAGGTTGAACTGTTAATTTAATGGTTTTTATCGATCTATTCTACGGTTACTATGAGGAAGATAAATCACGAAAATTTTTATAGGTCTTGAAATAATGGTCAAAATACGTGGATGTCATCTGAATTTAGAATAATAGTCCGTGCTCTGATAATCACATGACAATTATCTAAATTTCTTGTAGGCCCTTACTTGCGAGCAGAGCCGGCAGCTCTCGCCCCAGGATACAAAAAAAAATTTCCATAAAGATGATCTAATTTTTAAAATTTTTAATAGAAAATGAAGCTTAATTACTAAATTTCACCCAGGGTGCGTCAATTGTATAGCACCTGTATTCGTCCCTACACATTTTGCTGCAGCCATTGCGACCAATGATACTCTTGTACTTGTTCTCTTCTTTTGTTTAAGAGCTCTTGCGATTATCATGCATCTCTAACTCTGAAGTTCTTCTGATGTATTGTGTTTTTGATCTAACTAAGTCATTACCCGCGGTTTTGTTACGTTGCATCATTCAGTTCATCTCTCATTTTCGACGTAGATGATAAGCAGCTACCTTTGCTTAAATGCAGAGAAAAACGATCGAGGATCAAACGCTGCTGAAGAGCTAGGCTTGGAACCACGGAAGACATGGCATCCGTCGGTGCGTTTCTTGCATCGGATGACTCGAGCTACATCACCGGAGCAACTTGATGTGTACTGAATCCCCCATTTCTCTAGTCCTTATTTAAGCAACTGAAGCTGGATGAGTTAAGTTTATGGTCATTTATTGGAATTCATGTAGGTTGCAGAGAGTAAATTTTTTATTTTTTAATTTTTCAGAAAATATTTTTTAGAAAACGAAAATAGAAATAGAAAATAATTTTCTAGAGTTTTTCAATTTTTTAAAAAATACTTTTTTATTTTCTAGAAAATGAAGATGAAAAATATCAACTAAATACGTTTTCTCATTTTCTTAAAAAATGAAAATAAAAAATAAAAAATTTTCTCTCTATCAAACACTTGTAATTTTTAAAAAATGGGATAAAAATATTTATAAAGGTCTTTATTTTGAGTTACAAGATCTTTAAATGTTTATCAAAATAGTTTATTTTAATAATTCAAATGTTTGATTTCGTCCTATTAATTTGACCTTTTGGAGATAAACGATTTTCTATAATACATAATTAGAATTTATTAATTTATCAAAAATGGGGTAAAAATGTTTATTAACGTATTTATCAGAATAATATAGATGTTCGATGATAATTTTAGAAGTAGATGATTTTCCTACTTAACGTCTATTAAATAAATTCAAAATACAATTTATATACATTCATAAATTAATCTTTAGAATATTTAATTATTCCATTCGAGGTTTTAATTTTGATTTTTTTTAAATCTCTTTTAGTGTTTTATCATTGCATCTGTGAGCACAAACACAAAAGAATCCATATAAGTGACAAATAACCTCAATGAAGATATTTTTTTAATTTTTATTCTTTTTTAAGCCTAAGAAGCGTAAAATTATTTTTATCAAAATGAAGAAATGAGCCTCGCATCTAGTTTAATTCATTTTGGCTATGAAGGATCAAGTGGAGGAGTCGATAATGATAAAAAGAGATAAATTATGAGAACTATTCTCTTTGACCTGTTATAAAATTTGACGGAAATTTTTTTAGCTCAAATAAGAATTTTAAATTTCACATCGAAATTCAACTCATGTTCATATATAGCAATATCTATGCCGCTCTAATCAATTAACCGTCCCGAAAGGATTGCTAGTGTTTTTCTTACAATTGTTTTATGCCCACCGAGTGAGAAAGAAAATAACGAGGAAGAAAATAACAAATATTATCCTTCTAGCCACGGTTCAATGGTAAAATAAAAACGTCTAGCACAATAATAGAAATGTATCAATGAATAAGAATCAATCTTCGAAACATGAGTGAATCCAAAATTTTATATTGGGGAACTGCATATTAAAATATGATAATGTTAATTAAATAAAAGAAAATAAATAAAATTTTGATAACACAGTGAA
Organism: Wurfbainia villosa; assembly: GCA_025175895.1. Classification (NCBI taxonomy): domain Eukaryota; kingdom Viridiplantae; phylum Streptophyta; class Magnoliopsida; order Zingiberales; family Zingiberaceae; genus Wurfbainia; species Wurfbainia villosa. The sequence goes on from JAKLTH010000209.1 coordinate 727,664, forward strand.
TAATAATAATCACTAAAAATTGATTGGGGGAGAGGATCATGCTCCCTAAATTCTCTTAAATTTGCCCCTATTTCGGGAGCTGCAAGTCTTTTCAAGTTTCTATCTTTCTACCACGTAACCTTTGGTTGGACAATATATTTTTTATGATTTACCTCTTTTGTGTTAGTTGTGAGACTGATTGACAGGACGCTGAGGGCGAACGAATCATCTTTTGCACCAATGATAAAATAGGGACGTCTCATGTATTAACGTGCTTCGATTTTTTACTAGAACAAGTTCGACTCTGAATTTAAAAAAAAATTAAACAGCCGACTTAAGTTGGATGCGGATCGAGAGTTTATCTTTTCAGACGGAGTATGTATTCAACGTCGGACCTATTTTACAGAGATGACACAACCGCATCATTGAATTTAACTGTTTAATACTTTATTGATGTACTTTAGTGATCGATGAAGATTTCATCTAGAGTCACTTAATGTTCTATTAAGAAATATGTAAGGTCGCTCATAGGGCAACGATGCATCGGTAAGAGCTTGGACGGTCTCTAAGGCAGTCATGGTTCGATCCCTGTCGACTGCAGCTTGCAGAGGGAATTTCGCCGTTTTCCACTCGCTTGCGGATTGCGGAGGCGGGTTTCCGTTTACCAGCGAGTTGGTGTGGGGTGCGGACCTTGATTGACGTACATACCCCTCACGGCGACTTGACGGCGCGTTATCCTGATTTACCCTCGTGGGCCGGTGGAGACTCTTCGGAGGCTGTGGGACAGGACCGGTTCGCCAAATGGACTAGTCGGGCGAAGCTTGGATACCACTTATAAATAAAAAAAAATATATATGTAAGGTCGGATCAATCATTTATAAGGATTAATTGAATCAAAAATAAAGCGATGGGTAATAATTAAATAGGTAAGGTTGGATCTTTTTAGGAGATCGCTCCTCAAAATTTGTAGAGTTTGAATTCTCATGCGGCTCGAATTATTTGGATCATTGGGTCATCCATCAATCACATCCAATTATTCGGATCATTGAATCATCTATCAATCACATCACACCTGTACTATTCCAATTTATTCATAATCATAAAAAAGTCTTCATAAGATTAAATCGTCCATCTCAAAAAATAATGAAATTAAATATCTAGATATTTAGGTCATCAAACTAAAAAATTAAAGCAAATTAAGAATTCCTTCTAGTCAAATTGTTTCATTTGAAACCAAGTGAAGTCTCTTGTTTGCCTCTTTATGGTGTTGACTGAGTAAGGATAGTTGATTGATTGATCGATTGAGATATTTATAGGAAAAAGGTGATCATATTTGCCTCTAATATCTCTCACCGTCAGTCTCTCGATAATGACGAAGAAAGGTAAATCATGAGAGGCTATATCCTTTGATATATTGATAAGAAATAATAGAGGACTTATAAGTCTGAATGAGAATTTTAGATTTCACGTCAAGATTCAATCCCTGCTCATTTATAATAATATCTACATCGATCTAATCAACGGACTATTAATTCTGAAGGAACGATCGATTGAGATACTCAATTAGAAATAGAGATTAATGATGATCAAAATAGATTATTGGTGTGAGAATATTTAGATGCAATGTCATAAGTCAATCTAGTTAGTTGTTACAAGCATCTAGTGATAAGGTCAACTAGACCAATTCAAAGATAACAATAATAACGAGGAATTTGGTCCAGTTGAATGGGCAATGATAATAGTGATTAATGATAATGATATTAAAATTTTGAATTAGTAAATATACAACATATATAAAAGTTATTATCATAAAAAGGAGAATTTATGAAAGATAATTGATAGGATGACTATATATACTGATATTTCTAAATACTATTCAAACATCTAGACTTTATCTAAATATTCACAAGTATTAACAAGTGAATATAATTATAGAATGATATAACTATTCAAACATGTAGACTTTAATTAAAATTAAGTAATTTTAACTAATTTAATAGTGGTTATTTTAATATAACATTGGGTTTCAGCCTTTTAGGTGTACAAATATTATCCAATATAATTTATCTATAAATATTTTTATTATTCATTCAATCTCTTAAGATTCAAAGATTATATTACAATACTCAAACAATCAGAGATAGATAATGAAAATGTTCACGGATAAATTGTATAGGATAATATTCTATCTTCTTAATTAGGTATAATAATTTTAATTAGTCTCGAGATGATCCGTTGACTAAAATAATATAGATACTGATACAAATAGATAAGAATCAAATTTCGATATGGAATTTAAAATTTTTACTCGGACTCAGAAATCCTTTTGCCAACGAATCAAAGACATAGTCCCTGTGATTTATTTCTCTTCATCGTTATCAAAGGATCGACGATGAGAAATACTTGGACGAATATAATCGTCTTTTATTGTTACAAATAATTTTAATTAAATTATAATATATTTTTTTTAAATTAAGATAAAAGATAAAAAGACGAGGACTTGGCTCGGTCTTCCCATTAATAATTTATTCCAATTAATTGAATTGTTATAATCATATTGCGATGTGTTGGGAATGAGAGAGTATGCTTAAGAAATGAGGAGGCATTTGTAGTTGATGGTAGCAGTCGAGTCACTAATAAATAATGCTGTCACTGTTTGTCATCAATTTTTTTATAATTTAAATATTCAAATCTTTTGGATGTCTGATCCGATGATTCCATTCTAAAATTTTTTTATTAGCTATAAGAATGAATTCAAAAAATATAATTGAATTTTGACTGACGATCCGGTATTACGGATGATTCAGATATCGCTAACATGTAATTGCACAGTGTGGGTGTTGAATTCTTATCCCATGAATATCTTTATCCCAACGTTGTAAATACATCGCCCATAAAGATTAATTAAAATCATCAATTTAACGATCTTTATCGGTCTATATGACGGTCATTATGAGAAAGATAAATTATAAAAGATCTTATGGATCTTGACATAATAGTCAAGACACGTAAGAGTCATCTAAATTCAGAAAAAAACTTTAGATATCTTTCGAAATCGATCCATATTTTATCCGTAAACACCGTCGTACATTAGTTACCATGTCATTCTCACGAGGACAACATTGTCAATGCATCGCGCTAGGAGAGAAGGGAAAAGGTAACTAATTGATTATATATATATATAGTACTAGAAATTCATATTTTAAGTTTATTAATTTTGAAATGATCGATTTAATCATATAAAAAAAATTTCCAATCATTAAGATTAATTTGAAAATACTAGAAGCGAATAACCAAATAACTTAATATTTAAGAGTTTTTTATTTCACAAAAAAAAATCTGACAATGCACCTGATATCGAAGGAAAAGATTACAAGTTAGACTGCTCAAGTAACCAAACCACTTAGAAGATGAATCTGAAAGCAATAAGGTCAAAACTCTAAAAGGAGCGCGAGGAATCCAAAGGTCCAAAATTAGAGGATAAGGGAACCAAAAGGCCGCCGAGCTGGGAGCTTAGGAGCAAGCGGAGTCAAGAATTTGAAGGAATTGCGAATTCTACACCTCAAGAAATTGAGAGTTTAATTAAGGAGTCGAGCATTTGGAGATCACAACAAAGATTTCTTTCAATAATTATCATATTTAATCTCCTTATTAATGACCTCTTTCAATGATAATCTCAAGACATATGATAAATCAGATGATGATTTCTGATAATAGTAGTCTTCTAATAATCCTTCAAATATATAATCAGTGGAGAATAAGGAAACAAGATCGAGTCTCAGTATATATATATATATATATATATATATATATATATACGAAAATGATACGCTGCGTAATGTATGCCGCGCGCTCATGTGCTCCACACGAGATCCACATTGGAATCCATCGTCGCCACTGCACCGTCCAACCACCTCTAGCCGCCGGACCGGATGCGATCGACGCACAACTCACCGACAGTTCAACTGGGCTCGGATTCCAACCGATTAGCGCCCGGAATCCGATGTTAAATGGCCGGAAATTAGCAAATCACGCGGTCGATAGTGGCGCGCCCACTGTCGACTGCTATCGGGCCGAATTCCGACCGAATCGTGGCCAAAATCGGACCCCGATTCTAGCGATCGATTTCGGTCGCGATTCGATCGGTTGGCGGTCGGCTAGCGGCCGAATCGCAGCCGGCCGAGTATAGTGGACGGACCGGCATCGGCTGTCGGTCCATCCGCCGTCGGATTCCGACCGCGATTCGGCCAAAATCCGACCCAATCGCGACTGGCAGTGGGCGTGCCACTGCCGACCGCGATCTTTGGTAATTTTCGTCCGTTTAACGCTGAATTCCGAGCACTAATCGGTCGGAAAACTTGCTCCGTTGGTCGGTTGCGCATCGATCGCACTCGGTCCGGCAGTCAGAGGTGGTTGGACGGTGCGACGACGATGTTGGATTTCGACATGGGTCTCGCATGGAGTGCATGACACACAGTGTAAAATATGTAGTGTATCTTTACTCTCTCTCTCTCTATATATAAAGGTTTAGGTCAGTTAAGATAAAGAGAATTCTTCTAATATCATGAAAATAACATGGTAACTAAGATACGATGATATTTACGGATAAGATATGGATCGATTTCATAGGCATTCTAAAGTTTTTTTCTAGATTTAAATAACTCTCACGTGTCTTGACTATCACGTTAAGATCCATAGGACCCTCTATGATTTATCTTTCTCACAATGGTCGTAAGACGGATCGGTGGAGACTGCTAGATTGATGATTCTAACTTTTTGCGAAGAGAATCCGATTATTTTTTTAATTAACTTCAGAATATTCAAATCTTTGATCCGATTAATCGGATTCTATGATTCTATAGGGATGTCTCCTCAATAGTTAAGTTGGAAGAGATCAAAATTCATATCGATCTCCATCAATCGCTTGGGTGTATCAGAAAAGTGCTCGCAATTTGATGGTATAATTCGGACTTCGCAGTCATATTATTCCTGAAAAATTATCCAATGATAAAAATTTATTTTATCTATAGAATAAACTCCTCTACAAATAAACTCTTATAGAAAAGGTCACCCTTATAAATTTATTTAAAATATATCGTCGAATATTATTTCATAAAATATTCTTTTCACTCTTATCGGTACCATGCCCTGGGACAGAATCTGACTATTTATCGACCTACTGACTACTGAGGTTGGTCTGAACTAACTTTTCAACTAATTAGAAGTTATGCATCATTCAGCAGCAGCGGCACTCGCCATTCTTGTTCAATGTCGAGGTCCTCAATATCTCGCTGGTCATGGGCCAATTACGCTTGCTTAACCACATATCCTCGGCGTGTTTCAATCCAAATAACAACAGTGTAACTGAAAATCCCTGGTGGTTGAATCTGGAACGCACCCCATATAGATTCTCTGATCTCCACAACAAGTTCACTGTCATCGGCTGCGAGACTCTTGCCTACATAATCGACGACTATGGGAACAATAGCTACACCAGTGGTTGCGTGTCCATGTGCCAGGACGAACAGAGCATCGCCAATGGCTCCTGCTCCGGCATAGGTTGCTGCCAGACTTTCATACCCAAAAATCTCGAATACTATCAAGTTATGTTTGATTGGGGTTTCAACAACTCGGATACTTGGAGATTTAGCAGATGCAGCTACGCCGCCTTGTTGGAGGCCGAGTGGTTCCGCTTTCAGACATCTTACATCACCACGGACACACTGATGCACATTAACAGTAATGGCAGGGTGCCAGTGGTCATGGACTGGGCCATCGGCAACGAGACGTGCGAGGTAGCTAAGCGCAACCTAACTTCTTATGCCTGTGTCAGTCTTCACAGCGACTGTGTCGAGTCCTCCAATGGTCCTGGTTATCTCTGCAACTGTTCCAAGGGATACCAAGGCAATCCTTACGTTGGAGACGGATGCCAAGGTCTGTCTATACCGAATCAATTTTAATTATTCTGCTTTCGATTATTATTATTATCTTTTAACTTTCTGCCTGAAATAGTGCCTAATACTGTAGTTTTTGCACTTCCATTTTAGACATCGACGAATGCGAGCTGCAGCCAAATCCCTGCTCAGATGGCATCTGCCACAACTTGCTCGGTAATTTCAGTTGTGACTGTCCCGAAGGCTCGCACGGAAACGCTTACGATGGAACATGCATCCAGAACCAGAAACTTCCCTTTGCATTGAAGGTGACTATCAAGAGCGAATCCAAAATTTTATATTGGGGAACTGTATATTAAAATACAAAAAATAAATAGATAAAATTTTGATAACATATATCATAATATCATAGAAAAATAATAATAGTCATGACTCTCCAAATCCCCTCTAAATCCACCTTTTGTGGCTATAAATAAGAGATTTCTCCTTGGAGATTATACTTTATTTGTCATTGTCGAACTGTTAATATTTCATGAAAAATTCGATATTCAACTCGAAAAGAATTTTTTAAATTCAATTAAATAATCAAATAATTAAATATGGAGATGAATTTGGTTGAATCATATCCGATTAAAAAAAATTTATTAGCGTTAGGATAATTTTTTTTTAACATTTTTTTTTGCTATGATGTTATGTTTAATTTACTAATTTTTATTTTTATTTTTTTTTAAATATTCTCTTTAAAAAAATAGTACATATCCATACCCTCACCTAAATAATTCAAATAAAAAAAATATAATTACGGATAATAATAAGATATAAATATTCAATCTTCTAAAGGATATAGTGTAGGGGGTCGATGACGCGCTAGAGAGGGGTGAATAACGTCACTTGCTTTCGCTTCGATGGATCATGTTGTGCTCGTCTACAAAACGTTAATATGCAGCAGAATACAAATACAAATACAATCACACAAACACAACGACAAGATTTTACATGGTTCGAAACCTATAATTCTTATTCTACGGTTGGGCTTTAGTGTCTACTCCACTAAATTTTCTCTTCTTCTCGACAACACACTGGAGGTGAAAAAAACCTCTTACGATGATCTTGCAACAATAAGAATACAACTAAAAAGAAATACAAAAGCAAATGAAGAAATACAAGTGAAAACACTTTACAAATGAGAGTTTTTGATCGCTTTGCTTTTTTGCTGTTTTGAATAACTTTGAAGACCTAAAATTGCAATAGCACTTCCCTTCAAATATCTCAAGAATCAGCTGTGGAAAACCTCCCCATCGAGCTCCTTTTAAGTCCTTCGTCGGGTTGATTTTTCGCCTTCCAGTCAACTCCTCTTACCTAGCAGTCGACTGCTTATTTAGTCGTTATTTAATAAAGGACTAATCCACGTCATATTTTTGGCCCACCAATCGACTATCCTGACCCAATAATTGACTGCTATAGACATCAGTCGACTTCTATAAGCCAGCATTCGACTGTCGAAGAATCTGTGCCCTGACCACTTAATTCCAATCGACTGCCAAAGTCACAGAAATGTCATTGAGTCTCAAACGACTCCTCGATCAGTCAACTGGTTGTAATCCCAGTCGATTGCTCCGAGTTAACTGGGCTCTGAGTGCTTACATACTCGACCAGCCGATTGATCAAAACCATCAGTCAACTGGTACACCTCAATCATAAGGTTAATCCAAGTATGATCCCCTCATACTTGATAAACCACTCATAGCCCAGACCTAATCCTTCTGCTCACCTCCATCAGTCTCACGCTCTCAGGATACCTTCAAGTCCTCCACGACTCTTTCACTCTTTGTATTAACCTTCAGGTGCTTTTATCGGCTATGTTATACTAACCGGTTCTCCTTTGCCAAGGTTCATTTGAACTTATATTGTCAAAACTATATGCTTGGACTTTACGCAGTCAAAACTAGACTTATGCCGTCAAGACTACATGCTTGGACCTTATGTTACCAATATCATACTCTTGGACTTTCCCATTGCTAAGTCTCAATGCTTGGCCTTTCACCGTCAAGACTCAATGCTTGGACTTTCAATTGCCAAGATCATTCGTAGACTTTCCAATGACAAATATCTAAACTTGGACTTTCCAATGCCAAGATCATTCTTGGACGTTAACCTCTTGTAGTAAAAAAATGATTACGCTCGTCTCCAGCATCTTTCACCGTTGGTCTCTCGGTGATGATGAAAAGAGATAAATTACAGGGACTATGCCTCTTGATCCGTTGGTCAGAAAATACGGAGAACTACTAAGTTCTTGTAAAAATTTTAAACTCCATTTCAAAATTCGACTCTTGCTTACTTATAACATCATCTCATATTTCACAAACAACTCATTGGTGTATGAAGGCCACCAGGTTGATCATCTTTGGCTTCAATATAATCATTAATTAAATATCCGATGATGACGATTCTCACTCACTTTTTTTATTAATCCATATGAAAATTTTTTATACCTTTACGAATTGACACAATTGATAACTATATAGATCATAGTCATATTCCTTGCTGAGTTCTTGGTTTCTTTCGTACAAAAGGATTATTGTGCCAAAATGAAATCTTCTATGATTTATCACCATTCATTAAATACATCAAACATCATGAGTGCACTTGTTTTATCAATACTCATAACATAAAGTTGACATGTATGTATAAATTTGTAGGTGGCTTCAGTAGTTAATTCATGGAGATGTGAAATCATTTAATATACTTTTAGATATGGATAACAAAGTAAAAATTTCAAACTTTGGAGCTTCAAAGCTTATTCCCAAAGGAGAGAAACAATTTACTATATTGTTGCAATTCACTTACAGTTATATTGATCCAGAGTGCCTGATGACGTAAGAATTGACCTATAAAAGTGATGTTTATAGCTTTGGTGTGGTTCTCTTGGAGATATTTATTGATAAAGAGGTTGTTAATTTCCAAGAATCTGAAGAACAAAAGAGTTTAGTTTCGACTTTTACTATGTTAGAGAGACATAACAGGGTTTTAGAGATGCTGGACAATCAAGTGAAATTGGAAGTTAATACAAAATTTATTCAAGAATTTTCTGCACTTCTGAAGTAATGTTTAAAGTCGAAAGGAGAAGAGAAGCTAACTATGAAAGAAGTAGCTGAGGATCTAAACGGATTGAGAACTCTCAAGCAACATCTGTTCGTAGTACAAGACAATTACGAAGAAATGGAGAGCTTGCTTGGTTGGTCATCAAATGTTCGCCATGTCCATTGGAATACTGCTTTCAACATAGAGCAAGAATAAAGACATGAACTCATCTGGTGTCGTTACTTTGTGTATGTATTTATTGTCTAGTTTTTAAATCATCATAAGTGTTTTTTTTTTTAAATATAGTTTTTAATTCTCTGAATTTATGTGTGTATTGTCTAGTTTTCTAAATAATTGATATGTGAATATTATTGTGTAGAATTGCTTTCGCTTCTTCAAACTGTACGTAGTTAATTAATAACCGTCTCTTTAATAATTTTCTCTTACGAAGTAAATTAGCTCCGTATAATATGGTGATACCATGTGACAAAGTCAAATCAATAGTCGAGATCAACAGTCGAGAGAATAGTAATCTCCTAAACAATAAAACAATGCCTCTTGCTCCTATGCAATCGACCTCTTTAATAATTTCCTCTTACGAACAAAAATTAACTCCATCCAATTTGAAACTCTATAAATTCCCTCCAAGTAAACGAGATTTGTAAATATCTAAATTCGCTTATTCCAAAAATAGAAATATCCTCGTTAATTTTTAAAATAAACTATATATATATATTTGAGATCTCTTTCCCTCAAAATTCTTCCACAAACAAATTGGAAGCCTCATTTCAATTCCTCTGTGATATGCATGTTTATCGGTTCCGCGATTTCGATTTTGATTCGGTTCTGATCGGTTTCGGATCTGTCGATGTTGGAATCGATCCGAACTGGTTCAAAATCGATTCTGAATTAATTCCGAATCGATTCCGAAATGGTTCCAGACCGGTTCCGAAACAGTTCCGGATCACCTTCCTCGAATTTGAGCTTCCAAATTCATCTAACGTGTTGATGATCCTATTTTTTTTTCTATCGCAAAATAATCTTGTAGAGATGTTAGCATGCTAAAAATTTATACCTTTAAATTAGCAACCGGAACTAGATCCAAATCGAAATCAAAATGATTTCGAATCGGTTCCGAATCAATTCCGAACCGGTTCCGAATCGATTCCGAACTAGTTCCGAATCAATTCCGAACCGGTTCCGAATCGATTCCGAACCAATTCCGAACCAGTTCTAAATCGATTGGAACCGAACCGAACCAGAATTGAAACGGTTCCAGTTTGGTTCCGAAACTGTTTCATCCGAATCGATTTCGATTCCGAATTTAACGAATTGATTCCGACTCAATTCTAAATTGAACTAATCCATTAATCGTGCCTACTTTGTCATTCGCAACGAGCAACAAATATTCCATTTCTCCTCCCAAAATCCCCCCCCCCCCACACAAAAAAAACCAAAAAATGTCATTTTCCTCCTTTCTTTTCCACATTAATTTTCTACTTGGTCAAATTTAAATCGAATAAAATGGACTGGTTGCTAATTAATCTAATTTGTTGAGGTAAATTCCAAAATGCATTCGGTGGTAAATCCATTTTCTAAAATATGCTTTAATTTTTTTTATTAATATCTATATGCCCCCTTTCAAATTAGGAGGCACGTTTAAAAAAAAATTATTAAACGTTGGGTGGATTTTACTAAGAAAATAATACAAATCTAAGGAGGTGATTGATATTAATTGGATTTAGGAGCCTTTTCAAAGTGAGAGAATTTTGAAAAACTATTTTAAAAAATCTATTAAATATTAAAATGTATTCAAAAACCAAGTGAATAACTCATTCCCTCTCCATCCATTTAGTCATTTTCTCTCTCTTTTCGATCGAGATGGTCCTCCGTTTTTAGTCACCATCCGCTAAGACAAAGCTTCTCGACAAATTGGTTGTGGACTAACTAATCATAATGAGACGTTGCTTTTTACGAAGCTTCTCGGCAAATTGATTGTGGACTAATGAACCATAATGAGACGTTGCTTTTTACGAAGCTTCCCGGTAAATTGATTGTGGACTAACTAACCGCAATAAGACATTGCTTTTTAAGCCTCATGCTCGGAAAGGTTACATCGACTAAGTTATGGAGCGGGTCAATAGTTTAATTAGTGTCCAGAATAATCAATTGATTAATTTTTGTTAGTTAATACTAGATATTTATCTTACTGAGTCAATTAATTTCGAAGCGGTCAGTTCCATTTGAAAATTTTTCATCAATCATTAATCATTAAGATAAATTCAAAAATATTTATAGTGAATAATTAATATTTTAGGATTTTTTTATTTCACTGGAAAAAAAAATCCTACACTATATTGCAATTAAAAATTGAATTGAGGATATCTAGTGTGCATCTTAGCTAAGAGCCATTTTATAATCATTCAACTAATACTATCATTATCTCATCTCAAGAACAGCACTGATAAAAAAGAGAGAAAATCACTTTATGAGAGTACAAAGTCCCTCGACACCTACTGACGAGAGTGAGTAGTGGAGGGATCCATCTGAATCAAGGCTGAGATTTTGCACTTCAATTCCAAGATCGAATACAACCCATTCTACAAGCAACACTCTGTCTTTACCATCGCATCGTCCCTGTGAGGACTAGTTAGTATTTAAGTCTCGGAACGACTTTGACTTGTTTATGTCTCATATCAATGAGTCATTTTATTGGACCCCTAATTAAAGCCATCGTAATTCGATAAATATTTTGTGTCGGCTGTTTTATTATGTGAATATTATCGAATCCAGTCCATTCTATAAGCAACACTCTGTCTTTACCATCTCATCATCCCTGTGAAGACTAGTATTTAAGTCTCGGAATAACTTTGACTTGTTTATGTCTCATATCAATGAGTCATTTTATTGAACCCCTAATTAAAGCCATCATAATTCGATAAATGTTTTGTGTCGGCTGTTTTATTATGTGAATATTATTGAATCCAACTCATTCTTGAAGATCAAATAAAAGAAATTTAAAAACTATACGACGATTCTATCATTACACTATAGTATCTGAATGACTTTGACTTGTTTATATCTCTATTAATGAGTCATTTTATTGGACCCCTAATTAAAGCCATCATAATTCGATAGATGTTCTGTGTAGGCTGTTTTATTATGTGAATATTTATATAATCTCATTGTGCGTTTGGAATGAGTCCGTCGATCGAAATACTCACTGATGGAACATTGAAAATTCCAACGGTACCTAAAAAAAACGCCATTGCTAAAAATTAAAAGGAACTTCTCATTTTTATCATTGAAAAAATATTTTACTTTAAAAATATTAGAAGGACGTTTTATTTTATTTTCATTTTAAAAAACTCTGATTACAATACTTTTGTGTGGGAGAAAATAAGTTGTCAAAAATACTATACATAAAGTATTATTATATCAATAATACCAAGAATACATGGGAGAAAATATTTTAATTAAATTTAAGTATTTTTTACTAATTTAACAGAGGGTATTTTAATATAACATTGTTTTTTAATGTAATAATTTTAATTAAATTAGAATAATTTTAAATAAAAATTATTTGTAAGATAAAAAAATAAAATAAAATAAAAGGAGGACTCACTTTTTGGTCTTCCCATTAATATGTCACATCTTTCAGCCGTGTAAATTTGTCCCAATTAATTGAATTGTTATAATCTCATCGGTCGTTGAAAATGCGAAAGTGAATGTGTTGAAAATCAAGTGATTAATATGGATAATAAAATTATTTTAAAAAAGTAAAGATTAATTTTTGGGATGTCTATTTTTCTATTCCATTAATTTTTAATTGAATAAAAATATTTCTCATAATTTATATTTTAAAAACGATGGATTTCATTATATGGATATTTCCATTTAATCGTTGTCAATGCATGAATAATCAATCAATTATTTTTATTAGTTAACACTAGATATTTATCTTATCGAGTCGATTAATTTTAAAATGGTCAATTCGGTTCGAAAATTTTTCATTGATGATTAAGATAAATTCAAAAATATTTACAGTGAATAATTAATATTTTAGAATTTTTTATTTCATTAGAAAAAAAATCCTACACTGTATTGCAATTGAAAATCGAATTGAGGATATCTACTGTACATCTTAGTTCAAAGGCATTTTTTTTTTACTAATATTAGGTATTCAAATCTTATTAATTTTGAAGACGATCTCTAATAAAATATTAAATAATTACTAAATGAGATATGTTCTATTAATTATTAAGATAAATTAAAAAATATTCATATAAATAACTTTATTAATTACAATATACTTGATTTATCATTCCATTTAATTAAAAATTTTATACCTAGAAGCAACGTCATCCGACTACTTATCAACCGATTGAGGATGGTATGGGCCAGTTTTTCAGCTAATTAGAAGCTATGCATTCAGCAGCAACAATCGCCATGTGTCTGCTCTTCCCCCAACTGCTGCTGCCGCCGCCGCCTGCAGTCGCATCTGCTGTGCCCGTGCCAGACGGCGGATGCCCGAAAAGATGCGGCGAGGTGGAGATCCATTACCCCTTCGGCATCGGCGTTAACTGTTCCTTGGGAATAGGCTTCAATCTGACCTGCAACGCCACCATCATGAAGCCATTCTATTACAATATTGAGGTCCTCAATATTTCGTTGGTGATGGGCCAAGTGCGCATGCTCAACCCCATATCCTCGGCGTGCTACGATCCAAATAACAACAATATCACTAACTCACGCTGGCGTATTTCACTATTCCATAGCCCATGTAGGTTCTCTGATCTCCACAACAAGTTCACTGTCATCGGCTGCGATACCCTTGCATACATACTCGCCTCTCGAGGGAACAATAATAGCTACGCCAGTGGCTGCGTGTCCATGTGCCAGGACGAACAGAGCATCGACAATGACTCCTGCTCCGGGATGGGTTGCTGCCAGACTTCCATACCCAAAAATCTCAAATACTATGCTGTCCGTTTCAACTACTCGGACACTCGTAGCTTTAGCAGATGCAGCTACGCCGCCTTGTTGGAGGCCGAGTGGTTCCGCTTTCAGCCATCTTACATCACCACGAACCGATTGAAGCAAATTAACAATGATAGCAGGGTGCCAGTGGTCATGGACTGGGCCATCGGCAACGAGACGTGCGAAGTAGCTAAGCGCAACCTAACCTCTTATGCCTGCATCAGCCATAACAGCGAGTGCGTCAATTCCCGCAATGGTCCTGGTTATCTCTGCAACTGTTCGAGTGGATACCAAGGCAACCCTTACGTCTCCAACGGAGACGGATGCCAAGGTCTGTCTATACTCTATACCAAATCAATTCAATTATTTTTTAACTTTCTGACTGAAATAGTGCCTAATACTGTAGTTTTTGCACTTCCATTTTAGACATCGACGAATGCAATCTGCAACCAAAAACCCATGCTCAGATGGCATCTGCCAGAACCTGAACGGTAATTACAGTTGTCACTGCCCCAAAGGCACGCACGGAAACGCTTACAATGGAACATGCATCCCTCGTCTTCCCCTAGCATTGAAGGTGGCTATAGGTAAGAAGCCTCTCCTGAGGGATATTACTTATTTGTTCCTGTCCAACTGTTCATTCTCATTTTCTATACCCTAGATAAAACACCAACAGTGATAATATGATATTTCACGTTAACCTCCAAACAACTCATTTAGTGTATGTACACCAGGTCAATTATCTTTGGCTTCAATTCAATCATTAAATATCCCATTACGGCTCTCACTCACTTTTATTATGAATCCATATAAGAAAATTTTCGTCTCTCTCAGTAGAAGTGCAACGTCAAACGGCATGAGTGCACTTGTTCTATCACACCAAAATGATAGGCTCAACCACTTAAGAAAAATAAGAACATAAAATACTCATAATATAAAGTTGACATGTATGTATAACTTTGCAGGTGGCTTCAGTGGTGTCATCATTTTAGTATTATGCATTTTGTGTCTTTATATACTCTATCAAAAAAGAAAACTCGAAGAGATGAGAAGGAAATATTTCAAACAACATGGAGGCCATGAATTAGAGGAAAAGATGAAGCTAGAAAAAGGTCTCATCAAATTTAAAATATTTGGAAGCAATGAATTAGAGAAGGCAACCAATCATTTTGATGATACGAATATTATTGGAAGAGGAGGAAACGGAGTTGTGTATAAAGGAGTTTTGGAAAACCAAGATGTTGTTGCTATAAAGAAACCTAATATTATCAATGAGGACTTGAAGAAACAATTTGGAACAGAAACACTTATTTTATCATATATTAACCATGTCAACATAGTTAAGCTCTTGGGTTGTTGTTTGGAGATGGAGATGCCATTGTTGGTCTATGAGTTTGTCCCAAATGGAACCTTGTCTCAGTTAATTCATGAAAATGAGAACCGAGCTCCAGTTTCTTTAGATACTAAGCAATTTTTAGTCGAGTATTCAAGGAAACCGGAGTTTGGTTCTCATTTTCATGAATTAACTGAGATAAGGTTCCATTTGGGACAAACTCATAGACCAACAATGGCATCTCCATCTTCAAACAATAACCCAAGAGCTTAACTATGTTGACATGGTTAATATCCGATAAAATAAGTGTCTCGTTTTTATTATTTCGTCTGGAGCTCTAAAATATGGACTCTAGGACAACAACAATGTCCATGTGCCAGGACGAACAGAGCATCGCCAATGGCTCCTGCTCCGGCATGGGTTGCTGCCAAACTTCCATACCCAAAAATCTAAAATGCTATGATGTCATTTTCGATGAGGGTTTCAACAACTCGGATACTTGGAGCTTTAGCAGATGCAGCTACGCCGCCTTGTTGGAGGCCGAATGGTTCCAGTTTCAGACATCTTACATCACCTCGAACGAATGGATGTAAATTAACAGCGATGGCAGGGTGAACATTCGAAACGGACGTTTCGAAAAAGAAATGCTCTATGCTGTTTTAGATTTCCGACTCAGAATATTCTACGATGAAGATATTAACTGAGGAAGAAAATAAAGAAAAAAAGAGACGATGTTATGATCGTTTCGAAATGAAATCAGAGGTATTTTAGAACGGAAACGAAAGAATCCGTAACGATTGCTATTACCGTTCCGACGAACCCTGATCGGCAAGGAGACGTGCGAGATTTTGCCGATGGTGTCGTGCCTAATGCTGAAGACGGATGCAAAGGTCTGTGACTCGTGTCTATACCAGTCGACTGATTCTGCTTTCTACTGTGTTTTGCTTTTTCTGAATGGTATCGAATGCTGCGGTAGTTTTTCTATAATACATAATTAGAATTGATTAATTTATCAAAAATGGGGTAAAAATGTTTACGAAGGTCTTTATTTTGAGCTATAAAATTTTAAAATATTTATTAGGATATAGATGTTCAAATTTCATAGACTAATTTTAAAAAGAGATGATTTTTGTTATTTTATTTATAGGATAAATTTAAAATGTAATTTATACCCACTCGGATATATTTATTTTAGAATCCATATAGTTAATAGTTAGGGATGAACAATAATTATTAATATTAAATTGAAACTGAATAAATTGAATTTTTTAAATTAACAGAATCGATTGAACTTTTAAATAAAAATTGAACCGAAAAAATTATCAATCGATTAATATATAAAATCATTATTTTACAAAACTGATACTATAGTTCAATAGATTGATATTACAGTAACAATCGGACTGCTGATCATCAATTCCATTTTATTGATTAAATTGATTTTTTTTAATCTAAAATTCGAAATTAATATAAAAATGATATTTTTAAAAATAAAAATTGAATTTCCAAATAAATTGAACCGAATTTCTGATTTCGATCGACTTAATCGAACTTTTACATATAGTTGATAAATAACCTCAATGAAGCTATTTTTAAAATATTTATTTTTTTAAGTAAAAAAAGTGTGAAATTATTTTTTTTATCAAAATGTAATTTTGTACTATTGATCTAACTAACAATTGTCAAGGGAGAAAAAAAATTTAAATTAAAAAAAAACTCATAAATGTTGGTGCAAATGAAACTTCTTCCCCTTAATCTGATTATAATCCAATTCTCCATCTATTTCTTGAACTCTAAAATAATCCAACACAACTCTTGACTTGCTTCGAGTATGAACACAAGCAAGAAAAAACCTACAACAACATTTTTAATCGATAAGAATAAGTCAAATATTCCATAAACAAGTTGAGGATCAAGAACATGTGGAATTAATACCACCTAAATCACAATCTCAAATATTCTAAATCACACTCATGACACTACTTTCTAACCCTCCCCACATCAGATGCCTAAAACCCAAAGCAAAAGTTAAACAATACAACAAATAGGAAAAAAATGCCTTCACTTGCATGCTTCAAGACTTGCCTCTCAATGTTGCTCCACCAAACAACCACTAAATCTTATTTCCGATCCTTCAAACGACCGAATCAGATGGATCGCAAATGTCAAATATATGCTTCAAATAAGATCTCCGAATCGGTGCTTTTCGACCCACCATATCACTAAACAATAGTTTGGTCTAACCGCTGCATTAACTTTGCTTCACAAATTGCTAAAGTTGAGGGTTGCTTTCTCTTGTTGGTAAGAAAAAGAACTTGCAACACAAAGTTTTCACATGCCTGCCATTTGACATCCAGAAACCCAAATTAAGAGGCATTATAAGGTTAGGAAATAATTGAGATGGAAATACAATAAATAAACAATCGATACAGATCGAAAATGAAATGCAGATATGATTTTGGTAGGAAAATCTAATATGCTTGATTTCCAAGCTTGAGTTCAATCATCAGTTTTTACAGGCCTTACATGCAAATGCACAAGACAGAAAATATTGTGGTGAATTGATGCTAATATAAAGAAAATGTTCGATCAAGCTTGAGAGTTCTAGAAATAATAATAATAGAACATTCAACAGATAATCTCGCAAGAGTTTGATAGATTCTAGCGATTTCAAAAGCAAACTGATTTGGAACAAGGTGCCAAGATTAATTTAAAAAACAAATGGGCCACAAAACAGCACTCAATTAATT
The DNA here is from genome assembly GCA_025175895.1 of Wurfbainia villosa. Classification (NCBI taxonomy): domain Eukaryota; kingdom Viridiplantae; phylum Streptophyta; class Magnoliopsida; order Zingiberales; family Zingiberaceae; genus Wurfbainia; species Wurfbainia villosa. The sequence goes on from JAKLTH010000209.1 coordinate 745,681, forward strand.
AAAAAAGATATGAATTTAATGTGGGTAAAGATCTATAGGATTTGAATTCGCCTACTCAGTTGAATTTGTCTTCATCTAATTTACTGTCATTGGGTGGGAAATAAAAGCACATGTCAACCTATATCTCAAGGTGCTTTTCAAAGATCTAAGGGAAAAAAAGAGGTAAAAGTTAAAGTATTACATACAGAATATTTCTAGCGAATGATAGAGCCAAAAATGTTTCGCGTATTATATACACTGTCAAGATCTAGTTAATTATGAAAATGATCAGATCAACTTAAATTCACACAAAGCAAATGAGGGTGTGGAAACAAGTCTGAAGACAAGCCCTAGAAGATACAGCACAAAAGCTTAAATGTGGCTACCATAATGTTAATCAGTCATTTCAGAAAATTTGGTTTGAAAATTTTCGTAAACAGTGAACATATTAGCTTTAGCACAGTCCAAGAGAACACTACCTTGAATATGTAAACACCAAACTAAGCAAGAGTAATTGAATCACAATTATTGATGATTACATTAAAACATTGCAGAATCTTTTGAAGAAATTGTAGCAAAAGAACTCTCCGCGCGACAAAGAATTTAACTAGAAAAGATACAGCCATCACCAACCAAACAGATCGAAGCTGATCCAAGTCCATGTACTCTATGGATCTGTTTATACTCCAATGAGTTTGAAATGAAAAATTGTAAAGGACTGTTATCAAATGACTATTTGTCATGGTAAGTTCTTATGGCTCGATCAATAAATCCTACTATACTGCGCAAAGGCTAATAAAAGAAAGGAACAAACAAGAAAAAAGGTTGAACTTTGAGCAATTTAAGCTTGATACTTCTTGAATTGAGTAGTGATTTGTTCGCACAGTGGACAAAAAGAAAATAGCAACAGAACTAAGAGAAACATGATCAGTTATGTTCTTAAACAATCCGATCCAGAAATTCTATATATAGTTTACCTTTCAAAGCTCCAATTCAACCCCAGTACATATAGAGCGAAGTATACAAGACCAAAGCTCGAATGCATTCATTGGAGAAGTCAGAAGAACTCGGGAGAGAAGAAAGAAACCACTTTTTCTCTCGGCCGAGAGACTTCATTAGAGGCGGAGAACCGTGTCCTGGAAATCATCATTTGGATACGGAAGGTTTAGATCAAACGGCAGTGGCTGCCGCCAGGAAGGAGTGATGATGTCGTCGTCATCGACGACGACGGAGGAAGAGGATCCGCAGTCGCTGTGGCAGTCGTCGTCGCCATATAGCGGACGCGGGGGTGCCAGAGGATTGGCCTTCCGCCTCTGCACTGGATGCCGTAAACGTATCGCCACCGAGGAAGAAAGCAGCCTGAGACCACTGGAGGACTCTACGGTGCTGCTGTGGATGCTAGATGTCAGCTTATGAGCGGCCTGCAAAGGGTTCTGAACAGGGAATTGGCCAGAAGCTGCAGCGGCGACGGAAAGATGAGTTGGGAGAGACGAGGGCTGTAAGGGAAAATTAGTTCTGGCCTTGGGCCCTCGGAAGGCGAAAGCGGCAGCGTCGTAGGCCCGAGCGGCGTCCTCGGCGGTGTCGAAGGTGCCGAGCCAGACCCGTGTCTTCTTCGAGGGGTCACGAATCTCCGCCGCGAAACGGCCCCAAAGCCGCTTCCGAACGCCGCGGAACCGCCTCTCTACCGCTTCCAAAGCTCTCTCCGCCGTCTCGGTCCGATTCGCCACCTGCGCACGGCCCTTCCTCATCGCCAACAACCCAAACACAGAAAACACAACCGACACGAAAAAGAAAAAAAAAAACTCTTTTCCTCTCCGATTTCAGAAGCTTAGGAGCAGATAAGCACCGCCGGAAGTTCGACAAAGATGACGAACTCGCTTACAAGACGAACCTGAAAGGATCCATCGCCATCTTCGCCGGCGAAAACTCTAAGAACCACCGTCTCGGCCACCTCTTTGTTTTATGAACTCCGGACGCCGTACATTTGTACCGCCTGAAAAGACGAAAGTACCCCTATTTTTGTTTAATGAAATCAGCTGGCCGTACATTTGTGCAGCCTGAAAAGCCTAAAGTACCCCTAAAATTATGAGTATTTTAAAGCCTGAAAAGCCTAAAGTACCCCTAAAATTATGAGTATTTAAAAAAAAAAGGAAAATATTTGATAATTTAAAAACGCCAAGCGGCTCGTAGTCGGCGGGTCGGTGGCGCGAAACCCACCCTCTCGCGTACCTTTCCTCTTATTTGAATTGGTTCGGGCCCTAGGATCCAGAATTTTATATTGGAGAGACCGTTATACTAAAATATAATAATATTAATTAAATAAATAAATTTTTAATAATAATGACTTAAAATTTAGAGGGCCATGATCCCCTCAAAAATGGCCTAGATCCGCCCCTGCCTCCTCTTTGGGCAACTTGAAGTTGATACGTATTGGAGAAGCGAGGATTCAGATCTAAACACATAGCTCCGAATCCGATTTGTGATCCGCATGTTAAACTCATGCCGCGATAAAATATCGTATTCATTTCAATTAACATGAGCAAACATTTTATTATTTTAATTACTACTCTACATCTATAGTGAAATTATTCGGGGAGCATTTTATACGTGGAGAATTTTTTATTTTTTCAAATTTTTTAAAAATATTTTTTTATTTTTTAAAAAACGAAAATAGAAATAAAAAATAATTTTTTTCATATTTTTTAATTTTTTAAAAAATACTTATTTATTTTTTAGAAAACGAAGATGAAAAACGTTAACCAAATATATTTTTTAGTTTTCCTAAAAAATAAAAATAAAAAATAAAAAAAATTTCGCCTACCAATTGAAAATGAAAATCTTCGAGGAGCATTATACTATTATAAATAGATAAATATTGAATTTCAATTTAAAATTTAAAATTTTCATCCAAATTCAAAAGTACTTCGTTAATTTTAATCCTAATTCTCGTAATTTATCTCCCTTCATTATTATCGAAAGATCGATGTTGAGGAGCGCTAAAGAATGACATAATCATCTTTTATCATGGATACTAATATTATTTAGTTTAAAATTTAAAAAAATAATTATCCTCATTTTTAAATATAAAACAATATTATATCACAAAAGAAAGTTCTAGAAGTTTCGTGCTATCATCTTTCACAGCCACCTAATTTCACTATAAATAATTTCAAAAAAATAAAATATATATATATCAATAATAACTAACGTCCACGTGTCCACATAGCATTGGCTGGCTGGATTGCTTGGAGGACTATAAATGAGTCTGGGCGGCGACAGCCCACATTACAGTTGCGTAAAACCCTCGTCTTCCTCGTCAGGAGAGATCGAAAGCTACAGGCCTTGCACTTGGCAGCGCTTCTCCATGGCCGGTTCCGTAGCGTCTTGGAATTCCTTCTCCGTCAAAGCTCCTCCGGCGGTTCTCTCCTCCGCTTCCCGGCTTGGCCGCCGATTAGCAGTCGCCCTTTCGTTCCCACTCCTCGATTCCCCCGTATTGACGAGCGGACGGAGGCACCAACTACTCTCCTCCCCCGCGCCGTTCCTCGCCCGGGCTTCCGCCAGCGACAATGAGTGGGGTGGGGAGGGCGGCGTAGATGAGCCGGAGGGTGCTGGGGTCGCGGTGCTGGAGCCTCTGGGGGTGGCGGAGCCGGACGAGACGGCAGAGCTCAAGAGGAGGCTGATCGATCTGCTCTCCGGCACTTACAGGGGATTGAAGGCCTCGAGCGAGACGAGGGCGGAGATCCTGGAGCTGATTAACCAGCTCGAGGTCAAGAACCCTACCCCCGCCCCCACCGATGCCCTCTCCCTCCTCAACGGCAAGTGGATCCTCGCGTAAGATTCGATCTCGTTCCATTTCGATTTAGCAAAACCCGTTTCTTGATCGGCTAAATTGTTTGAGTTCGGAGGCAGTTATACTTCGTTCTCGCAATTGTTTCCACTTTTGGGATCCGGGAGGTTGCCGCAGCTGGTGAAGGTGGATGAGATATCTCAGACCATTGATTCAGAGAGCTTTACGGTGGTGAACTCGGTGAAGTTTGCAGGGCCTCTGTCTACCACTTCACTCACCGCCAATGCCAAATTTGAAGTCAAGAGTCCAAAGAGAGTGCAGGTATACTAGTCCCTACACTCCTTGTATCAGCTTGGATGCCCTAAGGGATAGTTTCAACAATCTATTGATTCAGCATTTGCGAATGGATGCAACTTTAGATTTGGGGAAATCTTGATATTCTCATTCATTTTTTGTTCCACCACACAATATTTCAGCTTACTTCTTCCTCAATAAGGTAACCAATCATTCTAGCCGATTCCAAGAGGTTGATGTAAAAAAATTCTGTGCAAAAAAGTTCCTCCTTCAGGCAACAAGGTGGTATTTTGATAGGTGGCTGAAGAAATTCTATCCACTTGGTGTGCTAGTAAACCTTTCTAATTTCTACCGAACGATATATAGCTACGAGATCTACCAAAGAGTTGGGAGTAAATATTGAAATGAGAACTTTTGTTATTATTTCCCAATCTATTAGTTCAAGGTGGAGCTTCTTGTTAGATCTCTGGTTCTTGATGATTTCTTTGTTTCTAAATTGTTTTATACATCTAGAACTAGAAATGTTATTGTAATTTGTGATCTAGGAGAATTCCCCAAGGGAGATAGGTAGATCGAATGAAATGCTATCCTCCCTCAGTCCCTTGGATGTGAAATTGGATTGTTGTTCTTCCAAGCCCAGTTGATCCTTGTGCTTTATGTCGCTACGTGTTTGTTTAACTCGGAGAATTAAAGATGGTCATTCTGTTAGGCATGCTAAACTTGAGTTCCTCGACTTTTTTCTTCAGTCAAATGGGTGAATCTTCTTCAAAATTTATCGTTTATATGAGCTTATTTCATAGCATTTGCCTATGTTTCTTGTCCATTTCAATGCTGCTTCTAGTTGCTGTGGTCCTGTCTATGTCGGCATCTAAGTTATTCGTCGAATTGTTCGATTGCCACTCTTTCATTCATCTCATTTGCTGCTTGCCTGCACCATATTCCTGTCAAACCATCAATCTTCATCAATTCCTTTAAATTACAAAACAAGTTTGCATCTAAACATTCTGATTTCCATTTTGCCTGAACAAGGAACTTTCGAATTAGTTACATTATGCATATTTGGAAGTACCATCAGAAATAGCTCCACATAAATTCTGATTTCTTACTTGTAATCTTTTGTGCTTTATTCAATAGAAGGCTCAATGAGCATGCATTCATGAATTTCATTGTTCTAGTCGAAAAGTCTACGATTTCTTCGTTTGTTAGTAGAGTTCTACTGATCAAATGCGCTGTATATATCAACAACTTATTGAGTGAGCTTGCTGCTTTTCTCAGATTGAGTTCCACGAAGGCATAATCGGAACCCCGCAGCTAACCGATGACATCGTCATTCCCGACAAGGTGGAGTTCTTGGGCCAAAACATCGATCTATCTCCGTTTAAGGGCATCATAAATTCCCTGCAAGATGCAGCATCTTCAGTTGCAAATACCATTTCTAGGCAACCTCCACTTAAGATACCCATCAACAACACCAATGCACAGTCCTGGCTGCTCACCACCTATCTCGACGATGAGCTCAGGGTCTCGAGAGGCGATAGGGGCAACATCTTTGTGCTCATCAAGGAAGGTAGCCCTCTTCTGAACTCATCCTAATGCCTATAATTTGAACTTAATGAGGGTTTAGCTGATCTCTATTACACTAGCAATAAACAGATTAATTAAGTGAGATGTGATTTCTCTATTTGTTAGATTTGTGAGAAATGGATATGTGATGGAAAAGCTCACTCAAATTCATAAATAAATAATATGTTCGTGAATGAATTTGATATTTGGCTCGATAAGAGCTTATCAAAGTGTATTTAACTATATATGGTGAATGAAATATAGCAAAAAATACAACTGAAATGTGCAATGATCATAATTATTAAGTTAACTTTGTTGGCTGTGATTATATATCATTTACAATATCGATACCAATTGTATCATTTCATGTGAATTATGCAAGTGGAACCATTTGTATAATATCAAAGTATTTTTTATAATTATTGTTTATTATATTCATCATAATTCAACATAATTATTAAGGATATTATTGTTTGAATTATGTAAGTGGAACCATTTGTGTAATATCAAAGTATTTTTTATAATTATTGTTTATTATATTCATTATAATTCAAACATAATTATTAAGGATATATATTTAAGTTTGAATTATATAAATATTTGAGTGAAACTCAAATTTTGAATCTTATCAATTCAAATAGAAAATAACTAAATCAAATCTTGATTATGGATTTAAACTTAGAACATGAATTGCATGGATATACCTCCTTTATTAATTTAGTTCTCTTGAAAAACAATTTCCTTTGCAATCATCTCATGTGAGTAGGACTGAGCAAAATATGGATTAAACTAAATTAACTGATCGAAATTAGAAGTTCGATTCGGTTAATTTTTTTTATTTCTGATTTAAAAATTTGATGTAATTGGGTAAACTCTATTGAAATTCATCGATCGTCGATTCATGAATTTAAACTGCGACTTCAAAATTATGAAATTATGAATCTATTTAATTGACTGTTTATCATTGATGATAAAAAAAATGTAATGATTTTGGTTTTTAATAAAATTAATTAATTTTTTATCGATTTAATTTGTTCGATAGATTAAAAAAATTGATTTATTCGATTTCCATTTAACCAGCTCGATAGATTTTATTATTGATTGTTTGCTCATCCTTACTTGTAAGTCACTTTACTTGATCGGCAGGTTTGCTCTTGACTTGTTCAATCTCATCTAATCGGTCTATCCATTGTTGCATCTAGCGAAACCCCTATTGGATCATGATGGGCTTCTTATTGGGCCTTTTAAGTCCATTGTTCATTGTCGAGTATTTCATTTAGAAAAAAAAAAAAGCCAAATTCCAGCTTAGTTTTTGGCATCGCATCCAAAATAAATAAAATAAAATAAAATAAAATAAAGAAAGAATAATTTGTTGGAAAATTATACTTTTTCCTAGAGGAAATACAAGAGAAAGCTCAAAAATAATTCGAACTTATCTGTTGAGTCGACCATTTTTGAATTGTCCTCAGTCGAGACGAGCTTCTTCAAATCAAGATCGTCGAGCTCCTGGCAAGTGAGGTCAGGACGAGCCGAGTCAAAAATCTCCTTGATCCAAACCGTCGAGTCGGGAGGCTACTAGGGAGAAGTTGTCGAGCTGGGAGACAGGCTTGAAGAGTTCAGGCCGAGTCACTGAGTTAAGTAAGAAGAGCTCGGGCCAAGTCAAGCGCCGAGTCGACATGCTGCTGTGGAGATGTTGCCGAGGTAAGTTGAGCATCGAGTCGAGAGGCTTCGACGAACAAAGAATGACTCGGGCCGAGTCGCTGAGTTGATTGCTGAGTCGATCGCCGAGTTGAGACGAACAAAGAATGGCTTGGGGCGAGTTGATCACCGAGTCGAGAGTCTACTCGTGCCGAGTCGTCGGATCAGATACTGCAGAGCTGAACTGGAAGAGTTCGTCCTTCAAGGCCGTCGAGTTGCCGAGCTGGGAGACAGAAGCAGTGAACACCAAGTGAAGAAACTGTCGAGGCATGTGTTTCCACAATTTCCTTAAAATAAATTTATCATCCTTCGATAGGGTGCTTGCGAGGTTTAACAGAACGTCTATTTCCTAGAATACAACGACAAAACTGCGCACTCCAATAAGCATAAGTAGTTTGCAGCGAACTGAACATACACCTGAACGCTATCACTGTGGGGTTACGAGTTCGCAATCCTATCTCCTTTTATAGAGAAGACTTATTAACAGTGGAATCGAAAGATCAATCATAATGTCGTCTCGATTCTTTTAATCTACGTGAATCGAAAGGTCAGTCATAATGCTGTCTCGATTCAACTGATCTATCATTAATTCATTAATTTCTGACTATTTATGTCAGAGTTTCAATACGAACTTTTTACGATTTAACGCGAAAGATGACGGATTAATTAATTTAGAAAGATGATAGAACATCTTCCCCATTTTATTTTTTTCATATTTCCATTATTTCCATTTAAATTATAACATAATTAATATTCGAAATTAAAAATCCGTTGGCCGACCTGATTGGAGTCGCTGTCTCCCCTGTTCACATCGACGCCTGCCCTGCCTTGTACGCCACTTTATACCCCCTTGGCCAGGCCAAGGCTCTGTTCACGGTGAGTGCACAACACTATCGCGTCTACGCAGTGTCAGTGTAGTATCGCATGCGCTCACTGCCCTTTTGTTTGTTTATTGTCAGTGGAGTATCGCGTATTTAATGCCCAATTTAATTGCTCTGAAAAATGGATAATAAAAGGATGAATCATATCTAGGGATAAAGATTTAGTATTAAATAAAAAAAAAAAAAAAAAAAAAAGAGAGAGAGAGAAAAGGAATGTCATCTGTCTTTAGTTTACTATACTATACTTATACTATCGAGAACATATATTCTGCTTGCCCATGGACAATGGACAATGACCGGCTTGAACATATATTCGACTTTGTAAATATAAAAGAAAGTAAATTACGAATGATCATTTATACGATGATAAATACGATGAAGGACGTGACTCAATGTGGACATTAAAACGATCTGTTGACATGGAAAATTAAATCTTATTCTTTGTATAAATTTTACGTTGTACTTATCAATGCATCATCCTCGTGGAGACTATGATCCGAGTCCCTGATCACAAGTCGATCTGCTCTATAAGAATTATTATATATTGGGTCGGAAGATTTGGATCAATCTTGTCGCAGGTCAATGGATAGACTATCCTTTTGGGTGTGAATTCTTTCTCCCGAATCGAACTCCAATTTCTACGAGCAAGAGAAAGTTCATCCCTCAGCGATAATCCTTCGATGCTGAATCAAACTTCGGGACATAAAGCATATAGAAAATAGAAAAGAGAACAAATAGTATGAAAAATAAGATTGCAATACTTCTTCGTTATCCTGAACATTGTTTTTTATATTGATTCGAAGATAAATGAAATAGTCATCGAACCTCCTCTATCATTTTGACCATTAATCGTCTCATATAGGTATTATAATCGCTCAGATGATCTCCTAATTTAATTAATGAGTTCGATTGAGACTTGTGAGTCAAAATTATCTAATTACTAGGATCAAAATGATCTTAGACCAAGCCTAACCTTCATTGACTTTTGATCTCATAAGATTGACTTATACATAATGTTGATCGAGTCCAATCCCCTTAAAGTCATGCGGATTGTCGCTTGGTGTGTTTGACCATCTCACGAGTAGTCAGTGAATTCACAAATAAAATTTTTACCAAAAATTAATCCACAAATAGATTGACAATTCATCCTTCTTTAGTAATCCTCGTCTCGTAAATAATAAAACAATGTCTCTCGACTCGTATATAATCCGCCTCTTTGAAAATTTCCTCTTACTAAGTAAATTAACTCGGTTGTCCGTTGAGACGATGATAGTGAAGTGTCTCGGTGGCGAAGACCGCAAGGGTCGATAATTCGGATAAGAAGGATTGACGTGGAGTCGTGGAGAGAAAACGGGAACGGTAGAAGTATTGCCTCAGCAAAGAGCTGAACCGAATGAGAAGAACCGAGCCGAATGGAAGTCCTGCAAGACAACAAGCGGTTAAGGGAGCCGAGAGAGATCTGAGCAAGGCCCCTCCGACGCTCAAGACAAGAAATTAACAGGAAGATGAAGAAGAGAATGGAGTGGTGAAGTTGAGAATGTGCGAACCTCTTTTCTTCCCCTCAGGGGAGGCTATATATAGGAGAATTTCTCTACCAAATGGTACTGTCGGTAGGGACGGTATGACCTCAAGAGAGACATACGCATGTCCAAAGAGTAATAAAGTCATTACCCTCATAAATGCTGCAGGCGCATGGACTGCAATTAATACACATTGCGTGGTTGATAGGAGACAACTCTTAATTAATGCCGCAGACATTCCTTTGAAATCCGGTATGGGCGTTTGCTTTTTGGTCGAAGAGAGATGATGATGAGGATTGCCAGGTAGGTTATTGAGCATAAAATAATCGTCTTGTTCTTTGGTTAAATAAGATAATTTATACGGAGAGGTCATATATCATAGGTGACGTGTTTTTGCCGAGATGTGAGGTAGATAAAACGAAAAACATTTAGCATAATAGAAGTCCGAGCCAAAACGCGAGGTGTCCGACGTAATAAAAGTCCGAGCCGAAACGCAGGGCATTTGACATAACAGATGGTGTGATATATCCAATTATTTGCAATCGAGGAGGAATAGTAATCTCTTTAATAATTTCCTCTTACGAAGAAAATTAACTCCACCCAAATTTGAAACTCTGTAAATTCCCTCCAAGTAAACGAGATTTCTAAAATATCTAAATTGGCTTCTTTCAAAAATAGAAAAATCCTCGTTAATTTTTAAAATAAACTAAAAATATATATTTTTTAAAATCATTTTCCCTCAAAATTCTTCCACAAACAAATTGGAAGCCTCCTTTCAATTCCTGCCAAATATTCCATTTTTCCTCCCAAAATTCCCCCCAAAAAACAAAAAAAAAGTCCTTTTCCTCCTTTCTTTTCCACATTAATTTTCTACCCAATTTCAAACTTCGCCGAATCGAAATCGGAATCGGAATTGAAAAAGAGGAGGAATTAGGACCGAATAAAATGAACTCGTTGCTAATTAATCTAATTCATTGAGGTAATTTTCAAAATGCTTTCGGTGGTAAATCCATTTTCTAAAATATGCTTTAATTTTTTTATTAATATCTATATGCACCCTTTTAAATTAGGAGGCACTTTTAAAAATATATATATATATTAAACTTTGGGTGGATTTTAATAAGAAAATAATACAAATCTAAGGAGGTGATTGATACTAATTGGATTTAGGAGACTTTTCGAAAAAATCTACTAAATTAAATCGTAAAGACTATTTTGAAAAAACAATTAAATATTAAAGTGTATTTAAAAAAAAATGAGCCAACTAACAAACAAGAAGCAAGTGAAGAACTCATTCCTTCTCCGTCCATTTAGTCATCTTTTATTTTTTTTTTCTCTCTCTTTTCGATCGAAATGGTCCTCCATTTTTAGTCACCATCCGCTAAGACGAAGCTTCCCGGCAAATTGGTTGTGGACTAACTAATCGCAACGAGCCATCGTTTTTTAAGCCTCATGCTCGGGAAGGTTACATCGACTAGGTTATCGAACGGGCCAATAGTTCAACTAGTTCATTAACACAATGGTCCCAAACATCAATCTTTTTCTCGTTGAATTAAATGAGCGAAATGCAAATTTTTAAACACAAAAAATTTATTTATTTATTTATTTTTTTGCTTAGAGGAAATAATAAGTTTGTGGAATCGCGAGAAGTGAGTTATCGAAATTTCTCTTTTATGAGTATATATTCTTTATGCATTGTGTTGGTTTTTTTTTTATGTTTAGAACTTTTATATGTGGCATATATCATTGTCATAAGGAAATTTTCGATAACTTTTCTAAAATAATTGAACTTTTTATATCTAATATAGAATAAAAGATAATTTGATCTTTGATTCTCAATTTAACTAGTTGAGTTAGTCGATTTGGTCTTGATTCGGTCCAAGATTAAGAGATGAGATGACTCGGCACGATGCCCACTGTACTCGTCAAGTCTAATTTTTAAAAGCATCTTTAAGATAATAACACAAGTTGTAGTGTACTACTAGAACACAATACGAAGAGTAAAATGTAGTCAAAAGAAAAGAAGATGCGACGGAGAAGGATAAAAGGTAGCGTCGTCGAGCCCACCCCGCTCGAGAGTAGCGGAGAGAGTGACGGTGATGAATGAGAGACGACATCCAATACTTGTATTCCCAATGATGGCGTTAGTTCGAGGGATTTGTTTTGGTATCTTCGTGTGTTTGAGATAAGACAATGTTTGTGTGGCGGGAAAAAGGAGGTTGACTTATTAAATTCCCTTGGTGTTTAAGAATTATATGTTTTTTGTGGTACGCTTGAATGGGATGATTCATTGAATCAAAATCAATATGATTATTGTTTTTTTTTTTGATAATTCTGACCTTACGATCCGACTAATCTTGAAGTGACAGTTTGACTCCACGAAAATTTTCTATCGACCATTAGAGTAAATCCAAGAAGTACAAATGAGTTGGATAGATAGCCCAGCACCACGAGTGATTTGAGCACCGCGAGCATTTGGTATGCCTAGCAAAAGAATCAAATTTGAACCGGTCTAAGATCAAGGGATGTGAAGACTCAGCAAAGTACTCACGATCAAATTCTTTTGACCAGCTGAGTACATATAAGGTCTTCATTGACATGTCAAGCTAGTCAGATCACCCTTCTTTAGAACTTTAAATTGTCAGGTCGGGCATACATATAACTTCAAGAGTTCAAAAATCGAATATTCATAGGTCATCCTTTACCTCATCGACCTTCCTTAGATAGGTCACTGGAACAAGTACTTCGGATTTGAGATGATTCGAAAATGAATGAGAAGATGGTTGAAGAGTATCTTGACGAGGCTCCTCCAACGCTCAAATCAGAAAGTGAAGAAAAATATAAAAAGTAAAGAGAGCGAGAAAATAGAAAATTAGAGATTATTTTATCATCACGTTCACCTCCTCTTAGCTTTATATAGAAAAAAAAGAATGTGCTTTTTTTTTTCGGAGGAAATGTGGTGTAGAGGTATGACATGGAGATATGAATTTCTAGAGAAGATCGTGGGGACATAACTTTCTAGAGAAGATGACTAAGACATGGCTGCGTGGAGGAGATTGTGGGGGCGTGGCTCACGAGATCAGATTGATCTAAATGCTGAATTGAGTTCAGGAGATTGAACCAATCTAATTGCCGAACTGAACTCGAGTGTGCTTCGAATGGACTTAAGTTAACTCCCACTTTCCTTGACCATGTTCAAATTTGAGTTCCACCTCAGTTTGACTATTCACCTAACATTGCCACTTGGTAGGAAGTAGTTCCACCACATCATAACTCTCATTGCTTGAGAAATCGTCCCTCCTTTTATCATCGCACCAAGCCCTATAGGGTGATACAATTATTATTATTTGTATTTTCATTAACACGAGGTATTCATTCCTTCAAATCGATTAATCTTAGGGCGATCGATTTGACATCACAGAAGTTTCCCATTGGCCATCAAAGTAAATTTGAAAGTGCTCACAATAGATAGCCCAACATCCCAATATCTCAAATTTTTCATTCCATTAGAGGAAAAATACTCTGTAGTGCACTGTATTTTATAATTGAACCATAAATACTTAGGAGACTGCATGAGTGCTCTATCGCTATACCGTAAAATCATGTCTCTTACACTATTGAGTAAAAGTTCATAGAGCACCATAACTTGCTCATCCATTCGAGTTATGCTTTAGGTCATTCATGTAAGAGAGAACTATAAGGGTGGCATGATGTGCAAGAGAGGGCAAGGTGTGTAACATGAGCGAAGTGAGGCGACAAAGAAGATGAGAGTGATCTCGTCTTTTTTATTCTTCCGACCCTCTTCCTTGTAACTCTAACCAGGTGACAAAATTTCCTTCCCTTCTATCTTCTCTTCTCGAAACCCCCTTTGCTCCTCCCGCGCAAACAAAACTCAACCCCTAAACTAAACATGATAACATCTATACAAAGCAACACCGTAAGTGTTGGGAGTATTCAGAATACAATCAAAGTTTTACGTTGGTAAGATATGAAAAAGATCATGTGCTTATAAGATGAAAAGATATCTCTATTGATATGAGACCTTTTGGTATAGTTTAAAAATAAAACCATGAAAGCTTAGATTCAAAGTGGACAATATCATACCATTGTGAAGATATATGAATCTTATAGGCACTAACAATTGGTATTAGAATCTTGGTCTATGTCAAGCCATGCACCACGAACGAAGGAAATGAAGCTCCTATATTCGGATCAAAAAAATCATACACTAAACAAAAAGACATGGTGGGTTGAAGATCGAACATCAAGCAGATGAAATTCTTTGAGGATGGATAAGCTTGAGAGTGAGGATTGTTGGAAGTATTGGAAAAATATAATCAAAGTCTCACATTGATAAGACAGAAAAAATCACATACTTATAAGATGAAAAGATATCCCTATTGATATGAGACCTTTTGATATATCTCAAAAATAAAACCATTATGAAATCTAAAATGAATAAATATCATACCATTATAAAGATATATGAATTTTACATACACTGACAATAAGATCGATTGTTAGGTATAATTCGACAATCAATATGTACTTATGTCCCAATATTGTTCGCATGCTACTATGCATTGTGATTTTGTTAAGATTATCATACGATAATCCACATGAGATGTTGGTTGGCTAGGTAGCCAATGTGGGGTTTCCATGTCATCGACAAAGATAACTAACTAATTAATCACTAATAGTTGGTACGATGCTATAATTGAAAGAATATTTATGCATAATTAACCATAATTAAGTTTTGCTTATCCTAAATATCATTTTTTTAAAAAAAGTTATATAGTGACACTTAATTAGTTCATGGGTCATGTACAAAGTTGAACCCTAATTTAGTTTTTTCTTTGGACTAATATGAATAATATCAATAGTACATATAGACATAATGTATGCTTATTTATATATTTTTTTCCTATATAAAAAATAATTGATAAATTAGTCTTCCGTACTAATAGCATATGATTATATAATTTAATAATATTTAATCAAAAATAATTTATACATAAAAAGAAAATTCAATGAACTAAACTCACTGCTACATGAGTTTTGAGAAAGAAATTTATTGTACGAAGTCTTACTCTATTTTATAAAAGTATTTTGAATATTCAAATTCATAATCTTTATGTTACAAGACAATAATTTTACCGTTCGAAAATAATTTATGCATAATATTAACAGAGTTAATGAAAACACAACGATTTAGTTATAAAACAAATCATTTAACAAAAAAATAAATCTTGTAGCATATTCTAAAAGAAGCCCTAAACCAAACATGTTAAGCCCAAACACTATATGAAAGCACTTGTGAACTTTCGAAACCCTAAAAACTCGTCTGAAAGCGCTAGAACCTCTAAGAGCACTCACTCACGAACCTCCGAAAGCACTCGTTCAGAAGGGCTTGTGAATCCGTAAAAGTTCTCATGAATCCTTGAAATCACCCATTTGAAAGCACTCGAGAACCTCTTGTGCAAAAAGATTTGAATCATCAATCTAATGGCCTCCTCGCTCCGGTCCCCCAGGATTCGAGAGGGAGCAAATTACGGGAGAGCTATACCTGTGGACGCGATTGATAAGACAATGGATAACCATTTGAGTCCGGGACATGATTGTAGATCGCTTCCGGAATCGACTCTTGTTCATTGTATAAATTTATTCATTGACTTACCAATGCATCGCACACACAGAATCTAACTCGAGAACTTTTAAGGGCACCTATGAACCTCTGAAAGTACTCGTCCACGAGTGTTTGTGAATCTTTGAAAGTTTTTGCGAATCATTGAAAGCACCCATTTTAAAGCACTAGGGAACCTTCGTTCGACAATACCCTAGAAACTCCTCCGCTCTCCCTTAACCCCACAAAAATCTCTAAATTCAAAAAACACCCCTCAAACGGCTATAAAAAAAGCCCCCCACCACCTCCACAACTCAACTGCAGAGAAACAGAGCAGAAAGCAGAGTGTGAGCGGTCCGAGCGAATGGAGAGCAGCGGCAACTCCTTCCCCGTCCTCGACATGGCCAAGCTCGCCGCCGGCGACGAGCGCCAGCAGGCCATGGCCCTCCTCCGCGACGCCTGCGAGAACTGGGGCTTCTTCGAGGTCCGTCCATCGTCTTCTTCTTCTTAATTTTCTCCCCAAAACCTCCCGGAAAATTAATTACTCAATCTTCTCCGCCCATCGTATCAGCTAGTGAACCACGGCGTGCCCGTGGAGCTGATGGACGAGGTGGAGCGCCTCACCAAGGCGCACTACGTCGAGCGCCGGGAGGAGAAGTTCCAGGACTTCGTGCGCGACGCGTTCGCGACGAAGAGGCCCGACGAGCTAGCCGTGGTCGACTGGGAGAGCACCTTCTTCCTCCGCCACCTCCCTGTCTCCAACGTCTCCGAAGCCCCCGGCATGGACGACGACTACAAGTAAGAAGCGAGCTGTTTCGGCGGCGATGCCACTGTTGGAGTTGACTGCTAAAGGGAACAACCGGTTGATTGCAGGGCGGCGATGGGGGAGTTCGGAAGGGCGGTGGAGAAGCTGGCGGAGAGGATGCTGGAGCTGATGGACGAGAACTTGGGGCTGAAGAAAGGGTACCTGAAGGCGGCGTTCCGAGGGTCGGAAGGGCGGCCGACGCTGGGGACGAAGGTGAGCAACTACCCGCCGTGCCCGCGGCCGGAGATTGTGAAGGGGCTGAGGGCCCACACCGACGCCGGCGGGGTCATTCTGCTGTTCCAGGACGACCGCGTCAGCGGGCTGCAGCTGCTCAAGGATGGCCGGTGGGTCGACGTGCCGCCGATGAAGCACGCCATCGTCGTCAACCTCGGCGACCAGCTCGAGGTCTGTGTTTCTATTTATTTATTTTAGGTCGAATCGGACCGGCTTATTTTGACCAGTCCAGACCAGACCAGACCAGACCGTATCTGAATAGTGAAGAAAATTTGTTTCGATAAGTCATCGACTCATTCAATTGGTAAAAAATTGATATCGAAGACCATCTTTGAATAAGAAACATGTTTCAACACGAATCGGATTGATCGGTTCGATCGGTTAAACGGTTAAACAACACGAACCAATGAGTTACTCATTATGTTGTTTTGTTTCATGAATTCAGGTCATCACGAATGGCAAGTACAAGAGCGTGCTCCACCGAGTGGTGGCACAAACGGACGGGAATCGGATGTCGATCGCATCGTTCTACAACCCCGGTGCCGATGCGGTCATTTATCCGGCACCGGCTCTCGTCAAAGCCGACAAAGAAGAGAAGGAAGAAGAGGTGTATCCCAAATTTGTGTTCGAGGACTACATGAAGCTCTATATCAAGAAAAAGTTCGAGGCCAAGGAGCCGAGATTTGAGGCCATGAAGACCATGGAAACCCTCAATGTCGATCCCATTTCCACTACTTAAAGATCGAGGGAGGGGGAGAATAAGAACAATTCGACCAAGAAGATGGTCTTTTTAATGATGAATTTTAGTTAAGAATGTCGTCTAAATTATGTACTAGATAACTAAGCGGTCGATGTTTAGTTGTTGTAGAACTAATGAATAAATAATGAAAGCGATGGCACTATGTGAGTAACTTTTGGTTTATAGTCCTTGAACTTCATTTCACTCGCAAATTTAGTTTTGCTGCGAAACTTCGATGTCTCCGTCGTTCCAAAAAATTGAGAATCTGTCCAACTAGCAGTCCCCTGCCACCCGTCCCAGGGCTGCGGCGAGAGAGAGATAAATCGATGTCTCCGTCGTTGATAACGAAGGGGGTTGCCTCTGCGAGATCGCAGAGGAATTCATTAAAATTTGAGGATACTATGGAACACACACACACACACGAAGAGGCCACGGATCATTCAACTTGTTGTCTATTTCTCTAGCTACCTCGTGGACGATCATAATCGTACCATCGTCATTAGAATCCGTTGATCAATCGGTGAAACATGATGTTTCCTTCTATAAGAGATCGAAGAACAAACGATCATGTCATCTAGGCAACACCATCCTCCAATGATCCAAAAAGTAAGTTGGTCTCTATGGGTGTGGTGCAATGATAAAACATTTAACGGAACAAATAAGAGGATAAGAGTTTCAATCCCAATAGAGACGAATATTCTGAAGATCGACCTCTAAATGTACATAGGCTATGCTCCAAATTTATCTAAAAGATGAACCAAAGGAAGATCGTCAATCTTCAAAATTAATCATATGCAATTTAGATCTTGAATTATTATTTAAAAATAAAAATAAATTCTCTTGATTTACTTGATTGACACTAGATTGGTGCAAAAAGACGATTCACTTACCCCTCAACGCCCCCATCAACCGATTCCACAGTCAACACGAAGGAGGTAAATTACGGGGCGCATATTGTCCAACCCAAGTTAGCGCAGCAAAAGGACAGACACCTCGAAAGACTTACAACCTCCGAAGATTGACCCTTGCTCATTAGTGCAACTTTACTGTTGTGCTAGCCACAAGACCCTTCCCTGGGAAATGACACTAGATCACTCATATGATAGTTGAGCATCAAAAGTGAAGGAAGCTAATTGCGACAATTCGATAAGGAACTAAAGTTTCAAGGGGCAAAATGAAAGTTTCTCACATACTATTTGTATTTCAATTTAAGAAAGTCATTGAACTGGGGAAATTGTGATTGATTTGTTCATTTGTCAACCATACTAAATAAAAGGAAGAGTGACACTTCAATATTATTTGAAGGTTCGGCTCTTGTGGTAGTTAAGACACGACGGTGCTCGCAAAAATGATATGGGTCAATTCCGAAGGAGGTCTATAGCTCTTTTTTAGATTCAGATGACTCTCACGTGTCTTAGCCACCACGTCAAGATCCATTGGACTCTCCGTGATTTATCTCTCTCACGATGACCGTGGAACAGACCAATAAAGACCGCTAGATTAGCAATTCTAATTTTTTACAAAAGGTTTAGCTCTCTGTCTTGATAGTGCAAAGAGGAATGCCTTGGTAGTTTTGGCCTTTTTGAGTATTTTTGTAAAATAATGTCGAATTTAGTAAGCACGGGAAGGCAATGCAACATTATTACAACTTAAATAGAGGTTAATTTCGGATTAACGAGACACAATTTATTTAAATACTTTTTAGTTGTGAGCAATTGTACATTGTGTGGCATTTAGAGTATGTTTTTATAAGTTGGGCCTTATGTTTAAGTGTGTTAAAGGACAAATTTTTATAATAGGGAAGAAGTCTCAATAATTAACCTTTTAGTTACTTTTGTGTCGTAGGGTTAGGGTTAGCTTCCTACGAGGGAAGAGAAATAACTAGCAAAAGAAATAAAATAGAGAAAAAGATAGAGATGTCGATATGAATTGCAAAAAAAGGTTTTGTTTTTTATTCTTTGAATTGAATTCTTAAATGTTAAAAAAAATATATATATATGTTTAAAAGTATAAATCTGTATGAAGAGCACACAACGATAAGATTGTTGTTTTACGACCAAAAGGTCACGAATTAAATTCAAAACAACCTCTTCAGAAAAAAAACAAGATAAAATCACAGATACTTTTAAAAGTATAAATCCATTAAACAAAATTTGTCCATGTGACTAATAATGCTTTGGTTCAATTTGGATAGGAGCAAAATAGGATAGTGGAAAGGCAAGAGACACCTCTCGAGTCGCTTTCTTTTGTCTAGCGACTTTTGCTTAAGAAAATAATTTAAAATTAAAAAAAAAATATTTTTGAATAGAACTTCTATCGGCATTTTCATTATAAGAAAGACGACTTTAAATTTCTTTGTGGTTTTCAGGAAAGAATTGTGAATTTAATAGCAACATTACCTTAAGTGGTGATTTGGTATGCGTAATCATATTGTGTTAATTTTTATAAGAATTTATCCTACCTCAGACGTATAGTACAGCAGTAGGATATTCAATTTAACTCTCTCCTTCTTGTATAGGACAGTCACAGGAAAATCGCTAATGTATTGATTCTATATTTATTTTAAGAGAATGTATCCCAAGGAAAATAAATAACTATAATTTTCCACGAGAAAATACTTTATTACATTGGAAAATATTTAGCCAGCTCACATTGCACGCATTAAACACATGCCACCAAATTTGTTGTCACAAGTGGTTAAGCTCTTGCAAAATCTCCTATGTAAGCATCAACTTCCCTTATTGACAAACAAAACTTGTATTAACATACGAAAGTGTCGCTCCCGAGACTATAGTGTAGCGGTAGAACACCAACAATGTAAAATCAAACATCAAGATTCTATCTACAACTTCGATGAATTTACAAGAATTTCCTCTAAATTGAGTGACAAATGCGGGCATTAGACAGTTGACTTGCTCGCCGCGAGTGTTGTCCGATTTACTTAGATGATATGTGGACAATTTCTATGGGATTGGACCGTCCACCCCTAAAATTAGTCGGATCAAAGGCCTATATACCTAGTGCTAACTAAAAAAAACATACGAAAGTGTCGATGTCGAATACACATTTGCCATAAATAGTAGATTAGGAGTGCACATTTGCCACACCTTTTTTTCCTTGAAAATACCATTAAGTGGGGTAAGCTATATAGATTTTTCTGCGTCATTGAATTCTATCCCCAACTATATCATTATCTATACTTAATTAGATTCTATTTTATTTTATTATTGCTAATCATTTTTTTTTGTCTTCTTCTTCATTTGATGTGTGTATTTGTCATCGTTTCATATTACTTAACTGAAACATTTATTGGTCGTCTAAGTACATATTAATATCACCTTAAACGTGTCTCTAAAAAAAAATCAATGGATACAACTCCAACTTTCTCTCTAATACTCTCATTTTTTATTTTGTTCATCCTCGTATATCCACACATCCACCTTAACATCATCATCTCTGTAATTCTCATCTTTTGCTCATGTATTTTAAGTCGTAGTCCAACATTCAACGTCATATAATATACCATATCTAACCGCCATTTTGTAGAACTTCCTTTTAAATTTTAGAGATACTTTACAATCATATAAAACACCTCACGCTCTCCTTCATTTCAACCATCATGTTTGTATTCTATACAAGACATCTCTTTCAATACCTCTATCATTTTACAAAAATAATTCTAAATACTTAAAGTTCTCAATTCCAGACAATTCGTTATCTCCTATATTAACATCTCTCTCATTACGTCTAATATTATTAAACTTAAATTCTATATATTTTATTTTTATTCTACTGAGTCTAAAATATTTCTCACCTTTCTCTTGTTTCACATTGAAATATACATATTAAAATAATTATAATTCATAGCTATTATAATATAACATTACTAATTTTGATCAGAGTTAAAATGTTCGTATTATAACAGCTACGAATTATAATTGCTATAACAATGCCAAAAACAAAGATATTTTTGAGGGGGAAAAGGTAGAACTTTTTTATAATAAATAAATAAATAAATAAATAATAATAATAATAAAAGAGACCCCCTCCTCTAATTTTACCTATTTAACTAATTTAAATACCGTACTAAAACACCTCTTAGTTAGGTAAAGAAGATTTGTCTATATAATTGAGACCTTTAATTGCTTTAGTGGGTGAGAATGCTGTTTAAACAATGGATTTAGTACCATAATCTTGCCAAACAAATATGACATGAGCACACAATCACATCTTGTCTCATAAAAAATATAGACAACTCTTATTTTCCATATCGGAAAAAACATTTACAAGCAAAAACATAGAGCTCGAGAGATCCTTCTCCAATATTTTGATCTTAATCTAGTTTGAACTGAAACTGCTAACTAGAAAAATAAAGAATGAAAATATATAAACAATTCGAGAAGTAAATAACAATAAGAACTCATGCTAATTAACACAAGCAAACAATAACAATAACATAATTAACACACTAAACCATCTATAAAAACAAACCCTAAAGATTTAGCTCAATCTTAACAATTTGTACATGTTCAAACTGAAACCAAAAGAAGACAGAAAAAGTTAGGTTGGAAAGGTAAGTTCACGAGAGCGAAGGCAATGTTTTACTTTGCGACTTTGACCACAAAGAGACGAATGTGGTGGCGATGAGACGACATACGAGTCAATCAAACAGAATCATGCATTTGGGGGAGGTGGGGGACAACCCACCTGAGCAACCTCGCTTGCTTTTATAAAGCTGCCTAAGAAGAAGCACGACGAGGCACAACAAGAAGGGGGGGCCTCCTACAATTTCAACTAGGAGACAAGAGAACTCATCAGCCCATAGACACTTTGTATGGATGAAGAAATACACCAACACAATGATTTCCTCATGGGATGCATTCAATAATTTCCTACTTGAGAATAGGATAAGGGGAATATTGCTTAAAATATGACAAAAGTAATGCTAGTCGAGAATGAATAGATGGAATGTCAATAATAATAATAATAATTAAAGAAAAAGATGATATAAATATATTGAAAGATGACGAACATCATAGTACCAACATTTAGAAGTTGTTTTGTGTTACCTATTGATACAGTTTGATCAACTTTTATCTTATAATGAGACCTCGTGTTCTTCCGAGCTATGACGAAAAGCAATTGAAACTTCCAACGAGAACGCCAACACTCTCATTATCCCCTGACACGAGTGCACTTCATTTGGAGATTGAAACGAGACATAATGGAGCTCCCAGAGATTACCACGACCTATCCGTGGTCATTTCTACAATCGTGGACTATTTTGTGGCTCGAATGGGTCATCCAATATGGACCACAGCTTGTCCATGGTCGTGGTTCAAACCACGGCTTGACTATGGGCTTGTCCACGATCGTGATCCTCACCACAGCCTGACTATGGACCAAGCCACGACCATAGTGCGTCGTTGCCGAATTTAAGATTTTGTTGTTTTTTATTAGTTCTGAACTTTTCTTATTTTGTTTTGAATTTTTCGTATTAGTTGCAAATTTTTCCCTCTTCCTAGTCTATTTAAACATGAATTAAGGCTCATGTAAGGTTGATTATTGATTTTGATTAATAAAGTTGATTTCGTTTGTTTTGTTTAAATTTAGCGATGAATCCTCTTCGTTTGCGAATTTTCTCCTCCTTCGATTCCTATGTCCACCTCTATTCTAACAGCACACGTGAAAGGAATCACTCATCCCGCTATCCCACCTGCAGCACCTATTTATATATGCAAATAATGGATTGTCATTTTCGAGCTTTATCATTGTTGATCGTGTTGCAAACTTAATGTGTGTAAAATTATCTAATGCAAACCAACCATCAATAATGATTTGATTTTAGGTAACATTGAATGGAGAGGTAATTTTCATATAGGTGATATCATAGTACTGATAATGATTGCTCCGAGATGGATTCTCAACATACAAAGCCAAGAGGATGATATCTATCTCGATTCTTGAACACAAATGCACCAAGACAGTGCGAGGAAAGGGATGACGACAAGGGAAGAAAAGGAAGTAGTAAGATTCTTCCACGTTCTTGACCAAGAGAAACTACATCAATGTGGCTTCCACTTTAGGGTTTATGCCATGACATTTATGTTTCTTTTGCTATTTGCTTGCCATTTAGAAAAAGATAATTTGCAAGGATGGAGAAGTGATGATGGCAAAATGAAAGACAAACCTGAAAATCCTAGGATGTTCAACCCTGCCCATCGGATTGTGTCTATCTTTGAATCACTCAGTTATTGGTTGAATCGGCAGGTCAATCGAACAAACTTCCGTCTACTCTAAAATATTCCAAAATATTGACAAGCATGCTATTACGAAAAAATAGATAACTTACCGAAACACACCTTTGATTTCTCAACCTTGATAAATTTCCACTTACCCTAATGATAGCTTTGATGGTTCAATAATATTTTGGAAATCAAATTAGATGAGTGATACTATTCCAACTTTCCTTGATTTTAATAGTCAGTAGTGTTTTGAGAATCAGGTCCATTGATAAGTTCAAATGACAATTGGCATGACTAAGGAATGATTTGAGTAGCAGTACCGAGAAAATAAGAGTTGATCAAACTCAACCATGAACCGAACAAAGGTAATCACCCGTGAATCGACATATCTAGTGTGTGATATGAGTTCTTTTAGTTTGATTAACTTCTATTCGGACTCTCCATGATTTAATAGTCAAATAGTGTTGTGAAAATACAATCAATGATGAGCTCAAATAAGGAATGATTCAACTCCTAACACAGAAAATAAGAATTGATCAAACTCAACCATGGATTGAAACAATGTTTTTAGTTTTTTAAAAACTATTCTCAATATGCCATTTCAAATCTAATGAGTTGATTGGGCCAATTTGGAGCGACAACTGAAGTTGGTTGATACGCTTAAATTAGACTTCAAGTTGCAATAAAGAAAGGTAACAACATTACAAGTTTATGGCTCAACTTGGGAATAAGAAATTACTAAATGTAGGGTTGCTTTGTGCCTTTGGCCAAATAATGTAGATGCCAGTGGATAATAATATGATACATCTGTTGTGAAGAATCTTGCTGTGTAATGGAATGCATGTACTCATCTGTAAATAGGACAAATAATATTCATGATTCCATGTCAAAAAGATCTCCTATGGGGTAAGTTTACTTGAAAGGAGAAAAAATCAAGGGAAAGAAAGTGAGGAAAAAAAGAAGTGGGAAGTTCTTCCCCCACCACCTTCCGCAAATGGGTTAAGGAAGTCTTCATCACTAGTGGGATAAGAATCCCATTTGGGTGGGAGTTCGTCTGTGGATTCTGCAGCTGGCTCAGTTATGGAGGCAAGGTATTGAATTTGAGTGAGGAAATCATCCTCCGTTTCAGCTGTATCCTCTGAGAGGGGATGAGGAAGCCAAGGAGACAAAATGTTGTTTTATATTTATTTATATATATATAAATTAGATTCATATATTATACAGAGTATATTGAGAAATGGGATATAGGATTCCTTCAATTTTGCAGTGGTTGGTTTGACATAATGAAAAAGAGGGCTTTCTTTCCGAGTTAAACATGGGTAATGTATAAATGTATGCAATAGTTCGCTACTTGCAAGCATCTCGAGTTAATCAACTGGTAAAACATGCTATCTTTCAAAGTAAATAAAAAAGGCAAGAAGTATTGAACACGAAGTGCTTGAAATAAATGTAACAATATATAATGTTGTGGAAGAGTTTGAAAATGTCATTTCACCCAAAGTTTAACAGATAGAGAATGGAAAGTCTCATCGAGCCAGGACACCAACCTTCGTTACCAGGTTTTGGCATGCTTCAACAATTGAAGGAATGTGTTCTAGATATGAATTGTGAATACCTCAGATTGCAAGATATGATGGCTGAACCGTCCTGAGACAACTGAAATGATATCTACACCAGGGAAGAACAAATGGTATTAAGAAACTTCTAGATCTGCTATAACATTACAGAAGTATAGAACAGCAAACAAGAATTTGTAACACAAATTATCTGAGGTCCTGTTTACTTGAACAGATAACTCAAGCAATCAATTGGCAGTGAGAGAAATCCAACGTCTCTTGTTTCTTTGACAAATAAGGAAGGGGGGGCAAATATTTGAAGCGATAAATTTAAGCATTCATCATTAGTAGTTCATCCACCCAAAATCAGACCGAAAGCTGATTAATAATTAATCAATCCATCATTTTCATTTACACTAGGTCAATAACAACAATCAAATATTATCTCAACAGATGGAATTGGTTATATGGATCTTTCTACCTTATTGGCTCTATCCCTCGCTATATTATCATCTATAATTAAATAAATTTTATTTTATTTTATCGTTATTAACCAAGTTTCTTTGGTATTCCTCTTCTTCATTTAATGTGTATATTTATCATAGATTCATTGGTTGTCTAAATTCATTGACACTAGTTCAATGAGAGAATTAAAACTGTCTTCTCTATATTTTCAATTTACCATCTCTATCTGTGGAAACAAGGCCATAGACTTGGTACATAGGTGGAAAGATAGACAAGATTTGGAAGAGAAATGTCACAAAATCACATAAATTCAGCAATTAATCACTGCATATATATGTTGCCTTTTCTCCTTCCTCTAATGTTCCCCTCCTAGTTATCCATCGAAGTAAACCCATTCTTAATTTTACCAATGATTTTGCTTTCAATAGATTTCCATTAGTATTTGCAACAATCTTTTGTAAGAGATTCACCATCAATAATACAAATGCAAGCAACATTATTCCCAACTACTTGAAGACGGCTACATGGATTTTATCAGCACGCTATGTGAGGCTATAACATTTGCAATATCCAGAGTTCTTAAATCACTTTTAATTACTTCGATTTTTACAGTTTTCTGCCTGAATTTTTAATAACATGTCCTCATATTTTGTACTTCCTCCAAATGTTAGCAACTATCCTCAATGTGTTATAATTTCTACATTAAATTTTTCAAGAATTGATCTTTTCATATTCCTTATCTTAATTGGCATGTCCAAGTCATCAACATTATCAAACTCTTCATTGACTCCTTTAATTTATTTTCTTTGAGAAGTTTTGTATCCTTGAATTCTTCTGAAATCAGAAACAAAATTTTCCCCTATAAGTTTGAAAAAGCTTATATCTTGAGACTAGCATTCAATACCCATGACTTTACAATAGTTGCAGATAATTTTTATCATCTTCTAAGGAAAATTCCATTTAATTAGGATTATTGCACCTTTAAAAAGCAATCAAATGCCTATTATTTTTTTTAAATGAGTAATAGAAATTGTAACGCAAATGTATATTGTGGATGTGCAAAGTAAATAGAACATTGGTCATCTTTGTTATTACTTCTCATCTGACTATGGTTACATAATTCTATTTACTAATAAAAAGATTATGGAAATAGAATTAAATAATTGAAAAGCAATAGGAGATACTATTGTTAAAGATCCAGATACATTGATTCCACTATCATTGTGGTAAATGATAAACTTTAGTTAACTGAGGAGATCAATCATGCTAATAATCTTCCCCCAAGAACATTTTGATAACATCATATTGAAATAGTCGGAGAAAAAAATCAAATTACTTTGCATCCAAATACAATAATTGAAAGACAATTTCTATTGTAAACAGCTTCATATCAGCCGATGTGCAAAACTGAAAATTTGAATAACCCAATTCATATGATCAATAACCTAAATCCAGCTAGGTTATCCAGCATCAAGAAATCCTAATAGAAATTTTAGTCATCCTACAATTGGTGATGCAGATTCAAAAGATCAAATAAAAAGAGTTTTGAGCTTCATAAGTCCATCTTCCAAATGCACATGTGTACCTTTTTTATCACTAACATTTGCCTTCAGCAGCATGAAACAAAGATGAATACTAATTGTGTAATATTTCAGAGTGAGTCTTTTGAAGCAAAGAATTTCAATGCTTTTCAAAATCAATAACTCCACTTCATTATCACTAGAATAAAGAATCATGTTATTAAGTTTATAAGATGTCACGAAGCTATACTGATACATATAAATATTAGCATTTCAGTTGCATTTTCAAATCAAATTATTTAATATCTGAAACTTAAGATCCACCATATCAGAACCCAGATCATCAAAGAAATAGCTTAGCCGTTGCCTCAGTTACTTGTACTCCCACTTAAAGGAAAATGACAAAAGGAAGATTGAAAGAAAATCGAGTAAAAGAATGGCAACTTTTAGCAATGCAGTATATTGCTTTAAGCACAAAAAATTTAAACTATTAATAATAATCTATAACAACCATGGATGGCCAAAAGTGATTTGAATACTTGAATAATTTTACTCGTAAATATTGCATCATTATAATATTCTGTTTATTTTCTAATCTGTAACATCCGACTAAAAGCTGTGTGCTCTGAGGAGGTAGATTTTCACACGCGATAATATTAAAAAAAAAGTACATTAATCATAACCACTCATAAGGCTAAGGAGATAACTGTGATTAGGCAGAAATGCATACATCAATAGATTCGTTCAGTAATCACAGATTTTGTCTCCGCAGAAAAGGAAGTTCATTTAGATTTAAAACTTCTTTGGAGATACATACCTCATTGAAAAGAGAAGCAGGATACTTGCTCCAATAAAAAGTCAAAAATACCACATCAGCCACTAAGACGGTTCCCAGAATGTTAAATTGGACTTTTGCCCAAGATAAACAGATATTCCAAATTCATTTTAACATTTTGATCAACGACCAAACACTACAAATGTCAATTTTCCAGCATATGTTTATCCACATCCTTGGAATTTGTTCCAGATATTTCATTACTTGAAATTGTAATTTTCTTCTCATTGCAGTCTGCTTCAGTTTCATTGGACGCGTGTTTCTTAAGAACTGTAGATATGTCCCCTTCAGATGCCCCTGCTAGCTTGAACCTTTCAACAGCAGCATCGAGATTCTTTTTCCAGTCGCCAAAACCAAGCTTAAATTCAACTTGGGAACGTTCAAAGAGCATGTTGCCCCAAAACAGATGTATCTGAGATCTCATTGCTGCCGCCTGCTCTGCAGCCTCCTCAGCTGATAACTCCCCTTGACCATCTGCAGCTCTTTGCTTCTTTCTCTTCTTCAACAACTCATCCTCCTTGCTTTTTCCAGGGTCTTTAAGCTCATTTATTCTCTGCTGTTCCACCTTCTCCCACATCTCAGTAGCAGCATTCATCTTTTCCTCTGCACCATCAAAAAGTGCGATTGTTTCTGAAGAATCCCAAGTTGATAGATCCAGCTTCTTAGCCAATGCAAAGGACCAATGGAGCTTTGCTGTTTCAAATTCCTGTTGCCCTAAGGCAAGTAAACCTTCATAAAAGTCAGGCTTGATTCTAAGTGCTTCTTCATATTTTTTCCCAGCAAGACCATACCGCTCACTGACCCAGTCATAAGCAGTTTGAAGCTGTGCAGCCATGACATCTTCGGGTGCAGACTCATCCAGAGGGATGCGTTTCCTTGCAGCGCACATATGCACATTTCCCCAATTGAAGAAGGATAGGGCCACCACTTCCTGAAACTTAGCAGCAGCCATGTCAAACAGGCCTTGAGCTTCCTCTCCTGTCACTGTCTCCTCAAGTGCCTCAGAGCATAACTCCATTCCAAGCTCATGCAAATCTAAATGTGCTTCAGGGTCAATCCCTATTTGATTCCTAAACAGCTGAGCAAATTCATACAACCAATCATCAATCTCGACCTCCTTACACTCAGGATGGTCACATCCTTTGTGTGATACTCCAATCTTATCTTTTGCAACTTCTTCAGCCTCTGAACCCATCTTTATGACCTCATTGTTCACTGTTTCTTCAATGGAATTCTCATTCACTGAATCTGAAACACACTGATCAATGTTCAACCCTTCCTCTTCCAGAAGCTTCTCCTCTTCTTCAGGTATCTGAGGCTCTTGCTCAGGGATCACCTCCACAATGTGTAACCGCAACAATTGCAGTTTATCATCCTTATCAACTCCAGAGCCTTCTTTTACTTCTTTTTTATTGAGCTCGTCAACAAAAGATTCCGCTAATCTTAACTCTGCGGTGCTGGTCACGGTTATAAGATCTCCATCAGCATCCTTGTACTTGATCAGCACAGACTTGGACGAAGGATATCTATTGGCAACAATTTCCCTTAAAGCTTTGAAAGTGCACTTTGCTTGCATTTTGGCGAGCCTGATATCATGGTCATACACAAGCTTCAATGGCCTCCAACGGATCGCTGCTGCTTCTAGAGAAGTCTCCTTCTTGAAACTTTGCCGTGAACTGACTCTAGGTGACACAGCTTGTGATGATTGGGAAGAGGCCTCACCATTAGAGGGCTTAGAAGGAACCAGTCGAAAGGGTTTCATCTGGGGGCCATTAGAAAGAGACGGTGAGCTAGTGCAATGATCGTTTTGAGAAGAAACAATTGGCTTATTTATATTGGGCGAAGGCTGCGGAGGCGTGGATGCTGCCTTTTTGGAGCGGGCAGGAAGGCAAGGGCCGAGACCGGAGACGGGAATGCCAACCTGAACGGCGGAGGCACCTAGGGCTGCAGGAGAGGGTCGACTTCCTGGATCGGATGGAGCCGCCGGAGCGACAGCAGCGCGGAGGCGGCGTGCGAGGTCGAGAGCGTCCGCATGGGAGGAGTCCTGGGCGAGCAACCCGTGGACGTCCTCTAGGGCGAGATCGTACCTGCGGAGGGCCTCGAGGGCCCGGGCGCGGCGGAGCAGGGCACGCGGGAAGCCCGGCTGAGCCTGCAGCGCGAGCGAGCACTCCGCCGCGACGGCCTCGTGGTCGACAGGCCGAATCTGCATGAGGCAGGCGGCGCGGTTACTGTGGAAGACGGCGCGGTCCGGGTGGCCGCGCGGGGTGAGCTTGAGCGCCATCTCGTACTGCCCCAAAGCGCCGCCATAGTCCTTCGCCTGGAACAGCCGGTTCCCCTCTTCCTTAAGCTCGTGGGCGCGCTTCAATAGGAGGGACACGTCCACCTCGACGACGCCGTTGCTCGTCGGAGGAGGAGGGGGCTGCGACGACGCCGTCGAGGCTGCAGCAGGGGCAACTGAGGCAGCAGGCGCCGCGGAAGCAGCGGGGGCCCGGGATGCCTTCTTCTTCTTCTTCTGGTCGCCGGACTTTCCCATTCCGGCGAAACGAGAAGCTAGGGTTTTAGGGAGCGTATGAGATTGTAGTTGGGATTTGGGGACGACGCGATGATCGCGTTGTGGGAGCGTATATATCTATATAGAAGCGGAAGCCCTACCACTCGAAGTCAAAGGAAGATCGAACAGAAGGAGACGCATCGCGCACGCACGTGATGAAGCCATGAGAGTGCGTGGGTCATTCCACAAATCCAGTTGGGCCGCCACTGGGCTTGGGTTTGAGCTTCGACTGGATCCAAAACATTGGGTTCCAATATACTTAAGCTACCACGTGGGTCTAATCACGGTTCCGAATCAATAATTCGATAATTTAAAATTGACAATTCAATGATTAATAAAATAAATCGATCATTAACCTTTTAAGACGATAACAATTCACGATTAAAAAACTACTAATTAATGATTCGATTTATGATTCTTCGTAGTTCGAAATTATTATCGATTCAATAGTTAAAATTGCCAATCCCAAACGTTAAAAAAAAATTACCTTTGAACATGCCCTCAACATTCCTGTGGTCTCAATACTTCTATCAGTCGATTTTACCCTCAATATAAAAGAAATAAATCATGAAAAATATATTGTCCAACTCAAGACTAACGCGACAAGAGAACAGATACATTCCAACTCAAGATTAATTCTTACTCATTGATACAACTCTACTGTCACACTAACCACAAACCCCTCCGATAAAGATGAATTGATTACAATTTCAATTTATTTAATTGGATCAATAGATAATCGACATGACACGTTAACGGGTCCAAGTTGAATCTGATTTAGACGCGACCCAAGCCGAGTCTACTCCCACACCATTTCATTTATCATTTACAAAAACTAAATAAAAAACCAAATTGAAATCATTTTCAATTTATTTTTTATTGGATTCAACTTGAAACCATCAACTTATAATATATCAAAAGCTATTTTTCAAGTAATAATATTAACATTAATAATTGAATTTGCATATGTATATATAATTCAAACAAAAGATAGTTCGATACAGAGCTCCCGATAAAATCTCGAAGAAAAATTCATTATATATAATTTTACCTTACTTTGCAAGATAATATTTTCAAAATTCGAATATGTGATCTTAGATCATAAGATTGCACCAAAATTCTTCTATAGAGGGAGAGAGAGCTTCGATCTATTGCACGCCACCAAATCCGCACCGGTGTGCATGCGTGAGGGGATATGCACAGTGATCACTGTACAAAGGGTGAGCGCGCACAAGAAGCAGATTGAGCAATTTATGCACAGTGAAATCACTATGCGCAGAGAAAAAAGCTATATATATATGTATATATATAATTCAAACAATATAAAATAATCCTTTTTTCCTCCTAAAAAGTTTTCTAAAAAAATACTGAGAGATTATATTCCAGCAAAACAAACCAACAAGAGTAACTGCAAATAAATTTTGCACCTTAGAAAGTAATGAAGCCCCCTAAATGTTCAGGAGCAGGAGAAGACTTGGAAGAATCTGACTCGATAAGTTAAGCCAATCTATACGTGTAGCATGCTGAATTAAAACGCCAAAAAAAAATAGCCAGAAATTTTCATTTCCATACTTATTTGTGAAAGGTTTTCATGAGAGGGGGAAAAAATATACGCAAGGATTCACTCGATTGTTTGCCTTCTTCATGGAAGAATAGCTTTCACCTCCTTCCTATCTGCACCAAATGACTGTGGCAACACGAAAGATAATAAGAATGTCAGCAGGTGAAATTAGTAATGAGAGTTCGAGTCGAGTAGTGAAAACAAGAACAACGTAAACATGAATTATTATTATTTAAACTTAAATACCTACTTTCAATATAAACAGGTAGATGATCGTTGGCTACTTACGAGTGTACACAATTTTAAGCAAACTCAAATACGGTCGGACCCGAGCATTAAGCATAGTTGGATATCTAACTTTGACACGAGTAGGTGTAATACACACTGATACCGTAGTCATTCCTAGCGAATAGGTCTTCGAGAACATCGAATGGGTCGGATTTTGAGACTCTAGCTTGTTAGTCTGAACAGAATTATCAAAACACAGGCCATCCCAGACCAAGAACTGATCAGGTTGTGCTCAACCTCCAAGAAGAACCGGACGTAGCTAAACCGATAATTTTTCTACGAGTTTTGAATAAAAATAAAATTCATAGTACCAAGAATAGTTTAACAAATAAAAATCATGTTAAAATGCTCTTAAAATATTTAAAAAATATTTTTTTTTAAATGTAAAATTATTTGCTATGAGTAAATTAGATGGCATGGTGGGTTAGACAAATATTGCTCATGCTAGGGCTAGTAGTAAGCCAAAGGTTTAGAACAATATGAGTCATACCCAACTCAGTCCGTTCAAAGCCATGGTGAGCTGAAGCACACAGCCATAGATTTGAGACGATATGGGTCGTATTTGGCATGACTCATGCGAAGCCATCGCGAGCCGAAGGAGACATGATACCATTATGTTTGAAAAAAGAGTGCATCGCGAATATTCACATTAGATCACTATGCAAGTATTTCGGCTTACCTCCACACCAAAACCTTTCACGTACACATTGGTAAATAGCTCGGAAGGTTCAGGCATAGGACTCTCCTGAAAATTGAGAGAAGAGAATGTCATGATCAAGAGGCGAATGCTATTTTGAACTTTTAGCTGAATACTATAACCGATTGCCGGTGCAGCGGGCAATACCTTTGCCTCAGCAATGGCATCGTCTACTTCCTTCCTGACTTCTTTCTCAATGTCCTGCATAAACATTTGTAATTTTGTTTTGAAAAAAAAAAAAAACTAAAGAGATTCGACGAGAAAAAATATGACTATTTTTTGCGTGAAGTTCTTCTGGTGACCTTGAGCTCGGAGGTTGTGGTGACCTCGTGGGACAGTATCAGCTTCCTAACTCTTTCAATGGGATCACGCTCCTACGAGTGCAATCAACAAACTTGGTGAGGTGAAAGATAAATAATACAATAAGCAGTTCTAATGGATGGCTCGGATCTAACAAACCTGTCGGACACCTGAAATCTCGTCGCGTGTGCGATAAGTGCTTCCTGGATCAGACATTGAATGCCCATGGTATCTGTATGTGTCCATTTCAAGAATCTGTAGGATGAAAGAACAAAGAAAGGAAAACAAAATGTTAAAAACAAACATCTTGATTAGTATGAATCCTGATACTAAATGTATAATTACAGTTACGGAATCCATTTTTTCGGGATGAAAATTAAATGGATATGTGCGGTTTGTTCAACAGAATGGGCAAAATTTCACATGTCAATTACTCTACACAAAACACAAATAAAATGTTGTGGAACTATCACGAAATGAAATTTTGAATGTCTAAAACCACATCGACGTGCAGTAACTTGCATAAATAAAAGGACATGAACCATTCAAATTGGCAAGTAGATGGTGAGTCTAGATGCCATCCTTCAACTTAAGTAGGTAAGGTTCAAAAGATCCTGAAGGAGGAAGGAGATGCTGGAGTGGGACAAACTCAAATTTCACTAACAAAATAGGATTCGACAAAACTGTAGGTAAGATAACAAGGGGTGAAGTGCTCACTAGCTTTATGCACCAAAATGGCATATTTCCTCTATCAACTTCAATTGCAGATATTATTTTCATTGGACTTAAAAAAACAAATGTCTAGTACAAACTTTAATTTTTAAGAAGATATTTAATAGATGTGTGAACAAGACTACAAGAGGCATGGAAGTATGAAATAGGAGGTATGTAAGAAGTTAAACATATATGTTATGGGGAATAAAAAGGCATGGTGCCAGATTTCTAAAGCAGTCAAAGAGCGGCTAATTGAAAGTTTCATCCCTACAAAGCACAAAAGAAAAAGAATTTCATAAACAGATTGTAGTTACATGCATCTGAATAAAAAATTTGACCTCTATGACACTGATGTAGTGTTATTATACATCAATTATTTGTTCTATATCTCATTGACAAGATTCTCTGAAAGTATGACAAATCTTTCCAGTTGAAATTATGAATGAAAGATGGATCTCAAAAGATGATACTCACAATAGGTCCATTTTTCAGAGCATACTCCTTTGCAAATTTGGCAGCTTGCTTGACAGCCAGAACATCCATTCCATCAACCTGTTCAGACAAGCATTGTATTAGCATAACAAAATCTAATACCAATACACTGGGGTGTTATAGTATATTCTTTAACTTCAGGCTTTCACACAAACGATAAACGTGAGATTCAATGTTTCATTTGCCAGCTCACTGCTACATATAAGTGACCTGTTTTCTAGCTAAAGAAAGTTTGCAAAATTCAGAATCTGACCTAACTCACCAAAAGGGCCTTCAGTGTTCACTGTGCAAAAATAGAAGATAATCCTTGTCTATCATTAGGGACTCGCACACTGAGGACATGATAAAATATGCCAGTCTGCTTAATCATGTGCCACAAGCCACTTCCTTTTACAAAACTATACCAAGGTGGGAACGTAAACAGAATTTTCATGAAATCATATAATTGTTTGCTTGGTTCGGTAATCGAATGATCTTTCCATGTTTCCTGAATCATTATTGCAATTTAATTTTGAATGGTTAATGTCCATAAAAAAAATATTTTTCAGTTTGAACCTGCCAGAACTTACCTAACTAAAATTTCAAGACTCTACAAAACATCTACAGCTTTGACTCTTGTTCCAAAGAACCATGCATTCTTATTATCACATTCAATCAGACCAAGAGTTTCTTCTTTCCAAATTCATAAACTCTCCTCCTCAAATCCATTTTCACTAAAAAAAAAAGGGAAACTGAACAGGTTCACAAACTACTAAAAGGAAATATGAAACCTATCCAACTCGTTGAGAAGCTAAAACTAATATATCAGAGTAAACACTTCCTGTAGCCAACTTATCAAATAGTTGATTTCTAAATTTCAATGCAAAGACTCAAATTATACGAGTACACAAAAAATAAAAAGTATGATAGCCAATCTTCTCTATAAGTTCTCAAACATGTTGGCAAAAGAACACATTTTTTGCTAAAACATACAAAACTATGCAGAATATGGAGCTGGAAAACTAACCAACCAATTAACTAAACCATTTCAAGTATAATCAAATAACCAACCAATAAAATTAATTTACAAATAACATATCGTTGTTGCATCAAAATAGATAATGTTGATTATTTGGCTATCATAAAATTTGGCAATATGAAATGGATGAATAATTGAAGAAAAAAAAGATTATTCAGGGGTAAATATGAATTTTGAGATTATGCATAGAATTAATGGTATCAGAATCATGAGGACTTGTTGGATTTTACCATTAAAATAGGTTCCAAAAAGCAATCAATATTATTATCTTTGATCTAATTCCACTTTAGTAACTTACATAGTTTCAATGTCATATTTCTATCATTCAAGAAAAAACTTCTTGTCATTTAAGAACCAACAATTCACAAGGCAGTACATAAAAACAAGAGGGAGTAAAAGATAGCACTAATCCTTGATGCAGCGCATGTTCTTAGTGCATAATGAAGAAATGAATTTGTGAAATTGTACAACAGATTTAATTGCTACAATGAATAGATCAATGAAAGGAAAATAATGGATTCAACGATTATACCTTCAGACCAGGGACATAGTCACCTCGTTTATAGTAAGCGGGGCTCTTTGCAGCACGCCATTCAGCCGTTCCCATGCCATCTACAAAGAAACACAAGAAGCATATCAGCTAAATCCAACGAGAGGCATAACATTTTTACTTTTATTCACATATCATTTTTTGCTCACAATGATTGTTCTCGCAGATCAAGATGGCCGGCAAATCCCAAAGCGCCGATATGTTAAGGGCCTCAAAGAGCTGGCCTTGGTTGGCAGCCCCATCACCATACAACGCAAAGGTCACAGTTCCCTCTTTCAAGTACTTCTGGGCGAAGGCGAGGCCGCATCCAAGCGGCACCTGGGCACCCACGATCCCATGGCCGCCAAAGAACCCGGAGTCCTTCTTATAGAAATGCATCGATCCGCCTTTTCCCTTGGAGCACCCGGCGCGGCGGCCCATGAGCTCCGAAAAGGCCTCAACGAGGGTCCCACCGCGGGCGAGGTAGATGCAGTGATCACGGTAAGCGGTGATGATGGCGTCCTTCTTGGTGATGGCCGCCTCGAGGCCGATGGCGACGGCCTCCTGGCCGTCATAGAGGTGGCAGAACCCGCGGATGAGCTTGGACTTGTAAAGCGAATCGGCCGCGATCTCCATGCGGCGCATCAGGGACATCTCCCGGAAGAAGGAGAGGAGCTCGGAGGGCGTGGTCTCGACGGAGCGCGAGGGCGGGTCGATCTTGTGGCCCGTGAACGGGACGCTGGTCTCGACGGTGATCGAGGACTCGCCGCCTGCGGACGAGAAGGGACGGAGGAGGAGGAGGGGCTGGTAGCGCCGGATCGGCATGGCGGAGAGGCGGCGGACGGCGGCCATGGAGCAAGGAACCAGCGGATCCGTGGAAAGGTCGCTGCGATTGGAAAAACCAGAAGCAGCCTCGAAATTGAGATATTCTTTTTTGTAGACTTTATTTAGACAAGAAAAATAATATTCAGTTTGCACACCATACTTTTCCAAATTTCACTTCGACCGTTCAAATTGTCATATTACCAATTAGCCCCTAATTTCCACATTTAAACCGCTGTCCCTTTTTTTTTTTTCCAATAACATAAAAATTGAAAGAAAAAAAATGTTAATAAAACTCACTTTAAATATATATTAAAATAATTAACAACATAATTTTTATTCATTTAGCAAATAATTTAACTAATATATATAATAGTAATGATAATAAAATGGGAGCTTGGTTTAGATAGGATGGAGACAACGTTCTAAGTTTTCAAATGTTTTTTTTTATCTTTGCATTTGTAATTGGGATCCCGATGAATTTTTTCTGTAGATTAAGGATAATTGTAGAGGATGTGATGGTTTCATATTTTTCTGTTCAATTTCAAAAAATTATGATATGTACCATATGAAATTTCTACATACAATGAATATTTTAAAGACAAAATAAGCACATTATACGACGGAATTATATCCTTTATGATATGATACATTATGCATGGTCAATTAAATATCATAATAGTCTACACGAAAATGGTGCATTAGTAAGATCGTGTGACAGTTTACGGATGAGGTACGAGTTGGATCTCGAAAGGAGATCTAAAATCTTTTCCGGACTCAGAATGACTTTCAATGGTCTTGTCAATCGTGTCAAAATTCAAAGAATCTCCGTGATTTACTTATCTCATAATGGTCATAAGATGGATCGATGGAAATTACTAGATTAACAGTTATAATCTTTTGCATATTAAAGATCATAATAGATTTACAAAAGAACATTTAGATATAGATAAAATTTTGAAGATTATATATAAGTATATATTTGGATTTTGTAATCTTTGAGCAAACCCTGACGACCAATGTTATACATTTTTTTTCATACGTAATAAGAACTTTATTCATTAAAATAAAGTTTAGGTCTGGATTTGGATAGTTTTCAAGAGTCTATTTTGAATAAATAGGGTGAAAATCTGAGGTTCATTAATTGAAGGATAAGAAAATCCTTTTTTTTATATATAAATAAAGAAAATCCTTTTTTGTTTTCAAACAAAATTTAAAGTGTTTTCCTCTTCATATTTACTCTTCCTTTTTATTCCCCCACCTTCTCGATCCCAAACAAAATGTAAATGTTCTATTTTTTTATTATTATTATTTTTCGATTAAATGGCCATGCTAAATAATTTGGACAAAAATCAAGTCGATCCTCCTAATTATTCCAATAGTTAAAAAAGTACTCCTTATTTTTGAAAAACCAAAAGAGTGCATCTATATTATATATATATATATATATATATAATTGATCTCATGCGCGATCAATTTCTCCGCGCTCGTGCGCACCTCGCCGACCCCGCGTCACTATCGCCGTCGCCGCCGCCATATCCGTACTGCCGCCGAGCGACGCGGATTGACCGCCATTCAGTGGTCAGGGGTTTCTCGGCAGAATCCAAGCGTTAACCGTAGGAAATCACCAAGATCGCGCCCGTGGTGGCGCACCAGCTGTCGGTCAGTGCGATCGGAATCCGGACATCAGACGGGCCGACAGCCGGCGTCGTCCGTCCGTCTAATCGATCGGCCGTCATTCGGCCGCCGATCGATCGAATCGCGATTAAAATCGGCCGCTGAATCGTGAGCGCGATTTCCGTGATCGGGCGGATCCGGCCAAATGGCGTCGGCCGATTAGGCCAGGATAGCCGGTGTCGACTTGATCCGTCGGTGCGAATTTGGTCGCAATTTGGTGAATCCGGCCGATCCACGGTAGCGTGATGGGTGCACCATTATCGGCCGCGATTTTTGTGATTTTCGATCAGTTGGCACGATTCGGCCGCTAACGCCCGATAAACTCCGTCGGACCGCCGGCGAGTAGCCCAGCGTCGTTAGCGTCGTCGATGGCCGACGATGGTCGGAGACAGCGTAGCGGCAGCGGCGGAATGCACGTGACTCTGCTTGTACTTTCGCCCAGTTGATCAGACGGCTGGAGGCGCATCGCGGCGTACATAGATCAAATCTCTTTATATATATATATATATATATATATATATATATATATATATATATATATATATATATATATATATATATTCAATGTTACATAGTAGCCATCTAGAATTACTACAACGTAATCGCCCATATTGCACCGTTGATAATTATATGGGTATTTATCACATGAGATATTTGGATGAATTCTTAATAAATATAAAACGCCTTATTAGATTGACCTTTTTTTTTTTTTGCAAATGTATCCTCTGTGATTTACTATCTTATTTGATATTATCATTTTTTGTCACATGATAATTATTATCATGTAGTCTTTGCGAAATCAGAGCCAGTTATGGGAGAAGGTTATTGGACCCTCGCTCATGCTCAATAATTTTTTTAAATTGTTAAGGCCTAATTTTTTAAATTTTATAGTGAAAATGATATCTGATTCTTTTATTTCGTTCGAGATCCTAAAATTAAATTTGAAAATCATGACCGCTCTACGTGAAACAATTCTTATTGCTACCAAAATAACAGATTGCCTCTAATAAGGCAGGATTAATTAAATATTTCTGGACTTAAATTTAAGTTTAAATGATGATTAAAATCATTATAGTAACTATTAATTGATTGCTGATATTGTGGTAGCCAGTTAACGATAGTTGCAATTGTTATAGCAATTTAATAATTATCACGGGAATGACATGGTGACTAAGACACAATAGAAGTAATATTCGATTTCGAAAGAGGTTTAAAATTTTTTCTTAGATTCAGATGCCCCTCCCATATCTTGATCACCATGTAAAAATTCATAAAATCCTTCATTATTTATCTCTCTCATAATGATCATAGGACATATCGATGAGAATCACTAGTATAATATATTATAACAGTACGGTGATTGCAATTGTATCCAAAAAGTTGGAAATCTGTCTAACTAGTAGTCCCCCTGCCACCCGTCTCAGGGCTATTGGCGAGAGGGAGGGTAAATCACGGGGGAGACTATGTCCCGGACACAGTGGCAAGGCAGTGGGGGGGATCATCTGAGCCCAGAGGGGATTTTATACCTCTCATCCGGAATCGACCTCACTCTGTATCCAAAACAACCACACTGTCTTACCATCGCGCCATCCCCATGGAGATCAGCGATTGCAATTGTAGCAAGCATATTAAGTGGTTTTGATATTTTAAAGATTAATTTGAGTATAATATTTTTTTACTAATTATATACTCTCTAAAAAGGGGTTTTCAAGGGAGATTAAACTCGAATATAGACTCTATTCTTTACTTATATATATATTATGATCTATGTTTAAATAAAAATTATTTTATTTTATTATTACTAATAAGTCTTTTTTATTATACATATCAAAATACAAATTATATTTATAATATCATTTTATAAATTACTAAAAAAAATAAAGTGAATATCTCATACTCTCGTCAAGCCGTACCAATTCTACAATCATTTCAATTTTCTTATAGTAATTTCTAATTGGATTCAACTGATTTAATTGGTTTATCTACGAGAAAGTTTCATTATGAGTTTATGAGATTCTTGTTTTACCATTTACGCTCGATACTTTCTTTCTTTCATTTTTTTTAATGTGTCTTTATAATTTTATCATTACTATTTTATCTGTTGTAAAGTATTTTATAAGTGGAAAGACATTTTTGATTTGACTGTAAAATTATTAACATGTAATTTTGAAATTATGAATTTGAATGGCAGAAATAACATTTTACAATGCAAATAAAATTAGAAACAATAGATTAATATGATTCAATGCTTCTCCGATATATCATATAACAAATTTGATGTTCGATTTAATATGTATCAAATTAATTAAATAAATAAATTTGAATAACTTAATAAATTCATGGTTCAATCTCCAATCGAGGTGATCAATTTATAGAATTTTTCTCTAAATAGAATGACAAATCATAGATTGTCCATGCAAAATACTTTCCGATTTAATTATCTCCCTCCTGAAAACATATAAAAGTCCTAAAGAATCGTTATTGTGACAATTTCATATTTTTTTTAATAATTTAATAAAATTAAATGAACAAACTCGAATACGTATTATTCGACTTGTTAATGTTCATGAATAGTATTCGCGAATAATATCTGTGAATAGTATTCGTGAACACAATTTATAAATTATATTTTTGAACAAAATTCGTAAATTATGTTCACGATCAAATTCATTTATGAGATTATTTATACTTGCTTGAATTGTCTATACTAAGTAATCGAACAATTGTTAATTATGCGGTACGAATTTTCTGTCTCTTCTATATGGAACTGTCGAGGAGGACTGAGGTTCTCTCCGACCACAACAGCGAAAGTTTCCTTTGCTTTCTTCTTGAGAAAATTAACACTTCGTTAAATCGTCGTCGGTCTACCCGATTGAGATAATCCGATGCTTAAATTAGAATTTGTATATGGAAAATAAGAAAAAGGAGTTGCAAGAATAAAACAGAGAATATAAACAAATGAAAAAAATAAGGTTCCTTCCCTTCTTCTTCTCCT
The DNA here is from genome assembly GCA_025175895.1 of Wurfbainia villosa. NCBI lineage: Eukaryota > Viridiplantae > Streptophyta > Magnoliopsida > Zingiberales > Zingiberaceae > Wurfbainia > Wurfbainia villosa. The sequence continues at coordinate 787,069 of JAKLTH010000209.1, forward strand.
CCTCTCCTCCTCGACGTTAGGGCTACTATCCCATAACCAACTACTCATCTCTATCTCCGTGTGGATGGCCACACAGGGGAAGGTAATCATGTTGTTATTCCGTTAGAGAATGTTTGCCATCGGATATCTTTTTTGGGCCCATGAGGCATCTTCAATTTGTTATACGGAATGATGATGTATACATCGAGACTATAATAAATATTCTTCTATATATTTTATGGGGTTCTCTTACCCGAATTAATATTCTTTTCTACTTTTCTTTCAACCTTGAGTCATTGTCCTTTTGCCTCGGCTTACTCTTTTTACCCGAGTTATCATCTTCTCAATTCGATTTATCTTTTCGAATGGTTATTTCTTTAACTCGGCTTATCTTTTCGGAGGTATTCGATGGAGTAGCTCCGCGTTGCCGCCGCTTCAGCCGCCGGAATGAAAAACTCCCGAGTTTCTTGCCCAGCGAAGCAAAACTCTGAGCTCCCGCCGAAATGAAGAATCTAATCCGTTTTAATTAATTAGATAACGGAGCAATTTGCTCCTAATTAATTAAACTACGACGCCATTTAACTCCTCCGCGCGGAACACAAAATCCGACCGTCCATATCTTCGCTCACGAATCTCCAAGCACACGGTTCGGCTCGGCGAACCTTCGGTTCCATTTCCCCGTATCCCCCGATTGATTGGTCCGAGCGTCTTTTAATTAGCGTAGCCTCCTCTCTTCGTTACTGTTCTCCCGATTCGGCCGTCTCCGAGTCGAAGCCCGGCGACTGGGACGGTGGTCTCCGTCCGCCTCCTCGAAGATCCCGTCCAGTGTTCCTTTCCGCTTCAGATCTCCGTCTCTTCTTCTTTAATCCTCCCTCTCTACCTCGTTTTCTTCGATCTGCTCCTGGGGTTTGAATCCAACCCCAGATCCGGATCTCGTCGCGACGGCCGATCGGAGTCCCTTCCAGACCCCGCCGCCGCATCTTCCAGTCTCAGTTAGGGTTTGACCCATTTTATCTGTCGAGATCTGTGCCTTGACGCCGCCGATGGAGGCGTTGGATGAATTGAGCGAGCTCGCGGACTCGATTGTGCAGGCCACCGCTCTCCTCGCTGATGATGACGTCGATGAGGGGTCGACCAAGCGGAGAACCTCCACGTTCCTTAACGTCGTCACTCTCGGCAATGTTGTAAGCGCCTTTTTAACCTAGTTAATTCAATCGCTTTTATTCTTCCAAGAGTAGGAAATGGAATTGGTTCGACAGTCTGGCGGAAGTCCAGTTTAAAATTCTATTTTAAGTATCTGGTTAATATCTCAGGGGGCTGGTAAATCAGCAGTGTTGAACAGCTTAATCGGACACCCGGTTCTGGTATGTCGAGTTTGCAATTGCATTACTAGTATATTATTTGTTTATCATTTCTTGCTTTCTCCTTTCTGTCCGTTAAAACTGGTTTTAATTGCTTGCAGCCGACTGGAGAGAATGGTGCTACTCGCGCCCCTATCAGTATCGATCTGCAAAGGGATAGTTCGCTGAGTAGTAAATCAATTGTCTTGCAAATAGACAGCAAATCTCAACAAGTTTCTGCAAGTAAGATCGCAAATCCTTGTAACTACAGTTATAATTTATCTACAATCTCAGTTTGCATCACTTGCATATCACCTAATGATGGTTGGGTTTCAAAGATTAGATATGTAGTCTTGACACTTTTAAATGTTTGGCTTAAGGTGCTCTCAGGCACTCTCTTCAAGACAGACTAAGTAAGGGAACTGGAGTTCAAGGTTCAGGAAAGGGCCGTGCAGATGAGATATATCTGAAGCTTCGTACTAGTACAGGTTTTATATATATATTTTTCTACTGATTAGACTTTCATAGTTCTTATGAAGGAAGCTTTAGGTGTACTCACGGTTGCGTTTTTCTTTATTCCCCAGCTCCGTCTTTAAAATTAATCGATCTTCCAGGTTTAGACCAGAGGTCAATGGATGATTCTATTGTAAGTTGCAATATATGATTGCGAAATTGATTTAATATTAAATTGCATTCGGTACCATTTTTTCTTCTATTTTTAATGTCTTGTTGATGTGGTTGTAATTATCTCCCTTCAGGTCAGTGATTACGGGGCACGCAATGATGCAATATTGCTAGTTATTGTGCCGGCTGCTCAGGCACCTGAAATCTCTTCTTCTCGAGCTCTTAGACTAGCTAAGGAATTTGATTCAGAAGGTTTGTACTGCTTGCCTTTAAACATTATCCTCTTCTACAAACATCATATATTAGCCGACCCTACCTAGTGAGATAAAGTTTGATTGTTGTTGTTGTTGTACAAACATCATTTATTGAATATGAACTTACATGCACAGGGCAATGACAACTTGTATTTTTCTATTAACATCTTGTTGTAGTTCTTTCATGAAAGTCTTATCTCCTCCTCTCATTTAGGAAGTAGAACCATCGGCGTTATCAGCAAGATTGATCAAGCTGCTGGGGACCAGAAAAGTCTTGCAGCAGTTCAAGCTCTTCTTTTGTCTCAGGGGCCACCCTCTACTGCTGATATTCCATGGATTGCTTTGATTGGTCAATCTGTTTCTATTGCTTCAGCACAAGCTGGTTCTGTTGGACCTGAAAATTCACTTGAAACAGCATGGAGAGCTGAGACTGAGAGTCTTAAAACTATACTTACTGGTGCTCCACAAAGTAAGCTTGGAAGAGTAGCATTAGTTGATACACTTTCCAAGCAAATTCGCAGTAGAATGAAACTGAGATTGCCAAATCTTCTTTCAGGGTTAGTATTATTTTTTATTTGTTTGCATTCACTTGTGAAATATTATTGGAGTGTGTATTTTTGGTAGAAGTAATTAACCAATAATGTCTGTGGTGATGGAAATGTTTCCCTGTGTACTGTAAAAGAGGTAAAACGTTCATTATGGTGCTACTATTTTACTTGTTGCATATCTGGTTTGCTTGTAATTCTTTGAATAGTTGTCTAGCACAGTGAAGGAAGCAACTAAACCAATAGTCAAGGTGTGCAATGGGTTTTAGCTAGAAGAGCTATCCTATTTTATCAAGTGCTTTGGACTTTTGGAGTCCAACAGTTTTGGTACCCTACATTCCTGGGTTCCCTAGTTTGTTTCCTTTATTGTGGAAATGAAAGTGGGCTGGCTCTTTTGACTTTCGAACACTTCACCTGTGTCACTGTGACCAATGCAGTTTTCACTTTCTTTGCAAGCAGTATGATGTTGGAAGCTATGACTGGATAAAAAGTAAATTTTTTATCAAGATTTTCTGCCTGACCTCTGGATCACCTGTGATTCAACCACTTTCCTCCTTGGCATTACATGTAAAAAGCCTGCTAGAACTAGTACACATTATTCTGGCATTGCATGAACTAATGCAGATAGTAGGTGGATTGTTTTTGATAATGAGAAATTATTCCTGTTAGCCAGCTCCTTTTGTTATTACCCTTTAACTTATACTTCTCGTTTCCAACTTTCAAACTGTCTCCAGTAACATGGTATTATCGGGTTGGCCAAAAAATGTACCAATTCAAATAAAAAAAATTGTTTTTTAAAAAAAATCGGATATTTGATACTCAGTCCTATGAAAACATGCCCCAAATTATTTAACCAATATATGGTTATGGAACATTACTGTAATAATTTATTGGCTATAATAATCATTAGAAAATTAAGAAGACTTGACTTGATTTGAACTTTTTTGAGTTCCCTTGACTATCTTTGACTTTCTTAGCCTAGATACTTCCATCATATTGCCAGAAATGATTGAGTTTATATTAATGACATGTATTTCTTATTGTGCTCATTAAGTGTCACTTGATGCATTTCTTCTATGATCTTGCTGTCATTAATACAATCTCTATTTTTTTTTATGAAAAAAGGAAAATCCTTCCACAATGTATTAATTTTAACATGATAACTTGCAGATTACAAGGTAAGTCACAGATTGTGCAGGATGAGTTGTTTAGACTTGGTGAACAAATGGTGGAGAGTGCTGAAGGCACCAGAGCTATTGCCTTGGAGCTTTGTCGAGAATTTGAGGACAAATTTTTGCAACATGTTGCAACCGGTGAGGTCAGTAATTTCTTTTTTTGTCTTTTTATATATTAGGTCGAGTCTACTCTATGATTAGATTTTGCCAGTTTTGTCACTAGGCCTTCACATAGGTGCTCAAGCTTGTCCAAGTTTGAATTCCTCAATTGAAAATTAATTTTGTCTGAACAAGGCATTATTAAATCTATGAATATGCATCCAATATTATTATATCTATGAATATGTACCCAATCTATATGATTCGTCTATTCCCTATCAACTTCTATTCCTTGACATATATATTAGTATAGTGTTTTATGATTATTTAATCAAATCATTTTTTTGGGTTTAGTTAATGTTATTAATTGAAATATTTTTCTTCATAACTGCCTAATTTTACTGGGGTCTCAAGGGATAAAAGGTCTCAGCGTTTTAGAGCAACTAGCATGTACAAGTGCTAGGATGCATAAAAGCTGGCTCATCATTTAGATATTTTCTTTCAATGTCGCAATTCTTTGAACCATCATGTTGTTTGTATCTTCCAATCTCCTTATCTTTTCTAAATCAAAATATGTTTGTGCCCTTCATATAATTCCTAATGCTTTTGTAGTTGTTGGGAAAATTTTACTGAATATCAAAGTGTCTAAAAGCTGTAAGATAATCCAAACACTGGAGTGTCACAAACATAAGTTTTCTTTGCTTTGAAAATGTTATTTGGGTTAAGCTTTCTGGGCCAATTTTCTAGGAATTTAGTTATTGGGAATTACACCAAATTAGACTTAACCCTCAATTATGGATGTGGAAGACGCCTTTGACCTTGACAACTATATAATGAGATAACACTGATTGCTTATCAATGAATGTCTTACTACAAATGATTGTGAATCTGATAAAACATGATGAAGTAATAATCCAATCACTTTCGGTAACTGTCCCTTGACATATATAAAAGCCAAGCTCTTGAACAAAATGGGTTATTAAATTTCTTATATTCCTTGCTTACTCCTTGTGGGAGCGAGGCCAAGGATATAGAAGAGATCTAAAGGGTGCCATGGTTAGATGTTATATAGTATGTCTTGTTGCTGAATCCATTTCCTAATGCCACAGTAAGGGAAGAACGTTATGGAAGTCTAATTTTGTTGTTTAACACACACATTCAAACTTTCTACTAATTACTGTAATGGGCGATCAGTTTTTATCTTAACTGTCTATAACAAAACTAATACAATAACATTAAAAAATCAAGCAATTCTTTTGTGGTCATTTTGTAACATTATATGTTTGTTATATAGCACCTTTGGGTTTCTTTTTCAGGGTTCAGGCTGGAAAGTTGTTGCAACATTTGAAGGGAACTTTCCTAACAGAATAAAACAACTTCCACTGGATAGACATTTTGATATCAACAATGTCAAAAGAGTATGTGTACTTTTGTCCAGACTGCTAATTCTGTTTTGTTCTTCAGTGCATGTGTTTCAATAAATTAATTGCTCTGTATTGACCATTCTGTCTTCTAGATTGTGTTGGAGGCTGATGGTTATCAGCCATACTTGATATCTCCTGAGAAAGGTTTGCGATCTTTGATAAAAGGTGTACTGGAACTAGCAAAAGAACCATCACGCCTTTGTGTCGATGAGGTAATTGGTCCTAGTATTTTAGGCTTATGATCAAGCTATTTTTTCATTAAATCATGTTCAATCTCTTAATGATGTAATCTAAATTTTTTGCTTGATGCTATATGAACCTTATGCAACTTTATTAAAATTTGATTTTTTTATTTTTTCAAAATCATCCATGTGTTTAAGTTTTACTTTGTTTCCTTAGTATACTTTTTACCCCCCCTCCCGCGCTGTTTTTGAGTCTGCCATTTTCCTTCTCTGAATCGGTAAGTACTAGGATTAGAAGCTTAACAGCATCGTTAAAGCTCCTTGATTTTTCATGCTCACGCTTGTTAGAATTGAGTGTCACCTTTGAATGCTAGAACATGAACACAATGCACGAATTAGTACAACAGACTTTTAGCAACTTAAGTTGTATATGATGCAGTTAGATCTTATTATCATGATAGGCATCTATCATGCCATTACAACATTTGTAGTAGTTTAATCTTATTCTTTGTCTGAACTTCTTTATGAAATAGGTCCACCGTGTTCTGTTGGATATAGTTTCTGCTTCAGCAAATGCAACACCTGGACTAGGTCGATATCCTCCTTTTAAAAGAGAGGTAGACTTCTATTTTGGTGCTTTATCTGTTGACCAAAATGTATGTTCTTTTCTTATTGCATGATTCTCTTTCTATGGAAAAGGTGATTGCTGTTGCATCAACTGCATTAGAGAACTTCAGAAATGAGGCCAAAAAGATGGTGGTTGCATTAGTTGATATGGAGCGTGCATTTGTTCCTCCACAACATTTCATTCGTCTAGTTCAGCGGAGGTATGTTTGTTTTTATAATGATGTTTCCAGTCCTTGTGTTTGGTTAAAAAAAGATTTGAACCTATAAATGAAACATAGATATTTGGGCTTCCATATTCAGCTTTAAATTTGTTGCAATCTTATCTGATTTTTTTTTGCTTTTAGTTTTAATACTTTGAATTTGATAATGCTAATTAAGGTTTATGTATTCAACTATTTTTTCAATGAGATGTTTTTTATGCATTTTTAAGCTGTTAGGCTTTGAGCAATCATCTTAGCTTCTAAAGCCTCCAATTCAATTTCTGACAAATCTGGTACTAACAACTAAAGAGTAACACTTTGATTCACTTGATTCTTAGTTTCTGGTTTTCCATTTTTCCTTAGATGATGTTATTTGTATTCACATGATAACTGATAAGTCCAGACATGTAAGCTCTTTTGGTCCGAAGTAAATGCAGCTAGTCCTCAGAAGTTGATGGATATGATATCTACAAGTCTTGATGTGTCTCAATCTTATAATTACTTGATTTTAACTGCGATTTTCTGACACGCCTCAATCTGGCAATTACTTGATTGTAATTGCGATCTTCTGATGTGTCTCAATCTTATAACTGCTATCTTCAAAATTGTTCCCAGAATGGAGAGGCAGCGCAAGGAGGACGAACTGAAGAATCGATCATCAAAGAAAGCAAACGAAGCAGAGCAAGCCATCTTGAATAGAGTAAATAAATAAATAATTTTCTTAGTACAATATCTTTTGCAATAGTGTAGTGAGTTTTTCCTTTTCAAATGTTTTTGTTGTTTCATTGTTGACTGCTTCTGTTGCAAACTAGGCATCAAGCCCTCAACAAGGAGCTCAAGGTGGTAGCTTGAAATCAATGAAAGATAAATCTAATCAAGACAAAGAAACTAAAGAGGGTTCCACATCCACCTTGCAGGTTGCTGGACCTTCTGGAGAAATAACAGCAGGTCCTTTACCCAGTTTCCTAGAATTTCTCCATTATGATTTGGACAGATTCTGCAATGATTTTTGGGCAAAAGTTTTTTCATGCGTCCTAAATATATACTTGACATAATTTCATGTGTCATGACACAGCTTTCATCATACCTTAATAGAACATTTGGTTCACCTAATCGAATTGTCGAGAAATGGAACCTTTAACCATGGGCAATTGAACTGAGTAGGGATAGAATTTGTATTTAATAGTTTGATTTATGGAGATAATGAATGCTTCATGTACATTCCCATGACAAATATCCCTCCAACTAAAACTTGCATCCTAATAGACTATTTCTAATATAACAAAAAAAAAATCACAGGACTGACTAAAGGAGTAGTTGAAATATGAAGAGGGAATAACAGTTCTGTCAAATTAGTATTTCAGGATAGTTTTATTTTGTAACCAAAGTAGGAATTACTATTCCTTGAGAATTTATTAGGAATTGGGTTATTCCTGCCAACCAAAAGTGATATAGATGTATTTCATTTGCTTGTCTAATTGATAGAAAAATATCAGCTCATAGAGTTGCTTTTGTGAGCATTTGAATATAATTGGGTTAAAATGTTATACTTTCTAGCTGAACTACCAACAAGTCTGCATCAATATTATGCAGGATTGTATTCAGGTTCAAGAAATTTGCATTCACAATTAATCTGCTACCAGATCACCTTTAGTCTTTCAACAATATAATATTCATTTATATGCGTTTCTGTACATTAATCTTAGTGATTGAAGTTCTTCCTGGAGATCCACTTTTTTAAGGAGTCGTATAATTTTTTTATTTTTCTCATTTAGGATTCTTACTGAAGAAAAGTGCTAAAACAAATGGCTGGAGCAAGCGATGGTTTGTCCTCAATGAGAAAAGTGGAAAGGTAAATCCTACTTGTTTTGTTACAGAGTTTACAAATTACTTGGCATATTGTCAACTATTTATAAATTGTGTTCTGCATTGCTTTAATTTCAGCTCGGATACACAAAAAAGCAAGAGGAGAAGCATTTTCACGGGGTCATCACTTTGGAGGTATGGATGCTTGCTTTATCCTTCTCTTTTACAGCTTCATTTACCAAAATAAGGCCGTCTACTGTCACATTATTTTAAGGCTTGCTCACTGTAGAGAAATAAAAGACTTGAAACTAGAGAACAGAAATTGGGACAGCTAGTTGACATGAAATTACCTTGTTTCTTCCTGCCATTTTTCATCTAGTAAATACACCCTTAATGGCATGCTATTTTTGACGAAGTGAGATGGTTATGAAATTATACTTGTTTTGTGTCTATAGCGATGTAATCTCATTGTTTATAACAACCTTACTTATAGGGAATGTACTTGTAGCGTTTTTATAAATTGAATTACATCTGGAGAGTTTTGTGCCTCTATATTTCTTCAATAAAATTTGAAGCATGTTAGGGCTTTGCTTTGGCAAGTTTAGGTTTTTTATTTTGTATTTAAGCGAATTTAACTATATCCCTTTTCCCAATAAATTAACAACAATATACCTGATAAATAAGTTGTAGCTTGAATATCCTTTCAAGCACTCGCTTCTTGTTCAGGATTATAGAGGTTAAAAGGAAATTGAATGAGGTTGTGTGGGCCTACAACCACTGTAGAACTGCTAACAGATGTGAAGTATGTTTTCTACTGAAAACTTTCATGTTATGAAGTTTAACAGGCAACTGTCTTTGAAATCTTTTCACAAAAAATATACTTGAGCTATATTACAAAAGAATGCAGTGAAATGGGTTATTTGTCAGGAGAGGTGGTTACTTTCAGTGAAGTTAAAGTTTGAATTGGATATAGAAGGTACTTTTGATGGTGTATCCACTTTTTAGATAGGCAGCAAATTTTGTACTTGTGCTAGATACATGTAGGATATTATTCTTACAGTTTTTACTCTGCAGTAATCCTTCCACATACTTTTTGTTGATGAGTACACGTGTTTTTTCATCTGCAGGAATGTAACCTTGAAGAGGTTCCAGATGAGGAAGATCCTCCCAAAAGTTCGAAGGACTCCAAAAAAGCAAATGGAGCAGATAAAAGCCCAACTCTTGTCTTTAAGATAACTAGTAAAGTTGCATATAAAACTGTTTTAAAAGGTAACTTTACAATAGTCAGTAGAAATAGTCATAAGATGTAATCCCCAAACAATTTAGGACATGTTGAATAGGCCATTTTGTCAGCATGCCTTGTCCTCGTTATTGATTCATGAATCTGTTGCTCGCAGCTCATAGTGCTGTGATTTTAAAGGCTGAGAATGTGGCTGAGAAAGTCGAGTGGATGAATAAGATAGGAAATATCACAGGCTCTTCAAAAGTTACTTCCTCAAAGGGTGCACCTGAATCTGGAGTTACCCCAATGAGACAAAGTCATTCTGATGGTTCACTTGTAAGTTCTGAGATATGTGTTCTTGCTTTACTTGGAGAAGAAACTAATGGAACAATATTATTTGGATGAAAGAGAATAACATACTCATATGCTGAAGGCTATAGCATAACAATGAATAGAAAGATACTTGATACAGGTGTCTGTTGTGTATTCTAGCACTCACAGACATGCTGAATCATAAGTCATTTTGATGCTTAGCTTTCACACAAAATAGTTTTGCCATTAGAAAAAATACATGGTTTGATATTCATCGCTACTAGTAATTTTGTCATCTTCGAGCTATGTTTTTCTCAACTATATGATTCTTGTTCCTCCGTGCAAGACTTTAATTACCGGTTATATTTAAATTAATCAAATTATTATTTATTACTATAACTTTTTTGTCTTCCTTTACTCCTTTCTAACTCTTTTATTTCACCTTATTGACAATTCCCATTTAGAGTTTCCTGTAGATATTGATAGATTCCGTGGAGAAGATATAATAATGGTGTACGGTGATTAGGAAACTTCAGTAACACAATGCATTTCTGTGCATCGAAGTCTCTGACTTGATTAGTTGTTTAAAACTGTACAATTTGTTGAAATCATTAAGAAATAAAACCTTTAGGGTCAGCCTGTTTTGTTACCAAGTTAAAACTGGAGTAACACTATTAAAAACATGAGTTAAATAGCAGCCATTATCCCATGCGGGATGGAGCTTTATTTTCTATCACCTGAGATATGAAGCTTGCTCTTTTTTTTTTTTTTTTTTGAGGAACATTTGGATAGTTATAGGGATTACAATCAGGTGGATTGCTGTAATGCGATCACAATTTTTCATCGTTAAGAAAAATATGGATTATGATATGCCCTTTACAGTGCTTACTGGCATGCTTTGTATTCATTCACGAATCCATTTATGTGCTTACATAGCCATGTTCTTCCATGATTATGTGCTTCAAATGCATATGCTATACTCTTGGTCTGTTATATATTAGATTCCAAACTAATGTCAGCCAATTTTAGGACACAATGGCTAGAAGGCCAGCTGATCCTGAAGAAGAACTCCGTTGGATGTCCCAAGAAGTTCGAGGTTATGTAGAGGCTGTCTTGAACAGTCTTGCTGCTAATGTACCAAAGGTAAATGTTGTCTATGGGCTGCTTTGTCTTCTTATTTGAGATATAACAGCTCCTTATCTTTTCTTTTCTGATTGATCAGGCAGTTGTGCTATGCCAAGTTGAGAAAGCCAAGGAAGATATGTTGAATCAGCTATATAGCTCAATAAGGTTTGTTCCTTGCCATTGTTTAAAAATATGCTTGGAAATTGTTGTGCATATAAAAATTGATTGATTTTGTTGCCCGTAATACTGGAGTATTTATCTGGTGGGTAAGTGGTATCACTTGCATACAAGCGTAGGTAGGTAGGATACATCTTTATTTCCATATTAATAAGGAAATGATTAGTTGGAAAGATAACATCATTACAGTGATTAATCATGAAATATTTGGAAGAATCTAGTCATCTTAATTTTTCCTGATGGAGGTCTTGTCGTGAAGGTTGTTATGACCTCAGTAAACCCATTCCCACAAACCCATGTTACTATAATGCAACACTTATGTAGTTCATGAACAAATCAAATGCTAATATAGAAGCATGGCACTGGCATATTGTTCTGATTGCAATACACAAGCTTTTGCAAGAGACTTTTGGGAATGCTGATTCTCTTAGGGTGCGTTTGGTTGGAGTTTTTTTGTTGATAACCTTGTTAGGTTATCAACAAAAACCTTGTTTGGTTTAGATTATGAACAATTACCTGGTAATTGTTCATTACCTGGTTATGAACAAAAACCTTTTTAGGGGGGAATCGGAAAACCTTGGAGAACCAAGGTTTTTGTTGATTCTCGGGGTTAAGGAAACTTTTTTCCAATATTACCCCTAGCAATATATTAAATGTCAACTTGTCAAAACTGTCGCTGCCGCCCGCCGCCATCGCCGCTGCCGTCTTCGCCCGCCGACGACGGCCGGCTGGCCGCGGCTGCGTCGCCGACCACCGTTGCCGCCGCCGATCGGTCGCCCATCGTTGTCGCCGTCGGTCGACCGATCGCCGTTGTCGCCGTCGATCGGTCGACCACCATCGTCGCCGCCAGTCAGTCGACCGTCGTCGTCGGCGGTCGATCACCACCGTCGCCGATCAGCCGCTGGTCGGTCACCGCCGCCGTCGACCGGCCAGGCACTGCCGACGGCCGATCGCTGCCGTCGTCATTAATATTTCCGTCGTCGTCGTCGAATTGATTGAGCAAAGACAAAGGATAATTTAGTAAAATGTTAAACTAAGTTATATATTAAAATCTCCAACCAAACAAGGTTTTTATCTAAGGTTATACTTTATTCTAAAGTTATGTATGATTACTTGAACCAAACGTACCCTTAGGGTTTTAATGCATTTCTGATGAAGCACATTGTGGTCCAATAAAGCATGACTAAAACATGATCAGTGCCCTTTTTTCTGTTAATTTAATTTTGATAGTTCACAATCATAATTGAGATTATATGACATGTAAGTTTAGTGGATGTAATTCTTTTCGACTGATTTATATACTTTGATGTAGTGCTCAAAGTAATGCGAAGATTACAGAACTACTCCAGGAAGACCAAAATGTGAAGCGTAGAAGAGAAAAGATTCAAAGACAATCATCTCTGCTCTCAAAACTTACACGTCAACTAAGCATCCACGACAACCGAGCAGCTGTTGCTAGCTGGTCTGATGGTAGCCCGGCAGCAGGTAACTTTCTTTAATGGATTTCATGTGCATCAGTTAACCAAAACTCAATTATACTACCGATCCCAGGCATCACAAGGTGTTAAGATTCATCTAGTCCGTAATTTTCCCAACATGTACTACGTACTTGTGTTAAATTGAGCAGTTTAACATTGATCAACTATTTGATGGTTCTGTTGGTTGTACCCATTTAAACTGGTTGTCCAAAAGAATTGATATCATTTGTCATTTATATATTTATAAATGTCAAAACATACCTTATTATTAAACTAATTCATCCATATAACATAATACACGTAAAGTGTTAAAATCTATCTGAATCATTGAAAATATTTGTAAATTCAATATAACTTTGTACGTCTCTGCTTAAGACAAGATTTAGAAATAAATTCTGCTCCTTGCATTTCTGCAAATTCCTTATTATTGAGCTAACAATCATTTTTTTACCAGAAAAAAATCCTGAATATTTTGCTTGTTTTTTGTTGGCATTTCCAATCTTAAGCATTGATTGTGACTTGCTTGGCTTCCAGCTCCTTCGTTAATTGATCGAATCTACTTGCTCAATCTGGTGGATCCAAAAAATGACCATTGACGTTTATACAAGTTAAGAAAAAATATAAAAGATTTTGATAGTGTAAATTTAAAAAAGATTATATGCAATTTATATTCCATTGTATCGAGATTAATATTCACAGTACATTCATATTAAGCCTTATTCATCCTTGCAACACAAACTATATGTAGATTCTGTCTGCTTACCATGGTGCTTTAAAATCATAGATTCCTTTCAGTTCTGGCATTTTTGATAATTTAGCTGATTATTTTGGTTCTTACCCTTTTGCAATTCCCAATCTGAAGCATAGTTTGGGCCTGCTTGGCTTTAATTGATTGAACTGACAGGGTTGATCCGGTTCCCATGTAATTCATAACTTAACCTATCAAATTCTTTCAAGATTTGTTTGCAAATGAGCATGTTTGTACAAACTGCAGAAAGTAGCCCGAGGACCAATGGTCCAGGTGAGGATTGGAGGTCAGCATTTGATGCTGCGGCAAATGGATCAGTAGACAGCTCGCACACTGACTCATCTAGGTCCAGAAGCAGCAGCAGCCGGCGGCATGGCACCCCGACCCAGAATGGCGATGCGAGTTCAGGAGCAAACTCTGGTAGTCGTCGTACCCCAAACAGGTTGCCACCTGCACCACCACAAAACAATTCGGCTGGATACAGATACTAGAGTCGAATGTCATTAAGTATTCCTGCCACTCGACGAATGCAACGTCTTGCAATATATATTTACGGAGTGGATTCGAGGCGCAGAGGATCAAAGTGGAGCTATAGAATTAATCTCTCCATTTGTGGACGAATTGATTTCTATATTCACAAGGCTATATATAAGTATTGTACGTGTGGAAGGGGATCAATATACTGCGTGGATTTAGTGAGGTTTCCTTTATTTGTGATATCATTTCCTCTTCATCGTCTCGTTGATCTGTAACAATTCGTTTTTTTGCCAGTCGTAGATCCATCACACATTTCATTGTATTTAGAAACATCCTTGTATGTAAATTGTTGTCCTCCTAGGTGTGCCCTCTCTTTCTTTTCTCGATGTGTATTTGACTCGAATGGTTCACTTTTGGTATGGTGCTGATTGACTGGACCCAGGTTAGTGCGTTCTAGCCAGTGTTAGTGAGCCCTTGGAAACTCGTCTGGACCCAAGTATTTGATGTCAAGTCTGAAGTTGATCTTGCTAGAATTGAGTTTTAATACTCTTTCCCTTGGTGCATATCCGAGGCCTAGGGTTGCCCAAGATCTTATTAATTTCCTATTTCCCATTCCATTGTAGTTGATTGGGGAAATATGTTTTTCTTTGAATTGGGATGACAAATTAGAGAAGTTGAAGCTGTTGAGGTTGTTCGTGTATATATTTTTCGATTTATCTTTCTTTTTTAAATATGATCAGGTGCTAGTTCTATATATCTTTTTGATAGGGAAAATAAGTCAGAGAGAAAAGGTAAAAGAGAAGGAACAACTTGAAAATCCTTTACTCCCTTTTGGTTATTGGTTACATGCGAGGGTGGAACGGCGAAAAAGGTGGAAGAGAGGAGGAGAATGCTTTTAGAAAATTGAAGGAATAGCCCGTTGCAAGGTATTAAATACTTCATTTTATATGGAACAGGATATCAGCATGCATATGAGATGTTGGTACAATGCTAATCAAAAATACACAACGAGAGGAATCAATTCTCTCTGTCAATTTTTTTTTGTCGATCATGAGATTCAAAAGAGATTACGAAAAATCTTTACTATAGTTAATTAAAGAGATATAAACGGAAGACAAGTTCATTCGGAAGCAATGGCGGCGAAGATGCGATCGGCGATAAATTACTCATGAAGACAGCAAGATGATGAAATATTCAATAAACAGTAGAAATGAATAATAAGTATTTTAAATAATTAAATATTAATGTTTAAAAAATATGAAAAAAATATTGACATGTATGATGAGGCACTAAAATCTTATCGTTTCAATCACAAATCGAAACTTGAATACCGAAGATTTTAAACCTTATATGTTGTTCAAATTTGTATCGTGAGGATTGAATCCCATTCTTGTATTGCAAGAGGGTGCATTTCTATTCAAATTCGTGACCAAAAAATCGCAAGACTACCCTTTCTAAGTATACGATGCAAAAAGGCCAGTTTCACTGTAATAAGAAATATAATACGACGAAACACTTAACGGATTTTGTTCAGTTTTCGAATCAATAAGCAATCAGTTATTTCCTTGAGTTTCATCTCTCTCTATATATTTCAGGCAGATCTTAAAACCTCTGCTAGTAATCAACCAAATACTGTTGGAGAGGATCTCCATGTGTCACAGACTTCATCTCTGCTTCATCCTATCAACTACCAGATTCCTGTACTGCACCAAACACAACCTCTTTTGTCAACTCAGGTCTGTGGACCAGATGCTTTTGCAGGTGGCGCTGCGGCTGTGGCACTCCCCCCCATCCGTCGAAATAGGCTGTATCGTGTCGTAATTGCTGGAGCTTCTCTGAATTCTTTGACATGAATGCATAGGTCTTGTGTGGGCTGTGTGTTTGTGTTTCCACTGGAGGTGGTTCTTCATCAGGGACCGCCAAGCTTTCCTGCAAAGGCCATACACTGGCCTCTTGTTGCTGTTGTTGATTGCTGGGGTGACTAGGCGCGCGCCTTCTCGATAAGATTCGATAAAATATTGGAGCAATAGAAGCAGCAGCAGATGCAGTGACCTCCTTTAGTGAGGTGAAGAAGCCTTCTTCTTCTTCTTCGTCCTGCCTTCGGGTTTCAGTTTCGGGTGGAATTAATGGTCTGAGTGATGATTCAAATGGCTGCTGAGGACTCGCCGAATAACTCCTTATGGTAGTTTTTTCTTCCTGACAGTATCAAGTCGAATATCACAAACGAAACTGAAACATAACATAATCGAAATGAAGTGTTCTTCATTTAACTTATATTAGTACAAGATGTGCAAAAAGAACTGAAACAAAATAGAAGCAAAGCATGATCTCGACAAGTGACTTAATATGGTTAAGACTCACTTCCGGCCAGAATCATTGTCGATGGCTGCAATGTATGTGACCCTCAGTTGGCGCAATGTAGTCGAGATTAATCCACAGTAAATATGCAAACCGACCACGGCTGACACTTGACACAAGGACATTGGGCAACAGTGACCTCGATCTATAAGTAGACAGCAGCTTGCAATGAGCAAGCGAGAGAGAGATAGATGGAACCAAGCTAAGCCACGCACCTCAGCCAGGCTACATCCACCCTAGGGCTTCCACCTTGGCCGAATTATGTCCGTCTCAAGCAAACCAACTTCACACCCGAAAAAGCATTTCCTCCTCGACCGAAGATCACTTACTTCAATGAGCCCAACAACAACATAAATTATCTTTTGACCGAACTGCATTCACTTAGGATGAACTACATAAGTCCCTAGTCAGCTTGACCAAATTCAAATTGTACCCATCCAATTATGCCCCAGAATCTTAGTTTAAACTTAATGAGCATATTTGACAGACGACTTTTAATATGTTATAAAATCAACCATAACATGACTATAATTAATTTTATCGTTATCCAGACCCGGAGGCTTGGAGCCATATATCACAAAGATAGGTCCATGGAATATGATTCCACTCAATAAAGCTTATAGCAGGCTCCACAGAAAGAATAAAAAAAGTTATAATTCTCAAAGAAAGATTGTCTTGTTCTTGTCATTCAATATATTATCATCAATCAAAAGCTTGTAGGGTCCAGTGGCTTTCGAAAGCTATATCAAATGTATGATTTGTGCATGTACTTGCATATACCTTAGCTGAGTCAGTCAGTATTGTTTCATACTAACATCTTGTAGAATTGATATCCATAATTCGGGCATTCATAGTAAAGAAATGAAAATGCAAATACCAACATACATTAGATGAAGATGCTACGACAACCCATCTCCGCTGCACCAATGCAAGCATATACCCGAAGAAAGCAGCGGCAAACAGCATTACAATTCCTGCAACAGATTTAGTCGTCACCAAGTCA
Source organism: Wurfbainia villosa (assembly GCA_025175895.1). Taxonomy (NCBI): domain Eukaryota; kingdom Viridiplantae; phylum Streptophyta; class Magnoliopsida; order Zingiberales; family Zingiberaceae; genus Wurfbainia; species Wurfbainia villosa. The sequence goes on from JAKLTH010000209.1 coordinate 804,224, forward strand.
TCTTAATGAGGCCAAACCCTCCTAGTCCCATATCAATGTCGTGGATCGATGAGTACTTATACATACTACATTGGGATAAGAGGAAAAGATGACACTTTGCAACTGAAACTTTACCTAGAGAAAGACGAGCTCCATACTGGTCAGCACAATCGTCAAAATTCAACTGGATCTCCCTGATTGCCTGATTTCCTCTGTCAACCACCAGAAGAGAACAGCTACTACTGACATACACCACCTCAAAATCGTCAGAAAATTTTGCATCTTCGATATGCAGACCTATATGACCCACTCTGTACGACTTCCCTACAGCTATTGTTGTAACACCTATCCAAACATACAGTCCATTGTTAGTATGTAGTTTAACTCATACTTTTATTTGTTGTTCTAGTTTATTCTTGCAGTAAAACTCCAATTTTTGGGTCTATTTTATGTACTAAGAAATCCTGAACTCACCGGAATCAGTGATTTTCCTAATTGCCTTATTCTTTGTGTCGGCGACATAAATGTTACCCTTGTCATCGACTGTGAGTCCTTTTGGATGGTTCATCCTTGCTTCGCGTGGTTTCCCATCAACATGACCACTCGATCCATAAGCTGAACCAGCAACAAACTTAGGTCTGCTGTCTGTCCCAATGATTCAGTAACACCAAAGAGATTTAACTAGTCGACACAGTATTATACAAATGGGAAGAAAATACGAGCTTATTTAGAAACAATCACATTCGAGAATGTATCTAGAACAAGTATTTCAAATAACTAAACTAGAAGATTTTAAAGTTTTTGTCACATTCAAGCTGGCCAACACGTTTAACTCCTTTGCTAATTAAAGACGATGGCACGATAAGGTCTTCTTCTTGATATTGAAAGAATGAAATCATCATCATCATCATCGACCATCAGACTTTGTTGATGTTCTTAAGGACATTTCGCATCAGCGAATTCACACACTAGTTTTACATAATTCACTTGGAGACTTCCTTACCTAGGTTACTCATACTTGGATATAAGAATCTAACACAGGTGTGGATTCAAGTGCCGTGCGAACGATATTGTAATATTGAGTGCCGAAAGTATCAATGTGCTAGTGTCGATATCTGACACGAGTACAGAGAAGATACATAGATGAAGAGTCCAAGTACCAGAGGTCCTTAAGGCAATTCACATTGTAGGACTAAAGACAATTTTGCTAACTTCTTCAGGACAAATTTTGCGGCCTATGCTGTAGTCGAATAGGAATCTCGTCGGCACAGAGCGAAAATTGTTTGCCCTACAATTTACAACAAGTAAGCTAGTGCAATTGTGAACCAGATGTTTGAGGTGGTGCAATGGTATGTGTCATGCAAATGGCAGTTGAATCTTATCGGGATCAAGAACACTCACATTTCGACAAGGGCAAAGAAATCTTGTAGACGTTGCTGTTCTCGGAATCCAAAACCAGAAGCTCCCCTCCCGGCATGACTTCGACGGAGAACGGCTCCATTCCGTGCCGACTCCCATCGAAAACAGTCTCCACGCTGTATCCACTCTCAAACTTCACGTTCGAGCGGCTCGAGCTCGCTGATCGATCGAAAACACTAAAAAAAAAAATCAATCTTCGAGCAAAAGAACGAGAGGAGGGGATTCTTACCGATCCGCGAATCCGTCGTCACCGACCAAAGCCGCCGCAAGAGGGCAGACAAGAGATTGGAGAACAACACGTTCGCCGACCCTAAAAAAAGGGCAAAACAGGACGATCGATCATCAACCGGGAACGCACGAACCCCACAGGACACCAAAATCGCACTCACTAGCTGGGGAAGCAGCAGCAGAGGCGCAGCAAAACCCGCCTAAAAAGACGATCAAAAGGAGCAACACCGGCATCTTCCTCCGCCCCATCATCGCTTCCTATTCACCTCGAACAACAGGAATAGATCATCAAAACTTGCAGCGATGATGAATCGAAGGGCTCTCTCAAACGCCAACCCATCGGTGGTACCTCTTGTCGATCCGCCTACTGCATCGCTAGCTCTCGGGCAATGAGACGAGAGCGAGGCCTCTCCCTCTCCCTCCCCGGTGGCCGGTGGGAAGAAGACGAGGAGCGATGGAAAGAATCTCCGTTCGAAGGTGGCAGTGAATGCGAAATTGATGGCGAACAGGAAAAGGGATGCTCCATGAATACGTGACTTTGTTCCTGATGACACACGGCTCGAGGCAACTGGGTTTTTGTTATTTACTTGAGTGGAATCGTTATGCCGTTTCGTCCGACTAGATCAGTAAAATAAACTTGAATTAAATCTCAATATAAAATTTAAAATTTCCTTTCGAATTTAAAAATCCTTCAAAATCGATCGGATTCGATGTTGTTTCTAGTAGAATTAGGGCGTAGAGGAACGATCTGCTAATATTTACGATTGATCAGATTATCTTACGATCTGACGTTTGTATCTTTAGCCATGGCCTTCACCGGAAATATAGACATCCTACCATTGTATTATAGCCCGAGGATTTAGATAGATAAAATTGAAATGTGTTCGTATCGATAATCTCAATAGTCTCAAATTCTTTTATTTGTCACTCTATTAGAAAGAAAATTCATTCTATCAAATTTTAATATATAAAAAAAAAAGATAGGTGAGTTTTTTCCTCAAATAAATTAATCATTTTTCATTAATGATAAGCCGCCTTGTGGAAAAAGAAAAATAATAATAATTACTTTATTTCCACAAAAAATAACTACTTCGTTTGAGAAAAATAAAATAAAATAACAAATAATAGACCTTTGGAGAGCACATATTGCCCATGGCCTTTATCCTTTTAAAATTATATTTAACATTTTATTTCATGAGCACTAAATTTTTCGAAGATTTAACGTAAATCAATGCGGAGATTCTCGTATATAGATGAAAATCTTTTGAATTCCTTCGATCAATTTGAGAGGCTTCTTTTTTTTTTGTTTATCACGTCTCAAGATCATTTTATTTTTCTTACTAACTACACAGATTTTATTTTTATCCCATTAAATAACATCAATCGACTATATAAATCAGATATTTTATTATATTACCATCTACATTAAAACTAATTGAATATTTTTTTTTGATTGATTTACATATTTATAAACAAAAGACCAAATAAATCAGATAGTCAAATTAATAAAATTCTAAAATATGTTTCGATACTTTTTTCATAACTATTTCTATAAATAACTTTTTTTGTTCATCGAAATCTTACAAGTGCCTTTTTCCCCAATAGCAATCTCATTGTGATCTTATTTTTTTTGCTTGAAATTGATCAAAGTCTTATTACATTAATAATATATTCTTTCGAATTGAATAATCAAAATTATAAATCTTTAGAACGCACAATTATTCATCTATCTCTAATATCATTGTACTTATATTTTCAATATTTATATAATATTTGAATATCCAGTAGAGAGTATAGTCTTTCTAAAATTTTTAAAATATTTTTAATATCCAAATGATCTCCCGTTAACTTACATTTTTAATCTTAAAAATATCGCTGCATTATGATTTATAACAATATTTGAGGTGAATCTGATTATACAATTAATTGTCGTTAATAATTTAAATAAAAAAAGTGCATACCAATATCTTCAATGTTCTAAACCATAAGCTAATCAGTGTTTATGAAATAAACAAAAAACATAAATCAACTATACACGTGATTTCATAGCATTGGTTAAACTAATTAAATGATCATCATACTTAAGATAATTGTTTGATCACAGGAATAATCTACCGTATTAGAAGCCTTATAGTTAAAACTATATCCACATTCTCAAAGGAAAAGTAGCCACATGAACATCAAGATTCTTATTCTATCCGACCGGAATGGTGCAACTAAGTGACCCACTTGGGTGGTTCGATTGCTCGAATGGTCGACTTTAATCGCCGCTAGTCCGACCAGACCCAACCGTAAGCAACACATGAAATAGTAATTAGTGTACCCCTAAAAATTTGAAAAGTGGAAAACAAGGGGGGGAAATGAGTCGACATGGTAATATCTGTACAAAGTTCCACGTAGAGGGCCACACAGAGAGCAAAACAGTACTTAAACAACAAAATGTGTCAGGTAATAAATTGCAATTTCACCTCGTGGAAACAAACAAACACTTACCTCAAACCATATTTGAAGCAGCATTAACTAGTAGGAAAGTCAGCGGCAAATAATGGAACTAGCCGCATGCTCGAAACCATGAACTCCTTTCGGTAGGATCATCATCGTACGATGCCTCGACATGCAGGTAACGAAATAACAGAGTGAAACTTCCACTAGAACTACAAAAACTTACCTCCTCGCGATGCTTTATTGGTCGTAAGTATACTGCTGGAGAGTTTTAACACCTAATCCGTCGGTAACAAGCAAAGTGACTGTGTAAGCGCCTGTATAGCATGTTTCATTCTTCACCATTGTTAGAATCGACATGGGCAGTAGTAGTAGCACCGCGAACAATGCGGCCAGAGTTTCTTGTTTGAGTACGATGATGTTCCTTGTGCCTCTGCCTGGAAGCATGGTGCCCTTGTGGTTCTTGATCGGTGTTCAAGTTCGACCTGTGGTATGTATTGCTTAGCTTTTTGTAAGGATCAACTGGCTGGTATTCAAAATATGGAGTGCTCCTCCGTTGGTCTTCTATTCTCTGAGCATTTGATTTTCCAGAAGTATGCATAAAATCCCTGCCCCTATATGTTGCTTCCTGCCCTCTAAGATAATGCCCATTGAGATGTCCATATCGGCGTGATGGAGAAACTTGACTTTCATGCTGAACATTCACATCTCCAACTGGTTTTCTGATATGCATCTGCTCCACTGGTGGAGCAGAATTATGAGACTGATCTTTCTGGTCAAGGGTGCTGCTACCCTCATTGCTCGGGCAGTCAGTCCCAGTGCCAAGATAAATGAACTTCTCAACTCTTACATCATGATAGAAGTTTCTTTGCCCTCCAGTGCCCTTGCCTTGGTGAGAGATTTGAGACTTGGGTTTCCAGTGAGAGTGAGATCGAACATGCTCACCAACAGCATGCTTGCCGGTATCATTTATGCAATTTCTCACATCATCTTCACTTGTATCTAAATTGAGACGACTGTCATCATTTTTATCATTTGTTTCGTTCTTGGAAATATGATCCTCAGAAATCCCATAATTGCTTCCTGTAACTCTGTGAGTTTGATGATGTTTTTGCCTGCTTCTCATATCCTGATCTTTAGTCAGTGAAGGAACGGCATCTGAATTTTCCTGCACAAGATTGTCACCACTCTCCCTGTCATTGGATCTTTCCGGTTCTGGTAATGGTAAATGCTGATTGGAAGGTTTGTTGAAATTTTTGGTCCCATCAGGAGGTTGCACATTTTCATTTTGAGCCTGTGAAGGAAAAGTAGAGTTAGCCGAACTCCTCTGACGCCAAGAGGCATGAACCCTACCACGCCTGCCAGGCTTATTTTCCTCTACCTTCTTTGTTTCAGCCCCAAAGTCAGACGAGCCATCAAATTTGCACAGCCCAACAACTTTGGAATCCAAATGAGGTTTCTCAGGCATATCCTCTGCCTTCTTTGTTTCAGCCCCAAAGTCAGATGAGCCATCAATTTTACACAACCTGACAACTTTGGAATCCAAATGAGGTTTCTCAGGCATGTCATCAAAAGCCATTCGATTGTCATGGGCTGAAGACTTTTGATTGTATTCCTGCTGCGAGTGTTCTTTGGCAACAGGTCTAGGAACATATCTCTCCATTTCAGCCCTCTTTGTTTTTGTACCACTGATATCATGTCCACTCTGTTGCAAAGAATCAGAGATATTTCCTATTGTAGTATTCTGCTTGATTTCCTCCGGCGGCTCAATCTTATTTGCAGGCCTTATAGGTGCCCAGATGACAGTCTCACCTCCATGAACCTTGTCAGTAGGCCTAACCAGCTGATGGTTTCTTGCTGTCTTTCGAGATGGATGGGATCTCCAGTGGCTGTTCATCCTACCTTGTACTTTGTCAACAACTTTAGAAGACCCTTGAGAGTTTACAATGCCGTCCCCAGACTCCTGACCACTACTATGGTCAGCAGAAATTAGGGCAGGAACTGATGAAGTTTCCATATCTGGTGGTGCAGGAATAGTCTTAGGACTTTCACTTGGGTATTCTTCAATCTTTTCATTTGAATGCATTGTTATGCTAGGGACAAATAAAGTATCATCCCGGTTCTTATTCCTCGAGTTTCTATTATTTTTCTTCTTCTGGTGCAGAGAAGGATCCCCATTATGCGGCAATATATCAACATTTGATGCAGCTGCATTGACTTCAACAAACTTATGTGAGCTCTCTTTCTTTTCACCGGTAAATTGCTTCTCATTTGATTTACTCTCATAAAAAACCTCATCAAGATGCTTTGATCCTGCATTATCCCTCATCACTGACTTGTCACCTGTGTTTTTCTCCAGTGAAAATTTCTGTCTTCTTCGGTGTCCCATCTGTCTATACTTGGAACCACCGGAGGCATTAGACTGTGAACTGTCTTGGGCTGCAACCACTGTAGCATTTGCGTGATGCTCCATCGAAAGAGCAGATATACTAGCAGATAAATCTTGTGCAACATTTTCTGGAGTAGGAGAAACAGAATTGGGAGGCAAAGAAACGAGTGCTCCAACTTTGTTATATTCGCCATTATTTGCCTGTAATGGCATATCGGCTGCAGGGACGGTAACATTTGAAGCTATATCTACACCAGCATCTTCTGGCTGATGCAGAATATGAGCAGAAGATGATGCCGCATTTGGCTTAGGTTTTGTGCTCGTTGCTGAGCGCCTGTTCAATTCTTCCAACTTTGCAAGAGCTTTTGCTTTTTGGTCCCTCGTCCTCTCCTCCTCCTCTTTCTGTAACTGCTTTGCACGTTGTGCAGCCAACTCTTTCATTTTAGCACGCTGAGCAAGGAAAAGGACATCAAAAACATTTATCTATACACCGATACCATTTTTCAAAAAGACAGAAAGAAAACTCAACGTTGACTTTTGATCAAGATTCAGACATTAAATTATATTCATACATAATATGTCTAATATTATCTGGTACTTATAAACTCATGAACCAACCAATTTATTAAGATCTTCCAAAGTACATCACTTTTACCTTGCAAAAGTCTGGGGACACACAGGAAGAACAAGATGAACATAAGCATAGTTACTATAAGTAAAATGGAAACAAAACTAGAAAAATTATCAAAATGAATGTCATCCAAAAACAACATACTCAGTTGTAATGAAGTGTTTCACCTACAGTTGTAGCTTATGTTCTTGTAATGCCTTTTATTTCACATGGGATTGAAAAAATATATACACACCAAAAACAGAATTTCGTACTTGCCCTACTAATTCATTCATAATCATATCCAAACAGAATAAAAAAACACCAATAATAAAAGTGCAGCCCAATGCATGAAGTTATGGTCAATGCGAGGTCCTAAAGAAGAATCTGTCCATATTGGAGCTATTGTACGCAATCTTACCATATATTGTAAGAAGTTATTTCCTAACTCGAACTGAGGTCACACAGCGGCAAGTATTGTTGACTGGCACAACACATCTTGACTGGCCCAGCCTGACCTGACCTATCCAACCCGGCCAACCCATTCGGCCCGCTCAAATCAGGGTAACATGCATGGATAAAGGCAAAGGATGGAGGACAAAGAGAAGTTTATTTGTAAAATAAACGATTTGTAGGTGGAAAATAACTTCAGCACATTTCCAAAGAAAGTGATTTTTCTTAGAAAGTACATGTGCTCAAGAAAATTTTTATTATGATTTTCTACTGCACCAAACATCAGAAAATCAAAAAAAATCAGAAAAGTATTTTATGAAAAATAAATGGATACGAATTTATATAGTTTATTTTGGAACCTGTTAGAATATTGTAAATATGATTAAGGATAATTTATTATCCCTAAATATCATTAGGAATAATTATCTATTAGGATAGAATTTGATTTATTCCTAGGATAGGGTTTGATTTATTCTTTTGAATAGGTCATAATCGTGTATATAAATAGGGCTTCTTTCGTGTAATAGTGAAATCGATGATTACACAATAACATGGTATCAGAGCCCTAATCTTTCCCCGTTCGCAGTCTGCCGTCGCGTCCCGAGCGCGCGCCGCGTTCTTCTCCCGACGCGTTCTTCTTCCTCACGCGTTCTTCTTCTCCCGACGTGTTCTTCTTCCTCCCGACGCAGGTTCGTTCAGTTTGCCCCTTTCTCCGTCTTCTTCTCCGTCGCTTCTTCCGCACGCGACGCCCGACGCTCAGCTTCTTCACCGTTGCCTGGGTGACCGTCGCAAGCATCGGCCATCGCCATTGGCTCCTCTCCAGCACAAGCAATAGTCCTCTTTCGTCGTCTCGTCCGTCCTTCTCCTAGCTTCCCTCGACGAATCGAAGCTCCGGAGTCTTACCAGTCGCAGTCGCGCCATCGCAGCACCGCCGCCGGCTCCTTCGTCGCGACCGCCGCTCTTTCTTCCCAGGCCGGAGATCCTTGTTTTCCTACATCCACCGCAGTCGCGGAGAGGAGGACGGCTTCCCAGGCCATCTGGTTCCGCTACTCCAGCCGAATCCCCGACTCCAGCCGAATCCACAACATCTTCCTCTTGGTGGCGAACGCAGCTCAGGAAGCAGGAATCCTAATCTCTTTGGAAATCAGTTTACTCTTCTGTTTGCTGGTGATTCGGTGAATTGTCTTCTTAAAAACTTCCTCTGAAGCGAAGCTACCGCGCTGCAACAGTTCTACGACGGTGGATCTTTTCCTGTGCCCTTCGACGACTTCGACACAGTAAAAGCATCCCCTGTCTGTCGATCTCTTCCTGATTTGTGCAGTTCATTCCTCATCTCTGTCAGACCCGATCGAGTAGTCAATACCTGTGTCATTCGTCATGACTACCTCCAATACTTCGAAGCCGGAGTTTCCGATTTTTACCAACCATGTGACGGCACCGCTCTCGTCTGAGTTCTTGGATGGTAAGAACTACTCCTCTTGGGCTTCTTATATTAAGCTTTGGCTTGTTGGACAGGGTTATGAAAAACATCTCACACAAACTGAAGAGGATATTCAAGTGGCAGATCGTCCTTTATGGAGAAAAGTTGATGCTCAGTTGTGTTGCATTATCCGAGCCACGATCCATCCATCTCTTCGGGATGTCTTCCGAACTCATAAGACCTGCAAGGATGTTTGGATACAAGCTCAACAACTTTTTACGAACACTTCTCGACGACTCTATCAAGTTTGTGATGACCTCATGACCATTTTTAATGCCCGTCAGATCAAGGAATCTATGTCAACTTATTTGGGATCAGTCTCTAGCCTTCTGTGTGAATTCAATGATCTGCTCCCACCTGCGGCCACTCCTATTGCAGAGCTTGAAAATCGGAAGAAATTTTTTATGTCTCTGGCGTTATATGCCATACGATTACTCTCATGTTCGTGATCGGATCTGGGTAGCCCGTAAAGCAACCATGGACTCTACCTGGGCGACTCTCCTTCGTGTCCCTACCAAAGTCTTGACAGTACCATCCTCCGTTCCAGTTGACTCTTCAGCATTGGTCTCTGGAAATAACAACAAACCTCCACCGCGTAAGAATGGCAAAGGACGTCCTTGGTGTAATCATTGTCACCGACCAGGACACACGATTGATAAATGTTGGAGTCTCCATGGTCGACCTCCTCGTACTGCTCAGATCGCTCGAGTTACATCGCGTCTTGGCTTCAGGTTCGATTGACACGGCTCGACTCCGCCTCGGTCAACTCCACCGCCTTCTATGATGACTTTACGAAGTGGTATGAGGGTCGACGGAGTCTAATTCCCTTCTTTGTCGTTACACGGTAATTCCTTCTTTGGCATATCTCGCTCTTGGGTCCTTGGGTACTTGACTGGGCCACCGTCATATCACGTAATAGATCTCTTTTTCCTCACTATCTATACAGTTATTTACCCTTTGTCACTATGGCAAATGGTTCTCAGACTCAGTCCCAAGTTGTTGGTATTGTTCATTCTTCTACATCTCTTCCCATTCAGAATGTTCTTTATGTTCCCGGAGCCCCCTTTCATTTATTATCAATAAGCCAGATCACTCGGTCTCTTGATTGTGTCATCTCATTCACTAAATCTTCTATTTCATCAGACCGATGCGGGAGGATGATTGGCTCGGATGTGAGTCTACGGTCTATATCAACTTCACCAAAACTCTCTTGTTGATGCGACAGCATCTCCACTTGTTATCCATGCTCGATTGGGACATCCACGGTCTTGATAAGTTAAAACAATTTAGAGTCTTTGTCTTGTGAGTCATCGATAAGCGCGCATACGTAATTCATTTTCCTCGCATTATAAGTCAGCACGCCTCCCTTTGCTTTAGTTCATTCCGATATTCGGGGTCCGAGTCGTGTTACCTCTACATCTTCACGATATTTTACTTTGTAGACGATTTTTCGTTGTACTTGGTTATATCGATGAAAGATCGCTCTGAATTGTTTTCTATTTTTCAATCTTTTTTTAATGAAGTCAAAACACAATTTGGTATCCCTCTTCGATCCTTGCAGAGTGATAATGCACGTGAATATCTATCTACTCCGTTTCAAACCTTTTTGGCATCTCACGGCATATTACATCGGAAGTCTTGTCCTCATACCCCCCAACAGAATGGAGTCGCAGAACGCAAGAATCGTCATCTTCTCGAGACCACGACTCTTCTTCCACTCTCGTTCCTCTTCGTTTTGGGGGTGATGTCGATTTCATCGCATGTTATCTCATCAATCGCATGCCTTCCTCTACTTTACAGGGTCAAATACCTCATCATATACTTTATCCAAAGCAGTCCCTTCATCCTTTACCACCTAGGGTCTTTGGTTCTACATGTTTTGCTCATGCTCTTGATCCTGCCATTGATAAACTCTCTCCTCGGTCGCATAAATGTGTTTTCCTTGGGTATCCAAGGTCTCGAAAAGTATAAGTGTTATTCCCTACTCTCCGGTCAGATTTCATCTCTGTCGATGTCACGTTCTTTGATTCAGTTCCTTTCTTTGGGTCTTTAGAGTCATCGTCTGAGTTTCATCCTTACATGCTCAGATCAGTCTTTGATCCTCGGAAGTTTCTCTATCACCCCGACCCGATTCCTCCTCGTTGCGAGTTTATCGCGCGTCCTCCTTACGCTTTCTTTGCCGGCAAACACTGACACTGCCATGGAATCATCTCTGGAGCCAGATCCTCCGCTCCCTCCTGTGGTCAAGTCTTCTGAATCTGATATTGCCATTGCCCTTCGAAAAGTTATACGCTCCACTCGTAATCCTTCTCCACACTATGTTTCTTTGAGTTACCATCGTCTTTCTCCTTCCTATTATTCTTGTCTTTCCTCTTTGTCGTCTGTTTCTCTTCCAAAGACTGCAGGATATGCATTTGCCCATCCAGGATGGAAACAGACTATGTTAGACGAAATGAGTGCCTTACAGACTTGTGGGACTTGGGATCTCGCCTCTACCACCGGAAAGTCGGTTGTTGGTTGTCGATGGATATATCTGATGAAGGTTCAGTCGAGACGGTTGATCGGCTTAAGGCTCGTCTCGTTGCTAAAGGTTATACTCAGATCTTCGGATTGGATTATGGAAACACGTTTTCTCCTGTTGCCAAGATGTCCTCTATACGCTTACTCATGTCCATCAATTCTTTGCGATTGACATTGGTCTCTTTATCGATTAGACATTAAGAATGCGTTCTACATGGTGATCCGCACGAGGAAGTCTACGGAGCAACCTCCGTGTTTTGTTGCTCGAGAGTCTTGATCTTGTATGCCGCTTGCGAAAATCTTTATATGGCCTCAGCGGTCACCTGAGCATGGTTGGTAGATCGATGTTGTAATACAACGATTCGGCATGACTTCGGGCGGTGACCATTCATCTTTTATCGCCACTCATCTTGGTTGCATCTACCTAGTGGTTTATGTTGATGATATTGTCATCGCAGTAGTGATAAATCTCGGGATCTCACGGTGAAACATCTTTTCAAACATTTCGAATAAAGGATCTCGGAAGACTTAAATACTTCTTAGGGATAGAAGATCGATCGAAATGGGATCATTATATCTCGAAAGGAAGTATGCGATGGATATTCTAGAAGAAGCGAGGAATGTTAAACTCGAAAGATTGACAACCCTATGGATCCCGATGTCAAACTCCTGCGAATCGGGGGAGCCTCTACTAGATCGCGAGCGATACGGCGATTAGTAGGAAAACTAAGTTACCTTCTTGTTACTCGTCCGGATATCTCATTTGCGATAAGTGTAGTAAGTCGATTTCTCGACTCTCATGTAAAGAACATTGGGATCTTTGTGATTCGCATAGTTCGATATATCGAGGTGCTCGAGAAAGGGTCTTTTGTATGAAGACAAAGGACATACTCGAGTCATAGGATATTCTAATGCAGACTGGGCAGGATCTCCCATTGATAGGAGATCTACTTCTGGTTTTTGTATATTTATCGGAGATAACCTTGTTTCTTAGAAAAGTAAAAAACAGAATGTTGTGGCCAGATCGTCTGAGACAGAGTATCGCTATGACCATGCCGATCAATCAAGAACATATATGGCCAAACGATTGGGAGCTAAGGTTTGGAGGCGTTACACAAATGTCACTTATATGTGATAACCAAGCCGCGTCATATCGCCCAAATCCAGGTTTTAAGCGAGGACAAAGCATATTAAAGTCGATTGTCACTTTGTCAGAGAGAAAGTCATATCTGGAGAAATATCTACTAGTTTTGTTAACTCACATGATCAGCTAGCAGATATATTTACTAAGTCACTGAGAGGTCCCCGAATTGACTACATATGTAACAAGCTGGGTGCATATAATTTATATTCTTCAGCTTGAGGGGGAGTGTTAGAATATTGTAGATATGATTAGGGATAATTTATTATCCCTAAATATCATTAGGAATAATTATCTATTAGGATAGAATTTGATTTATTCCTAGGATAGGGTTTGATTTATTCTTTTGAATAGGTCATAATCGTGTATATAAATAGGGCTTCTTTCGTGTAATAGTGAAATCGATGATTACACAATAACAGAACCAAAGGTGCTGAACTATATAAAATTATTCACAAGGGGACACATACCAAGTCCTATGTACAAATGCATTTGTAAGCCGTCAAGACTGTTGAAAATCCTAAACAAAATTTTATAAAGGGCATCAAATTTGTACCTAACAATTCCTAAAAAGAATGGGGAAAAAACAAAAGAACAAGAAAGATTGATCATTTATGGGAAGTATTTAGCAGTTATTTGTCAACTATACATGGAATACATAATTCACTTTGATAAACGCACTATGCGCCCCCCTCTATGCAATCACAACATTTCACCAAATCAGAGGAAGACACTGACCTGGTTTTCGTGATCAAGTGAATCTGAATAGGCATCTTCTGTGATGTTTTTTTCCATAGGAACAACAAAAGAGTCTTTTTCAGATAAGTCTCTTATTCGACCACCATCAGTTTGATAATCCAACATTGAGTTGGAATGATAATCACACCTATCGGGAGTGGAGTGGATTCCTTTTGAAACATGAGAACCTGCTTCAACCGGCATCAGATCAGAGTCTGACTGCCTAGATATAACTGTTGAATCAGTGGTGTGCATGTCCAAAGAATTCCCTTCCAAAGAAACTGGGATAGAAGTACTCCTAGCTTTGATAGAATGTTCAGGCCTTGCTTTGGCAATTTTTGGTTGTTTTAATCTCTCTTGTTTAGATGGATATTCTCCAACTATGCCATGGTTTTCAGCACTTCTAACTTTGTTATTTAAGCCTTCTATTTTTTCAATCAGTGCAGTATTCTTTCTTGAAGCCGAATTATGCTTCCAATCATGAACTGCCCGAATTGCAACAGTTGGTTCTCTCTTCAGTATGCCTTCAGATGTTCTACGGGAATTTTCTTCCAAATTATAGATAACAGGATTTGAAGGCTGACTCATACCATCAAAAGCTACCTTCAGGGATGCTTGGTGATCAATTGCCAGATTCATGTCATTGGCGATTTCATTCTTTTGGCTACCTGGAGACAGTTCGCTCTCCTTGGATATGGATTCTTCAGGGTTTTCAACATGGCATTGTGTCGAAGTAGCTGATAGAGTTCCACTGTGCACTTTCACTTGTGGACCATTATTTGCTATGTCACCTTGTTGTTTTAGCAAAACCTTATAAGGCCCTTGAAAAGGAGTATGAGCTCTGTTAGATGGTACTTGTACCTCTGCCCTTTGTGTGACATCTCCACCAAGATTATCTCGATACTCATCTGAGGTTATGCTGCTATTGGATTTAGATTTTTCGAAGAAACTTGGTTGAGTAGCCACTCCTGTTGAAGGCATCTGTTGTTCGCCGGAAGTACAAAAACTTGCTTGATGATAGCTATAGTATCCATCATAAGGAACAGGTGTATGATAGGGCCCAGGTATGGCAGGAAAAACAGGGTGACTAGAAAACGTGTATGAATTAGGCAGTACTTGAGGGCGATACGCATCTCCAGATGTAGATTGGTACTGACCAGACCCAGCACCTGGCCTTGGAACAGCCTCTGAGTTGGATGGCAATGGATGAGGATAGCACACAAAAGATTCAACAGGAAAACCACCAGGAGGCCCTGCTGGTCCATAAGGACCAACTAATGCCCCTCTGTATAAAACTTTGTCAGGAGTATGAATTCCAGGACCATGCCGAGAATCAAACTGAGTAGGTGTCAATTTTAAGCTTTTGTGTGGCTGTGCCTGCTGAGAATTATTATCCAATTCTGGGTGATGCGAGGCAGCAACTCCATAAGAAGTGTCTCTCCCAGTTCTAGGAGCACTGCCATCCTCCTGGTCCATGCAGGCATCTTCTCCTAAGTTCACAAAGCATATCTTCAGTCCTATTACGATAAGAATAGACAACTTAGAAACCAAGCAAGCTAATGCATCTTCACCCACCAGAAAGAGACTTCAGACTTTCATTGGATCTCAGAGGACCAGAAGATGCATCAGTATGTTCTTGGAATGTTTGACCTGCTCATCAGAGTTGTAAAAGATAGAGTAAAATGTTGCTAGTAAAATATACAAAATCAGTGTTATTTGTTTTCAATTGTATTTTTGCATCAAACTAAATTGAGGTTGGAATAGAAAAACAAAGCAAAATCTGCTATCGGGTGATTATTTTGATTTTTTTTTTTAGAATAAAAAGGGAATGTAAACAGACCAAAAAAAACAAAAAATTTAATGAAGTATGGTATAGCCTAATTTATAAGCTACAAAACATTCCAATCATTTGCTTGAGTCAGAAGAGTTTAACCTGTTAGGCTGTCAAGTTGTTATTACTGTACCATCCAAGACAGCTTTGTGACATAATGAAACACACCCAATACCAGCCCATATAAAAATGTTAAAATATCAGTATGTTATTCACAGCAGTGGGAACTGGATCAATATGGTGCTGCAGTGTTTAGAATTTCACAATAACACCAATCTAAAAGATATGTTGGATCAGTAAGGTATCAGTATGTGCTGCAATTACACTTAGTAAGGCGCAGCATAGGCTATGGCATTGGGATGGCAGATTATATCCTACCTCAGTTCAAGGATTAGATCCAGACCGTGCACCTTGCAATCACCCCATTACCTCATCAGTAAGAATTTGATCAATAACTAAGACATACTGCTAACCAGGAACAAGCTAACAATTTTGATGAACCAATTAACAGTTAAGTTGTTATACTTTCCATCATCGCTTGATCGACAAAGATTGATAAAGAACCCACAACAATGACTGTTTCCTCTACTTCCTCTTCACCTTCATTGAATTCTTGATTATACTAATTGCTAAGAAAACGATTAACAAAATGATAATAAGGCATGATAGTACCTTTCTTGTCCATTAAAAAGGTAACCAATCAAGGTGCCGCAATGGTTTCTATCTATGGACGTAAAATTTAAGGTTGACGAAAAACAGATGAGCTTGAAGATGCCAACCTTGAGAAAATCTTCTACTTCATCATTTGTAGATCAATTATAGCTTTTTGCTTTCACTTCTACTATAACTTTAGCAAACTCCAAACCCATAAAATCCTTCTTTAATTTTTCCTGGTAATTGGCAGCTTAATATCACACGAATACCCAATTCATGTACATGCATTATTTACTTCAAACACCTTAGTTGCTCTTGGACTATAAGTCAAGAAATGAGTAACAAATCTGAATAAGAATCACTATTCTAAAAAGTGGTCTAGGTGTAAGGGGGACCACTTTGCCTAGTGATTGAGCAGTCCCTTTATGCGACTCCAAATAGCAGCCTGCCTAGTTGGCCCAGGCAGGCAGACCAGGTGTGTTTTTTAATATATATATATATATAAAACCTTAATTACCCATCACATACCTTTCCTCCCTTGTGTTTTCCTCATAGCAACGTGAGATACAATGTATTTAGTTGTTGTTATGTGTTCATTTATTAATTATCACTTGTTTACTTGTGATTGTACCTTTTTTTAAAATTAATTAATACACTATATTAGAGATAATGCATAGATTACATTTGATGGTGTCTCACACAACTACTTGGACATCATTATAAACATGGCCTGCGACATTGAAGAAATTGTCATAATTAACGAATTCATGCCTTCACTATGTTTAAATCTTTGGACCAATAAAAAAAATCCAATTTAATCAAATGTTTGTCCACATATATACTCACACAAATTTACCAGCCTTTTTAAGCCTTGATTATAATCTGGTAAAACCTAAATGAATATAAAATAAATTGCACTTCACTACAGAATCTATCACCAATATTAGGATATAAAATTGATAAAAATAATATAATCCCACAATGATAATTTTATATTAAATTTAAACAACTAACCAATTATTCCAAAAAGCTCCAACAGCTAAAAAAAATCAAATTTTATTTATTTATATTTTTGTTACTCTCTCTCTCTCCATGTGTACTCAATTTGCAATCTAATGGGTTATATTAGAGTTCAACAGAACTCAAAGCTACACGTCATCACAGAGTTAGTCGCCACTGTCAAGGTTGACTAAGATCTTCTCCCTCCATTAAAGTCTATGCAAGGATCATCTTCATCATTCAGTCACATTTGTTCCAAATATTTGCGTTTGGCTGCAAGCATATTGCCTCCATTCTATGCAAGATATTGTGCTAATAACATGGACCTCTTAAATCATATAATTTGATTGGCTAACCTCTTGTCTCTAAAGTGCAAACTCGTAAAAAATAATCTTATATTTATATTGTTAACACTTGGATTATGAGATTTAAAGACAATATAGGAAAAATAAATAGTCACCTTGCTGACCATGCAATTCATTTCTTCTCTCGGAACCTAGAGTTGGAAAGTCTCCAGAAGTTAAGGAAAATTCGTGATTTATTGATGATGCAATCCCCTAACACATATAAAATCAAGTTGAATGTCAGAAGAAAAAAAAATTCAGATGAAGAAAAATTAAAAAATTTTACGCACATTAAAGCATAAGTGCAGATGCCACCAGAAGGTTTGTAGAGACATGTGCAAAAGAGATTGGAAGAAAGGAGAAAGGGAAATACCAACTTGTCAGCAGTTTTTGTAGATCCCCATGCAACTGCAGGTTCTGGTACATTTTCTGCAAATCGAGACAACTGGGAACTACCTGGCCTTGTTTCTGCACTTCGAGGGCGAGCTGCAATAATTGGCCTTGTTTCTGCACTTCTGGGACGAGATGCAAGCACTGGTGCCTGGTGTGAGGGTGATAGTCCAGATGCAGTTGATGGGCATGAATTTGAACCCCATGCATTTTGGGAGTCTAGGGATTTATCACTGCCTGCTGTCGATGGCCTCGTTCCACTTCCACCAGATGATGGACGGCCACTATAATGACTGGGTGAACCAGTACCTCCATCAGTTTTAGGTGATAGTAGAGTTGATGAACTCCATACATTTGAGGTTGACAAAGATTGTCGACTTCCCCAAGTAAGGGTGCCCCTGAAATATCAATCAGCATTCACCATGCAAGTAGAATAAACTGTGCATCCCTCCATCAGTTTTACAAGGAAAAATACACATATGAGGAAGCAATAGGCTCACTTTGGAACGATCTCCACATTTGGATCAAGCCCATTGTTCTCCGACCTTCAAAAGTGGTCAAAATTTAAGTTTAAAAAAACTACTAAAATAGAAGTACATAAATCTAACCACGATACATAAATAAGATTATAAATTATAGTGATAATACATTGTTACCTTTGACTAGGCAAATTGATGGGTTTTGGCACTTTGCCTAAAATAGTCATGCCTGACTTTCGTCCAGAAGCCCATCTGAAAAGTAACCATTAAAACATAATTGCAATGATTACTGACAAGTAAAAAATCATAAAAATGATTTGAAAATAACTAAGAACATTAGATCATCTTGATTACCATGCCAAAACTACAAGCACGACTTTAAATGCAAGATTTCAACGTAGTCAACTAATACACAATGATGTTATGGTCAACAGTTTTGTCAACTACCCTTCTCTCTCCCCCCAAGTCTTTCCTAGAGACTAGAGGCTCATGATTTTTCAGTGTGAGGGTCATATAACTCAATTAGGTGGTTGTCCTCCTATCAACCCTGAAATCAGAAAAGAGTGAGGAGGCTGGAGGAGAAAATTTAGGAAGCAGAACCAAAAGAAGAAAAAAGAGAATAAGCTTTTGTGAGGAGATTCATCATCTCCAAAATTTACCACTCATGACATTCTTGGTCTGCCAATTTTGCAGCATGAAAAGAGAAAAGGATGGAAGGAGCAGGAAAAAAAAGTAGAAGGTAGACACTATGACAAGAAAGAAAGCATATTAAATGTTAAGATAAATGATCTGGACTACGTAAGATCTCTCTCCAAGTTTATCTCTTACATTTATATCAGTGCCCATCGAAAAGCATTGAGAGCATCATAAGGCCTACTGTCATTTTTCAATGTTCCATGGAGACTTGTCTAGTAAATGGAGCCACACTTACATATAACAGTTACAATTTTCTCAAAATATACTAAAATTTTTGCACAATAATTGCTAAAAGTCTTGTTTCAATGATGAAATAGAAGGAAAATGTTTGAACTTGTAACAGAAACTTTGTAATCAAGAACAAGGATTGAATTGAAATCACAAGCAATCATCAACCTTCGATCTCCTGACAGGATATTTGAAGCCATATGGTAATTGGCAGCCCTGGATCATTGAAATGAATGCCAATCACTACCTGAAAGCCAAAAGTTGAAAATAAACACTTATTCTAGGAATGCATCAAATGGCTTGATTCTTCAAGAAAATTAGTCAAAGATTCAATACTCAATTGCCCAGAAAACTTATGTAGGTATATTATATGATATTTGAGCAAAGTAAACACATCAAACAATGATGTGATATTGAAAGTTTTCTATATTACAAACAATTGAAATTGAAGAGAGGGGACACTGCTGCACCATACTGGTAATAACATACACGGATACACACTGTACTAACACTGAACTATCCCCACGGGGATGGCGTGATGGTAAGTGCAGTGCGGAACTTGCACAATGAGCATGGGTTGAATCCCGCGGCCAACAGGGTGGAAATACTTGCCACGGGCAATACCCTCCACTGCGCCATACACATCGAGATTATAGACCACCTGCAATTTACCTCCTTCACGATGGTCCTGGGATGGGCTGGTGGGGGGCGCTAGGTTGACAGTTCCAACCTTTTGCACAACATACTAACACTGAACTCGCTGTTCATGGTCACCAGTTGGATAACAAGAACAAAGATGGTTCACCTCCTTATGTTTGCTTAGGATAGTAAATACAAGCATCATCATCATCAAGTCATTTATCTCAACCACTGGAAGTCAACTACATATCACATCCCCCCTAACTCTATGAAAGTCATATCATTAGTAGTATTCAAATAAATTAAATTAAATTAATTACGTTAAAGAATATTGTTTTTCATTTACCTCTACTCCTTGCACTCTAATAGATCACACTCTTCTAACTAAATTGCTTACCAACAATACCACTCTAAAAAGTATCTTACTCCCATATAATTTCCAATACATGATATGCCAGTAAAACTGAGCCTATCTGCAAAGATAATTCACATCAGTAAACCAAAAACTGTAACAACAGAAAAGAAACTTACCTGATAAGTAAGCTAATTCTAAACATTATGAAACAAAGAAGACTAAGGCTTCTGTGAACTCTTGTATAGGCCTATAAAATAGCCTATTTCCGTATTTGCTTAAGATTGCACAGGTGAGATGTTCACATTTATCTTCTCCCAATCCAAGATCCATGACCCATGTAAGTACATAATGAACTACAATGCCATCCTATGCTGAGGAAAGAAAAGTATGCAAGTAAAATATATAACAAAAGTGGTTAAAACCTGGTTTAAGAATCACACATACAAATGAGATGTTTAACTACAGCATATAATCCTGTAAAAGTTATCTTCAATAGTATTTAACTAGATTAAATATTTTTTAAAAATATATATTCCTAAAATAAACCAAAGTGAAATTAAAACAAGAGCAATATGTATTAAATCTCAATCAGGGTTTTAGAATGCCCCTGCTCAGCAACTATAGGTGGGTATTGAAGGGAACTACCTAGCTACTATGTATGCATAAGCAATCTATAAAGTTAAAAAGCTTATTAGGTTTATTTAAACTAATATAAAACATTTATTTTTCAAGTGATAAAACTCAAATATCAATATGACTATTTTTAATACTTTAAGGCAGCAGAGATAGGTCTAGATTTGGGCATATCTTTTCCACCGAATTGCATTATTTGGATATTACCCAAAATGTTTCATCCTATAACAAGGGTTAAATAGTGGTTTGGGCATATTTTTTGCAAGAAAATTGTTAATATTTCATCCTAAACAAGTACATATCACTTTTGTTTAGATCCTTACACAATAAAAATAAAATAAAATATACATAAATTAAAATAAATTTTTTTACTGCATGTATGGAAATACCTATATTGAACAACTTATACCAACATTAAAATCACTATTTACTTCAGTGCCCGCAATTGATAGTCTGCCTTTTGAGCTTTGCTTGTACCATTAAATACTGATAGTATAGCTTAGAATGGAGGGTTGCGTGGCCGGTCCCAAGCCCGGATAAAGGAGGAGGGTTGCGTTAGGTTGTCAGCCAGCGTTAAACTAAGGCAAATGTTCAATGAATGGATCAATCAAACTATTGTGCTAATGTTAGGTTGTTCTCCGGAAGGAACGAGTTACAGGGTCCGACTGTAATGTCTCGGCAAGGACCGCTACATTTTCAGAACTCGGGTGTAGTGAAAAATATGCTAGAGTTCACGTTGCAGGGTCTGACTGCAACGTATCGGCAAGGACCGCTACATCTCCATGAGAACATGGGTGTAGTGTTAAATAAGCAAGAGTTCTCACACCATAGGTTGGGTAAGAACAAATATTATAGAAAAACTAGTAGTCTAAGATTTGGTACATGGAACATAGGAACCCTCACTGGTAAAACAATGGAGATAGTAGATATGATGATTAGAAGAAAAATTAATATTGTATGTGTACAAGAGATAAAATGGATTGGTGAGAAGGCAAAGATGATAGATAACTCGGGTTTTAAGTTATGGTATACAGGCAAGAGTAAAACAAGATATGGAGTGGGTATTATTGTTGATAGTTCGTTAAAGAATGAAGTTGTAGGAGTAATTAGAAAGGGGGATAGAATTATAGCTCTCAAAATAGTAGTGGAGAAAGAAACTATAATCGTAATTAGTGTATATGCACCTCAAATAGGATTAGATGAAAATATCAAATTAAGGTTTTGGGAGGACTTGGATGAAGTATTACAAAATATTCCGTCAAATGAGATGATTTTAATAGGAGGTGATTTAAATGGGCATGTCGGAGTGAAAAATGACGAATATGAGAGGGTGCATGGGGGTTATGGGTTTGGAACAAGAAATGAAGAAGGTAAAACTATATTGGATTTTGCAATAGCATATGATCTTATACTAGCTAATACATTTTTTAAGAAAAGAGAAGAACACTTAGTCACGTTCAAAAGTGGAAATAATAAATCACAAATTGACTTTCTTATGGTTAGGAAGAGAGATAGAAAGATTTGTAAAGATTGTAAGGTTATTCCTGGAGAAAGTTTAACTACTCAACATAGGTTAATAGTATTGGATATACGCCTCAAACATAGTATTAATAGAAGGAAAATATACACGACCCCTAGAATTAAATGGTGGAAGTTAAAAAATGAGAAACTAAATATATTCAAAGAGAAGGTAGGAGTACAAGTATTAGATGACATATACAGTGACCCTAATACGACGTGGGATAAGATGGTATCAAAATTGAAAATAATGGCTAAGAGTGTACTCGGTGAGTCAAAAGGACATGCACCACCAAGTAAAGAATCTTGGTGGTGGAATGGAAAAGTACAAGAGAAAGTCAAGGAAAAACGAATAGCATATAAGAAATTAAATATTTATAAAAATGAGGAAAATTTGAAAAAATATGTAATAGCCAAGAAAGAAGCTAAGAAAGCAGTGAATAAAGCTAAGATTGAAACTTTTGAGTTATATCGAAAATTAGATACAAAAGAAGGGGAAAGAGACATTTATAGAATAGCTAAAGTGAGAGAGAGGAAGACAAAAGATCTTAATCAAATAAAATGTATTAAAGATTAATGCAATAGGGTACTAGTAAATGATGAAGCAATAAAAGAGCGGTGGAAAAGATATTTTTTTCAACTTTTTAATGAAGGTTTAGAGACCAACTTAATTTAGGTAATTTAAGTAGGTCAAATGAGTATAAAAATTTAAATTTTTATCGTAGAATTCAAATTTCAGAAGTAGAACAAGCTTTAAATGGAATGCAAAATGGAAAAGTTGGACTGGATGATATTCCGACAGAGGTATGGAAGTGTCTAGGAAACAAGGTATTGAATGACTTACAAAATTATTTAACATGATATTGAAAACAAAGGATGTCGATCGATGGAGGATAAGTATTCTAATTCCCTTATATAAGAATAAGGAGACATACAAACTTGTAGAAAACTATAGTATTAAACTAATGAGTCATACCATGAAACTTTGGGAAAAAGTAATAGAAAAAATTAAGGAAGGAGACCATGATTCTAAAAATCAATTTGAATTTATGCGGGAAGGTAAATGATAGAAGTTATACATCTTCTCGCATAACTAATTGAAAAGTATAGAGAGCAAAGCAGGATCTACACATGGTATTCATTGATTTAGAAAAAGCATGATAGAGTTCCAAGAGAAATAATATGGAGAATTTTAGAAAAAGAGGTGTTAGTGTAACATATATTGACCAATTAAGGATATGTATAAGGAAATGCGACCAGTGAAGACTTCAGGTGGATTAACGGAAGCATTTCCAATAAAGATAGGGTTACATCAAGGATCAGCTTTAAGTCCCTATCTTTTTACACTAATCATGGACGAACTCACTGGACACATTACCGTGGTGCATGTTGTTTGCAGATGATATTGTTTTAGTAGATGAGACACGTGAAGGAGTAAATGCTAAACTAGAATCTTGGCGTGAAACACTAGAAGTAAAAGGTTTTAAACTTAGTAGAGTAAAGACAGAATATATGGAATTTAAATTTAGCAATATTAAACATAATGAGACAAGTGTTAAGATAGGAGATGATGAGTTGTCTGGAATTGAGAGCTTTAAATATTTATGATCATTTTTGTAAGATTATGGAGGGATTGAGAGAGATGTCTTACATAGAATACAAGCAGGATGGTTGAAATGGAGGAAAGCATCGGGTATTTTATGTGATCGTAAAGTGCCTCTAAAACTTAAAGGGAAGTTCTACAAAACGGCAATTAGACCTGCTATGTTATATGGAGCTGAATGTTGGGCTACGACTCGAGCATATGAGCAAAAGATGAGAGTTGCAGAGATGAGGATGTTAAGGTAGATGTGCGGACATACGAGGATGGACAAAATAAGAAATGAGAGCATTAGAGAAAAAGTTGATATTGCATCTATTGAAGGAAAGCTCCGAGAGACATGTTTAAGGTGGTACGGATATGTACTTAGACGGCCAATAAATGCTCCAGTTAGGCGATGTGAAACGATACCAAATATACACATCAAACGAGGAAGAGGAAGACCAAAAAAGACTTGGTTAGCAACAATAAAACAAGATAAAATTTATTTAAATATAGATGATGATATAGTAGGAGATAGAGTCCAATGGCGTAGAAGGATCCATATAGCCGACCCCACCTAGTGGGATAAGGCTTTGTTGTTGTTGTTGTATAGCTTAGAATGGTATTTTAAAACTTATCATTTCCAATCCAAACAAAGCACAAAAGTCAAGCCAATTCATAAGCCGTTTATAAATAAAATTTCACGTTATGGAGTATGGGAAAACATTAGAAAAGCACTCTGAAAATGACTATTTTAAAGCTTACCAGGTAGGTACATCTAATTTTGGAAACTGGGAAATTTTGAATGAAGCCATAAGGATCTAATCCATGGTACTCGGTGAGAAACACCTAACCCAGGGTATCACCGTTGAACCTTTCTTTTTTGCTTTCCACCAGCACTGTATGCGTCCTTAGTATAAAATTAAGACGTGATAACCTATAGAAAGCTTAGGAACTAAAGTGGCAACATTCCAAAGTCACACGACTTTCACGAATTGAGAGTTTACAAAGCCGAAACGACCATGCTAACTTGTTAGATTCGGACGGCAAACGAGGCTGCTAATGCGAGACGCCATGCAGATAACTGTCAGCTCTTGAGAATGGCCTTTGCAACCACAACTGAACATGTTAGTCGGAAAATCTACCAGAAGAACAAACCTACATGCACGCAAGAAACCCATCTCTCACACATCAACCCGCAGCAACATATTGCATCACTGCCAGAGTTTCACGATGATAGGTTCGACACGGTTCCGACCAAAAGTGAAAAAACAAAAGAAATATAAACTTAGATCGAGGATCGTAGGTGCCAAATCCTACGATCCTCCAATATCGTTTCGGAACCTAAAGTTTTTTTCGGGCGAAAAGCGTCGCGATCGATACCTCCTTCGCGTGACGGAGTGCGTCGAGAGCTTAGTGGGTCGGTTTCCAGCGGATCGGGGCAGAGGGGATACGACGGTGGCTTCAGAGCCGGCGGAAATCGCCGCCGGTTGGAACGGGAAGAGAGAAAGGGGAAACAGAGGAGGCGAGTGGTGACGAGAGGAGAGGCAGAAGGATAGAGGCGAAGACAGAGAGAGAGAAAGCTAGGGCAGAGAATAACATGAAGCCAACGATCCACGTGAGATATTTTTATTGGTCAGAAACCTGTTTGGTGATTGGAATGTAACAGGCGGACGTATAAGCTGTCCTCTTTGTATCGCCGCACGGAAGCTGCGTGTTTTGCGCATTCGAAGGGCCTCGTCCCTCGCACGTGGCTCGATCAGGGAAACGCTCTCTTTTATTTTATTTTTATTTTTATTTTTTCAAATTATTGTTTCCAAGGAAAACTTGTCAATTCGCAGCTTTGTATTATTTTATTTTATCAAAAATAAAATCTTCATATTCTGTTTTTTTTTTTTCAAAAACACCTCTGATTTAAAATAATCATAAAAACATTTATCAATCAATTTACAACGTTAGACGGTTCCCCGTTCAGGAAATCTCTTCTTTTTAAAAATAAAATAAAATAATTTTTATATTTTTTAAAAAAAATAAAATAATAATTTATTAATTATGACATATTTAATTATCTTATGTTATATTTTATAAATAATTGATATAAAAAATAAGATTATAAAAAAATTATTAAAATATTTTTTTTATAATTTAAATATTCAAATCTTCGATTGAATTAATTTTATAAATCATCCGGTGAAACACATTGTGACTTACTCGGGCTTTAGTTTAGGGTCATTTTAATATTCATTTGATTATTTTTAAATTTTTAAATTAAATTTTGTGATTAATCCAAAACTTAGTTTGTTAAAAAAAATTAGCTCAGATAATTTTTAATATCTGACTTTGTCATTGCAATTTTATTCTTTAAAATTTTTTCATTAATTGGACAGCTTGATAGATATTATATTATTCTATCAGTCGCATCGAAATGAACAAAAAAGCATCTCCAATAAGTAGAAATAAAAAAAAAAATCTCCAATAATTCCTATTTCTTAATAATACTATTTAACAAGCAAAATATATGGGTAATTTTTATTTTTTTTATAATTCTGAGTGTTCAAATTTTACTTAAATATAACTTAAGACAACTTTTAAAATATTTCTTTTCAAAGGAATTTGAATTCTGGATCGATTGTATGGTATTAGTTCGAATTTAATTAAAATAATTTAATAATTATAATTTTGATTAATAGATCTCTATTTTTTTTTTTTATTTACAAGTGATATCCAAACTTCACCCGACTAGTCCACTTGGCGAATCGACCCTGCCCCATGGCCTCCGAAGAGTCTCCACCGGCTCACAAGGATAAATCAGGATGACGCGCCGCCAAGTCGCCGTGAGAGGTATGTACGTCAATCAGGGTCCGCACCCCACACCAACCGAACTGGATAACGGGAATCCGCCTCCGCAACCCGCAAGCGAGTGGAAAACGATAGAATTCCCTCCGCAAGTTGCAGCCGGCAGGGATCTATTATTGAATATGAGTTAATAGATTTCGGATGCACATATATAGAATCTATTAATCCATATTGTTAGTATTGATGAAATATTAACGGATTATAGGATTAATTTTATATAAGGGTGTGATCTTTTTAGGAGAGAAGTACGATCGATCGACTTTTTTTTTCCATCGAATAGGACTCTTTCGACCTGCGAAAGATTAAATTTTGCGATTCTTTGATTTCTTCCGATTTCATATCCTTTCGATGATGATGTCTCTGAATTCAAATGCATATTTATGTTTTTATTTACATTTTTGTTTTTCATTTTTGTTTCACATATTTATTGTAGATTTGTACCAGATCTGACCGTTTTATTTTTTTTCTTCTTAAATATATATACGAACGTGTGATCCAGTGAGGGATCCAAAATATCCCTTGTATTATACACTATTAATGGCTAGAAAATTGGATTTACTAAAGTAACACTCGATTAGCATGCTTACGTTAAGATGATTTATAAATAATCTCCCATCTGAGTTTTTCGTAAAACAACTTCTAAAGAATTCTAAGAATAGTAAAAATTATAAATATACTTGCAATTTATGTTCTCTCGATTCACAATATCGTCTCAAAGATCTACAATGGACAATGGTCGATTTCGAAGACGATCTAAAATTCTATCATGGATTCAGATGGGCATTCACCGTCTAACTAATCACGCCTATGATATTATCCTCTCGTGATTTTCTTTCTCTTGAATTTTGAGAGACCAAAGTAAAAAAATCGTTAAGTTAACGGTTTCAATCTTTTGTATAATAAAGTCATTATGAGACTAAACAATTTAAGGGTGTGGTTGGTTCAAGTAATCATACATAATCTTGGTTATGTGATTATCATAGAGTAAAACATAATCTCGAAATAAAATATAACATTTTGATAAAAATCTTGTTTGGTTGGAAGTTTTAATATATAACTTAGTTTAACATTTTACTAAATTATCCTTTGTCTTTTATGGCCGATGGCGGCGACGGCGATTGGTTTACGGGCGATGATGACGGCCAATCGATCGGCGACGACGACGACGGTCAACCGACGGCGGTGATTTACGGTGGTCGATCGACGGCGACGATTTACGATGGTCAACCGATCAAGGTGATTTATGGTGATCGACGATCGGCGGCAAATGAGATCGACGATCGGCGAGCGATCGAACGGCGCGCGGACGACGATGATCGATCGGCGACGACGACAATGGTCGCTGGTCACGATAAAGCGACGATATAGAAAAACTTGTACTTTACAACCCCCCCCGAATCAAATGGTATGGGCCGGGAGTTTGCATTTGTAAACAAAGTACGATTTCGACGTTGGACGATTTTACATGAACGATACGACTATATAAGTTGACACTACAAAAAAAACAGAAATTTGGGATGAATTTAGCGACGAATTTTAAAAAAAAATTCGTTGCAAAATATTTTTGCGACGAATTTTGCGACAAAAATTTTTTTGTTGGGAAATAAGCGTCGCAAATTTTAGCGACGAAGTTTTTGCGACGAATTTTAGCGACGAAAATTAGGGACGAATTTTAAATTTCGTCGCAAATTTTGTTGCAAAAAGTTACCCAGATTTCCCAAATTGTCATAGAATTGTCAGTAAAATTTGACGAATTAAAAATTAGAATTTATGAAAAAAAGAATTCGTCGCAAAATTTTGGGACGAATTCTTTTTTTCATTGGAAATTTTTGCAACGAAATAAGGAAATCGTTGGTAATTTTCCGACCGATAAAAATTCATCGCAAATTTCGTCAAAATTAAGGAAAATCTGGCCGCAAATAATAATTTTGCATTTAATTAATTTTTCGTTTGTAATTTTCGCGATGAAAAAAGGAATTCGTTGGTAAATTTGCGATGTTTCCAAATTCGTTTAAATTCGTAATTTATGATTTAACGCGTTTTGTCAAGAGAAATATTTGCGACGAAATATTTTCGTCGCAAATTTCGTGCAAAATTCATTGCAAAATTCCGCAGATTGGTTTCAGTTGCTAAATTGCAAATTTGCGATTTAATTATTTTTCGTCGCAAATTTCGTCGGAAATTCGTTGCAAAAATTTGTCAAATTGGTTTTTGCTAAATTAAATTTAAATTTCTCAAGATTTAGAACGAATTTGTATATTCGCTAAATTTGAAAATTAAAAAATTTTGACAGATTTATTCCGCTTTAGATATTCTATCGTATATACAAATTTTCACACACACACAACAAAACACAATAATTTATAATATCCAAATAAATACATTCAATACAAACAAAACACACACACATTCAATACAACAAAATAATATTCAATAATATCAAAACATATTTCATATCCAAATAAATACAAAGCAACATCATAAGTTTAGAGCAATACAACATTCCAAATAAAAGTTATATCCTACAACATTTCAAACATTAACATAGTTATGATATCCAAATAACAATGTCCCACAAAAGATCTCAAGATACATGGGGAAAAAAGAATCAGTAAACAATGCGACATTCTTCTACTGCGTTAGAAAAACAAACAACAAAAAGTATCATACATTAAAAAAACTATATACTAACACGAAAAAAAAATACGCAAAGACTTACAATGATGTGCATTTTCAGCCTAAGGATTGACTTCATCGATCATTCTGCTTAAAGCAAAATAAAAGTACTAAGAAAAATATAAAAATGAAGGATTAACAAACTAGATAAACTAAACAATTATAAAGGTACTAATTAAAAACATGCATACTGAATATCATCATCGCCGCCACCATCATCGTCTTGACTCGGAGGAATATGGTGGGACGAGAACTAAATTCTTGAACCGGCGCATAAGAAAGGCTTGTATGTCGTCGATCTCTATCATTTCTCGATCCTTTGTGAGTTTTGATGTTGTATTGCTAAAATTCGATCTCTTTCATGTATTATGCCCTTTAAATTGCTAACCTCCTCAGTCAAGTTTTGTATCTGTGCCGCTACTGTTGGTGGAGTAGAAGAAATAGATCTACGAGAAGCATTATGCATTCTGCTCAGAGAACCCATACCTAGTATCCTTCCCCTTTGGATCCTCCACTCGCCTCAAGCCATAAATCCATATGGACCCTCGATATCACTTATCGTCTCGAAATTCTTTAAGATGAGGATAACTGATCATATCTCTCCTACACAAAATTAAAAATTTAATCAGAGCATTTACATAACTAACAAAATTAAAGTTATAAAGTAAGTTTAAAGATTATTTCCAACCTTAACAGCTCGAGCTCTATCTCTCACTCCAAGTCTTATCTTTTTTTTTTGGAAAGTAACGAAAGTATCTATAAATTCCGGCTCCTTTCCCAATTCCTTAGACTAAATATAAGAATGTTATAAATAAAATAATAATCTGAAATAAATTTTGAAACTAATTGTAGAATTTAAAAATTACCAATCTATGTGAATGCTCCTCGATATTTATAGATCCGCCCGCATATGTTGCAGATAAGTCTCCAGAATTACAGGATTGATTTAACTTATTCTGTTGACTTCTTTTTTTGCTATCATCTGAATGCCAATAAATGGAGATTTTACTCCAATTTTCAGACGTGACACAGGATGGTTTTTTTCCAGTAGATTTTGCATGACTCAATCATCGGATATGATCGACGCTTACATTTTTTTAAAATTCTTTTAACTTCCAATTCTTGAGTAGGTTCCAAAATAAATTTCAGATGTGATTGAAAAAAAACTATTGATTATATAATCACTTATTTAATATATAAAATGAATCAATTATACATGAAACTCGCACCACCATAGTTCTTTTCAGAGGTCTGGCGTGCTTGAGTATGACAAAGAGTCTCCTCTCCAATAGTTATTCA
Organism: Wurfbainia villosa; assembly: GCA_025175895.1. Lineage (NCBI taxonomy): Eukaryota > Viridiplantae > Streptophyta > Magnoliopsida > Zingiberales > Zingiberaceae > Wurfbainia > Wurfbainia villosa. Next base: position 834,802 of record JAKLTH010000209.1, read on the forward strand.
CGATTTTATTGATCTCGCAATAACGCATGTAATTTTCAAACCTACAATAAAGTGGAAATAAATTTAATAAATATTTAAGATAGTTTATAAATTATAATATTTATAATACTTACGAATCTCCAATAGGGAATATATACGGTCGACTTTCTATGTTCTCAGTAGAGGAGTGTCCATGCAATGTGAATCGAATGGGAAGGTCGTCTTGGCGAATGAGATAATCGCGGTGATCATGTGAAGGTCCAGGCAGATCAGGAGGGCATGTAGGTATAGTGCTGGCAGGCGGTGGATCAGTCTGGCCACTACTAGTACTCTGTCGTCTCTGTCCACCACGTCGAAACTATCAACCAAAAACAAAATTAGCATAAAGAAAATAAAACTTTTATGCTTAATGAAGAACATGGAAAACTTACAATATTCATAATGAAGATATGAGAGACTGCGACTGCGATAAGCTACGATGATTTCACCACTGATAACCTATAAGAACAAAATATACACAACATACAGAGAGACAAATGATATAAATTTAACAATGAGACATTATATAAACAAATAATTGAGCTAAGAAAATTTGTAAAATTTTAGTTTAAAACTAAAATTATATATAAAAACTTACCCTATACCACAAATTTCAAAGTCCTCATTATCATCTTCCTCATCCTCATCAGTATCCTCATCCTCGGTCTCCTCCTCCTCTTCCTCCTCGTCCCCCTCCTCCTCCTCCTCCTCCTCCCCCTCCTCCTCATCATCATTATCATCAAATTCAGTTGCATACACGGTTATCACTACTCCCGGGATCTCGTAGCGTTGGAATAATATATTCCTGGTATGAAACATATTTGTAACTTTATCTTGTTGATATGCAATGTCTTGCAGCGCTCTTCAATTTTTTTCGTGCTTTTGTTTTATTAAAATTGACACCATTCATTCTTGTCACGCCTCAAACTAGGATATGGAGCATAGAAAACTTGAATGGCTTGTTGTGCCAAAATAAATGGTTCATATCTCTTATAAAATCTTTTATGATTAATTTCAACCAAATTATACTGTGGATGCACCTTCATCCCTCTGACGGGGTCAAACCAGCGACACATAAATAAGATAACTCGCATTTCTGGACCAGGATAATCAATCTCTATAATTTCATCCAACAAACCATAAAATCTATCATTGCTTGCACCTCCATCATTCAAGATCGAACACATACTCCACTATTCATTGTACTCTTTCCATTTCCATGTTCTTGAGTGTGGAAATTATAGCAGTTTATGAAATATGCTGGCCAAGTGCGTACCATTGCTTTTGGACCCCATGATAGATGGATTAGCAAATCTTGCTGAACGTGAGTTTGATTAGCATAAACCTATACTCAAATGAAAATGATATTTATTTAAAAGTTAAGATATGTGTCAACAAAAATGAGCTAATTATAACTGCTTACATATGATTTGAACCATGGTGCAAATTCCTGTTCGCAGAAGTTATCAAAGTCACGGGTCGGGATTTCAGAATATAAGTTTTGGAAAATCCTATAATAAAAATTGTATTAAAACATAAACAAATAAACACTTGACGAAGATAATAGGAAATATATACTAACTTTCGAAATATAGCGATACTTCGACAATTAAGTAAAACATATGTCTACGTCAAGGCGCCATTCTTGATCGGATTAAGTATCGTTGCATACGGCCCACTTGTCGTACCAAGATAATTAAAAATTGAGAATGAATTCAAATTTGGATCGACAGACCTTCATCATTCCTTCCGATTCGCCTTTTGGTCCAACGTGAGGCTCAAAATAATATGATGCAATAGTTGTTTCTTCCTACTCAATATATGCATTCACAATAGAGTATTGAACATGTGCTTTATTTTTCACTTTTTTCTTCAAATGATATAAGAATCTGATTGTAATATAACAAATTGTATGAGAAATGAATATATAAAAAAATTATACTTTTTTATGCAATATTAACGAAGTATAGAATATGCGAATTATACCTTTCAAAAGGATACATCCATCGATAATGAATCGTCCTCCAACTTTGGCCTCATACGGTAAGTGAACCAAAAGATGTTCCATCAATCAAAAACCATGGAAAATCCTTTCTAAATTGCACAAAATGATTGGAATGTCTCTCTCTAACTTCTCCATGTGTGAATTTCCCAAACTGCTGAGTATATCATGAAGAAAAATACTTAACTCGTAATGGCACCCCTGCATAATTCGGTAAGAGTTCTTTAAAGCCAATAGAATTAGTCTTTCCATGAATATATACAATCATGGCTTTTCAAACCAATCAATTTGCATTTCTTCATATCGACACATCTCCCAAGATTAGAAACATACCCATCAGAAATTTCAATGACTTCAACCATTCACAAAGAACACGCTCTGCTCCTTATTCAATGTATAAACCGCCTTTGGTTTTGGTCCCCTACTATTTTCATCAACATCAAGGGTGGGTCGTTTACAAATGAGTCGTGATATCTTTTCTTGCATTCAGATTATCTTTTGTTTTTCCGGTGATATCCATCATGTATTTATCGATTATCAAAATATTCTTCTCAATATGCATAACATCGAGATTATGATGAATCAAATTACTAAACCAATACGGTAGAATTCCCAAAATATACTTCTCCATTTATGGTTGCTTCCATATTCATAAGTTGTACCATGTGACTCTTCAATAATGAGATGGAAGGTGAAGAACTCAGACAAATATCTTCACCACAATCTCAATGGCATGAGGTGTTCTTTCAATTCGATTCCTAGTGAATTCATCTTTATTCCTTCAAATTATGATTTAGTGGTAAAAATTGTCATGACAATCAAAATAACTCGCTTCTTATGCTTCAATCTAATCGACTTTGATCTCTCATACATATTGCATCCTAAGATGCTGCAGATTCCACCGATAGCATACCATAAGCTTCGGAAAGTCATTTATGGTCCAAAGAAGAGCCGCTTTCATTACAAACATCCGATTAGTATGAACGCAGACGTATGTAGGAAAACCTTCATCCCATAGTTGTTTTAGCTCTGCAATCAATGGTTGCATATAAACATCTATTAACTTCTTCGGATTTTTTGGGCCAGGCACAACCAATGTTAAAAACATATACGGTGTTTTCATGCACATCCCAGGCGGAAGATTATACGGAGTTAATATAACTGGCCAACAAGAATAGTGTCTTCCGATTTACAAATGGAGCAACCACAAGACGAGACCTAACCTAATATTTCGAGTCTCCTTCGCAAAATCAGGGTATGTTCTATCAAAATTTTTCCACGCCTCTGCATCTGATGGATGACACATTAGTCCCTCTTCTGTTCGATGATTTGCATGCCAAGTCATGTGTTCAGCAGTTGTCTTTGATGCATAAAGCCGTTTGTAATAGGAGTTAAAGGCAAATAAAACAACCGACTATATGATTTACGCGTTCTTTGCCTCCTACTAGTGCTCTTGTACCTATCTTGATTACTGTAATTACAAACATCCACATCTCGCATCATCTCTCCAATATAACATACAACTATCTCTCGCACACATCAATTCTTTCCACCGAGACCTAATTCTTTCATTTTTTCATCTGCATAAACTATCAAAAGATATGATCAATACAATGCCTCTTCAAAAGCTTGAACAAAATTATTAAAACACACTTCGTATTACATTATGCTCGCCTTGACATTCAATATTCTTGCGGTGAACGATAGTTTAGTGTGAGTCTCACAACCACCCATAAAGGTGCATCCGGCAAAGACTCAACACCTCCCGAAAATTCGAGATATGCTTCATTATTCATATTCGACCGATATTACGTGCACCTCTTCCAAGGGTGATGCATTAGTAAACATTTGCTCAATCATTGAGGACAACTTGAAGTTGCACCTTGTGATTGGGGAATCAAATTCGGGCCCGCTACATCATATATCATCCTCTGATATGGATTTAATTGATTATAATCACTTTGATCCCTAGAGACTTGTGTGTTGTGTCTATCATAAACTTCATCAGATATAAATGGTTCACCATGACATGTCCAGTTATAGTAATTTACAACGAATCCAAATCTACAAAGATGCTCTGAAACTTTGCTAGACAGTAAAAATCTACCATTGTGACACTTTCTGCACGGACACCTTATCTGATTACCATCCATAAACTCAACATTACTAGCTGCGAAATTTAAAAACTCTTGCAACCCACTCATAAATTCATCAGTCAAACCCCGACGTTCAGGTAAATTCCTATTATACATCCAACTCCTTTCACGCTGCATTTTGTCTGTTTTCAATCAATTATATTAATATCAAGTCCTAGAAATTACAATAATAAACATATACAGTTAGTTCACATATGAATACAGGGAGGGTGAGGATCCTCCATATGATGTTTCTGCTTAAAATATGTCATATATTTGAATGCAAATCATGAAAGCCCCCCCCTTTTAGCCGTCTGATTTTATCAACCGCTATCGACATTCATTCCTGATGAGAAGAAAAGGGTACCCTCCATAAAAAAAAATCACATGAAGGAACCCTCTTACACAGCAAACTATCAGAAACTCAAATCGCTTCGACTTGTAGCTTCTACATATGTTTCCTAAAGAAGCAGAAGAAATCAAGAATCTATCAGATATCATGAAAAGGCCCCAATTTCCGTTTCCTCCTAATGTAAGAATACAATCATAATTAAACTGGTACTCTAAAAATTGGGAGAGACATGGTTTACAGCCTAAGATTTGCCTGATATGGTTTTAGAGGCAATGTCATCTTATAAAATTGTTTGTCCAGACTACAAAATATTACTTATTCTTTCATGCAATGATATGCGATCCCCAGCAAGATGAAGGCTGTGAAAGATTCTATTGGTCTCCGTCTAGTTCTTCAACAGCATGCAGCGGTGAAGTCTAATTCAACCCATGAAATTATAATTTGTTCATTACTTGGAAGATAATATAATATACCAAAATAGAATACTAATAGTAGTTCACTCTTGGCAGATGAGAATGATATGGAAGAAAAAGAAGTTAAACAGAGACGTAATACTCAGTTACCAATCCAAAATCAATCATTAATATATTCCATTCAACTATATCATAAAAGCAAAACAACAATAATTTTCTGCTTATTCAATGAATTATGCATGTGTAGAAGCCGGCCCAACTAAACAAAGGCATAGGTACTCTCATTCTCTTTTATTTGTCATGCCACTATACACTCATAAGATACTATACTGATCAGTAATGTGCAAGCCCAATGCATGTAAACCAATCCGCACAAGAACCCAATTTACACAAAAAGATCAAACTTTTTAGCTATATTTTTTTCCTAGTTCAAATCCAATAATGGCTGAAGAAATTAACTGTCAAAGTAAAGCAAGTTTGTTCTTGGAAGTACTTGAGCTAATGGAGCATGAAATTGCTTCAGATAGCAGTGTCGATAGCGGCCGACGACGGCGGGGCGGCCGCCAGCTGGGGTGGGCCACGCTGGCCGGATCGGGCGCCGGCAAGGTACCGCTTGCGCTCGCCGCGACTCATGGCCGGCTAAAGCATGGCGCGTTGCTCATGGCGCGGGGGGGGCACGCTGGCCAACGAGGGGCGCCGTCGTCAGCGGCGGCAGCGGCGGCGGGCGGCGTCGGTCGACCGAAGCTAAGCGGCGCTTGACGGGTGGCACGCGGGTTGGGTCATGGCGCCCGACGACGCGGCAGAAGCCGGTCGTCGGGCGTTTAACGCCGACAGCGCGAGGGGATCTAAGACGGCGGCGGAAGGGAAGACAACGCGAGGAGAAGAAATTTGTGCGGCGCGGAGGGGAAAGTTAGGGTAGATAAATGAATTAACTTTTGCAACGAATCCCGATTCGTTGCAAATTTGCAACGAATCCGTGGATTCGTTGCAAAAATTTGCAACGAATCGGGATTCGTTGGAAAAATTTGCAACGAATCCACGGATTCGTTGCAAATTTTTGCAAAATAAAAAAAAAATTAAACGATGTTTTTTTAAAAAAAATTTGCAACGAATTCCACGATTCGTCGCTAAATTTTGCGACGAAATTTATTTCGTCGCAAATTGGCGACGAAACTTAAAATTCGTCGCTATATTAGTTGCAGATTTGCAACGAAAATAATTCGTTGCTAAATTTCGTTGCCAAAAAATAGTTTTTTTGTAGTGTGAATTTCGTCGTCCAACCGCGAGTTTTTTTCAGATGTACCCTCGATGGTCGATGGAGATTTTACAAAAGATTTGTGGAATCGAGCCATGATCATCTCCGAGACTAATCGGATCGAAAGCTCGAAAATATGATATTAATAAAAAAAAGTTTTTTTAATTTGAATTGGGCGTACCGAGTCATTTGATTGAATTGAGAACCGAACAAGGGTTAGGTCAAGTGAAAATGATGTATATTTTACTCTTCTTCTTCTATTGAAATATTAATATGGTCACCTCCGTGTTCTAACTCGGATGGTAAATGCATGTAAAATTTATCCAAAAAGTAAGAGTCAATCCTTCGCTTCTAGGGGGTGTGACTCTCCATATAATTTATCAACGAACTTTGAGTCAAAAGCTTCTCGTGATCTACCTCTAATTAGGGTTGTAAACGAACCAAACGTTCATAAACGAGTTTGGTATTCGACTCGGTAAGAGCTCGTTTACGTTCGTTCAATATGCATCAAAGTCAATTAATAAACAAGCTTGAACAACTTAATAAATTAAATAAACAAGCTTGAACACGTATGTGTTTAGCTTGTTAATGTTTGTGAACAGTGTTCGTGAACAATGTTTGTGAACAGTGTTCGTGAACAATGTTCATGAACATTAACAAGACGATTTATGCTTATACCCTTTTAAAAATTATTTTTGAATTTATTTATACTCATTTATAAATCAGGATTAAATTAATAAAATTTTAAATAAACAAACAGTTTGACTTAAGAGCTTGATAACATTTAAATAAATCAAATTTAAAAAAGCTTTAATCAAGCTTGATTCAAGCTTGAATCCCATTAAACAAGCCAAGCTCAAGCTCAAAAAAAAAATATCAAGCCAAGTTTGAACAGATTTTTTAATAGTTTGGTTAAATTTAGACTTGGCTCGACTCGGCTTAGTTATCTTATCAAATAAGTCTGAACACTACAAAGCTTAGCTCGGCTTGACTCATTTACAGTCCTACCTCTAATGACAAACTTATACGGAATGTTAGCTTGATTGATTTCAACCCGTTGCTTATATGGTCTATGGTCTATTGTTAAGAAAGTAAAATCTCTTAGAATAAAAGATCAAAGAAAATACTAAATAAATTAATTTAAAAATAAATAAAATAAGTGGTGAGGAAATTCTATCAAGGAGAATTGGACTTCTGGTCAGCAGTGGTACGGTGAGTCAAAAGATCTAGAAGAAGAATTAAAATTTAAATAAAAATAAGTAGAAAATTATGAACGCAATTAATGTACAAATCAAAATAACATCCACTTCATCAATTGACTTCTAAAACAGAAAAATACACAAAATGACGATATTTCTTCGGCTTCTCGATGATCAACTTCGGTCAGAAACAGAGTCGGCTATAAGAGAGAGTTGCTGAGACCCTCACTCAAGGTTCAAAAAAAAAATTTCCATAAAAAGAATTTAATTTTCAAAATTTTCAATAAAACATGAAATTCAATTTTTAAATTTCGCTCGGAACTCTAGGTTCAAATTTTAAAATCAGAATCGACTCTAATTATTTGTCGGAAAAGATTTATTACAAAGAAATTTATCGTAAAATATTGCCTTTTTTTTTTTCCACCCACCAATTTACACCCCATAAATTCGAGGGAATTTTAGACTTAATCGACCTCATGCATTAGACAATTCTCCAAAGACTTTGACCACAAAACATTCATTAATTTGGCCCACTTTGAATTAATCAAGTAGGGCAATGACAAGTATTGCTTAAATACTATTCTAGAAGGGAAGGTTCGCAAGTAAACCAAGTATAAACAAGATTATCACCGACGACGAACGATCGACGATGAAAATATAAATGAGAATGAGTTTAATAATAGATTAGAATAGGAATGAGTTTAACTATTTCAATAATATTATTTGATGTATTAGTTACGAATGAGAGCGAAAGTCACGCGAGTATTGTCGTCGACAGGCGTGACACCGTCGGTCGCCGACCTTCGATGGCACCGTCGACGATCGTAGTCGGTCGTCAATGGTCGGCAATCGACGATCAGTGACCACTGTCGACCGACGATCATTGTCGGTCGATGACCATCATCGATCGACAACCACCGTCGATTGCCTGGCGAGAGACGAGCGACGAGCGACGGGGGCGACGGGGGATGGGTGACGAGCGACGGGAGCAACGGGGGATGAGTGACAGGCGACAGGTTACAGGCGTCAGTCGACGATCGACATGCATCAACCGATGGGCATGGTCCATGGGCGACGATCGACCGACAATAGCAGCGAGCGACGACGGACGATAACAAACAACGACAGATCGATGTGAATGAAACTCAAATCCACCATTTGGGATGAATTTTTATTGATTCCTAACTAATTAGAAATGATTCTCAAATCTATTAATTAAACACTATATATATTTCTAATTCTCATTCTCATTCTCTCGTTCCAAACGACTCCTCTAATACACCTTTTTTTTTTTTAAATTCTATCAAGTGAGCCTGAGTTTATCGGGATATCTTTTACTCTCATTCCTTATAAGGGTGAGCGAGAATTTTAGTTAAATCGATCCAACTAATCGAACCGAACTTTTAAATTCAGTTTATTTAAAAATTCATTTAAAAAATATCGATTTAATCGGTTTATTCGATTCATTTTCGATTTTGAAATGAAAATAAACCGATCAAATTGAACTGGAGTTCATCACTCGATTGATTTATTATATCAGTTGACTGATTCTCTCGAACTTCATAATCTCCATCACCATTAGTCGATTGATCATAATCAATCGACCGATAATAAAAAAATCGATTTGACGTTTGATTTTCAACCTAATTAACCGATCTTTTATAGGTTCAATCCGTTCGATTTAATTGAATAGTTCGATCGATTTGATTTATTAAAAAAAATAATTTATTCAAATTTAATTTGGATTTAATCAGTTCAATTATTAATGGATTGCTCATCCTAATTCCTTTCTTTTCTATTTTTCATTCTCTGTTTGTTTTCCTCCACCCCCTCCTTTGTTTACTTGCATCCGTCAAAGTAAACACACCGTAAAATGCGTCGACCCTTTTAAAAGTTTCAAATATGCGCGGTGACCTGTTAGCAAATAGTTTTTCAAAGACTATAAAGGAAGCATGAATTGGTCCCTTTCCTCTCATCCTTTCTTCTTTTTTTTTTTCTTTCCCTGCCCATTTGCTCCTCTACTCCTTTGTTTACTCACGTCTCTACCAATAAATATGAAACCGTCACATTAGTGGTCCTCCACTGCTACTCCTACGTATGGAGGAAGATAAATCAGATGTCAGATGGCTAGCGCAGAAATACGGAGTCATCGGTAATCTGATCGTCACCTCCAATAATCGACCCCTTGCCCTTTCAAATCTTAACACGGCTGCACTAGCCATCTGGATTTGCCCTAGGAGCTCTCACGTCTCTACCAAAGTAAACACATTGCGAGGTGCATCGACCATTAACAAACACGATGCAACGACAGAGTGCTCATGTAGTCTTTCAAATACTCATGATTCGATTTTTAATTATGATGCATCATAGGATATTTTCCTCTAATGGAATTGTTATTTTATCCTGATAATTAGTAGAAAATTTCTTTGGAGTTTGATCACCTAAGATTAATCGATTCGAAGAATTGAATATTCGATGTCAATAAAAAAAAATTAACGCAACGACTTCTTTATGATAGCGAATTGATATTCGAAAACTACTCTAATGTCCCTTTTGTTTAAACCTTATCATGTATGTATGAATTGGCCAGATCTCGCTCCCAGAGACACAGTGCAGCGGCAAAAGCGAAGAGACATTTCACAGGAGAATGTAGTTCGATTCTCTGCTGCGACATCGTTCGATGGTGACTTTAGGAAAAATTTATTCGAGCGACCCTGAGGCCCAAAAATTTATCCGGTGAACAAAGTACGATTTTCGTATTGGACTATCGTTCAGGGATGATGCAACTACGAAGTGTGAACTGAACCGTAAAAAAGTTACGAGCGCTTCCCTAATTTATCCTTGGTGACCAATGAAGATCACTTGGGTTCTGACTTTATCCGACTCAATTATTGACGAGGCATTCTAAAAGTCCGTGGGTAGGATCGGTCACTCCCAAATATTAATCGGATCGAATATTCGAATACCTCAATACCAATAATAAAAAAAAAATCCCTTCCTTTCAACCTTTTCCTTCTTTTCTTTTTTTTATCTTCCTCCGTTTCCTCCTCTCCTCCTACGTTTACTCACCCACATCCACCGAAGTAAACACACGGTAAAAGTGGACCGGCCACCCACATACTACCTCCTTAGTCATCCGCCCTGAAAAATCAAGCATTGAACCTCCTTTTTTTCACTCCAAAACAACCATATCCACTTCTCGAGAAAAACAGAGGAAGAAGACGAAAAGCAGAGGATGAAGTCAGCCTTCGACGCCTTCTTTGTTTGACACACACACATACACACAAATTTCCAATTCCCTGGCACTTCTTCCACTTCTCCAAATCCCCCTCCTTTCCACATGAATTTTATATAATAATAAAAAAAAAACAATCGAAGTTGAACAATCGATCTCCACTGTGTTTACTTTTCTTTGCTCTGCGTAGCCATCAGCGTGGAAACGAGGAGGCGAGTCGCTCGGAGTTGGAAAAAAACAGAGCAGGAGCAGAGCTGCTTAAAAGGGCGCCTGCTGGCCTCCGCGACAGAGGTACCAGTACCACCACCACCGGGAGAGAAGATGGAGGAGCTTCGGAGAGGGCCGTGGACGGTGGAGGAGGACCTCTTGCTCGTCCAGGTCGTGGCGGAGCACGGCGAGGGCCGGTGGAACGCGCTGGCGAGACGCGCAGGTGAGTCGCGCGCTCTGTCGAAACTTTTGTGGGGTGAATATTAATTTTTGATAACTTTGAGGAGCCCATGAAAATTTATTTTATGTTGCCCCTCGCTGAAAACATATTTTCAATATCTCTCTGAAATTTTAGTTTTTCTCAACAAACTCCCTGAATTTCGCAAGAGCTGAAACCGACTATGTTCAAATTTATTAGCATCGAGTTTGTCCAATTTTATATATTCAAACTATAAATAAAAAAAATAATCTCAAATTTTAGCTTTTTTAAACAAGTTTATGTGAGATATAATTATTTAAGAACATTAACAAATTAAATTTACAAGTATTTAGTAGTTTATTTTACTCGTGAATATCATCATATTTGTGGATTGATTTATAAATTGATAAAATAATAGGAGTGTTTTTAAAAATAAAATATTTATAAATATATTTTTATTTTAAATTTATTAAAATGTGTTATTCTTATTTGAACAGAGTTGAAACGCACCGGAAAAAGTTGTCGACTTCGTTGGCTCAATTATCTCCGTCCCGATGTTCGACGTGGTAACATCACCGCAGAGGAGCAATTCCTCATTTTAGAGTTGCATTGCCGCTTGGGAAATAGGTAATTATAATTTATTATTTTTCATAAAAAAAAAACTTTTCTTCATAGGATAATTTTACTTTTACCCTTCAAAATTTCATATTCCTTTCATTCGCCCCTCAAAATTTTCTCTGAACGCAAAAATAATCTCCTGATAGGTGGTCGAAAATTGCTCAACACTTGCCGGGGAGGACTGATAACGAAATAAAGAACTACTGGAGGACTCGGGTGCAAAAGCACGCTAAGCGACTCCAGTGCGACGTCAACAGCAAGACATTTCGCGACGTGGCACGCTCTGTTTGGATGCCCCGCCTTCTCGAGCGAGCCCAAGCAGACCAAAATCGTGTCGCACCGACCGCACTCGACCTCTCACGGTCGACGGTCACGATTAGATCCGCATCGATAATTTCATCGGAGGAGCACTCAAACTTAATTAGCCCTACTTCGACAGTTGTGCGAGTTCGAGAAGATCAACCAGATGACAAAGTAAACAAGGGGATGACTTACGACGACGATTTCCCGATTGGTTACGAAGAGGAGATTTGGAACATTGAACAAGGGGGATGGACTATAAACGATCTATTGAATGAGTGTAATACGTGGGATATCGATTATTAGATGTTATTCTTGTAGCTACAAATTTAGGGTTCAATTATTAATAATCTTGACGTTTATCGTCGTTCGTTACATATCATTCTTCACTAATCTCAAACGATAAGTTTAGATTTGTATCGATAATTACTTTGATTAGTAGTTGCTACTAGACTTGGACTTTATCGTCATGTTGATTTCCTTAGATTATATAGCAATGAACTTTATCATGTTGATTTCTTTAGATCGAAATTTTATTCATTCATATGCTCTAATTAATAATCGAATTAAGTGATTATTTAATTTAAAAAAATTGATCGACAATGATAAAATAAAATAATTTTTTTGTAAATATATAAAATGATAATTAAACAAAAGATTGATTAGATGGATGCATCATAATCACTCCTCATCGGATAATTAATGACAATCATAACTTGTGATTGTCCCTCAACTTCCATCCAAATTTTCATCTATTGTCTCATTCATACGATAAAAAGATAGTAAATCACGATACTCAATAGCTTCCTAACCGAGAGGCAAAGACATTGTCTGTGAAAAATAAACTTTAAGAGAATCAAACTTTAGTCTTTTGTGATAAATCTACCATTCGATTATTCTCACAACTCATTCGTACCTGATGCACGGAGAAATCTCCCTCAACCATGTGGACGAGTCAAGTCAATGGTCAAATAATTGAGTTGAAGCCCTAAGGTTGGACTCAGTCAAGAGCGACACCGGTTGACTTGGATCTGCTATGAGAGCATAGTATCTCACCTCGACAGTATCTAACCTCGGTAGTGTCTAACCTTGACAATATCTCATTTAGGTAGTATCTCAGTCTCATTGGTTATATTGGCTTGATGTCTGAGCTCAATAGATGTCTCTGTCTCAGTTTAATAGTCAAAGGGTCCTATCTCTTTCTGGGAGACACATCTCTATGATCTCCACTGTGGAGTCATATCTCCCAAAATCTGAAGACATATAATCGCACACATTTTCTTATTAACGAGATCATGTCTCTCAAGATCCAAAGCTCGTACAGTCACATCTCCTCATTAATGAGACAATGTCTCCCAAGATCCTCTTCATACAATCATACTTGTACATACCATACTACCCATGATTCTCTCTGGGAATTTGTGCGGACAGATTTACTTATATAAAGGTAGGAGGGAAGTGAAAAAAAAGGAGTCCTCTGTTATTTTCCCTACTCTATGTTTTATTATTCTTCATTTTCCGCATCCTTACTTGAGTGTCGGAGGAACTTCATCGGGGAATTCCTTGGTGCCCTTTTCTTACTCTTTTGTGAGTCTTTTTCAGGCCCACTCTGTATTTCCGACGACAAGGGTCACCCCACATCTCCAACGACAAGGTAGCTCCAGAACTCGACGAACCATAAGAGTCAACTTGCCTACTCGTTCGATGTGTCATCTAGAAGACCTAAGCCTCTTTAACTCAATTGACCCCTCTTCGACCGTGAATGTTTTTGCCAGGTCGTCTCCTTTCTCGGTCTCAATCCAAAATAATACCCTTTTTGGTTGGTGATCATCCTTGGTGCCTTTCTCTCGCTTATTTTTTTGCCCACTCCGTATCTCCGACGACAAGGGTCACCCCACATCTCCAACGACAAGGTAGCTCCAGAACTCGACGTACCATAAGAGTCAACTTGCCTACTCGTTCGATGTGTCATCTAGAAGACCTAAGCCTCTTTAACTCAATTGACCCCTCTTCGACCGTGAATGTTTTTGCCAGGTAGTCTCCTTTCTCGGTCTCAATCCAAAATAATACCCTTTTTGGTTGGTGATCATCCATCGCCTCTCTCCCTTATTTTGTGTTTATGATTTAACTAATTAGTACACTAATTTTACGTCGACAGAAAATGATATTTTTTAAAATAATAATCTTTTGTTAAAAAAATGATTCTTTTATTATTATGATCTTAATCTAATAAATATTTCATCAAATTATACACCCATTTATTATTAAAATATTATTACAATTTCTCAATTAATTTCTTTACTTATTCAACTAATCTAATAAATATTTCATCAAATTAATACATTTAAAAAAAAATATTTAATTGATTTCTCATAACAAGAAATATTTTATTAAAAAAAAGTTCGAGTTATTACATTAAACACGAAAAGCGGTAGTTGGCAGCAGCAGTTGCTTTTTTTTTTCAATTTCCTCCATTAATTTTCCTAATTTTAATTTTATTCCTCGAAGCGCATCACAAGGCTTCGCTGCTTCACTTCACTTGTTGGCCGGCCACCACCTCAGAAGCTTGCTCCGGCGGGGGCGTCGGCGGCGCCGGAGTCGACGCCACCGGAGAAAGCTTCATCTTCTCCATCTCTTCCTTCATGTTCTTTTCCATTTTGTTTTCCGTCTCGTCCTCTTCTAGCTCAAAGGCCGACCTCGGGAAGGTCTTAAAAAGCCCGGCGGAGGTCGTGAAGGTGACCTTCTCCGGCAATTTATCGGCGGTCGAGATCTCCTCCACCGTCAGCCACAGCAACAGCTCCTTCGCCTTCACGCCGACGACCTTCTTGATCTTGTTTTTCTCTACATAGGCAGTGATCTGAGGAGCATAGGTCACCTTCCTCCCGATCTCCGTAAACACATGTTCGATCTTCTGCTTCTGTTTCAGCCACACGAACCCCGTCTCCTTCTCGTATCCGCACTCAATGATATCTCTGTTAACGTATAAAAATACGATAATATCTTCATAATTCTTTACTAATTTATATTATTATTATTATTTTTCATATTCAAATTTTCGATCCGACTAATTCTGGAAATGAACAGTAATTCAATTTTAAAAAATTGTACCGGAGAGGGAGGAGGCCCCGTGGGAGGTTCACCTCTTGAAGGAGAAACTTAGACTTCTCCCGGCCAATCTCGTCGCCGTAATAAACCTCCGATCTCGCCTTCAACTCGTCGGTGATGACGACCGCCGCCATTGTAGTCTCCGCCTTGCCTTTGTGTGTGAAGCTTTTCTTCTTCGATTTGTTTCGATCGAGTAGTGACGAAGGGAGTAGCATCGCATATATAGAGAGAGCTAGGCCATGGAGAGTGACAATAAAATAAATTAAATTAAATTGGAAAAATATAATTAGATTTTTTTAAAATAAAATAAAATAAAATAAAAAGTGAGTGAGATCTACTGCATTTTGAGTGAAAAATATGTTTTTTTTTCTCCCGAAATAGCGAATTAAATACGCTGGAATTGAATTGAATTAAGTAGGAATGAGGATCGTTTCCTTCCTCTTAAATGAATTGGTTGGGAAGCAATGGAAAGGTCACTTAATCGGTTGCCTTATTAATTACTTAATTGATTTTTTTTTTTTTTTTTTTGAGAATTTTCACCTTTTATTTTATTAAGGGTGATAATTTAGCTCGAAGTCTTAAAGTATTCGTATCTCATTGGGCTACGATATCCGTCGATCTTTTCAAATACGAACATGATGCCTCTTCGGGCATAGTGCAATGGTAATTAAGACGGTTCGAGTGATATAATTCGGTTTTCTGATGGAATATATGTTATCGGCGAATATAAAAAAAATTATATTTGGCAAATCCGGATTAAGTGGATTAAGGATGCATTTGATATGACATAATATACTTTAATCCAAATTACATTATAAGATTTATTACTTTATTTGTTATCATTTTAAAGTTATAATGTAATATAATTTTGATTACAAAAGTCATTACAATTTTATAATCTGGATTACGAGATAAAACTTATGTAATCCGATTATATTACAAGCCGTAATCTGAAAAGTATTGAATGCTTAACAATCGAAGTCGATCGTTGCCGTCCGTTGTCACCATCGATCGATCGACCATCGCCGTAGCCCGACCGTCGTCGTCGATCGGTCGTGGGCCGCCATCGTCGCGTCGACCGGTCGATCACCGTTGTCATCGGGCGATCGCCAGTTGGTCTCTGGTCGATCGCCGATTGATCACCGTCGATCGGTCGGTCGATCATCATCGGCCGGTCGTCGGCATCGTCATCATCGTCGATCGATTCTTACCGTCTTTGCAATGGACATCAAACAAAAGAATATAATTATCTTTGTAATCCAATATTACATATAATTTTTATTCAAACATAATAATGTAATCAAGATTACATTACAGTTCATTACAATCTTGATTACATTATAACTTAGATTATATTACGTCCTACCAAACGTAGCCTAAGAGTTTACCTCCGCAAACAGAATATAACTTTGGTATTAGAAGATTAAATACGGATGTTGGACTTTGCTATCCTGCCATGAGCACTTTTAGATGTATTCGATGGACTAACTAAGGGAAAGGTCGTCTGTCTCCGAGATTAGTCAAATGAAGCTTAAACACTGGGTTATAAAATAGGAATACAATTACAATTGTCCTCGCGGGGTATAGCTGAGTTGATATTTGGATGATAGATTTGCACCGAAATACATTGCGCCTCCACTTAGGAAGCCACTCAACTACGTGAATAGGCAAATGCAATATACCTCTCTTCACAAAGGCAAAGTCACGATAGAAAGCTAAATGAGATTAGCTATTGACTATTTAAAACGTGGAACCGCCACATTAGCGACTCTCCATCGTTGCCTCTAAGTGTGGAGAGAAGTAAATCAGATGTCAGGTGACTAGCACAGAAATACGGTTTAAGGTCGTTTGAAATATAGCAATTGCTCATGGCTTAGCAAGGCTATCATGAATTACTATCACTCGTTGTCGCGTCGATTATCTTTGGCATGATCGACCATTGTTGTTTTTTTATAGGCAATGATTTTTTTTATTAAATAGGTGAGAGGAAAAGGGAAAATTTTAGGATAAATAAATTAAATACGTTATAAATAATATGTTTATTAACATATAAATATAATTATATTTATAAGATTAATTATTTTATTTTAAAATTAAATATTTTTAATTTGATATTTTTAAAATTTATACGAAAATAATCAATAATATAGAGTGATGTTACGCTAGCACACCATTTGTGCACCCAACATGAGCGTCTCTTTGTATGTGCACAGTGTTTTCACTGTGCACATATAGTTTGATATCCTGTGCGTCTTTGCTTGCGCGACTCGTGTGCGACCGTTTCTTTGTCATTCGATCAATTGCGATTGCATGGTATAGGAAATGCATAGCGTTTCTTTGTCGGATTCCGACCGCGATCTCGTTGACATCGGAGTCCGACCGGATCGCGATCGGAAACATCCACGATTGCGGCGCCAGCGCCGCGACCACTAGCGGCCGCAATCGCGGCCATTTTTGACTGCGATTCTGTCGAAATTCGACCTCAATCGGGGCGGACTCCTGTGTCGATCGGATTCTGGCTTGACCGTTGCTAGATTTCGATCAAATCGAGGTCGGAATCCAAGCTCCCATCGGTGAGTTCGAGCGTCGTCAGGCGTGCGATTACTGTGCATTTTCTTCCTTGCGCATGGGACGTGCAGAAATGGGGTGCACAGAAATGAACTCTGGTGTCTGTCGAATCGTGGCCAGAAACAGTCGGGATTACGACCGTTTCCGTGCGCCCGTCGATGAATCAGTGCCCACAGGCGGTGAAATCGCGCGCGGAGAAAACACTGTATATTTTTCATTACTATGCAATCGTGATTGATCGAACGATGAAGAAATCGTCGTGCAGGCGAAAACACTCAGAATAATAAACTTGTATATGTGCATATAAGATTTCTCTCCCTTAGGCACCCGCCCATGCACATCTCTAAATTGCTATTTTTATATTATATTTTTTAAAAAATTATTTTTTGATTTTTTTTAGAAATAATAAATTAATTTTTAAATATAGTAGTTTATTTTTTGAACCCTTTAAAAAAGTGAATATGAGGCGATTAAAAAACCCCTTCTCGGACTCATCTCGTGTCCGGACATGATAATAACCTTTTGTATCAAATAATATTACAATTTGTTGAATCGTAAATGAATTATATTAATTCTATACGAGATAATCTTAACTTAAACTCAAACATTATGAGTTTCCTTGGAGTAGATCGAAGAAAATTATAATAAATGAAAATGGAGGAGTAGTTATGCAATTAAGTGGAGTAGTTCGCGAGGTGTCCTCATAAATGAACGACACGCGTAATAGTTTTTTTTTTTTGCCCCCTTATTTTTCATCCTCTTCGACGTAACTCAGAAGTAAATGCGATTGGAGCAACTCCACCTACCCCAAGCTATCACTTTTTTTTATTTTTTCGAGTTTTCTTTTATATATATATATATATATACACACACACGTTAATATCATGTGCGATGGATTGATGCGCGCACGCGTGCAGAAACAAGAAATGTAGCATCGAAACTCTTTTCGATCGATCACTGCGGCATAGAATCGTCGACGGACAGTCAAATTTCGATCGTCGTCAAGCCGACACCGAATTACGATTGAACGACGATCGAAATTCGGTCGATTCGAGGCTAGAAATGGTCGTGATGCGGCCAGATTCCGACCGTAATGCGGTCGAAATTCTGTCGTGGTCCGACCGGACTACGGTTCTAACCGGACCACGACCGAATTTCAACCGGATAGCGGGCGGATTCTGGCCGAATTCCGGTTGAATTGCAGGCGGATTACGGTCGGAATCTTGCTGCATCACGACCACTAGTGTCGTGCCCATTAACGACCGCAATTGCGGTCGTTTTCGGCCTCAAATCGATTGGATTTCGGTCGTCATCCAAACCGAATCTGGTGTCGACCTGACGGCAGTCGAAAACGATCGCAATGTGGTCGGATTCCGGCCGGACTTTCAATCGGAATCTGCCTGTATCACGATCGCCAATGTCGCGACTACTAGCGGTCCCGATTGCTGCCATTTCCGACCGCGAATCGGGCAGAACCTCCGTCCTGTTGGAATCCGATGCCGACCTAGCGGCGACCAGATCGCGGCCAAAATTCGGCCATCCATCATCGATTTCGAACTTCCAGCTCGGCACGGTGGGGAAGAACGATGTATTGTGGATTTCTCAATCGCGTTGATCCAAGATTGAGAACGTATCGTTCACGGATTAAACGTGTATATATATGATAATATCGAAACATTTAGCTATTGTTCTTGAAAAATGATTTACTAGTCTCCGTGGAAATGACATGGCAAGTAAGGTAGTATTATTAGTGTCTATAAGATTTGCTTATCTCCACAATGACATGATATTGTCCATTTGGACCTAAGTCTTCATTGTTTTATTTTTGAGCTTTATCCAAAAAGTCTGAAATATCTTTTCATCTTATAAGCACATGATATTTTCCATGTCTTATCAATGTGAGATTTAATTGTATTCTCAATATTCCAACAATCCCCCTCTCAAACGAAGGACCACATTAACTCCCCCTCAAGTCTATCCGTCCTCGAAGAACATCCTCTATTTGATGTCCGATCCTCAACACACTAAGATTTTCTGCCAACTGTCTAGTTCTCCTAACCCAGTTGGACTTCCTGCCAGTTGTCCAACCCTTCTGGCCCAATTGGACTTCCTGCCTGGTGTCTGGTTCTCTTGATCCGGACAAGGGAGCTCAACTTCATTCGTTCGAGGTTCATGACTTGACATGAACCATGACTATGATATCAATTGTTAGTGTCTATAAGAATTATATATCTCCACAATGATATGATATTGTCTATTTGGGCCTAAATCCTCATGGTTTTATTTTTGGACTTTATCCAAAAGGTCTCATATCAATGAGATATATTTTCATCTTATAAACACATGATTTTTTCTATATCTTATCAATGTGGAACTTTGATTGTATTCCCAATACTCCAACATGTATTTACAAAAGTGATATGTGTCAATTTCGAAAAAGATTTAAAACTCTTTCCTGAATTCAGATACTCTTATGTGTCTTGTCCACCACGTTAAGGCTCATAGGGGCATCCGTGATTTATCTCCCTCGCAATAGTTGTGGGACAAGCCGATGAGGGTCGTTAGGTTGACGGTTCCAATCTTTTACAGAAGTTGAGAAATGATCGACTAAGTTTTAGGATTGTCCCATAGTCCCAGTGGATAAATGTAAAGGGTAATTCTTAAATGGACAACCGTCAATTCCTAGAGATTTCACCGTCCTTAGTTATTTACCCACTCTCTCTTTTATACTTGCCATATGATATTCTGATTTATCTCCTTCATCGATAGGAACAGCTAGAAGGGGCCACTAATATAGTTGTTCCTTTTTAAAAAAATAATCAAATTTGGTCATCCTCGAAAGAGATTTTCAATTCCGATTTGGATGAATGAATAATTATAAAAAATTTCTCCTTTTAGACAACTCATACAAATAAAAATTATAAGAGTACATAATAGCAATTATTAAATCCGAATATACTTCTAATATCCTGTACAAATGAATTTGAACACTTATGTTCCTCACCAAAGAAATTACTATTACGTATTTACTATATAAATCAAATACCACAATGCAAATTGATTTACTTTTATCAATAATCCTCCATCTCTAAAGAATTATTCATAGACTCGAAGTGTCCTCGATGGATTAACCATCTTTTATCCCATATGGAGTCACTCTCGTATTCTTTTTCTACCCTCCTCCATCAGTCTACAATAGGCGTACATTGAAAAAATAAATATTTTTGTATCTCCAACACTTGTTTATAGAAAAGACATTGTCGGTTTGTCAGATAATCTTATTTGTCTCTCATGGAAAAGACATCTTTGCATCAGCATTCATAGCATAGCTACGTGATTGGATTGAATATAAGACTTCCGCACTCTCTTCATCTAAGATTTCTTATAATCGACCTTTCTGAAATAGTCATATGCATGAACTGTTCGGATTTATCATGACATAATAATTAAGTGCCTAGATGGCTTATTTTTCCTTGGGAAGTATTTTCCGAGTGAAATGTAAAAATAAATTTTATTTTTACAATCTAAACCTAACCTAGTATAGATTTAGATATCTAAACGTATAATGATGACCAAACTTAGACATACAACTTTGAATTGACTATCGATGCCTAACTTACCCAATCACCGTGACACTCGAAAAGAAATTTAGTATATGTGAGCTTAGCACTCGCGAAACCAACTAGTATTTCAAAAGCAACTATTTATCGTACGAGAAGTTGTTGACAATCTTACGAGGAGTCTTTGTGATAATATATGTTTGTGGGGATGAGAAATTTAGGAGGCGTTTGGTTCATAGAGAATTTTCTATTTTCTATTTTTTTTTCTTTAGAAAATAGAAAACGATTTTTTTTTATTTTTCAATTTTTCAGAAAACGTTCTTTTATTTTTTGGAAAACGAAAATGGAAACAGAAAACGATTATTTCTCGTTTTCCAATTTTCCAGAAACGCTCCTTTATTTTCTGAAAAATGAAGATGGAAAACACGAACCAAACGCGTTTTCTCATTTTCGCAGAAAATGAAAATGAAAAACGGAGATGAAAACACTTACCAAACGCCCCCTTAACTTCCATCAAATTTGATACGATGAAAATGGTAGATTAGTGGTCTATGTCTCCACAAGGATGACACGTTGATTAGTGCAGTGTAAATTTATATCAGAGAGCACAAATCGATCCCTGAGTTGGGCGGAAGAGTCATGCAGAGGTATCTGTCCCTCCATTGCACTAACCAATACAATTCACCCGCGATTTGCTCTCTCTCCTTGCTATGGACCGATGATAGAGGGCTTCCCCTTTTACACTAGAGGGATATTATTTGTCCGTTAGGGTAAATACATCTTACCCCATCCCTTTCTAGATCCATTTACATGTTATATCGACACTTCTTATCCCTATCTAATTTGCAATTTGTGTCAAAAGAACTTCTATTGTAGGGTTCTGAACTATCAAGCCAATCTATCACCAACTTTATCGTAACACATCTGATTGTATCGTATTGATTAGAATTTGATTAAAGTGATTTAACTATTATAATTTTAATTACCGACTTTGTATTATTGAATGTGGATTATTGGATTATATCCATATGTATAGAATCTCTATTAATTCGTACCGTTAGTATTGATGGGATGTTAACGAGTTAGGATTAGTTATATATATAGGGTGCATGTAATCCCCGTAGGAGAGCGAATGATCGATCATTTTTTTTCCTCCATCGGACAAAGCATACGAGACCGTCACTCTCGACCCGTGGAAGATCAAATCCTATGAACCTCTCGACGTCAGATCTTCGGACTCTTCTAACGACGATATCTCCGGATTCAAGTGTATATTTATGCTTACATTACGTTTCCACTGTGTTTTATTTTTTGCATGTTTATTGTAGATTAATTAATAAAATTTTATATTCGGATTGTTTTATTTTCGTTTTTTAAATACATATACGGATGCACGATTTATTGACGGATTCAAAAGATTTATTACATTATGGATGAGAAAGTGAATTAAAAATAAATTTAATATCCATCTTTCTTTTAATTTTATGTCGAAGAAAGTAATATCGATTCTCATGTAATTTATCATTTTATTCGGAGTAAACAATCAAAAGAATAATTTATAGGACGATAGCAAAGTAGAATAGAGAGATAAGAATAGAAAGGTAGTTCCCATGGCTAGTCCAGTTGGTAAGTGTAAAAGGATAACTCTTAGATGGATAGAGTCAATTCCCGAGGAGGTCATGACTCTGGACCATCGACTGATTTTCTTCTTTGCACTTATTACTTGGGTCCTAATTTATCTCCTCCATCGATAGGGACAATCGAAGGGGATCATTAATCTGACGATTCCATATTTTTTTTTTAAAAGAGTAGAAAGATCCTTATTTGTTTTAAAATCTCCATAATTTTTATTGAGATTTATATCGTAATAAATATTGAAAAAAATGTTTTTAATTTTTTTTTAAGCCGTCCCATTTATCTTTTGCTTCCATCGGAACCTAGTTTTACCCACTTCCTTACCAGCCTACTACTATTAGTCATAGCAGTGGGGCCCACATTTCTTACGAAACGGAGTGGATAAGACTAAGACAGCTCCAGTCGGGGGAATTGGGATGCCATTTCTATCCGCACGCATCTTTTCTACGCGTTCGCCCGCACCTTGTACTTGCCGCTAACCCAGCAGCGACTAAACCTCGCCAACGATGCGCCGATGCGGTCGCCTGCTCACTTCGAATCCTCCGCCTCCTCCAACGGACTCCTCGAGGTCTGCTTCTGATTTCCTCTACAAATCTCTCCTCGATCTCCCGCCGGCCCAAATCGCTTCCATCTCCGCCTCCTCTCCGCGAATCCTTTGCTCCTTCGATGGCAGCGTCGATCTCGCTCTCCCTCTCCCCGGCCTCCACTCCGAGATCGGGTCCCGCCGCTTCCAGGTTCGGTGCTGCCTTTCGAAGCAACAGCCGGAGCTTCTGCGGTCTTCGGAGGGAGGTTTTTTCCCTCCGCTCGGTTGGTTCGGCGACTTCGCGCCGGATGACCGCGGATCTCGCCCGACACGGCGCCGCCAAGATCGTGGCTGCGGCTGAGAACAACGGGAAGCCTGCCAAGTTTGATTATGACCTCATCATAATCGGAGCTGGCGTTGGTGGTCATGGAGCTGCGCTTCACGCTGTCGAGAAGGTACTTTAATCTTCTCTGCGGATCAATTGCGAGTGAGACAGTGAGTGTTAGTTGTTGGTTACATTGCATCGGAGGCACTCCGTATGTTTTGAACTCACACTCTCCTCCTCCGAACATTCGGTGTATTATCTCGTAATGCATCGCCAAAAGTAGCTTGCCTTACCGGCGATGATTTCGTCGTGTGATCTTATGTAAATCGACGCTTTGATATCATGCGATTTTTCTGACATCTGTGGTGTAATCAGTGTGCTTCTTCTCTGTGTTTATGACTTACCTTTTACTCACTGATGATAGTGTTCCATGTTTGATGAGTTGTTGCAATTCATGATATTCGAATCACACATGAATAACCCGACAATGCTCGATGACTATTTTCAAGTAGAAAATAGTCTGTGGACAAAATTACCAGTAATAATGGTTCTAATTGCACTTCTGTCGCAGAATCTGATTCTGCTGCTTATTTCACGGCCAAATGAAGATTCTTAACATCTCTGACTGTAACCGAACCATTAACCTTATTTGTGAAAATCCGTATTGACATTTATAATTGCTGACTCACTCATGGTGTTCTCTACATATGCTTAGCAACGTGGGTTATTATCTCTACTAGGAGTGCAAAATAATGTATTTGGTTTGCAGGGTTTGAAAACTGCCATTATAGAAGGGGATATTGTTGGTGGGACTTGTGTAAACAGAGGGTGTGTCCCATCTAAAGCTCTACTAGCAGTTAGTGGTCGCATGCGTGAATTCCAAAATGAACATCATCTGAAGGCACTGGGTCTACAGGTATTACAATGTCACTTCTCTCAACATGGAATTGAAGTCCTCCTCAACAAGAAATTGACATAAATCTGGTTACTATTGTATAATATCAATTTCATGTCACCTGAATGCATTCAAACCTACATTAACATTGTGAAACTTTTAAAAAGATTGTTCCTTTACCTTTTGAATTTATAGTTATAGAGGTCTTCATTTTCTTTTGCCTTGCAGCTTAAATATCTTAGAGAGGCAAATGGTGTGACAAAATTTCTCTGTTTTTCACCGGTTTATGTTAATATTTTGCTGATGTCATCTTACTTGTCTGAAAAAGGTTGCCTCTACTGGTTATGATAGACAAAGTGTTGCTGATCATGCAAACAATCTCGCCTCTAAAATCCGGAGCAACTTGACTAATTCAATGAAATCTTTAGGCGTTGATATACTGACAGGCTATGGCAGTATTGTGGTAAGTTGCTTATGCTCAATGTGAAACCTTGTGTTATACCTGTCTATCATTATGCCACCTCATTTATATCTGAGTTTCATCCTAATTAGATTGAACTATTTTATCTTATGGATACATGCTTACAATCATTTGATCATTATTTGACATGGTGTCATTAAAGCCGTGGAGAACCAGTTCTAGTGGTTAAATAATATTTTTTGAGTAAATACTTGAACCTGTTGTTTATTGATTTACCTACTATTTTCACCATACATATATCTTTTGGTTAACTTAAAAAACATATCTCAACCTTACTTTGATTTAAATAGATATTCCTGCTTAGTTACATGTCAAACAAAGAAGTAAAAAGGTGAGAATTCTTTCAATCGAAGGAACTATATAAATAACACAAACATTTTTCCACTTCTCCATAATTTTCATTGGTTTAATATTTTTATTCATTGTTTATAGAAGGTCTGTTATTAACTCTCATCAATTAGCACCATTAACTAAAAGAATATACTAAAATCAAATGGTTTGTAGAATTTCAATGCCTATCCCACAAGCACTATAAATTATGAGAAGATATTTTTACTTTACTAAATGTTTATTGGTTTGATATTTTTGTTCATATTGATCAGGAGGTCTTTGTTACATTTTGACATTGTGGTGTCATTAAATAAAAGAATATGCGAACCAAAATCAAGTGTCTATTATGTTGGGAGGATGAGGAATACAATCAAAGTCCCACATTGGTAAAATATGAAAAAGATCATATAGTTATAAGATAAAAATATATCTCCATTGGTAGGAGGCCTTTTGGGTAAATCCCAAAAACAAAACCATGAGGACTTAAGCCCAAAGTGGACAATATCATACCATTGTGGAGATATGTGGATCTTATAGGCACTAACAATTTGTATCAGAGTCATGATCCATGTCAAGCCATGAACCTCGAACGAA
This sequence comes from Wurfbainia villosa, assembly GCA_025175895.1. Classification (NCBI taxonomy): domain Eukaryota; kingdom Viridiplantae; phylum Streptophyta; class Magnoliopsida; order Zingiberales; family Zingiberaceae; genus Wurfbainia; species Wurfbainia villosa. Next base: position 860,751 of record JAKLTH010000209.1, read on the forward strand.
GGAAGTGGAGCTCCCATATCCGGATCAAGAGAACTAGATACCAGGCAGGAAGTCCAGTTGGGTCGGGAGAACCGAACAACTGGCAGGAAGTTCAGTTGGGCCAGAAGGGCTGGACAACTGGTAGGAAGTTCAGCTCGGTCAGGAGGACCAGACAATTGGCAGGAAGTCCCGGTGAGTTGAGGATCGGACATCAAGCAAAGAAAGTCCTTCGAGGATCGATAGGCTTGAGGGAGGCTCAATGTGGTCCTTCGTTTGAGGGGGGGATTGTTGGGAGCATGGGGAATACAATCAAAGTCCCATATTGGTAAGACATGGAAAAGATCACATGGTTATAAGATAAAAATATATCTCCGTTGGTATAAAGCCTTTTGAGTAAAACTCAAAAACAAAACCATGAGGGACAATATCATACTATTATCGAGATATGTGGATCTTATAGGCACTAACATATTATTATTGGTTGCTAATGGAAATCATATAGTATTTGCTCAGATTGGCCTTTTTGGCAATTATTTGCTTTAGTTATTCATTGCAATAAATCTTGCAACAGACAGCAGCTATATTGCATTACTGCTTGCGTGTCGTGTTTGTTATTTGTAGGCTTTGATTAACTTACATAAAGGTACAGAATACAAATATCTTGTATAGAGATTTAGATTGCCAGTTGCAAACTATATTCTCTATTATATAGAGAGCAAACATGGTAGTGTTTCCTTTCTAGCTCTTATCTTTCTCAGTGGTTTGCATTGTTGCCTTCACCAGAGAGTTGTTAACTAGGCTTATTGATGTTCTCAGGGGACACAAAAGGTAAAATATGGAAAAGTTGGGTTTCCAGATACAGAAGTTACAGCTGAAAACATAATAATAGCTACTGGATCTGTTCCTTTTGTACCCAATGGCATTGAAATTGATGGTAACTCCTTACCTTGTCTTTTTTGTTGGTAATTAATCTGTCATATCTGTACACTAGGATTATGACAAGTTCATGTTGGAGAATTTCCTGAGATGTTTATTTTTGCATTCCTTGCTTCTTTTCTTTAAGATATTGGGTTATAATCTATGTTCCTTTTTTCAGAAGTGTTGAACTGATTCTTTTTAGTCACTTTGATTATTCTTGAACATTGTTTTTCCGTGGTGAAGGGGCGCCTTGGCGCAACGGTAAAGTTGTTGCCTTATGACCTAGACATCACGAGTTCGAATCCTGGAAACAACCTCTTGCAAAACAAGGTAATGCTGCGTACAATGGATCCTTCCCCGGGACCCCGTATGACGGGAATTTCGTGCATCGGGCTGCCCTTTTATTGCTTTTATGTGGCGGCAGCTTTTAATTGCTGCAACATTCTGATATTCCTTAACACAACTGGTGAACCCTGGCTCACTATTTCAATTTTCAGAAAAAAAGCTAGTTGCTCAGAAGTTTTCATTAATTTTTAACTTGCACACTTGCACTGCTTTTTCCAACTCAACAAAAAGAAAGTAGAATATACATGCAGATTTTTTTTCTACAATTCATGTCATTATGATAGCAATTAAATGACACTGTTCCTTGATGTTGAACTTAACTTGCACAACAACCCTTCTTTCCGTGTATCTTTCCTTGTTGCTTAGCTAATATGACATTTCATTTTCTTAAACATCTTTCATCTACAAACCTACTTCAATGGTTGACTTGGTAGTGCTTGGATACACTGTTCAACTAATTTTGATCTTTGGTAATATGCGCAGGGAAGACTGTATTTACTAGTGATCACGCACTCAAGCTGGAATGGGTACCAGATTGGATAGCTATAGTAGGAAGCGGTTATATTGGTCTTGAGTTTAGTGATGTCTACACTGCCCTTGGTAGTGAGGTATATGCATTTTCAGATTCCCCTTTCTATGATTTTTTTATCATCTGTATTTATTCCTTGGTTGATTCTTTTGCTGAGCTTCCCTGGTTGATTCTTTTACTCAGTTCCATTTTTTGTACCAAATAATTAGTTTGGACAATACTGTTCCAGTCTTCCAGATACCCAGGGTAATGTTTTGTGTTCCAATATTTTCTTTCTTTATCGACAGGAATCCTTAATATAAAATCAAATGCCATGCTTTGTTTACATTGCCTTTCTCCTAAGTCCTAATGTTGATCAGCAAACAAGTCTTAGCATACCATATTCCCATATCCCCACATTTACATGCTCTGTCTGAATTAGGGTGGTTCCTTAGTATGTGACAGATGCTTCTACAAACATATTGTCTTTAATAAGAAACAGGTTTATGTCATAATTCACAGGCCACTGTTAATCTTTCTTCATTCAACTAAATCTTTGTATGTTGTGGATCCATGAAACAACCTAAGACTTGACAGATGATGTGCGCTATTAAAGTTTGTTCCAAGGTTTAGTTTATTAGTGAAACAGCTAGATTGCCCAAGTATATATGTACTTTTGTAGTCAGATCAAAAACATAACCTCATCTTTATTTCTCTTATGGTGTAATACTCCATCTTCGTTAGTTCCATTGAACTCGTATGAATTTTAGTCTTTTTGCTTTGAACACTTCTAATCCAGTTTTTATTTGTATAAGGTTACTTTTGTTGAAGCTCTAGATCAGCTAATGCCTGGATTTGATCCTGAGATATCAAAGCTAGCTCAGAGAATTCTCATTAATCCTAGGAAGATTGATTATCATACGGGTGTATTTGCAAAAAAGGTTTTGATTCTCCTTTCTCTAACCTCTGTTCTCTTTGATTGGAAATTTTTATAGGGTTCTTTTGGTTGGAAGTTAAAGCATCACAAATTTGGTTTCATATGTTCTTATAGATCACCCCAGCAATGGATGGGAAACCTGTTCTTATTGAACTTATCGACGCCAAAACAAAGGAACCAAAAGATACTTTAGAGGTGAATATGTGCACTTTCAGTTTTTTTTTAATTACTTTTGCATCTGTCGCTTTATCAAAAAGTAAAAAAATATGGGCCTTACATATTTCTGGATGAAAGTAGCACTATTATGGACTTGATTGGCAAAAGAGATCTCAGTAGTTTCGATGGATTGCCTTTCTTTTTTTAAAAATATATCCCTCTAGTTTGGATGGTTGTTTAATAATAGACAGTTTTTACTCGAGCTATATGTTACATGAGAGTCCTCAGTCCCTGATTTAGTTATACGTGAGTCCATTCAATGGTTATAACCTTACTTCTTGGGAGTTATGCTCTTAGCAATAAAGAAATTGCATGATGGGGAAAAGGCCATGACCAAGGAATATCATTCACTAAGTTCATAAAATATATTTTAATTGATCTTCTTCTTTCACTGGCACATAATAAGCATCTTCCTTTTCTCCCAAGCTAACATAGATGGTGTTGTAATACTTATATGCAATCCAAAAAACAGATTATTGTGAGTGCGAGCTACCTCCAAATAATACATATCTGAAGAGAGAACAAATTATGCAGAAAAGGGATATGTGCTATGGCATGAGTTTTTAGAGGGGAAAAACAATGATGGCTTTTCAAGGCATACCTACCTTTATCCAAAATAATTACTCGATCCATTTAGAGGCCGCCTTTGTTACTTAGGAAGTCTCTTTGAAGGAGTAATAGGTATTTTATGTATAACTTATCTGCTTTGATGTTGTAACTAACTTGCCTTTTCTGCAGGTAGATGCAGCAATGATAGCAACTGGAAGGGCGCCATTCACAAAGGGACTTGGCTTAGAAAACGTAGTATTCAAATTTGTTGACCTTCATCAAATAGGAGGTATAATATGTGTTTTTTGATGTTCTCGTATAATTTCCAGATAAATGTAGCTACTGTACGTGGGTTTGTCCCAGTTGATGAGCACATGCAAGTAACAGATGCAGATGGCAATCTGGTTAGTTTAACATTTCTTCCGGAAGAGTAATAATACATACGCTTTTAGATGTCTATAGTTTCATATTGCATATAACCCTTGCAAATGGTCTGCAATATTCTCCATGTAGGTCCCTCATTTATATTGCATAGGAGATGCCAATGGAAAGTTGATGCTCGCTCATGCCGCCAGTGCACAGGGGATATCAGGTACCATCTCCGTTCAGGGTATAATTATTTTTCATAGTTTTTAAATTCTTGCAGTTTGATAATCCATTATGCTTTGAATATAGTCGTCGAGCAAATATGTGGCAACGATAACGTGCTTAACCATTTGAGCATTCCTGCTGCATGTTTCACCCACCCGGAGATCAGTATGGTTGGACTCACAGAGGTAAGCACAACTTAGATATGAATTTGAAATAAGACTTCAACATTTCATCAGTGTCTCTGGTAGATTAAATTACATGAGATTTGTCATGATAGAAATCAATCAACTGTTTACTGAGTAGTAGTAGGATCTCTTCAATACCTTTCTCTGATATCTCGAGTGCTCAATTGTTAGATTGATGTTGACATGCAGAGTTTCAAAGAACAATTTGCTTGCTTCGGTAAAGGACCAACGAAATGAACCATAAAAACACAAATCTAGATTTGTTAGAACGAATTGGACCTAACCAAAGGAAATGTGGAACTGTACCAGTTAAGTCAGCATATTCATTTTGTGCTTTGTGGAATTTTAATATTTTACTACTTACTTTTGCAGCCACAAGCAAGGGAGAAAGCTGAAAATGGTGGTTTCCCAATCAGTGTTGCTAAAACCAGTTTCAAGGCGAACACCAAAGCTCTGGCAGAAAATGAGGGGGAGGGGCTTGCTAAGGTTACAATCTGTTCCTTTGTGTATTTAGCACTCAGTCTGTATTCTGGCCTCGTTCCATTTTAGTAAATGTCTCCCTGGCTTTTTCACATTTTGATTACGGCCGACACATTCCATCTGTTTTGGGACCTAATTTTTTTCATAAACTTCTAAGTTAATGAACTTTTTTATTTTTGTGTTTTAAACAATCAACTCAGAAATTAGAATTTTGTTGGGAAATTTCGTGTCGATTCATTATTAACTTGGAGTCATTGTTTGCTTAATTGCAGTTAATATACAGACCTGATACTGGGGAGATTCTCGGAGTACATATCATAGGACTGCATGCTGCCGACCTCATCCACGAGGCATCAAATGCTATTGCCTTGGGAACAAGAATACAGGTAATCATATGTTCATAATCTGACTCATGATTCATGATTTTCTTAATGATAACAAATTAAATTGCTCCGATACAATTATTTATTTTACATGTTCAGTTCATCTAAATAACTTACAACATGCCATTAGGTTCGACTATTTCTACAAACACACCATTTAAATGCCTAAATAATTAGTTCCAAATTGTTGAATGAACCTGAAAGATCCTTTTCCTACAGTAACATGACCAGCACAACCCTGCACTTATGTTTCTGGGATTAATTGCTTTTGTATGTTTGACAATTAACAGCCAGGTTTTCTTTTGCGAAATAGTCGTGAAGGTTTGTCGATATCATATTGTGTTTTTGTGCTTGTATTGCTCCCATGATCGAGCGAAAAGTCCTAAATAATGCAAGATTACTGTCCTGCTCTTTTACCTTCATATGATGTAATCTTAATATCAAGCTAGAATCCATCTTCTTTAAATTGCTAAGAGTTCTCCGAAAGTGCAAATGTTCCATTTTGAAGGATCCCGAATGAACTGCTGCTCACACCTTGCTTTATTATAGCAGCAAAGATGCAAAATCCTCACATGTAACCAGTGAACAATCACACCAACTTGTTTGCTTTGTTCTGTGTGCAAACCAAACCAAGCCAATTCTAATTACTCAACTAAATCGAACTATTATTCTAAATCCCAACAGGACATTAAATTTGCTGTTCATGCACATCCAACCTTATCAGAAGTTTTGGACGAACTCTTCAAATCTGCCAAGGTATGCATCTCATCTTGTGATTCAAATATCCAAGAATAATCTCTTTGATATTTGCATGCGTAAATTCTGAAACATTATTGTTTCATTTTAGTTATGTTGAATAACACGTTTCCTTAGTTTTATGGATCATGTGTGAATCTTAGGATCAAGAATCTCTGGTAGATAACACATAATTTAGTCCTTTAGTTGTCTTCACAAACTTAATTCAGTTATCAGTGAGGTTATGAAGCACTAAGTTCGTGCTTCGGAGGGGAGATCCCCTTTCTGAATTTTCCTCAATGAAGAGGAAAATTTTATTGCAAGAATTTTCTTATTAGGATTTCTCTTAAGAAAATGGTTCTAACTTAAATGATTTTTTTTAATAATATTTGGATGCAATAATCTGAGGAATGCCTCATTGCATTGTAGACTTTAGGTGGTAAAAAGCTTTATTCTACCATTATTAAGTATAGTATTAACCATCAGTTTAGTATTTCTAAAACAAAGACGGAGATAAATAAACCAAGTGAGCAGGTGGAATGAGCCAGAAAACCGATCGATTTTAGTTGATTGATTGAGTCGAGCATGTTGGGGATCAATCGAGTTGAGAGTGTCAGATAGATTAGAGGAGCCAAAAATCGAATGCATATTTCCACTAGTATTTCTTTTTATTGTCATTCCGAGTTCATGCCCCATTCCATTGTATAATCATATGCACATTGAAAGGTTATTTATCGAACAACCTTGGGTTCGACAAGTCTTATCGAGAAACATTCGACGAACTCATTCATGAGACATCTAGTTCCCCAAAGACTGAAATTTAAAAAATAAAAAAGGAAACTACTTGGGACTTATAGTAGGGTTCTTATTACTTGTTTTTGCAGGTTAATTCTGGCGTTTTGCCTTCTGTAAACGAACCAGTGGCTGTATAATCAACCAGTGTCGCCCAATAAGCCTTTTCTGCGATGTCCAAACCGTATCGAGAATTTCAATTTTATAGTCGAAGATTACGACCATGCAACTGATCAGATGGAGGCAGCTAAAGAATTTTTCAGTATTACACTTTTTTTTTTCTCAAAAAGAAAAAAAAAAAAATTCAACTTGCTCCAAATTTTGTGTCTCTGGATTTTATTTGTTAGCGTCAGGGCAGGTACGCTGGTTTCATTGATGTTTTCTTATTATTTTTCTTTTGTTTATTTTTGTGGCTCATTTTGCTTCTATTCGATTGACTTCTCAATGGTTGAAGTTGAACTCCAGCGATCTTTCGGGACTCTCTGGGTCATTGTGTTTCTTTCTGTCTGCTCCTTCAATCGCGTTGGCAAAATGTTTTTATTTTAAAGCGACTTTCTTTGGGTAGAATATTGTCTCATTTAATAATGATAAAAAAAACAATATATTTGTTGATCACATTAGTTTGTACAGAAAGTAAGAATATATTTGTAAAAAAATTAGAATGGTTAATCTAGCGATTGATATATCTTGATATATTTTACTGTTATTATAAAAGTGGTAAATTATGAAGAATTTTATGAGCTTTGATGTGAAGGCCATGTTATTTCTATAAGCACTTCATTTGAATATATGAAAATGAAAATGGAGGATAAGAATTGCGGTTGATATAGTTATAGATAATATCAATGATAAAATTATTATAGTATGATTCAAAGATTATTAATGAAAAAAAAAATGATGTTCATCCAAAGTAATTTTCAAAGTCGTTTTCACTTTAACAGTAAAAAATGATTATGTTCGTTTCAATGTTCTTCGTCATTGATCTAAATTATGGGGAGCTATGTTTTTTTATCTGTTAAATAGAAATTGCGGAGGGTTTTTGAATTCGGATGAGAATTTTAGATTTTACGTCGAGAATTGATCTGTCTATTCTAATTTAAAAGTTATACTAGTGCAAAAGATGATTTGTTCGTTCTCACGAGGAGTATATTATTCAATTCAGGATTAACCCAACAAGAGAATAGATACTCTGAAAAATTTATAATCTTTGATAATTGATTTTTATTCATTTGTATAATTCTACGACTATCGTATTAGTCAACAAAAACTCTAATGTAAAATCTCACGATTGTATGAAAAAAAAATACCAGATTGATATATGATTATATCAACATTACACCTCACTTTTGGTGGAGATTAATTCTAGTTCTATTGATGTAATTTTGTGGTGAGATTGCGAATTTGAGTCGTATAAATATTTTTTTACAATATCGAATAAAATCGAATAAGATTACATTACTAATAGATAGTGCATTAAATTATTCCCTTTGTTTTTCCTCTCCCGTCCTAAAGAAGAGCTAAATATAACAGTTATTTCCACGAATATGATACAGTGATTAAGATATGACGAAATTTATGAATAAAATAGGGGTTGATTTTGAAGAAAGTTAAAAAAAAAATTATTTGATTCAGATTATTCCATGTATTTTGACTATTACATCAAAATTTATATGAATTTTTATGATTTATCATTTTCATAACGACTATAAAATAAATCGATAATAATCATTAAATTGATAAATTTTAATCTTTTACATGGATAAACAGACTATCGTATACCAGTATTTGCCTCCCCCCTCAATCTCTCTCCTCTTGCTTCCTCCGATGTCCACGGAAGTAAACAAATGCGCCCTGGGTCTTTCAGAAAGTCTTTTGCGTGTACTTGGGCCAATGAAGTCATGGAAGGGTCTTCGTCTCCTCGGTGGAAACTTCCCCCTCCTGATCAGTCCTTTCCGCTTCTCTTCCTTCCGTTCCCCCCTTCCTTTATCCGTTCCTTTCCTTTCCTTTCCTTTCGGCTCTCAATTCCGATGGCTTGCTTTGGGATCTTTAAGAGTATCAGGCTCAAGGCCGCCGCCGGCGACTCGCCGGAGGAGCGCAAAGCCGCCGCAGCCGCCGCAGCCGCCGCAAGCAGCAGCGACAAACACTTGATTAGCTCCTCGGCCTCGGCCTTCACCGGAAACACCGCCACGACGGCCGCAAGCAGCAGCGGGAAGCACTCGATGGCGTCGGCGACGTCGTCGTCGCAGAGGAGCGTCCCGGACTTGTTCGAGGAGCGGGCGCACAGGCTCCGGGCTTTCGAGCTACACGAGCTGAGGGAAGCCACCGGCAACTTCGCCCAGCAGAACAAGATCGGAAGGGGAGGGTTCGGCACCGTCTACAAGGGATTCCTCCCGCCACCCAACGGCAGAGGCGGCAGGAATATTCCGGTCGCCGTCAAAAAACTTAACCAGAAGGGCTTGCAGGTATGCCCCTGTTCATTTCAATTCATTCATTTTGCCCCATTTATCTATTTTTATTTGCCCTTTAACCTAAAAATATTAATTTACCCTCGAAATGGCTCTCTTTACAAAAAATTTTAACGTCAAAATATAGGCAAAAGTGCGGGGAGTGGAATGATATTTTCTCAAACTGTAATTTGAAACCTAAAATACTGGAACGGTCACATTAGCGATTCTTATATTATATAACTGTTCTATATTTAAAAGAGGAATGTAAATTGGAGAGTGCTTATGCGAGCAATTTTAACAACTTCGATTTCCCTCCCTTGTCACTCCATTTGAAGAAATTTTTTATAAATTCATCGTAATTGAGAATCGGACCGTGAGTATATGAGAATCCAACTGGACGCTTTGCTGTTGCACCGTAGCTTCGGAGGCACCTGACATACTCCTTTATGCTCCATCTTAGAGTAGTTTTGATAAAAAATTATCACATTGGAGCAACTTTGATTAAAATTTAAAGACATGCTCTTCTAAATGCAAGAGTAATTTTGACAAATCTCGGGGGCTACGGTGCAGTGTTAGAATGCAGGCATTCTAATTCGATTTCAAACTGTGACGTTTTTGTAAGAATTTTTCTCTAAATTGAATGATACATTTTAGAATGCTGGGTTATTAAGCCGTCCGATGTAAGCATTTTTTGATTTATTCTGATGACGATGAGAAATTTTCGTAGGACTAAATCGATCGTTCCCAGAATTAGTCAGGCTGAAAGTCTGAATACATGATGTCGATTAAAAAAAAAACTTCGACAAACCTTGGGCATAGTGCTGTGGCAAGTAATAGAATGATTTTTCGTACAATAAAATAAAAAATTAGAGCTTCACAATCATTAGTCAATATATTTTTCTTTCGTGTCTTTCTTCGTTCATAGTTCGGTTCGATATTCTAATATCTTAAACATAGAGGAATCATATTAATCCATCCCGAATTTGACGGTTAACTCTATTACGATGACGATACTGTAGGGGAGGGCCTACAGAATCACTCGCATCATTGGATCATTCGGGTTTCATGTACAAAATCACTCGCATAATTGGATCATTCGGGTTTCATTTACCAAGCGAGTAATTTTGGTAAAAAAATTGAACAATATTAGAGCAACTTTATAAAGCATGAAGGGGTATTTTAGGTATTAAAATATGAATGAGCATTATTTTTGATAATTTTTTAAAAGAGGAGTATTTTTTGGCAAATTTTGTGGCATGCTTACAAATGAGCCCCTCGAGAATATGCTAATTCACTTATTGTCCTTTGCAGGGGCACAAGCAATGGCTAGCAGAAGTCCAATTCCTTGCAGTGTTTGAGCACCCAAACCTAGTGAAACTGTTGGGGTATTGTGCAGCAGACACTGACAGAGGAATTGAGAGGCTCTTGGTCTATGAGTTCATGCCCAACAAGAGCTTGGAGGACCATTTGTTCAACACTCCTTCCCTTCCCTGGAACTTGAGGTTGCACATCGCGTTGGGGGCGGCACAGGGGTTAGCGTATCTGCACGACGGAGAAGTCCAGGTTCGATCGAGTTTCATCGTCAATAGAGTCGGTATTGTTGCTTGGGTTCCTTGTATGCAGCTCTTGCAGTGCTGAATTCAGTGCCAGACAATGAGATTGTTGCTTATTGACTCGGCCGTTTGGGGCTGGTGAATTGGTTTTGTAGGTGATCTATCGCGATTTCAAAACTTCGAATGTGTTGTTGGATCGAGAATTCAAGCCGAAACTGTCTGACTTTGGCTTAGCAAGGGAAGGGCCTTCGGAGGGACAAACTCATGTGTCTACCGCGGTCTGTCTGCATTCTCTTGGGTAGTGTTTTTGAAAGTTTGAAAGATTGTATCGATACTTATCGTTCTTGCTTCGTAGGTAGTTGGGACTTATGGTTATGCGGCTCCGGACTATATAGAGACGGGCCATCTCACTACTAAGAGCGATGTTTGGAGTTTCGGAGTAGTCCTCTTTGAAATCCTCACGGGTAGGCGATCGTTAGAGCAAAAGAGATCGCCGAATGAGCAGAAGTTGTTGGAATGGGTGAAGGATTTCCCGGTGGAAACTAGAAAGTTTAGCATGATCATGGACCCAATACTGAGAGGCAATTTCTCTCTCGATGCTTCGCGCGAAGTGGCAAGGCTAGCGAATCGATGCGTACTCAAGAATCCTAAAGAGCGGCCGACAATGGGCGAGATCGTGGAGTGCTTGAAGAGAGTCATACAAATGGAGCCAAAGGAAGAGCTTACTCGATTGAACTAGTGTTGTTTCAACGAGAAGATAAGTGAGAAACATAACGTTAAAGATTGTTTACGAAGAGTAGTATAATTGGATGTGAGTATTCAATGTGAGAATAAAATTTTAAATATTTTTCAATAAATAAATTTTTTAATGTCTTGCTTTTTTATTTTTATTTAATAATTAACTCTAAATTTGATGGTGTTCAAAATAATGCTTTTAAATATGTGCCCTAAACTGAGAGGCAACTTCATATGTATAGAAAGGAATCTAGAAATTCTTAATTAGCAGGGGCTTAAATGAATATTTACCCACAAAATGGATTCTTGGGCTCATTTTCTTTTAATGGGCCGGCCCAGCTCGTTGACTGTTCTATGGAATCGCCATTGAATCGAACGAGTCGTCCACTGGAACGAGTGCGCTGCTTTCTCGAAGATTCGCGATATCTCGCGCGTGCCCTAGAGTCTTCATCGCGTTGGTCGTCCGCCGCTGCGATCCTACCGCCGGCGATCGGTCGCCAGCCATATTCGACCGTCCATCCTCATCGGCACAGGTACCTTTCTTTTTATCCGCTAGAAATTTTCCCCATCACAAACTCGTCGGATCACGCGGTCGCAGTTTTTCTCCTCTCTTCCCCTTTCTTAGCTACTCTGTGCCTTTGGAATTGAACTAATCGACTTCAGATTGAGATATTTGATGTGGATACTGTTCTATCTGGCAATGTTAGTTCCTAAGACCCGGAATGCACTTTCGTTTTTGTGTGGTCTCGTTGTTATTGTTATTAGAAAGTATTAAGAAGGGTGATTTTGGTGGAAGATCTAGTTTTTACAGCTAGTTACTGATATTGGCCATGTTGAACTATCTTCACATGAGATTAACTGTCACTCAACAAACATGATAGTTGCTCACATGTGAAGATGAGAGGGTTCTGAAGCTCAAAAGATACTCATTTGGATCAGAGTTGGGCTCAAATAGAAGTTCGATTTGGAAGGAATGGTCCGCTCTAGAGAACAAAATTGACATTTGGAGAAAAGAGGTTTGCCTGTGGATCATGAGGTGACCTCTTGAAACCGACCATAGGAAGAAGCAACTATTAATAGATGTAAACGGGGCATATGCTGGGAGTTTGAGGGAGTGGCATGGCATGGCATATACTAGGGCTTTGTAAAGGGTGGTATATACACCTAAACAATGTATGATGGCATGGTGATACGAAATACTTTTTCACTCTGGTAGCTCAGCCTCAACCCATATGGTCATGACAAACTCAAGTTCTTGCACTGGTGCAGGAGCAGTATTTGGTAGTTACTGGTGGTGAGATAACCATGATGGTTGTTGCAGGAGCAAAAAACGGTCTGGAGCAGCAACTTCAACTGCTTAGACCGTGCGCTGGAACTAGGAAAATAGTTAAGTAAACTATTTTTAGGTACTGATTGTTGGGCTCAGAGCCAAAGATGGATGGTATATTCATACTGATTTTTGAGGACCCTGAAAACAATTCAGATGCACCATTAGGTTTCCTTGATCTATTATGTGTAAAATGTACAACATCCTCATGAGATGAATCGAATTAATGACACTATTAACCATCCACACGTATGATCACAATAAGTGAAAATGAATTCTCCCACATTTTATTATTTAGCACAGAAGACTGATATTTTTCAAAATCTCTTTTATTCTGAGTATCTGTCTTAAGATCATCATCCTTTTTAGTCTCAATATACTTTAGTGAGATCTTAGACATGCCTAATTATCAAGGGCCTCCACCTACTGCCTTAGCATATTATTGGACTTGTATGCCTTAGATTTCTGGTTAGCGCTATGTAACATGCCCCTCCCTAGTCAAATATTACAAATCTCTAGTTACAATAGTGGCTCCACAACATTATTTTGCTGCATTCATGCCTATGTAAGAAGGGGAGTCTTGGCGCAACGGTAAAGTTGTTGCCTTGTGACCTAAAGGTCATGGGTTCGAGTCTTGGAAACAACCTCTTGCAAAGCAGAGTAAGGTTGCGTACAATAGATCCTTCTCCAAAATCCTGCATGGCAGGAGCTTCATGCACTGGACTTCCCTTTATTCATGCCTATGTAACTGGAATACTAGATTGATATCAACATCGCTGTATAACAATGTTTGTGGGTGCTCTACACATTAGCTTGTTTTTCAAAGAACAATTATAGCATCTAAAATTCAAATGAATCCTTTACAATTCCCCATTATCCTTACACCATACTCCACTATTTTATCCTAACTAACTAATTGTGGTCCAATAGTGCATTTAAATATTATTGTTCTATGTCGTGTATTGTAATTCTTCCCAATAAAACTGGATAGCAATCATGAAGTAGCACATCATTTTACACGCATGAAAGCACGTATATATGTATGTTTAGTATATACTCTTGAAGGTACATATAAACCAGTACATTTTACACGCTTGAAGCACGATACTTGATATTCTAGTCTTCATATGAAAGTTTTGTCATCAGTAGGTTGCTCTTGTGTGTTTAAGGTAATTGCAACTTGTGATACAAACTTAGGTCAAGTGTTTTTCTTTTTTTGCCAACTCTAGGTTTCCATTGAATGTTTCTGGTCCAATCAAGCAATCTCTTATTTAGTTATTGTGTTGAGGAACATGGAGATATGTGCTCGGTGTCCTTATTGGCATTCAACTATGCATGACAAGTATGGGTTGGAGGAAGTGGAAACCATTACATTAGTGCTACGTTTTCAACACCAAATTTGCCATTCTTGTTTGATGACTCACTTGGATTCTGATCTATACTTTGTGATTATTGCTCTGGAGGATACAGCCCAGCACTCCTTTCTCATCTTGTTTAGTTTGAGAACACTGGCTGTCTTTCATTACTTTGTGACTTGCTTTCGCATTTTCCATAATCCTATATACAAAATGACTTATCTGTTAAGTACCAAAAGTTTCATTGGAAAACAGAACTACATTTGTCATCCTGTTGATGTTATTATTACGTCTCTCATTTCCGCATAAGCTTTCCTCTGAAGATGTGCATCTTCAAGCATCTTTATGCATTCTAACCTTTTCTTCTAAGTTTTTTTTTATAGAAATTTAAACATGTCTGGAGTTATTGAAGGCCAGAATCGGCAAGGCAGACCTGCAATTCCTCCACAACCCAGAGGTCCTCCTTCAATAGCTCGCCTACGAGAGCCCATAGACCGTGAGAAGGTATAGCTCCCTCTAGTTGATCAGGATTTCTTCAATGTTCAGGGCTCAGGGAAATTCCTTTCAGAGAAGGATTTCTCTGCAATAGAAGTGCTTATACTAACAAGATTATCCTTCGTTTATCAGCATAACCTTTGCCACCAAAAAAATGTAGCTACGAAATTGCTAATTTTATCGATTGTTGGAGCTGATTTATTATTAATATTTTTAATACTAATACATTTGATTTTTCTATTCATATCCAAGTTTTATTGTTGTGCAAATGTTCAACTAAGATTTCCCCCCATTTTCTCCATTGCAGACATGTCCTCTTTTACTTCGAGTATTCACAAAGGTATGTGAACATCTTTTTTGTGCACTTTATTAGGTATGGGATATACGGCAGTGATAAACAGTTCTTAAAAGTCTAATGCAGTGTCGTATGAATCGAACGAACAATCGTATGAACCAGTGCAAATTTTTATCTGTTATATTACAAGGCATACATTTACTTTTGTTCATCCATTTAAGATTTACATAATTAAAATTTTTCTTGCCAATCTCTCTGTCGGCCGTTTTGTTATACACTAATGGTTCTGGCAGAGCGGTGGCCACCATCCGGCCGAAGATTTCGCCGTGCGAGGAAAGGAGCCAAAAGACGAGGTCCAGATTTATACTTGGAAGGATGCGAATCTCCGGGAACTTACTGACCTTGTAATGAATTTTCCACTAGTTGATTTGGTTTTTGGTTCTTAGTCAGAAATTTAAACAGTTTGATCAGTTTGGCTGTCACTTAATAGGTCAAGGAGGTTTCTCAAGAAGCAAGGAAAAGAGATGCCAAGCTCTCATTTGCATTTGTGTACCCAGATAAAAATGGTCGTTTCGTGGTGCGACCGGTCCGAAAATCTCTCCATCTACCTTCACTTTTTTATTCCGAAACATGTCTCGTTGTTCAATAGATACATCCATCTTAAATTGTTCATAATAGTTTTCATTTTTTTCGTCGAAGGTGGGCATGACCTATTCCCATGGGAATGGCCGACGACTGGACGATGCAAAGACTCTTGCCGAACTCGGCTTTCAGGTTTGTTTGTTCATCTGGCAAATTGTTCGAATCGTCGACTTTCTTCATTGCTAATCTGTTTTCGGTTATTCGCATGTTTTGAAGATTGGAGACTACTTGAGTGTTGCAATCCTTTAGAAAGAGATTGTGTTCCCTGAAACTACTTGTCTTAGCAGATGAACTTCTCATGCTCTTGTAGCTTGTTTGCTTGAATTGTTCTCTTTGGTGATGTGTCACACTAAACTTTCAAATTCTAAGGCTTGTTCTTCGGCTTTTATTAACAATCTACGACGACGACGACGACGAAAAACTTCTAAGATCGCAAATACGATTGTGTGAAGGAAAATGAATATCAATAGCCCAAGCTATCAATGTAACCCAAAAGCAACTGGTTAAGTCAAGCCAGTTCTTTGGTGAAGCAGGTGACACTACAAGCAAGAGATAACTCAAGGCTGGCACTTGTTGTGTCGGTCGGCGATCTTGACCCGGCCAGCCGGCAGCGAAGACACGTACTGTGCGTGCACTGTTCGGTCGTGTTCGATCGAGAATTGGCAACCTCGACCACTTTCTTAGGCACCTCTTTTATAGTCTCACTAGTCAAAGTTGAGCTTCACAATGAAGTGTATTATTTATTACATAGTGTTTATTTTATAGGGAATTAAGCATAATTTAAAATTAAAACTATAAAAAAAAACATAAATCTCAACGAAATTTATTAATTGCCTTATATAATCAAGCAGAACATACACGTGCGAAATAGTAATTAAGATGAGTTTATTACACATTAATATGTAGCTCACTTTGCTACATCACTGCAATAAAAACACACTGAATTACAACATTCATAGCCAAAATAATTGCTCCACATCTGCGATTAAAACATTGAAAAAATATAGATCACCATTAGGATTAAAAACGCCTCCATCACATAAAAAATTAGAAATTTAATCATACTAATTGTTAATTAAGTCGTATTTGTAGGGCATTAATTGGAATCTTAATTTACATAAATCGTTAAAAAAGTGTTTTTTTTTTTTAAAAAAAAGTTAAAAGAAAATTTTTCTATCAAAATATTCTTTTTTATTTCAATACTGAATAATCGTAGCTACTACAAAATATAATAGTTACTGAGTAGTTGTAAAAAAATTGTATAACAATTAAATAATTATTAAATATTTTTAAAAAAAATATGAAATCATCGTATTAATGATCCCCTCATGTGTCCCTATCAAAGAGGAAATAAATTGAATGCGTGTTAACGTAGACTGTCTCAGCAAATTCAACATCTCAAAAGATCAATTCCTATTTGAAAAAAAGTCCAATTAGTTCGAAGACTAATTATTAAATATTATAGTAGTGACTTATAAAATTATTTTCAAAATAAAACATTTTAAGGTGTCAATTTGACGATTTAAAAAAAAAAGAATATCCATTTGACAATTCGTTAATTTTAAATAGTGCATAGTAGCTACTTATAATAGTATTGAAACAAAAATATTTTCAAAATAAAACATTCAATTTTTACAAAAAAAAGGATGCATATTTGGCGATCAATTTTTGCTCAAATATATAATTTTTTTGATAAACACTTAAAAAATAATTTCTTAATATTTATTAATCTTTTATATTTCATAAAATTAAAACAAAATATATATTTACCAGTAAACCAAAGCACTGCTTCTGTGGACATCTGCCTCTCTTGCCATGTTGATACTCTCCGGGTGAATCTTCTTCTTCAGCATTCTTCTCGTCAGCTTCTCACAATCCACCCAAAGAAACACAATTAATTAATCATAATTAAATGTCAATTAATCTTAAAACAAATCATAATTTTACGATTAAACAAAATGTAAAAATACTTTCTGTAGTTTGTTATTGATCTTCTTGTTGTTGCTGTTGCTACTACTGTTGGTGCAGGACTTGATGGTGGTATCGTGTGTCTTCTTCTTCTTGACTTCCTCATGCAATTGTTTACTGCCACTGTTCTTACTGCCCTTGTCGATCCCCTGTTCCTCCTTCGTCATCGGATCGGCCGCGAAGAGGTCGGCCAAGGTCATCCTCTTACGCTCCCCCTTCTCTTTGTCTTCTCTCAGCAACGGCCAATCTTCTCGCAATAATTTAAGCTCTATTTTGGCTAGTGTTGTTTCGACCTTTTGATCTTTTTCTTTTTGTCCTTCTTTTTTCTTGTTCATCAGTTGCATTGGTTTTACGACCGGTGCAGCTTCTTTTACTAGGACTATTTCTCCCTCTTCTTCTTGTTCTAGTTTCGGTGTATCGTAAGATGGATCTAGAAGGAAGGGATCTTCATATTGTCCGAGTGTGCCGATGGCGAGAATGCCATGAAGCATGTCGTTGAGTAGGAGGGCTTCGTTCTCCTCCACCACCACCATTGACGATCCCTTCATCTTCTCATCCTCCTCCTCCTCTACAACAAAACGATCGATATCGATATCGATATCGCGACGCCGAATGAATAAGATGCATGAGCTAGGGGACTAGAAATGAACCTTTTCTTCGAGGGACTTGCGAGTATTTGGCGACGGCGGCAGGGTGCAACTTGCGATGAATCCAGTCGAAGAAGATCTGGTCATGGAAATTATTTATGTGATTGTTAATTAATAGGAAAAAAAAATGAAGAAATAATTGAGAGAAAATAGATAATTAATCACCTTCATCGGTGAGAATGGAATGGAATGGAAGAGGAGGAAGAAGAAGAGGAGGAGTACGTAGGAGTGTGCTTTAGTTGGAGGGGGGCCAAAGTTCTAGGAGGGGCCTTTAAAGGAGGTTGTGGGGAGGGGGAAAGAAATGATTGATGAATTGAACACATGCTTTTTTGATAGGGTGGACAGGAAAGGGACATTTAGCCCGGGGTACGGTGCAGCGGCAAAAGGCATATCTTTCGCGGAAGAATACAATTCGATTGAAAAATCTTGTGCATGAGTTTATCTGATTTATATCGATCGAAACTAATCGAAGATTTGACAGCATTATATATTTATATTTCAGCAAACGTCACGACATTATATCTCGGTCATGCTTAGGCATGTTTAACGGACCGATTCGATTTGAAACTAATCCGTTAAATTTAGAACCGGAATCGATTCGGATGAATCGGTTCTAGAACCGAATCGGAACTGTTCCGATTCCAGTTCGATTTTGTTCTAATCAATTTTAGAATCAATTCGGAATCGATTTTGGTTCCGATGTACGTGGATCTGATTCCGGTTGCTAATTTAAAGATGAAAATTCTTAACATGCTAATATGTCTACAAGATTATTTTGTGATAGAAAAAAAGATAGAATCACCAGCATGTTAGATGAATTTAGAAATTCAAGTTTGAGGAAGGTAATTCGGAACCATTTCGAAATTGATCCGGAACCGAATCGGAACCGTTCCAAATCTGATTCGATTTGGTTCCAATCAATTTCGGAACCAATTCGAAATTATTTCGAAACCAGTTCGGAACCGATTTTGATTCCGATGTGGATCTGATTCCAGTTGCTAATTTAAAGGTGAAAATTCTTAACATGTTAACATGTCTATAAGATTATTTTGTAATAAAAAAAAATAGGATCACGAGCACGTTAGATGAATTTGAAAGCTCAAGTTTGAGGAATGTGATTCGGAACCGTTTCGAAATCAATTCGGAACCGGTCCGAATTGAATTGGTTCCAAAGTTAAAACTTTGGAACTAAAACCGGTTTTAAATCGGTTCGAATCGGTTCCAACATCGACGGATCTGGAACTGGTTAGAACTGAACCAAAATCGGAACCGAGGAACCTATAAGCATGCATGCCTAATCATGTTACATCCTAGTAGGATTATATCTCAGCAGTATTCCATCTCGACTTAGCCGTATGACATCCTGGGAGTACCGCAACTCGGCTCGGCCGTATGATATCCTGGAAGTATCGCATCCCGGCTCGACCGTATGGTATCCTGGAAAGCATCATATCTCAACAACATTGCATCTCCGGCATATTACATTCTGGAAGCATTGTATCTCGGCATGCATGCGTCACAGCAAAATATTACAACATTGTATCCCAATAGACGTATATCTCGATTAGTTTATATCTCAGCAAGTTAAGTGACGTGGTGGTCATTAAAGTCAAGATGTTCAGTTTATATCTCGGCGCCCTTAATGGTGTTTCCTTTTCAAGCTCATTCTTATCACCCATCCAAGGCGTATCATTCGGCGTCGTCCGAGACACTTCAACAAGTCCAGCCGAGTCAATGAACAATCTGAGTCACCAAACACCAAGCAATCCTCGCTTTTGAAAACTCCCGCATCTCTGTCTCAATCGCAACACCGACGAATGAAGTAAGACATTGACGTTAGATAATCTTTCAGAGATGATGTAATTGTGGAGTTCGGACTGGATTGTCAAATTGTGAATGCTTCCCTAATTTATTCAGATGATTGATAGAGATCCGTAAGAGTTCGGATCTCTTCCGATTCAGTTGTCAAAGAAACATCCTCATAGGACCGTGGGATCAAATTAATCATTTTAAAAATTAATCGGATCAAAAATTCGGACACATCGCTGCTAATAAAAAAAAAAGAAAAGGACATCTAATTTTTTTTTTTCCGATCGAAATCGTAATGTTTGGATGGATAATTGAAAGTGAAATTCATTCTGTTCGATTCACTCAGTACCGCTCGTTTGATACGTCGTTTAAGAGGTGGAAATTAATGTTTGTTTAAGAGATATTAAGTATGATAAAGAAGATAATTAAGTGGATGAGTTATTGATAGGGTGGAGAGGAAAAGGACATTAATTTGTTAATTAATTAATTAATTAATTTATTTATTTATTTTTCGATCTAAATCGTAGTGTTTGGATGAATAATTGAAAGTGAAATTTGTTCGATCGAAAGAAAGAATGGTCGTTCTATTCAATTCACTTAGTATTATTCGTTTGATGTGTCGTTTACGAGTAACGTAAGAGATAGAAACATTCGTTTGAGAGATATTAAATATATATGACAAATAAGATAAGATAGAGTGGCTCGTTCGATCGATCGAGCAAGGTGGAGGATAAGTCAAGTTGAGTCGAACGGTTTAGGGTTTAATTAGCAGATATCTAATTAGACCGAGTGAATTAGTTGACAATGAGTCAGACCAAATAAGCTAGTTGGTCCACCAATTTATGTTCAATTCGCTTAGTATTATTCGTTTGATGTGTCGTTTATGAGCACCGTAAGAAGTTGAAATATCCATTTGAGAGATATTAGGTATGATAAATAAGATAAGTGGACGAGTCGATAGGGTGGCTCGTTCGATCGATCAAGGTGGAGGATAGGTCAAGTTGAGTTAAATGGTTTAGGATTTAGCGTGTATCTAGTTAGATTGAGTGGATTGATTGACAATGAACCAGACCAAATGGGCTAATTGATCACATTGCACCAATTTATGTTCAATTCGCTTAGTATTATTCGTTTGATACGTCATTTACGAGTAATGCAAGAGGTAGAAATATTCGTTTGAGAGATATTAGGTATGATAAATAAGATAAGTGGACGAGTCGATAGGATGGCTCGTTCGATCGAGCAAGGTGGAGGATAGGTCAAGTCGAGTCAAATGGTTTAGGATTTAGCATGAGTTGATTGGTTGACAATGAATCCGACCAAGTGGACTAGTAGGTCACATTGTACTAGTTTATGTTTAATTCGCTTAGTATTATTCGTTTGATACATCGTTTACGAGTAATGTAAGAGGCAGAAATATTCGTTTGAGAGATATTAGGTATGATAAATAAGATAAGTGGACGAGTCGATAGGCTGGCTCGTTCGATCGAGCAAGGTAGAGGAAGTCAAGTTGAGTCAAACGGTTTAGGATTTAGTAGGTATCTAATTAGACCGAGTGGATTGGTTGACAATGAGTCCGACCAAATGGACTAATTGGTCCCGTTGCATCAATTTATGTTCAATTCACTTAGTATTATTCGTTTGATACGTCATTTACGAGTAACTTAAGAAGTAAAAATATTCGTTTGAGAGATATTAGGTATGTTATATATATAAGATGAGTGGACGAGTTGATAGGGTGGCTCATTCAATCGAGCAAGGTGGAGGATAGGTCAAGTTGAGTCGAATGGTTTAGAGTTTAGCATGTATCTAATTAGACTGAGTGGATTGGTTGACAATGAGTCCGACCAACCAAATGGGCTAATCGACTACGTACATTGCACCGTTCAATTCACTTAGTAGTATTCATTTGATACGTCGTAACGTAAGAAGTAGAAATATTCGTCTGAGATATAGTGGCTCATTAGAATGAGCGCGGTGGAGGATAGGTCAAGTCGAGTCGAACGACTTAGAGTTTAGTAGGTATCTAATTAGACCGAGTAGATTGGTTAACAATGAGTCCGACCAAATGGACTAATTGGTCACATTGCACCAATTTATATTGCCAAAGCCACTAGATATATTGATCGATCAAGTTGCGCACACGCAATCTGTTATTCTAATCGAGCCTACTTAATCGGTGAGATCTGACTCGATAGATAATCGATCACATCAATCAGATTGATCAAGCTCGAATCAATTAAGGAGGGCTACGTATATTAGGTATATTGAGCCAACTGATCTGATCGAACCTAACGAGTAAGTTTATCGAGTTGCATGAACTTGACAAACTAGTTTGTTTAAGTCAGGTAGATCAATTCCGATTCACTCTCCGTCTTATATCTATTCGTTTTGATCTATCGTTTACGCGTCTACTAGCCCAATCTTGCCAGTCGATTGTTTACTTTAGTCAAACTGGTCACTTTGTGTAACCTTCTAGTGTAATTAATCTATCGACTGCTCAATTCAATTACACAAATTCATTCGACCTCTAACCTTTAGTCGAAAGTCCTTTAGATCGAACATGTTTTTCGTTACTAGACTAAATGTATAGGTAGGTAAGCTTTCGTGCTTCGCGTTAAAAGCATACAATAAATTAGTGTAACGAGAAGAATAGTTCTTTGAATGGGATTGCTAACGATAAGACTCCTAATTCGCGTAATTTGATTCGACCCTACCGACTCATCATTAGACAAGATATATGCATTGTAAGTTGTCTCCCCCTCGAAAAAAATTTTAGCGACTGAATTATTAGTTTTGTTAAGAGGAAAGTATAAGCGTTGGTCGCGGGGGGGAAGGGTGGCCCTAGCCATTTTGGTTGGCTTCCGGTTTGGCTCGATCGACCGTCAAGATTCCGATTAGGATATATGGGGAGGGAGGTGACTGGAGCCATGTGATTAGGTAGGACCTCTTCAAGTCTAACTCCTACGGATTATCCAATTATGTCTCCATCTCTATCTCTCGTAGTCCATTTTTTCTTCGAAAAACTTTTAAAGTGTCTAGAATTTTAAAATCTTCGAAAAGACTTTTTTATATAGTTTTCGAACCTTCTGATTAATTAATTAATTAATAGACCATACTCGGGTCACTTAACTCGATCGACCCATTTCGATGGGTCGAACTATATTCGAATGTAGCTAGTAAAATAAGTCTTAGATCGAATAAGTAAAGAAGGAAACACAATTTAATTTGTCTCTCGATGATATTCGTATATATAATAAATTTATATATTTAAATAGTGTTATCGTGGTTCGTCGATCATGTTTTGGTTCGATCGAGCGAGGTTAAGTCATGTTATCGATCGATTGAGTTATCGAAATATCGAATTTGAAAATTTTAGGAATTGTAGAGTTTTAAGGAGCATTTTGAAAAATAAGATAAGTTAGGAGGTGATATCAAAAATTTTCATGCCACGCGTCAGCTACATGCTCGTGCAAACTGACCGGGGCTTTTCTTCCCTAAAAAGTTCAAATTATTATGACTTCCACTCGACCCAAAAATTATTAAATTAAGTCAGATAAAATTAATATAAAAATATAATAAAATTAAATTAAGCATTTGTCTGAAATTTATATAAAATTAAATTATTCGTGATTTCTAAGTTGATAATTTTGGTTATCTATTTAAGATTATATTATTTAATTTTGAATTATATAGGGATATATAATCTGGAATTATATTACTTCAGAAGATTAAGATTTTTTTTTTTTAAATTTTGAAATTATCTAGCAAGTCAAACGCATTTTAAATTCTAATGCGTAGTTTACTCCGGAGGATGAATATTAAAGAATGGACTTTCTTAAAGGTTCATTATGAAAAAGAAAGAAAAAGTGTATACATTGAGCGTCTTCTGCTGCATGATTCGATGCTTTTTTTTTTTTTTTTTTTTTTGTCGTTTGATTATACAGTGCATGCAATTTGGAATCCGCTTCTACCGCTTGCAATTTGGAATCATCGTGATCGATCAGATTCTGATCGAATTTGGCTACGATCCGACCAAACTCTTATACTGATTAGATCGTGATCGTATTCCAGTGTGGTCTTTCGTCGGTGATTCTGCACTATCGTTGCAGTGTGATTACTGTATATTTTCCTTTCGTGCATGGACGCATAGAAAATGAACACTTGGGACATCTCTCTTCGCAAAAGGTTGGAATTCAATTTAGCGATCTTCATCGATCTGTCTCACGACTATTGTGAAGGAAATTAATTACGGAGAGTCCTATAGATTTTGACATGTTGGTTAAAATATATGAGGGTCATCTGAATCAAGAAAAGAGTTTTAGACCTCTTCCAAAATCGATCTTTCTCTTATCCGTAAGTTTCGTCGTGTCTTAATCGTTACGTCATTTCTGTAGGAACTAAGATTATATATATATAGAGAGAGATTATTTCATCTGCGCGACAAAATGATGTGCGCCTGTGCACAGAAAACTATAATGAACAGTAATTTCACTATTTATTATACTGTGATGAATAATAAAATCATTGTTCATCGTAGTTTTTCGTGCATAGATGCACATCAATCTGGTGCGCGGAAGAAAATCTCATATATATATATATATATATATATATATATATATATAATCTTGACATTTAGCAAAATTAGAGCAGCAAAATGCATATAATGTCACACTTGTTGGTTTGAAGACACAGGTGACCATTCCCCTCAGCTGATCAAACCCTCCCACTTGTAGAAACATAACCTAAAGTGAGATATCGCAACAAGGAAGAAGAAAAAAAGAAGCCTCGGATATATGTGTACGACTCGTGCATCGTAAAGGATCGGAGAAGATCAGAGCCGCCCCTGGACTAGGGTACCAGAGCTCCCGTCCAAGATTCAAAATTTTTTAAATTCAAATGTTTTAAATTGGACCGTGAAAATAGAATTCAATTTTCAAATTTTATCTAAGATTTTAGAGTTCAATTTTCAAAACAAGATCGACCTTGGGCTGAACACGATCAATGTCGAATCGCAACGTGCTCGGTCCGACATTACAATACATGCCAATGGAATTTTATCGTGCCTAATTCAATCAATTCACTTTGGCATCACGGTGACCTTGCTCAAGAGCATAAAGCTTTAACTCCACATTGCTGCTCCTCAAGCGTGGTAAATCAACTTAGTTTATATTGTTCGAATTTATTTGATAAAATAATTGAGTCAAGTCAAGTCGAACTTAAAATAATTCGAGCTATTGAAATTGTTATTCAAGGTTGATTTGATTTTTTTAATAAATTTGAATTTGATATATTTAGATGTTATCGAACTCTAAATTAAAACTTATTTGATTGTTTAAATTTTTTTATATTTTAAAATTTGTTTAGTTGATTAATGAGCTTATATATAAATTTATTTGTTCATTATTTTATTTATTTATTTATTTTAATAAATTATTTATATTTGTTTATTTAGTATATATTGAATGAATATACATTTTTTTTGACTAAATTTAATATTAAATTTATTTGTAAAACCTATAAAATCATGGGTTTAGCGTAGCCCACCAAATATAATATAAAATGTATACTTAAATTTTATTTAATTAAATATTAAATTAGCTCTACAAAATTACATACACTTGCCAAATTATAAAAAATATATTTATATAACATTTCTTTATATGTAATTTATTTATTTTTATATATTTTAATCATTTTTGAAAGGGATTCTAAATAATTGTCAGCCGCAATATCCACGATCCATCCATCACCGTTAAAAGGCCCTTTCGAGGGACTCTCTCCAAGATGTACACACGATATGAATCCTCCAAGTCGTAATCCATCAAGCACTGGAAAAATCGGACGGCCAATATCGATCGAGTCGACGATTTGAATCTCTCGTTAAAAGTAGATTTGGAGAAGATCCCACCGTTTTCGTTCTTCCACCTGTAACGAACAGAACAAAAGTGTGCTGGATGAATGACAACCGTTTAATACTCAATTTGTTACCTTAACGCGAGGGCCGTTGTTGTTTCTTATTTCCGAAACTAGTGAGTGGTAGATTGATGGGTTTCGGAGTTTGGAGTCAATGAAAATGGCGATGTAGCCATACTCCTTATTTTTTACTCCGCGGGAGCAACGAGCGGTTATCCGGTTCGACTCGTCCCTATAAGAGCTCCTTCGGGCCGCTGCTTCCCTCGATTTCTCCATCGCTTCTCGCCGATGGCGCCGACGTCGGCCACCGGAGAGACTCAGCCGGAGGCACAGAGCAGTATCCTCGTGACTGGAGGCGCGGGTTTCATCGGCACGCACACCGTGCTTCAGCTCCTGAAGGAGGGCTTCCTCGTCACCGTCGTCGACAACCTGGACAACTCCGTTCCCGAGACGATCGATCGCGTTCGCCACCTCGCTGGCCCCAAACTCGCTCAGAATCTCCATTTCCTTATCGTACAATCTAACTTCTCTTGGTTTGCGTCTTCCTTATCGTCTTACGGTTGTTTGATTTGGCTTTGCACTCTGGTTCTCGCGAGCAGGGCGATTTGAGGAATGAAGACGACCTCGAGACGGTCTTTTCGCGGGGAAGGTGTGATCTTAACCCTTTTCCATGCCCTAGTTTCTTTATTTGGTCATAATACGAAGTGGTTTTGGAATGAACATCGCCTTCATGTTTACTTGATCAATTTTAGACCTTTTTCGTAGCCCATCAAAGGTCAGTGCTTTTTACCAGAATCTGATTCGAGGCTAATGAAAAAAAAGAAAAGGAAGAGTTTCATACTCTGAATATGCCCCTCATTGCCTTAATGTGTTTATGGTTTGATTATTTACCGGAATCTTGTGTAATCTGATTAAGCAAAGTCATGTATCATTAATAGACAAAGGTTTGTATTTAGATAAGCGCATCTAATAAATTCAAGAACCTTGAGCTCTGCTTGTCGATGAGGTTACACTCCCAATTCTTTCATTTGTCCAATTGCCTGTACACTAGACACATGAAAGTCTCCACAACACCCATATTGTTAGATGCTTAGATTCTCCCACTTTGCAACTGACTTGTTCATATTCTTCATTTTTAAAAAACATTTATTATATATATGCATGTATATATTTTGTAAATTTGAGGTGATATTTGGTTGTTTGCATGGACTTTTATCAGTTTGTAACTCTTCATCCTTATGAATATATATTTTCTAGATATGATGCAGTGATTCATTTTGCTGCACTGAAGGCTGTCGGTGAGAGTGTGGCTAAGCCTAGGCTTTATTACAACAACAATTTGGTTGGCACGATAAAATTGTACGAATATATGGCAAAATATGGTTGTAAAATGGTACTTCTCTCCTTCCTGCCGATGCATCCAACACTTTATTTTTGCATCCTCATCAGCTTCATTACAATCATATTTAACAAGATGTAGTGGTATTCTTGTTTCTTGCTCACTGGCACAATACTTCCTTTTCGAACTAGATGGTATTTTCATCATCTGCTACTGTTTATGGTCAACCAGAAAAAATTCCATGCGTAGAAGACTCTCAACTGAAGGCAATGAACCCATATGGTAG
Organism: Wurfbainia villosa; assembly: GCA_025175895.1. NCBI lineage: Eukaryota > Viridiplantae > Streptophyta > Magnoliopsida > Zingiberales > Zingiberaceae > Wurfbainia > Wurfbainia villosa. The sequence goes on from JAKLTH010000209.1 coordinate 888,183, forward strand.
AACTAAGGTTCGTAGTTTATTGCGTTAATATACGACTGATGTCCTGTATTTCCATTTACTCAGTTAATTTCCTAGCTTAGTTGTACAACTTTCTGCAACAGCTTTTTCTTGAAGAGATATCTAGAGATATACAAAAGGCTGACCCAGAGTGGAGAATCATATTGTTGAGATATTTCAACCCTGTAGGGGCTCATGAGAGTGGCCAAATTGGCGAAGATCCCAAAGGTATACCGAATAACTTGATGCCATATATATATTCAGCAAGTCGCCGTTGGAAGGCTAGCTGAACTGAATGTGTATGGTTATGACTACCCAACCAGGGATGGCAGTGCAGTATGTATATTTCAGTTTTTGATAATTTGTGCATATTTGACTGTTAAATGCATGCTTTTGATATATCAAATGCAAATAGGAGAAAAACTTATACCCACTGCATACATGAGACCTCTAATGCTACATTTGACTCATGAGATGGAATTGAAAGTAAAAAAAAAAGAAGCTATTTTGAGAGTATGAAATTGGTAGGAATGAAATAAAAATATATATTTCTTTATTCGGTTTATAGAATGAAATAGGTATATTGATTGTTTTCATTCATTCAGATGTTTTGAAGTAGCTCATTCAACTCATCCAACAAATATGACCCTTCACATGGTCTGCCCTAGTCATTTGCCGAATTTTAATTCATCTATTTGCTCCGTTGGCCCCTTCGATGGTTCAAGTGGGCATGATTAGAGTGGCTAGTTCGGACTGCCTGTTCGGTTTGCGGTTCGATGAGCCAACCAGTTCATGCACTTTTGCCCAGCCAACTGATTTGCTTGTCCAATTAGCTCATCCAATTTGCTGAGCGCACTCACTTTGGCGCTTCTTCCCTAATCAAAATATGTTTTTTCTTTATTCTTTGAAAAATATAATACAGAAGCAATAGCTATTCCTTGGAATGAAATAAGGAACAACTAAGAAGGATGATTAGAAACAGAAATTTCCACAGGATCGATGTTCAATTTCATTCTCAGTTAAACATATGAATATCTGTTTCATAGGAATTCACCAGCAATGGTTATAGAGTAATTACTCTTATGATTAGAATTGTCATAGGTTTCAATAATTGCAATGAACTTATTTTCCTATTCCAGCATTCTATCCATTATGCTTCATCCTTGTCAACCTGACCACAGATTCGCGATTACATTCATGTCATGGATTTAGCCGATGGTCACATAGCAGCCCTTCGGAAGCTTTTTGCTACCGACGACATTGGCTGTGCTGCTTACAACTTGGGAACTGGATGTGGCACCTCTGTTCTTGAGATGGTTGCTGCATTCGAAAAAGCATCTGGCACGGTACGTTACTAAGCTTCTGCATCGCATAACTAATCGATTATTGTTCTGAAACTCTCTTCAAAATTCATCAGAAAATCCCTATAAAGTTATGCCCAAGGAGGTCTGGTGATGCAACTGCTGTGTTTGCATCCATAGAGAAAGCAAAGAAAGAACTTGGCTGGAGGTATGTTACCTTCTCAAAATGCCATCTGAGGTTTCGGTATTGTCGGCATGCCCCGTAAATATTTTTTTTGTCGATAAAATGGCTAATTTAGAATAGTAAAATACATAATTTTCTTTTTAAATAGGATTACTTTGATAATATGCATCTGGGAGCACCTGAGAAACACAGTTCATTTGATGAAATGGTGGGGAGAAAATTCACTTTTTTACTTCAGAATTTGCTATGCTTTTCATTTCATCCCCTCAAATTATGTTGTTATATTTTACCCTTAGAACACCTTCCATCTTGTGACTTACTTTCCTTTTAAAATGCCCCTTGGAATTGAAAAATGGTCAGAACGTCTTCAAATTTTGCAAATGCTTATTGCAGTATTTCATCATGAAGAAAAATGATAGGGAAAGAGTTAGGATCCAAAATGACAAGAGTTTGAAAACTTATGGATACATTTTGATGATTTTAAAGTGATATTTTATAATTGCTTGCAATTATTCGCGGGTAAAATAGAAAGATTTTGCTTAAGTCTTCGTAAACTCTGGTGCAACATGAGAACTTTTCGATGATATTCTACGTTTAAAAAAATAAAAATCCATATTTGTTCTTTAGGATCTAAAATGACAAAAGTTTGAAAACTTATGGATACATTTTGATGATTATGTAAATTGATTATTCGCAGGCAAAATAGGGAGATTTTGCATATGTCTTAGTAAATTCTGGTGCAAAATGAAAACTTTTTGGGGATATTCTATGTAAAAAATTCATGTTTATTCTTGTAGAGTTTAATTATGTTGGTTGCAGGGCAAAATATGGCATAGAAGAGATGTGCAGAGATCAATGGAAATGGGCAAGCCAAAATCCATATGGGTATGTCTCACAATCAAATGTTGAAACCGCCAAAAGAGAATAATAAAATTTTAGACGACTAATAAATATTTCAGTTTATCATCGGAATAGTCTGAATAATATTGGCAATGGATGATAGGCCAATGATGTAGATATGACTTATATTTTTCCTTTTTTAGATATTATTTTAATTGGCACCAGATATCCTGGTCTTTGGCCCGATTAATCCGGAGGCGACCGGTCCGATCTCACGAATAGAGTTGTAAACGAGCCAAGTTAAGTCAAGTTTTACCGTGTTTAGACTTATTTGATATGATAATCAGACCGAGTCGAGCTAAGCTAAGCCTAAAATTAATCAAGCTATTGAAAAATCTATTCAAGTTTGACTTGGTTTCTTTTTTTAGAGATTGAGCTTGACTTGTTTATTGGGTATCAAGCTTCTAATCAAGCTCAATTCAAGTTTGATTTATTTAAATATTATCAAGTTCTTAAGTTAAGTTTATTTGTTTATTTTAAAATTTTAAAATTTTAATCTTTGTTTATAAATGAGTATAAATAAGTTCATAAATAATTTTTAAATAAGTTTGTTCATGAACATTAACAAGTTATGTTCAAGCTTGTTTATTTAATTTATAAAATTGTTCAAACTTATTTATTAATTGATTTTGATGCATATTGAACGGACGTAAATGAACTTTTATCGAGTTGAACACCAAGCTTGTTCATGAACACTTGGTTCGTTTACAATCCTACCTACGAAAATTTTCCACTAGTTGTCAGGATAAATCGGAAAGTGCTTCCATTGTGCGGCCCAACAGTTTAGATTTTTTAAGCCCAGCATCTCATTTGGAAGAAATTCTTACAAATATACCGTAGCTAGATTTGAATTTTAGATATCCGAGAAATTGTGGGGACGTCTTGTCATTGCATCGTAATTCCAGAAGCAAAAAAAAAAAATTACATAAACCTTTTTTTTTAAGATATATTTGATCTGATGCGAAAGCTCAAATTGATTAAATGATTGGACACAAACTAAAACAAGAATATGAATTGTTGTTGCTCATGTGCTTTCAACCCCAAGTTAGAACTTGAACCTTTATTAGGATTTGGGAGCATGTTCCTTGTGTAATTGTAAAGATGATGAAAAGTTTCAGGGAGTGTTTGATTCGTAGAAATTTTTTTACTATTTTTTCAAAAAATAGAAATTTTTTTTTTTATGTTTTTCAATTTTTCAAAAAACATTTATTTATTTTTTGAAAAATGAAAATAGAAACAGAAAATGATTTTTTTTGTGTTTTCTAATTTTTTCAGAAAACGCTTCTTTATTTTTTGGAAAACGAAAATGAAAAACGTCAACCAAATATATTTTCTTGTTTCTTAGAAAATGAAAACGAAAAATATAAAAATTTTTACGAACCAAACACTCCTTTAATTTTTTTTTCTTTTATTATTTTATATTCTTCATGGTCCATGCTTAAATAGCATAGGAGGGATCTCATCGGGCCAACTCTTCGCAAGCCCTCGTATGATTATTATTTGTAGGGGTGAATAATTGATTAATAATTAAATTGATCAAACTGATTAAATCAAAATCGAATAAATTATCAAAATTTTTAATGAAAAAATTAATATGAAACCGTCACATTAACGATAGCGATCGCTTACATGCTGAAGTCATTAGAGTACGATTAAGTCGAAAGAGACACACTCATGTGTATCGATTGCTAAAGTTATTAAAATTCATTTAACTTAATGTATAGATATCTTTCTTGTTAAAGATCACTATCTAATCATTAAACATTGGCAACTTTGAATCTATAATTTATTCTACCGAACTAGTTGGCACCCTCAAATATTGATTGTGTTATCGACAACTAGAACGTTCACAATGTTATTGTTTAATCTTATTTATTATATTTCTCATTATGGTTTTGTTTTCGGTTAAATTCGAACAATTTTAATTAAATTAGAGTAATTTTTAGTCAAATTAAAAAAAATACATATATTTTTTTTATTAAATTAAAGTAATTTTCTAGCTATGAATAGACATGTTTATAGGTTCCGCGATTCCGATTTCGGTTCGATTCTAACCGGTTTCGGATCCATCAACATTGGAACCGATCCGAACCGGTTCAAAATCGATTCGAAGCGGTTCGATTCCAGGTTAAAGCAGTTACGAATCGATTAAAGCAGTTACACCTTTTACCAATTTGAGCTTCCAAATTCATTTAACGTGTTAGTAATCCTATTTTTTTTTCTATCGCAAAATAATCTTGTAGAGATGTTAGCATGCTAAGAATTTATAACTTTAAATTAGCAACCGAAACTAGATCCAAATCGAAATCAGAATCGGTTTCGAAACGGTTCCGAATCGGTTCCAAATCGATTGGAACCAAATCGAACCGGAATCGGAATGGTTTCAGTTCGATTCCGGAACCACTTCATCTGAATCGATTTCGATTCCGAATTTAATGGATTGATTCCGATTCGATTTCAAATTGATTCAATCTGTTATGCATGCCTAACTATGAAAGATATTTTTCAATCTTTTGAGAATATTATAAGTTGTTACACGACCCCAAATAATACCCTTCGGTCACATCCCGGTCCCTGTGACCAACAGAACTGCAGTGGCCAGTGGGACCCGACCATTTAAATTTGCTTAAATGTCGATGAACCCAAAGGTGACCCATAGGGACCCAGTACACTTGTCGTATGGTATTATTATTACTGTGATAGTGCATATGTCGGCTTATTCGGATTCTATTTTTTAGGATAAAAAATAAAATATATATCATTAATTAATTTGGTATTGATTAATTTTAAAAATAAAAAAAAGGACATTTTATTTTTCAAAGCGTTCATATATTTTAAAAAAGTGCATTTCTTTTTTAAAATATCTTTCTCATTAAAACGGTCATCGTGGGGTCAAGTGATCATTAAAACCGTCAAATTAGATCGAGCAAATAAATTAAATTGACCGCTAAATAATTTAAGTAATTTGGATTGAAATTTTATCTATTCATCATTTCGATGGATCTAAACGGATCAATCTATATGGATTACAAATTAGGAGTCTAGATAAGTCGATCCATAACAGATTCAGATTGATCTGCAGATTGAAAAAAAAAATTCTCATAAATAATTCAATCGTTGTCGTTTATTTTTATCAAATAGCTATTCTTTTTAAAACTCTTCTTGTAAATACCTTTTATTTAGCAAGTGTGATTTTATTAAATCACTATTTTTTATATTTAGATAGATAGATGTTTTTAGGTACATCTCATTTGTAATTTCTTTAAATACTTACTTTCTTATGTTTATTTTCATTTGCTTTGTTTCACGCTTTCAATATCTCAGTAATTTTAGAGTTTTTTTTTTAATTTTTTGTGATATGCAAATTGATCCGTCTAATCCGCAACATGTCTTAGATTGATTTTTTATTTTTTCGGTGGAAAGGCAGGCCGACTCGTCTCCTCCCCATTAAATATTAGATTCATATTGAATTGATTCATTTCGCCATTGGTCAATTCGTTTGACAACTCTAGCGAGACCACTTTGATTAAGTAGTCAGGTTGCCTAGTCGTGCTAGCTAGGCTACGACAATCGCTTAGTTGCATGGTGATCAAGGTACTGTCGTAGCTTGGCCACCGTGCAACTAGGCCATTGCCTTGATCTAGCAATTAGGTCATGCAATCACATGGTCGCTTGATAAAGCGACTCTTGTCGGTAGTGCTCGTTGGATTGCGACGATCGTTTGGTCATACGATGGTTAATCAATTGCCACGGTGATTTTTTTTAATAGAGATGTTTTGAAGAAGAAATGTATTTTTTTTAAAAATATAATATATTATTTAAAAAAAAATATGAAAATATAAGTACATCGTTTGGTAAAATGAAAAAACAATTTACTGATATTATATATTCAATTTATCGAATCGATTAATTTTATGCAGCTACGCCACTTCACATGACTCCGAAGGACACCTTTATCAATTGACTGGTTGGTCGGTCGGATTCAATTTATGAATTAGTACGGAGCATTTATATTATTTTAATCAACCGAGACACAGGGGTGTAAATGTGAGAATAAAACTTCGGATTTTTCCCAAAGTACTGTGTAGGCATGCTTGTCGGGTTGTTCGGTTTCGATTCCGATTCGATTCTGACCGGTTTCGAATTCGCCGACTTGAGAATCGGTTCTGAACCAATTCCGATTCCAAAGTTTTAACTTTGGAACCAATTCAATTCAATCCGAACCGATTCCGAATATGTTCCAGATCGATTTCGGACCTATTCCGAATCATTTTCTTCGAACTTGAGCTTTCAAATTTATCTAACGTGTTGATGATTTTTTTTTCTATCGTAAAATAATCTTATAGACATGTTAGCATGCTAAGAATTTTCACATTTAAATTAACAACCGGAACCAAATCCAAATCGGAATCAGAATCGGTTCTGAAATGGTTTCGAACCGATTCCGAAATCGATTGGAATCGAACCAAACCGAAATCGGAACGGTTCCGATTTGGTTCATTTGAATTGATTTCGATTCCAAATTTAATGGATTGGTTCCGACTTGATTCCGGATTGAACCAATCCGTTAAACATGCCTAATATGTTCAATTCGATTATAAAATATTCATGATTCTATCTCTAATCATGATACATTTGATTTTTTTTACAAATGGAATGATAAATTAAAACGGTTATAGCTGCGGAGGCTTTCAACACGGATATTTTCTGATTTATTATGTGATCAGTAAAACATATCTCATTTATTTATGAATTATTTAATACTCTATTAAAGATACATGAGGCATGATCAATTATCTCTAAAATTAATCGGGTCGAAACCTTGGATGTCTAATATCGATAAAATAAATGAATAAATAGATTTCGATTTCATAAAAAAAATAGAATCGTCACATTAATGACCCTCTCTGACTGTCTTTATCGGTAGAGGAGATAAATCAGAATTCTAGATGATAAATGTAAAGAAGAGAGTCGGTTGATAGCTCAGATAGTAAAACTCTTGAAAATTGATCATTTCTCTTCATATAAGAGTTATTTTTTTATACTTATCAACTGAGACAACTATTGAGTATTGAGCTAAAAATTTCAATTTCATTCTGCAAAAAGGTTGAATCCGTCAATTTAACGATCCTTTCGTTCCGACTACTTAGGATTCGAGAGAGAATAAATTATGAAAGGACTATGTTTCACGGACATGATTGATAAAATAATAGATTATCATCTAAATTTTCAAAATCCACGATAGATTTCAATTTCATGGCCGATGATAACGTGGTTGAGGTACTTTTGGAAGCACGTTATCCGGGAATATTCTAGTGGGGTCAATGTTTATTTATTCAATTTTAATAATATATATATTCGGTAAAATCTATGAAAATACATCGACTTTTTAACATATTCGTGAAAAGACTTTTAAGATTTTATTAATATTTTTAAAATTTTATTTTACTGATAAGATAGAATTAAAACGTCTATAGAGATATATTTTAATAGTAAAATAAAAAAAAGACTAAAATATTTTTATCCTTTTCCTCCTTTTTTTTTAAAGTATATTAAACAACACCCAACGTAAATAATATTATTTTAATATTGTCATTGTCCGAAGTAAATGATCTTAATTTTTTTATTCAATTTGATCAAAATTATTACACATCAAATATTTTTTATCGACATAAATTTAATCAAAACGACATAAATTTAGTGAAAATGATTTCATTTTAAAATAATATTGTAAGAGTTAAGCCACAACGAGTGTTTTGAATTTTAATTAAATTAGGATCAATTTGATTAATTTTAAATAAGTTGGTAAAAGATATTTTAATATTATAATATTTCAATAATTTTGATTAAGTTATAATAATTTCAACTAAATCATTTTTTAAATATTAAATAGATGTTTTTTTTTAATTTATCTATTAAGTAAATTTAGAATATAATTTAGATACGATATTTGTTTTTTAAAATATTATTTTCTAATGGAATTTAAATAATTTCTATTTTATTTATTCAATTTTATAAAAAATTTCTATTAATTATCATGATAAATTTAAAAATATTCACAGTGAATTATATATCTGTTGGATTTTTTATTTTATTAGAGAGAAATATATTATATGCTATATAATTTATTCGTGAGCATTTTTATTATCAATCGTTCGATCCTCTAAAGTTTAAGGATTAAACTATAATGGTTATTCGATTAGACGGTAAATAATAAAGATGTTCATGAATATTTACGGTTGAATTGTATAGGAGATTATTTTTTATTATAATAAATCGTAATCAGATTCATTTCGAATTAAATTTTAAAAAAATATATTAATCAATAAATTTTTACATTTTATATTATTTTTTTGAGTCTTTTTAAAGAGAGATTTGAATCATTTTAAAATTGGATTCGAAGCGATCCCCTTTCTAGCTTTACATCAAATACGATCCTGATCGTAATGAGAAATCCTCTCGCGGCTACAATGCAGCGGTAGGAGCCCTACAATTTCTTTGACATTTAAAGGTTATATGAGTGTTTTTCGATTTATTTTAATGATAAAAAATTTAAATAATTAATGCTAATTAAAAAAATATATCAGACAAAATATGCCAAAAACGATGCCGTTTTAATTTTTGCCAAAAGTAATAAAATATAATATTAATAAAAAATTAAGGGGAGTTTGAAGAATTGCCAAAAGTTTAAGGCGATCTCACATTAATAGATGAGTTGCCACGGGTCGTGACTCGGTGTCGTCCAGCTAACGAAACCCTTCCCTTCTTCTGCTTTTCCTTCGACGGCCGGCGGCCATGGCGGTTGAGATGGCGACCATGGCGGCGGCAATTGGGGTATCCATCCCGGTCCTCCGGTTCCTGCTCTGCTTCGTGGCTACCATTCCGGTGAGCCTCTTCTGGCGGCTGGTTCCCGGGGTGCTCCCGCGCCACCTCTACGCGGCATTCTCCGGGGCGGCCCTCTCCTACCTCTCGTTCGGCGCTTCCTCCAATCTCCACTTCCTCATCCCTATGGCCATGGGGTACTCCTCCATGCTTCTCTTCCGACGCTATGCCGGCGTCATCACTTTCTTCGCCGGCTTCGCTTACCTCATCGGATGGTCAGTTTTCAATCCGATTTATGCTCGATCTGTGCTCAATTTTCGTTTCGGATCTGTGTTTTTTTTTGTCGTTTGTTATTACTGATTGAAATTTGGATGATTGGGAGTTTGAGATTTGATTTCAGGAAAAGTCTCCTCGAACCAATCTTCTAGAAAGGGGGCAAAAACTGTTTTGCGTGTTTATCTTGGCACCAGAATGAAATAATGGTCTGAATTATTAATTTTCGATTGCTAGCTGATTTATTTCTCAATTTCCATGCAGCCATGTGTATTATATGAGTGGCGATGCGTGGAAGGAAGGAGGGATTGATGCAACTGGTAGTCACTCGTTTGATTTTAGTTTGAAGCTTCACTTATCAATCATTTGTTATATAAGTACTCTTTACGCTATAGGGAGTTGCCTTTGTAAATCCAAATTAAAGACTTCATTTTGTTTAAAAAATTAAGGAGTGCGTTCGTCTTTGGCTAACATTAATTGGGAATTCTACTAGCTTTGAAGTTAAAAATTTCCTTGAGTGAATATAGTCTTTTTGTTTTTGATAGATCAACTCTTCAGCTATCTTACTGTAGGAAGTAGCAACAATCATATTTTTCTAACGTTGGCTATTCGTGATTTTGCTGATTCAAGTAATGCACTCAACATTAGCTCATTTATGATGATTTACCATTTGATCATGAAGGGAGTGAAATTTGCCCCCAAGGGCTTAGTGCGACGGTTACGATGGTAGGGTGGAAACCATGCAACCACGGTTCAATTCCTCCCTTAGGCATTGCTCCTCGAATTTTCGAGTGTGAGCCTCTAGGGGTGAGGTCTGAACCGCCAGCTCCGCTAGGTCACCTGTCGATCCTGTCTATACTCCCATGATTTATCCTTGTGGACGGTGAGAAATTTCTATGGATGAGGGCCGATCCACCTCCAGGATTAGTCAGATTGAAGGTCTGGACACCTAGGTTAACAAAAAAAAAAAAAGTGAAGGGAGTGAAATAAATGTTAACTTTTGAGAGACCCATTTATGTGGAACCGTTCAGCTATGAACTAAAATGTTATAATGCAATAGCAGAAAGAAGCTTATTGCAGGCAGACAGTCAGTGCCTTGGTCTGTGAGCTTAGTAGGACTACTAGTTTGACATTGTTTTTTTTTTCAGAAAATCAGAAGCAAATAGGAATGCTAATAAATGCTCCCAATCCTGCACCTACCTTCTTGCACGGATGATAATTGATAGATGCATCCGATCTTATTTTCTCATGAAAAACAGGAAACAAACATTTGACTTTATATTTTCAACCCCCCACCCCACCTTCCATTTTTCAACGGCCAGGGATTATCAATGACAAATGCAAGCAAATTGAACCTCTTAGAAGTAAATTCACTTGAAAATTGTAATACTGATCAAAAGCTTTGTTGCTATGGAAGTATACTTTGAAGTTTGGTCATCCCTGCTTGCAGTATAGAAAGTTCACAGCACATGCAGCAGTAATTGCTGGGCCACTATGATTGTGTGCTCTTTTGCCCTTCTTATTTTCCTTTGGAGTAAATGGTGTAGCATTTCCTAGCTAAAAATAACATTTGTTAGTATCTATACCTATATGACTAAATGAAAATGTGAAGTGAAATAGTTTTTCAGGCAGAGCAATCACCAAGGTTCCCACTTCTTATCTTTTTAAGAGAAAAATCTGGGATACTAAAAAACCATATTAGCGTTTACATTCATATATTGCAACTTAGCTTTTTACAGTCAAAAGGGTAATGGCACTGGTATGTATTAGGCGTAGTTAGGATTTTGGATAAAATAAAATAGAAAAAAAAAGAAAGAAAAAAAGGGCCAAAGAATAACCCAAAATTTCCAAGTCTGAAAGTAGCCACCCCTATAGCTCCTCTACCTTCTCTTGAATCTTTTTCTCTTTGTAAACCACCTTGTCTGATGTTGATACCAGTAAAGACACTATTATCTGTGACAGATCTTGGAAGAAGTTCCAGTACCATCTTTAACAACCTTAGTCATGCTTTGCTTTTTCTTTCTTCTTTTTTAGTATTCTATGCTAATCGTGGAATTAAAATATCAAGATTATCAAGGCCTTAGTCATCTTTTTTGTTACTATTTGCCGGAGTATTAACGCTTTGTCTGTTATATAGATTTTGATGAAAGTTATTGTGTTTATTATCTATTTTTCTTTATCACACACCTCTACTCTCCATTGTAGGAGCTCTGATGGTGCTAACTCTTAAAGTCATTTCATGTGCAATGAATTATAGTGATGGGCTTCTTAAGGAAGAACGCCTTAGTGAGGCTCAAAAAAAGGACCGACTATTGCGTCGCCCTTCCTTGGTTGAATATATTGGTTATTGTCTATGCTGTGGAAGCCACTTTGCCGGGCCTGTATTTGAAATAAAGGATTATCTTGAATGGACAGAATGCAGAGGGGTGAGGACATTTTCCATTTTCCTTCATATATTCTGATGAAGATCGAATGTACCTTTGCTAGATTATGTTCTCCAGTTGATGATTTTTGAACTTTTGCCAGATCTGGGATCCTTCCCATGACAACCATTTGCCATCACCACTTGGTGCGACCTTGCGTGCTTTACTACAAGCTGCAATTTGTATGGGTTTATACTTGCTATTGGTACCAAAGTTTCCTCTTTCTCGGTTCAATGAACCTATTTATCAGGACTGGGGTTTCTGGCAAAGGTTGTTCTACCAATACATGTCTGGGTTTACTGCCCGGTGGAAGTACTACTTTATCTGGTCAATTTCAGAGGCAGCAATTATCATATCTGGTCTGGGTTTTAGTGGATGGTCAGGTTCCTCTCCACCTAGACCACTCTGGGATCGTGCTAAAAATGTTGATGTTCTTGGTGTTGAGTTTGCAACAAGTGCAGTTCAATTGCCACTAGTATGGAACATACAAGTCAGCACTTGGCTACGTCACTGTAAGTTTGTAGACTTTGGTTTCTTATGGAATTTGATACTTTTTGTTTATTGAAATATTCAAAAGCATAGAATTTGCCATGCATTACCATATTCATAGCCTACAACTTATTCATTGGAGGCATCTTCTACAGTTTGTTCTGAAGATTATCTCTCTGAAATACACAAGTATAGTGGAGATAGAGGAGCTTTAACAATTGTTATTGTTGAAGCTAGGACATACTACATCTGTTAGTCTCATATGGATAAGTGCTATGAAACATTTGATCCAGTAGTCTCATATGGACAAGCCTGGAGAATCATTGCACTTTCCTGTCTTAATTAGATGGTTAGTTATACACAACTGTATGTACTGCCATTGCATAATTCCAGAAATGTTCAATTTAACTGGTACTGTCATACTGTTTGTTGCATTTTTTTTTCCTGAAACTAACCTGGATAAGATAAAAAGCTTTATTGGAGGGATTGGATTACATATTCTTTCAAGTGGTGTTACACTGTTGCTAGACATTAGGACATTACATCTAGAACCCACATCACACTGCAGGAGAAAGCAGGATGGAGCAGTGGTACAATCATTATGTAGAATCCGATCATTGAGTTGATGCCATATGGCTTCCAGACAACTGGAAACAGACCCATGTGATTCCGTCAATCATTCTTGCTAGGAAGATGCTATAATCCAAAATATATAACTTTCTTTTGATATTAAAATCGTTCGCAGTGTGCTTGAAGAAATTGCTTTCGTCCATGTATATTCAATTTCACACTTGAAAAACAAATGACTAGTTTTTGATTATAGGATGAACCAAAGAACAGTTATCAATTGAGAGGATGTTCCATGATAGAAAATTCTGAGTGTATAATTTTCCATGATAGATAATCCTGCCAAAATATACAAGAGTAGCTAAGGACTACGGTGGATACCTTCATAAGGAAGGTGTGCTTTTTAATCAAGTTCCACTCCATTTGCATATGTTGTAACCAAGACAGATTTGAAACATTCATTATCTGTGACTCTATAATTTGTGACGATTCTTAAGTTTTTGTCAACTTCTAGTTTGTAATGATCAAATCTTCTTTGGTAACAATGATATCTGTGTGAAGGATGCAATCTGAGAGGCTATCTTGTTGCAGATGTGTATGAAAGGCTAGTTCAAAAAGGGAAGAAACCTGGATTCTTTCAGTTGCTGGCTACACAGACAGTTAGCGCTGTTTGGCATGTAAGTCACTGATGAAATTTGTTCTTAAGATTCTGCACAACTTAGCGATACTGTATTCTGTCTTTCTTGCTGTAACTTTATTACAATCCGATTTTATTTCTAGCTAAGTATTTTCGCTTGAATATTAGATATTGGATTACTACAGAGAGAGTTTCCTAGGATCGATGTAATCTATTTAAGATATGTAGATTTAAGTTTATTCTTTGTGGAAGTTTACTTCCAATAACCAATAAGATGGATAGTAGGTCATATATGCAATTAATCATCATCGCTATGTGCATCATGGATCCCTTAAAGGTAGTCCTTTGATTTCAGGATAAACACAAACATTCCTGTTAACCCATTCACAAAAAGAAGACTAATCATAGATTGAACTTTTTTTCTTATAACTACTAATATCTCTCTATTCTACTCAGGGATTATATCCAGGCTATATTATATTTTTTGTTCAGTCAGCGTTGATGATTGCAGGATCACGAGGTAAAGAATTGCCAAAGCTAAATCTATAATTTTCTTATCATATTATACTCGCGTACACCAATTTAACTAGGTGAAGTTGTTTTCTTTTTCTAATGTGGCTCTTTCTTTGCATTAAACAGTGATCTACAGATGGCAGCAATCTGTCGTTCCAAAGAATTTTTTTCTGAGAAAGATCCTCACGCTCGCAAACTTTGCCTACACTCTTCTTATCCTTAATTACTCCTGCATTGGTTTCATGGTTAGTTGTTGGACAGCTTCTTTCATTTCCTTTTTTCATTATAGTATTTCTTCGTTGGCAAACATTAATTATAGCCTTTAATCTGCTCGGCCGGTAGAGTATCCTTCCCTAGTGAATTATGTTTGCTTAGTCTAATGATGAATTCGGACCTTTTTTTTTTTCCATTATTAAGAACAACAAACGTGGGCAATGTAGATTTATTATTTCCCTAAAAAATTTAATCAACTTCACACTCAAGTTGCTTTGCAAATCAGCTTTCTCTACCAAGGCCCTAATCAAACATATCATTCCTTCATGTGTCCAAATATTTTCTTGCCCATTCGCATAGCTTGCGGCTATTATTATGTGCCATGGCATTGATTTACAAATCAGCTCGGGTTGCCAAAATCGCATACTCCATTTTGAGCTCTGAAATACCCCAGTTAAATATATATCTCTTCTATAAAAAAGATTAGTCCGATGCATGAAGCTCCCACCAATACAGGATTCCTAGAGAAAAATTTATTGTGATTTGAATATGTGATCTCTAAGTCATATGACAATAATTTCATCGTTCCGTCAAAGTTCCCCTTCATATATCTCCTCTATTTTTCATGGTGTGAATCAACTTGTGCCTATTTTCTGGTAGTTTTCCAGGCTTCAAGATGATTTACAAATCAACTTGTGCTCCTGATTTTGAGCTTCGAGATACTGCTAGTCGAACCTATCGAGCTTTCATATGTCCATAACTAATTTCTCTCATCCATTTTCATAGTGCAAACTAGTTTTCAAATAAGTTTTTTGTGTATCCAAGGGTTATTTTAAGGGAAAAAAAGAAGGCGAGCTGCTTTCGAGTAAATCGAACATTAGGCTTCGATTATGCCTGGAGTTTTCTTTCATTCGTAGCGAATGTTGACCCAAAATTTTCCTTGTTCTGTAGGTTCTGAGCCTCAAGGAGACTCTTGCATCCTACCAGAGTGTATATTTTGTGGGAACCATCGTCCCCATCACAGTTATCCTCCTCGGTTACGTTATTAAGCCTTCTAGGCCTGCGAGATCGAAGACTCAGAAATCTCAGTGAGGAACATCCTCCTATTTCTGTGCTGGCAAAAGAGGTGAAGAAAGCCTTAATTTACCTCTTTTCGTCTCTAGTTTATCTTGTCTAAGCAACAGTCGACTCGGGGCCTTTTTTTTTTTTTCAGCTGATCTCTGCTACTTTATTCAGCATTTCTTCCATATGATTCTTGCTTTATGCTTTTGGTATGACTTAAAATTGCTTGATCCATCTCTAGATTGTACTTTTATATGAATGCATTGTAACATATTGAAGACTGATTACATTACATTACATTTAAAGGTTGAAATATTATACCTGTGGGCAAGGAGACAATTCGGTGCTTTAGTTTAGATGAGGAGGTTTTAATTTTTAAAAAGTTTATTATATTTGTTAGGGTTAATCGGATATATATATATATTTTACAAGATTTAGTTGAGAGGAACAATTTAATTATTCTATAAAAACAACTTTAAATTTTCATTGTAAGTTAAAGAGTTTTCTATGTGAGATAATTCGACTTGATATTAAAGCTCTTTGTTCGATTCGTACTAATATATTGAGATTTTCATTTATAGGCCTCAATGGCAACATTTTTTTTTTTAAATAGGAAAATAAAAAGGCATTCTTCATTGATGCAGTTAGATTTTAGCCCTCCTGTGTCGAGTATGAATTTGATTCGACCGCAGTAATAATTCTGTCAAAATCAACTCAAAATCAGATGGTCGTCGCTTTGAATACGGTCCTTTGATATTTAAGTTAGACAGTAAGGTAATTCTCAAGGTTAACTCAGTTGGTAAGTGAAAAGGAGTTTGTGTGTAATGGGCAGAGGTTAATTTTCGAAGAATTTATTACCTTGGGTTATCGACCGACTCTTTTCTTTTGTATTTGTCAATTGAGATCTTGATTTACCTTCTCTACCGGTAGAGGGGGTCACTGATGAGGATATCTTCTCTCCCCATGACCATTCTCTCGGATATCTTTGGGCATACCGTTAGGAGACTATCAAGAATCTTCATGTGGTGTGACATGTGTGTCATAATTATCATTAAGGGAGGTTGTTAGGGAACTAGATATAACAGTTGTTGGAAGGAATCTTCGTCGTGGTCCTCGGGTGCTCGATTTCTCCGATGTCTTGAGTGGTTGACTCCTAGAGCCATCGAGTGGTTACCTTGAGACTTTCTGTACACCCGAGTGCTCGACTCTCTGTGTGCTCGAGTATTCAACTCCTTGTGCGCCCGAGTATCTGACTCTCTGTGCATCTGAATGGTTGACTTTCTGCGTGCCCGAGTACTCGACTCCCTGTGCGCTTAGGTGCCCGACTTTCTGTACGATCGAGTGGCTGACTTCCTATGCCTCTGAGTATCCGACTCCTTGTGCACTTGAATGCTTGACTCTGCACAGCCGAGTGGTCGACTTCCTGTGCTCTCGCGTACTCGACTTCTTGCCTCTCTTCAACTCGATACTTCGCGTTTCTCCTGCTTCCAATTTCCTATATCGGGGCTCATGCTCCCCTCAGTTGGACCCATTCTTCGTGGACCTCTTTATCTACAGATTCGATCCTTTAAACATTTCCAGCAGTATCAATCATGCCCTATCAATTTATGTCCTTGTTGATTTTGTGTTTTTAACTTCAATGCAAATTGCTTATTAGAATATATGTAAAGATTTTTTGGGCATAATTTTCTTGAATTTCAACCCGAATTAGATCGAGTGATTTATCTTTGTTGCTCAATCGTCGATCCCAAGCCAAGAGAGAGCGGAGGAGGATCGAATATTATGTAGGGATCTATCTTTATTGCATAGTAATTCTTTAGGGATGCTCAACGAAAGCTTGATAAGAAAATCAAGTTTATACATGCTTATGATTTGAGAGAATATGTTCCCACGAGGATGACGTTTAGATTAGTATAGAATATAATCTTTATTGTTGGATGAAAATATCAATCGAAATATCTATCTTTCATCGTATTGATCAACATATCAAAGTAAAAAATCATTCATGATTAACTTCCTCTTTTCATTATTATGAGATTGACGAAAAAGAATCTCTGGAGAGCCTTCCCTTTTTGCAATAGAGAACATAAATAATGAAAATAAGTTGGAATGTTTTTTTGACAGTGGCCCTTAAAATTAAATAATTTTTTAACATATATTTTATATTTTTATCAAATAAATTTTTACAATTTAAATTTCTTTTTTCCTCTGATGAAATTATATAAAGATTTAACTTTTATTTAATTTTCTATTTTTACTAAAGGAATATAAATTAGACTCTCAATAAAGAACCGAAAGCAATCATTGAATTAGACTCGTTGGATCTGAAATTTTGATGTTCTCAACCTAAAATTTACTAATAAGAAAAAAAAAAGCGGTCCCTCATCGCTGCCCCTATGTGTGGAGGGAGATAAATCAAGTCCCAGGTGGCTAGCGTAGAAATACGGAATCATCGGTAGTTTGGTCGTCACCTCCAGAAATCGACCCTTTGCCCTTTCAAGTTTTAACACGACTGTGCTAGCCATTTGGGTTTGTCTTGGAGGCTAAAAAAAAAATTTACCAATAAGATTGTCACAGGAGATGGGAGCCCAAAGAGTCAAATTCGAAAGTAGAAAATTCAAAAATCAAGTACTCAGGAAGTGAGGAGTAAGCATGTTTTTAGATTCCGATTCAATTATGATCGATTTCGAATTCATTTACATTGAAATCGATCTGAATCGATTCCAAATAAATTCCGATTCCAAAGTTTTAACTTTGGAACCAATTCAATCTGGAACGATTCCGAAATAATTTCGGATCGATTCCAAAATAGTTCCGGACCATCTTTTTCGAACTTGAGCTTTCAAATTCATCTAACGTACTGATGATCCTATTTTTTTCCTATCACAAAATTATCTTGTAGACATGCTAGCATGCTAAGAATTTTCACTTTTAAATTAACAATCGAAATCAGATCCAAATCGAAATCAGAATCGATTCTAAACCGGTTCCGAACCGATTGGAATCGAACCGAACCAGAATCGGAACAGTTCTGATTCGTTTCTAGAATCGATTCATTTGAATCGATTTCGATTCTGAATTTAACGGATTGATTCCGACTCAGTTTCAGATTGAACCAATCCATTAAGCATGCCTAGTGAGGAGTGCAGAAGAGGTAAGATCACGAAGAGTTATAAGTTGGGCTTGACCACGAGTACATGTGATAGTCGATGAATATAGAAATATGACGAAAGATTATTTGCAGAGATGACCATGAGATGAAAGAGTATGCACAAATATAATCATAAAATAAAGAAGTGAGGTATGTGGATTGAGATATTCCAAGAAGAAGATAGTTAATTTGAAAAGGATAATTATTATTTTATTAATTTCATCTGCTATCTAATTTCTTTCTAATTTTTTTATCTAACTTAAAAATTGAAAGGGTATTATTGGAATATCAACACTTTCTGATCAATATAATTTTGGACACGATTGACCTGGTAAACAATTCTCACCGGAATATCTCAGCACAATTCTCCCCGGGATATTATCCTCTCGGGACTGTTTAATGACTAGAGTAGTATAGATATTATTATAAAAGAATAGGGATTGAATTTCGATGTGAAATTTAAAATTTTTATTCGAATTTAAAAGTCTTCCGCTATTTTTTACTATCAAGTCAAGAGATGTAATTCCTCATGATTTATCTTTTTCATCCTCATCGAAAAATCGATAAAAAATTTTGAAACGAATATAATCATCTTTTGTTATTTGTTATTAGTCTACTACATATCAAATATAATTCAGATAAAAAAAACTGTGTTTAGAATAAGTCAACGAGTTTTCACAATTTTTTAAAGATATTTTTGTTGGTTAAAATATAATTTATGTTGAATATAATACGCATAGTAATAATTTTAGGTTTGATATCTGCGTGAGGAGACTGCGTCGTCGACGGATAGTCGCCATCGCCGGCAAGGATGGTCGCTTCGTCGGCGTAGATGCGGCGATCCTGGGTCTACGGATCTCATGTCGCGCTTGATTCGATCCAAATGAATAGTCTTGTGGCAGCTTGAACGGAGATTGGGGACTAAATCGAGGAGCAGATCGCGGTTGTCGACGGCGACGGCGTTTAGCCCGTGAAGAAGTCTCCATCGCAGGCCGGTATAGTCGCCTCGTCGGCGTGGACTCGGCGATCCTTGGTCTGCAGATCTCATCTCGCGCTCGATTCGATCGAAACGAGTAGTCTCGTGGCAACTCGAACCGAGATCGGGGGCTAAATCGGAGACCAGAATGGGGAAAACTGCAACATTGCTCAGACTCGAAGTGGCAGATTGCGGCTGTCGACGGCTGCGGCGTTTAGCCTGTGAAAGATCAAAGAAGTCGCCATCGCCCACTTCGAACAAGCATTCGCTGTGTTCAATTGAGGAGAGGCAGAATGCGGCGGAGGACGGTGACGACGGCGACGCCACGAGATCTGCTCGACTGACCTACTTGTCCTCTTTTGTTGGGTGCACGCAAGGTGTTCGATGAATTGCCCGTGACGGCAGGGGATCATAAATTCTACACTTCTCAAGGAAGGAATCCGTGTTGTTCATGAAGACTCCAAAACCATTCAATCTTATGAATATATATACACATAACCCATTGTTTCCATTGTTTCATGAAGCAAAGATCCATAGCAGAGCTGCAGTTGCAGTGAAGAAGAGGAGGACGACGACAACGGCAGCAACGGCACCAGAGTCACCTTAGCATGAACAGGCTCTCGGTGTTTCTGTTGGTAAGGTATGGCAATTCTCTTTTGAATGTGATTTTGTATGGGCAATGGAATAGTTAGAGGGTTATTTGAGCAGTTTCAACCTTGGCCATTGTCACCATGATTGAATTTGATGCCTGAGGTTGAACCCGATCGATCGGCGTTTATCGATGAAGTATGATGCCTACTTCCTTTCGTAAGCAATTCCTATGGAGAGGCATGCTATGAAAATAGTAGTAGACCGATATTTGAGCAGTTTTGATCTCAGTCATTGTAACTAAGATCATATTGTATGGGTCTTTTTGGGACAATTCTACCGTCCTTGCTAGCCATTTGGTCTTCTCGTGAGGACGAGATGACTTTTCCTTCCATTCGAATGTGATTTTTATGGAAAGACAGTCTACGAAAGCAGGTTTTCGATCTCCATCATTGTGACTAAGATGAAGTCTAACCATGGAGATCCAGTTCGATCGATCTTTCTGTTTGTGAAGTTTGACATCTAGTTTGTTTCCAATAAGATGTACGTGGAGAAGTCCTCTATGAAAATAGTGATGAGGTTTATTTAGGCAAGTTCGATCTTAAGTTCGAATTTGATAGTGGAAATTGAATTAGATGACCATGGAGAGAAGGCATGCTTATCGGTTCCTCGGATCTGGTTCCAGTTCGATTCTGACCTGTTCTGGATCCGTCGATGTCGGAATCGGTCCAAAATCGGTTCCGAACCGGTTCTGGTTCCGAAGTTTTAACCTTAAAACCAATTCAATTCATTACTCGAACCGGTAGTTCCGGACCGGTTCCGAAATAGTTCCAAACTGATTCCAAGATTTGACATGGATGTATATGATGTTTGAATAGCGTGATGCGAATATGAAAATATATTTAGAATATTCTACATCTTTCTCTGAACTTGAACTTCCAAATTTATCTATCGCTTCGGTGGTTCTATTATTTTTTTTTCCTGTCGCAAATTAATCTTATAGACATGTTAACATGCTAAGAGTTTCCACCTTTAAATTAGTAAACGGAATCAGTTCCAAATCAAAACCGGAACTGAATCCGGCCAGATCTAAATCGGAACCGGAATCAAAACCGGCCGATTTTGGTTCATAAAAAAACCACCCCCAACCCATTATTTAATGGGGTTGGGGTGGTTCCAGATCCGGTTCATCTGAATCGATTCCAGATTCAATGGGTCGGAATAGATCCGGTTCCGGGTCAAACCGATCTGTTAAGCATGCCTAATAGAGAGGTTCTCTATAGCAATATTATGAAATGTCATACCAATCCACATAAAAGTTGCATTTCTTTTTCTTCCCTGTGCTATTCAATTCTTCTTTTCGTTTCGTCAAAAGAATTAATACCTTTCTTTGCTTATAAATTTAGAAAAGTTTATTCTTTCACTACTAATTTTTATTCTTCATTCTTTTTCCAGAGAGATTCACTTCGACAAACTGGAAGAAGAAGCGATCGGTCTCGACGCAGGGTTTTTCTAATTGTTCCTCGCTAATGATAGCATTCAAGCAAGAAAAAAAACCATATTACGAAGACTCGACGATGGTATGGAGATTGAATTGGACGTGGATGTAAAACGATCTGCTCGAGATCTCACTTTCATCTCCGTAGAGAATGAAACTGTGTTTGTTCTCCTTGGACATCTTCCAGGTATCAAGGAATAGCTATATTGTAAGTTTCAATTCCGTTGCGACTAACTTAACGATGATGACGACGACGATGCTCAATTCTTGTCAATGATGGATTGATGTTTCAGGGTTTATGCAAGATAAGATTGCAACATCCATAAATGAAGTAAGGCAAGAGATTTGCATCTGTGGTGTAGGAGACAAAGCATTCTCCGATATGGCGATTGGAGGACGACTGCGGTTGAAGAACGAATTCGAGACCAATTCTTTCAAAAAGGTATTTGGTATCCCTAATGGTGTGGCATTGGATCAGATTGAGGTTTGTTTCAATGAAGATGATGCCATCCTGATGATCTTGATGCCCAAATCCATCGACATCGAAGGTGAAGTCGGCAAAAGAGGGACTCGAGAAATTGTCAAGGAAGGTGATGCCCTAATTGCTAGTAGCAAAGTTGAAGAAGATGAAGAAACAGAACATGAAGAAGTTGATGAATCAAATGAGAAATTTGATCCACCCAAATGGCCCTCGGCCGAGATTAAAGCTCCAAATATCGAGCAACAAAGCGCCAAAGCAAAAGGAGAACAAACTACTGAGGAAAAGCACAATGGCCAACCGTCGAAAGAAGATGAAAGTCCAAGAACTTCCGAAGCAAATCAAGCTCTCGACCAACCCAAGATATCCCAAAATATCGATACGGAACGAGAAGAACAAGAGAAACAGGAAGATAAGAAAGGAGGTGTAGGTGAATCACATAAACTAAAAGAGGAAGATGAAGAGCAAGTGCATGAATTAGACGATAAGCCAATATACGAAAAAGGTCTACCACAACAACTTATCGAAGAACCTGAGACGAGCAATGAGGACAAATTGCCAATGAAGGAAGTGAAGGGTAATGGAAGCCAAAAGGAGAAAGGTATAGTCGATGGAAGAGAGACTCAAGAAATCGACGAAGAAAGAGAAGCTTCCGATGTAAATCAAACTCTTGGCCACCCCAAGACATCCCAAAATGTAGATAAAGAACACGAAGAAGAACGAGAGGAACGAGAAGATATGAAAAGAGGTGTGGGTAAATCACAAGAAATGAAAGAGGAAGACGAAGAGCAAGTGCATGAATTGGATGACAAGCCGATATACAAAAAAGGTCTCCCACAACAACTTATCGAAGAACTTGAGACTAGCAATAAGGATAAATTGCCAATGAAGGAAGTGGTGGGTAATGGAAGCCAAAAGGAGAAAGGTATAGTCGATGGAAGAGAGACTCAAGAAATTGACGGAGAAAGAGAAGCTTCCGATGTAATTCAAACTCTTGGCCACCCCAAGACATCCCAAAATGTAGATAAAGAACATGAAGAAGAACGAGAGGAACGAGAAGATACGAAAAGAGGTGTCGATAAATCACAAGAAATGAAAGAGGAAGACGAAGAGCAAGTGCATGAATTAGATGACAAGCCGATATACAAAAAAGGTCTCCCACAACAACTTATCGAAGAACTTGAGACGAGCAACAAGGATAAATTGCCAATGAAGGAAGTGGAGGGTAATGGAAGCCAAAAGGAGAAAGGTATAGTCGATGGAAGAGAGACTCAAGAAATTGACGGAGAAAGAGAAGCTTCCGATGTAAATCAAACTCTTGGCCACCCCAAGACATCCCAAAATGTAGATAAAGAACACGGAGAAGAACGAGAAGATACGAAAAGAGGTGCGGGTAAATCACAAGGAATGAAAGAAGAAGACGAAGAGCAAAGAGATAACAAAGGTCTCCCACGACAACTTATTCAAGAACTTGATACGAGCAAGAAGGATGAATCGTCAACGAAGGAGATGAAGGGTAAAAAAAGGAAGAAGGAGCAAGGAGGAGGACTCGGTGTGCCGCCACCATCTTTAGTCGTATCAGCTTTTCTCTTATCTCTAGCGGCATTGGTCATCAAACTAGTGAGGAATCAAAAGCGAACTTAGACTACTTCCATGCCTCGTAATGTTGTATACCAACACTGAGGCATGAATAGGTAAAGAGTTGAATTTGATTGCTATTTCATTCATGAGATAATATGCACTCAATGATTAGATATTTGTGATTATATGAAACTGATAGGGTTTCTTTTTTTTTGGCATGCTCGAATCCTCCTTTTTTGTTGGTAAGAGAGGAGATATATAAGATTTGTGAAGATACTATTAAGGATCCTGATATGTAATAGAAGTGAGCGATTAGAGATGGGTCGACTTTTCGATGCGGCCCTTTCGACACTCAAGATATTATCCATCGAAGAGATAAGAAGAGTACAGTAAAAGATGAGAATAAAGGAAGCAATTTAAGGAAGAAGAAGAGTTATTTTCGCGTACCAAATCTAAAAAACTCATCCCTTGCTTTCTCATTTCCACCCTTTTATATAGGAGTAATCACCGCCTTAGCTTAATTGACTATAATGTCCATTGAGATATTAAGAAATAACTGTTATACATAAATGAGGGAGAAATTGATAATCAGGTGATTGAGAAAGTCTGAGTACGAGGTCTGTAATGAGGTCGATCGGGAAATACATAAGTCAGTCGAGAAATACATAGGTCAGTCAGGATTATATAGACAACTCTAGAATTACATAGGCCATTCGGGAAATACATAGACAACTCTAGAATTACATAGGTCAGTCGGAAATTACATAGACAATTCTAGAATTACATAGTTCAGTCGGAAATTACATAGACAATTTTGAAATTATATAGATCAGTCGAGAATTACATAGACAACTCTAGAATTATATAGAGTGCTAAAAAATAAACTCTATGATCAAGAATAAGTCTTATGCTCTATTAGAACTCTTAGGTACCATAAATATTTAAGTTAGATTCAAATTCTTTATTTATTTTTTTTGTTTTTGATAATTCAAGTATTTAGATTTTTGATCTAATTATTTCTAAGATTTGTACCAATAAAATTTATATATTTTTATAATGATATTTTCATAAGTTTTTATGGTTTTATTTTTAGATTATATTTAAAAGGTCTTATATCAATTGAAATATTTTTTATCTTATAAGTTCACGATTTTTTCTATGTTTTTTCAATAAGAACAAAAAAAAAAAAAGCAACTAAAGAGCAATATATAGAAATGGAATCATGACAATATAATTATCATTTTATCGTTTTAACTATCACACTGAACCTGGACAACTTTATTACTCCTTTTATTCCAAAGGTTGTGACATATAAATAGTTGCACATCAACTTCTATTCAAAATTTGATTCAATCGAATATATATATACCATGAGATTGATTTATATTCATTTTTGTACATCTGTATCCAATTTTATCAGTGAAGCAAGTTAAATATATTAGATTTATATATAATTGTCAATTAATTTAGTCCAATTTTATTAATTACATTGATATTTAAATTGTAAATTGAATCCAACTTAAAAATTTACTACTTTTAAATTCAAAATCAAATTTAAAATTCCAATTTGATTTCCACCTCTTGATCCCGTGGTCATTCTCATCATTTCCTGGGAGAAACACACGGAGCGATTAAATCTACACCCTTCGCCAAACCTCACCGTACAGCTGGACGGCTGCGATGATTAGCAAAAGGCATCGATCCGTGTGCCTGCTCTTTCCGCGAATAGCGTTCTTCCTTTACTGACTTCCGCCCTCCTCCTTCCTTCCACTATAAATTCCCCCTTCCTCGTGTCGCTTCCACTGCATCGAGTGGAAGGGTTAAGCGATTGAAGAAGCCATGGCCGTCGTCGAGGTTGCAGAGGTCGTTGGCGCTGCCGCCGCTACTGCAGGCAAGAAGCCGGCGAAGGAAAAGAAGGTCCGGGTGGCGAAGGCTCCCAAGGAGAAGAAGCCCACCAAGGGTTTCAGGTCTTCGGTCCCCGCTCATCCTCCTTATTTCCAGGTAAACATTCAAATGCTCTGAAACTTTTGGGATTTTGGTACGCGATTTGATGCTTGTTGTGCGGGAAATCAGATTTTTGAGAGTGTTGATCGGCGTTCTGTGTTTGATCTGTGAGTAGATGATCAAAGAGGCGATTTTGGCCTTGAACGAAAAGACAGGATCGAGTCCCCATGCGATAGCCAAGTTCATGGAGGACAAGCACAAGGGAGTGCTGCCGGCGAACTTCAAGAAGGTTTTGTTCGTCCAGTTGAAGAACTTCACGTCGAAGGGGAAACTCTTGAAGGTGAAGGCCTCGTTCAAGCTGTCGGAGACCGGAAAGAAGGACGAGAAGAAGAAGGTCGCTAAGAAACCTGAGAAGAAGCCGAGGGAGACCAGGAAGAGAAAGATTTCATCAGAGCCTGCAACAAAGAAGGCTTCCAAGACGTCCTCGCAGCTGAAAAGAACTCCGGCGAAGAAGGCAAAGTCGCTGGCGGTTTCTACGAAACCCAGGCAACCGAAGTCGATCAAATCTCCTGCGGCGAAGAGGGCCCGGAAGGCCGCAGCTTGATGGTGTCACGGTGATTTCGGCGACGAGATTCGATCTTTTGGTTGCAGATCTCTGTGTAGATTAACTAGTTTCGATCTCCTCCTTCCTCGTGACTTCAGGCATCTTGTTAGTTTGTGTGGATAGATAAGCTACATTTATAGTTGCTGCTTGCAGCTTAGTGACTGGTACTTGTACATGGTTACTGCAGTTCTAATCTTGTCCCAAGTTTCCATTTTGATCAGCGCCTGTGTTTTAATAGGTATAAATTCTACAAGAAATCTTATCAAAATTCGATCTTGCACCGCACCAGAAATCTACTCTGAACATAATTTTGATGCTAGGGTTCGTGTACAGGATCGTAAAAACATTTTTCTCTCTCTCTTCGATTCTTAGAAATCATTTAATTTTTTATGGTTTAAATTTAATAATCGTTGATATTTTGTTTTTCTCAAAAGATGAATAAAGAAAAATCGAAAATTCGCATAAAATCAATTGACTGGGCCCTGAAGGCCCAATTAGAAGGGATTAAATCTGTGGATCGCGCAGTTAAGGGCGGGAACTGGAGCTGGAGCCGTGGTGGTGAAGGCGGAGGGAAAGGAGGAAGGCGATGAATTCGCCGACCGGAAGAAGGGACGTAGGCGACGGAGACTTGCCGGACCTCGTGTGCCAGCTTGACTGCGTCCAGGGCATGGTCGACGCGCTCTCCTCCGTTCGCTGGAAGCGCAATCAGGTTCATGTGCCCCAGTCGCTCTCCCCCCCTTCTGGTTAGGGTTTCGTCTCACCCTCTCCCTGCCATCAGGAAGCTGTGGTCGAGATCTCCGAACACGGGCTCGTCCTCGTCGTGGAGGAATCTGGATGTCTCCAGGCCAGGGTGTATCTTAAGCGTGAGGTACCCTTATCGAGGACCAGATCGAAAAGCGCTTCTTCTGGCTTGGTTTCTAGGTTTTCTGGCTTTGAAATGGTTCACTGCAGCTGTTTCTTGCGTATGAGTTCGCCGCGGAGGGGCGACCAAGGTTCGGCTTGAGCTTGGGACTGTTTGTTGACTGCCTCAACATCTTCTCCACTCCTGGACATTCCCCTGCCATTGAAATCCGTTACCCCGGCCCTGACATGCAACTGCTTCTGAAGTAAAGCTTCCTTTCCCTTTTTTCCCTCCTTGTGTGTTCTTTTCTTCTGCATTCTCGATTGCTTGCAGACCTTCTGCCATTACTATATTGCTATGTTCACAAACTCTGGTCAGGCTGCTCCTTGTTCTTATCAGGTCGAAGTTAATCCTATTGATTTACCCTTGCTAGTAATTCCTTTGATGGGAGTTCAGATGTTCTAGTCTCTATAGTCAAGGTGTATTAATAGAATATCGATCAGTTCTATAGTAGAAGTGTAGAACTTCCTTATGGTGTAACATGAAGTTCTACGCGAGTTCAAAATTGTGGAGGAAAGGAAATCTATTAAAAACATTGTGATGATGTTGCCTTAATCGGAGGAATCATAAATAGATGACTATGAGCAGTTACTATCTGGGTTTAAGGAAGAATGATAACACAATGAGATATTTAAGTGACTATACACAACTAGTTGTGTTCTGATGAAAAAGTGTGGTAACAGTTCGATTTATCAACAATCTAGTTTTTTCAGAAATAGGATTTGAGGGCAGCAAAACATGTTTCAAATGGCGAACATGTTTCTAAGATCTGTATCCATGCTACAATTTACTGTTATTAACAGTGATATCTAAATTTAAACATCACCTAATTTAATATTTTGACATTCTTAATGAACTTGAAGTAGTGCCAGTAGATTTATTTAGGCTGGAAAGATGCCCTCCAACAGCCGACAATTTCCATATTTGATTATATAAACTGAGATCTTGTTGTGATGGAAAACCAGTGCCCTAAGATCTTGGTGATTGTTAAGATATTGAGTATGTTAGAAGAGAAAAACTTGATCCTCCTACTACTACCCTTACTATATTTTTCTATTATTGGCGACAATTTCCATTAAATTGATGAACGATTCATTGATCAACCATGAATTATTTTGTGTTGATTTACCTAAGGTCCTAACCTTAGATGCTCGATTGTTTTAAATTTATTTGACGTATCATACTTGTTTGAGATCTTTGAACTTCAGTTACATTTTAGATAAACCATTTATTGACTGTTAGTGTATGCCTGAAACTATCTTTTGGAATTGTAAATCACTACTACATTCGGCTTTGCAAAATATTTGTTCTTACGAAAGTTGATATCTTGAAAGTTCATACGTATAGATCGGTCGACTCTCCAGATGCCTGTATTTATGCAGAGATTAGAACGAGAATTCCCGACACCATTTCTCGGAACTATGACTTCGAACCTGCTGGAAATGTTCCAGTTAGTTTTACCGTCAAGGTAAATTCTGGTTTTTCCATCCCCATTGTTTGGATTATTTTGCACCAAGAGGCGATCCAATTAATCGTCGATCAACTCTTCTATGGTTGTTAGTCTTCTGTTCTAAAGGAAGCTATCGATGATCTCGAATGGCCTGGGTCCGACATCCAGATAAGCCTACAACCTGACCCCCCTTCCGTGACATTTAGAGGCGAAGGTCACGGGGACTTGCAGGTTAGAAAGGTTTCTATATCGAACTCATCGTGCAGCGAAGAGCTTCTTTTTAATAATCTTCGCCTTATTGACAGATAGAATTCCTGAATTATGCAAATACTGATCTTCTAATAGCGTTCCAGTGTAATCAGTCTGTCTGTAACAGGTAGCTACTCTCCTTACCAGATTCTCCTTGACAATGCCGATAACAAAATGCTGTTCTTTTCGTCGGTCATGTACACAGGTACAAGTACAAATTCCTTCGAGCAACGACATCTAACATTCCAAGCAGTGTGTTGAAGGACAACAGAGGAAGCAAAGTGACTGTGGGGAGGGGAGGGATGCTGAAGATTCAACACTTGGTATCGGTGCGAAGATCGTCGGCCCAACATTCGCGAGGCGATCAGCAGCCTGGCCACATCGCTTACATCGAGTTCTTCGTCAAACCAGAAGAAGAAGAAGGCATTATCGGTGACAATTAGACTCTCGGAGGAGTATCACAAAGGGTTTCTTTTCTTTCTGTTGAGTTTTTGTATTAGAACAAACATAAACGGCTGTTGCAATTCTTTTTTATATATCGTTATGAGTCGAGAGCAATATTATCCATTAAATTGTTTTTTTAACTATCGTAAGAAAGAAATTTAATCTCGAATGATATTTATTTAAAAATTTTGAATTTGAGAAGTAGAATAATCGAAATGGATGAGAGTATTTAATGTTTGATGTGATTGGGAAATTTATAAAAAGTTCTATCTATTAAATGATAGTTAAATTGTTATGTTATACAATGTTAATGTTGGATTAAATAAAAAAAACTTGATTATTAATAATAAAATAAAATAAAATTTAATTAAGTAGAGATGATAATATAGTATAAGATAGAGTCTAATAATATAGAAAAATCATATAGTTGATCTTAGACATGTTTATCGGTTCTTCAATTTCAATTCCGATTCGGTTCTAATTGATTTTGGATCCGTCAACGTTGGAACCGATTCAAAAATCGATTCTGATTCTAAAATTTTAACTTTGAAATTAATTCAATCCAGACCGGTTCCGAAACGGTTCCGAATCGATTTCAAAACGGTTCCGGACTATCTTTCTCGAACTTGAGCTTTCAAATTCATCTATCATGTTCGTGATTCTGTTTTTTTTCTATCGCAAAATAATTTTATAGACATATTAACATGCTAAGAATTTTCACATTTAAATTAGCAATTGGAACCAGATCCAAATCGGAACCAGAATCGATTCTAAACGGTTCCGAAATCGATTAGAACCAAATTGAACCGGAACGATTCAAGTTCGATTCCAGAATTGGATCATCTAAATTAATTCAGATTTCGAATTTAATGGATTGATTTAGTTTTGGTTCCGAATCAAATCGATCCTACTTAATTAATGGTTATTGTCGTTATTATTATTATTTGAATTTCACAATGGCTTATCTGTAAAATTGAACTTTTCTTTTTTACCACTCTTAGGATCATTTTAGATTTTTTATTAAATATTGGGGCTCATTTGAAAATCACCCACTACTTTTTACCATTTAAAGTCTCTCCTCTTAAACTGCTTCTCTTCCTCTTCTCTTGCGGCATCGCCGACTCCTCCCTCGATGCTCTTCGCCGGAGCTCTTGCGCTGCCCCTCGCTCCCCTGCTCTGCCTCCCTCGCGTGCCTCTCCCTCGACGCCGCTCCTTCGCCTCCTTCGTCCTCGCCGCCAACATCCCGACCGTCGATGGGCCGTCGGAGAACCCTTCCGCCGCCCGTTCCAACCGCTTTTCCGCGAGCAGGAACCCTCCTCCTCGCCTTTCGGATCCCGCTGGCGAATCCCCCTCCGGAGGAGCTCTAAGGGGATCCGACGTTATGCTGGCGCTTCAAAGAGCCGTCGCCGAGAAGGAGGCGCGGAGGCTGAGCGAGAAGAAGAGGAGGAGGGGGAAGAGGAGAACTCCGACGACGCACGGAGATGGAGGAGAAAAGGGCTTCGATCTCGGCGAGCAAGTCCGGCCAATCGAGATCAGGAACGATTGGGAGACACGAATCGAGGAGCTGGAAGAGCGAATTCAAGGTCTGCGATCGCAGTACCAATAGGTCTAATCCACATCTCTTCTCCTTCCTTCCTTCCTTCCTTTCGTAATGCTCCATTTTTCTGACAAACAAAAAAAAAAAAAAAAAAAAAATTCTTCATTCTGTTCGTATCCATTCGGATCTTTTATCCTTAGAATTACCTGAAGCTAATGACTTCCTAAAACCGTGATTGTCATATCGTTGGGAAAACGAAAATTGTGATCAATTGCATCTTTTTCTGTTCTTGTCAGGAGTTTGAAGATAATTTTTGGGTAATTTCTGCTCCCTCAATTTTCATTCTAGATTGGTGTTGTTAGCCATCCAATCTAGCTCAATACTCAGTTAACCTCAATGGCAAGGTGGGAAAGCATTCTAGAAGTTGAGCTAGCTAGACCTGAATCGGAGAGAGGGCGGTTCGGGCCGGCACGGTTAGGTCAAGTTAGGCACTCTGGCACTCGAGTCCGATCGAATAAGTTCGCATACAAGAAAGAACATAGACTATTTGCTAAGGATGAGCACTTAACATTATCCTGGATCAATGGTTTTCTTGGCCTTTGTATAGGTTTTAGTAGGGGGTGATGGCCGTTTGATTCGAATCGTGGATCGAATCGGAATCGATGGCTTAAAAATCGAACCAAAATTGTTTTTTTTCGATTCCGATTCTAAAACGAGAATCAAAATCAAAGACATACGATTCGATTTTGGTTCCTAAATTTTTAAAACCAGAATCAGAATTGAAATCCGAACCGAATCGAAGCTGAATTGAAAAACT
Source organism: Wurfbainia villosa (assembly GCA_025175895.1). Taxonomy (NCBI): domain Eukaryota; kingdom Viridiplantae; phylum Streptophyta; class Magnoliopsida; order Zingiberales; family Zingiberaceae; genus Wurfbainia; species Wurfbainia villosa. The sequence continues at coordinate 919,782 of JAKLTH010000209.1, forward strand.
CATAAGAAAGGAATAGGAAAATATTAAATCGATGTAAGTTAAATCCGCACGTATAAAATTTAAATTTAAATTAAAATAAATTGATCAATTAATAAATTGAAAATTAATATAATTAAGTCGTCTATTAAAAAAATAAGAAATTTAAAATCAAATAACTTAAACTTCGATTCTAAACTATTCGAATTAAAATCGAATCATAAAGAATTAAAATCGTCAATTAATGGTTGGGTTTCGATTGCGATAGATGATAAACAAGAATTGACGGTTTCGAAATCAAAATTGAATCGTAATAAATCGAAAACGATGATTTCAAAATCATTGCCGAAACCGTTGATAAACAATTCGATTTTGATTCCATTAGATGATAAATCAAAATCGATAATTCCAAAACCGAACCATAATCACCCTTAGATTCTAGAAAATATGGTTGAATCGTGCACGATCAACATTGTTAGGTCTCACCAACATGTAGTCAAAACTATCTTCGATCAAAAGGGTTTCTTTCCGATCATTCGTGTGATCCCCATGGATCAATGGGTCCAAACTTCGTCCGACTAATCCTCAAAGTAGATGATCATTCGTGTGATCCCCATGTTATGTTGCTATCATCTTTTGCTGGTGCAGGCCAAACAAGTGAAGTCCCTATCAGTTGTGTTATGTGGAAGCAATGAAGCAATTTATCCTGCTTCATATTAGATGATTGAACAAGAGCATGGCCAAGTTGTTCATCTCCTAACCTCATAATACACCCAACGCTTACTTCGATCTCGCTACACAGAAACAATAGCTCTGCTCACTTCCAGAGTTTCTTATGGTTTGTATTCTTCTTCAAATTTGTAACTCAATTTTCATGTTTGTTTCCTTTCTTCTTCTTTTTTTCCATGAAACATCTTTATACAACTATACCCATTTCATGGTGATACACTTCTAGTTCTGCTTCTAATCACTGCATCATAATTGATACACAACTAGTTTTACACCTGAGTCCAATGTACCTTCTCGGCGTGCCAACGACAAAGCTCCCAGTTGCACGACGACGGAGGTGGTGTTCCGGCCACAATGGGCTAGAAGGCAGTGTAAGGATGAGCTGTTTGAGAAACAGTTCGTGTCAGTGTTTGCTAGTAAAATGGAGAAGAAGAGAAGATGAGCATGCATTCTGGGATATGACGGAGAAGTTCGAAGTCTTGACGGATTAGAAAAATCAAACACTAGATAGAAAATATAAATAAATTAAAAAGATTGGTGGATCAATAAAGATTAAACATCGAGGGAAGAAATTCTGATGAGTCAGGAGATCGAACGTTAAACAGTAGAAGCCCAAACATGATCAGATAGACTAAAAGTTTGATAGGTACACTTCTGAAGTGGAGTATGGAGAGATAGAGTCCTTATGCAAGAACAAAGATAGACAAAGTGCACGATTATCGTCAAGTAATAAAAAAATATCGATCCCAGATGGACTGATAATCTATCAGTGCTCCCTCCTAATTCCAAATTTGATTGTTTGTGTATTTATATACCATCTAGAGCATTTTACGGATCAAATATCGTCATTGCATTCAGAGCAACAAGGCAATCCCTTTCGGCTGAAGAAAGGTAGCACATCCCTTCGGAGTCTCTCCCTTCTGCCTTCTTATTCTCCAGATTCGAATTCCAAATCCTTTGCGTCTCTGTTTCGGTTTGGTGTATAATGCTGAAGTAGCTCGATCGGATCGAAGACTAAGAGAATCCTAGATTCAACTCTCAGCGGGACTTCACCAGAAGTCATTGCAGGTGCACTTGCCATTTTTGAAATGATGAAACCGAATGCGATCCCGAACAACTATTTCTCGATCGTATATGCGTGAAGCAAACTTTGTCAGAGAATGACAATCCTTGCACACCCTCAGATTCTTCGCGATTCGAAGAGTCATCCCTTTAGGAGTTCTGAGCAACCCAAGTGCAATAGCTAACATCTCGCTGTGGTAGTCGGATTCGTTGTCTGCGTAGCTTTGCCGCCCTCGGCCAGAGTCTTTCTCGAAGAACCGGGATTGATGCTGAGCATAACCAAGAAAAGATGCTTGGCTGATCATCTCCTTCAACTTCATAAATATATCTCCACTCTCCGTATGCGAAACATCGCCGACCACAAATTTTCGAACTTCTCCATTGATCTCTATGCAGCTCCAGCCAGGAGTAGTCTTGATTCCTTGATCCTTCACCATTTTTCTCATTCTAGAGACGCCTTCCCGGTCGCCGGATTGCTCATAAATCTCCGAAAGAAGAGCACAATCCCCTGCGTTATGGGCTGACATTGTGACTAGGTTTCCAAGTGCAATTTCACCGATCTCTACATTCCCATGGATCCTGGCTGCATTTAGCAGCGTTCGCCATAGGACTGGGTCATCCTTGCAGGTCGAACTGTCGATGAATTCAAGCGCTCGATCGAGCTTACCAGCTCGACCAAACATATCGACCATGCATCCGTAATGCTTAACATCGGGCTTCATACCATAGGTAGAGCTCATCAAGTGATAATATCTAACACCATCTTCAACTAAGCCATGGTGACTGCAACCCATCAGCAAACCGAGAAATGTGACGGAGTTCGGTCGGACTCCGGCCACCGACATCCTCTGGAAAAGGGAGATAGCTTCATTAGCATGGCCATGGATTCCCAGTCCGACGATCATTGCATTCCAGGTAGCATTGTCTCTCGTCGGCATTCCATCGAAAACCTGGCTCGCCTCATCCAATCTGCCGCATTTAGCATACATGTCAATCAAGGCATTGCAGACGAACAGACTCCGGCTCAAGAACTCATTTTCCACTGCAAGTCTGTGAATCTGAACGCCGAAATCTAATGCGCCCAAGTGAGCACAAGAGGAGAGCAATCCGACGGCGGTGTACTCATCGAGGCCGACGCCGGCAAGCCGCATCCGATCGTGGAGCATCAAGGCGTCTTGGTGGAGCCCGGCGCGGGAATAGCAAGAGAGCATCGAGTTCCAGGACACCAGGTCTTTGTCAGGCATCTCGTCGAACAGCTTCCGGGCGTCGTCGATGGAGCCGGTGTCAGCGTAGGCGCGGACGAGGTTGGTGGCGACCACGACGTGGGCGGCGAGGCCGCGGCGGAGGATCGACGCGTGAGCCTCGCGGCACTTGGGCCCGGCCTTGGCGAGGGCGCAGGCCGTTAGGAGGGAGGAGAAGGTGAAGGCGTCGGGTCGGGAGGGGGAGTGGATCATGGCGTTGTAGAGATTGGGGGCGTGGAGAGGCGGGGCGGCGCGGAGGAGGGCGTTCCAGTGGCGGGTGGAGGGGGGAAAGGGGAGGTGGGAGAAGGGGATGCGGGCGTAGGCGAGGTCGCCGGCGGCGGAAGTGGCGCAGAAGGAGAGGAGGAGCTTGTGGGCGAGATCGCGGCGGCGGCGGTGGTAGCCGTGGAGGAGGATCTGGGCGTGGATCTGGCGGAGGCGGTGCGTGGTGTTGCAGACCTGGAGGAGGCGGAGCAATTTGGATCCGTGGCACATCGCCGTCGCCTTCGATCTCGATCATGCTGCTGCGTTACATTTGATACGACGACACTGCGTCAATTGCAATGGTTAAGTAGCCGTAATGAATATAAATAGTAGTTTCGAGGGTCACAATCAAATCTCTACGGAGATAACGTGATGATTAAGATACGACGGTATAAAAGTAACATGAATCAATTTCAAAGAAGATCTAAATTTTTTTTTAATTCAGATGATTCTCATATGTCTTGATCATCACATCAAAGCCTATAGATTCTTCGTGATTTATCTTCCTCATAATAATCGTAAAATAGATCGATGGAGACCTCTTTTTCTAAATTCAGATGACCATTACGTGTCTTAGCCACCACATCAATGTTCATAGGATCCTTTATAATTTACCTCTTTTACAATGATTACGAGATAAATCAGTGAAAACTATTAGATTGACGATTTCAATTGTTGCAGTGGATCCGATGAAAAATTTAATTTTGAATTAAAAAATTTTTAGATAAACAATTCTAAATCGAATTTGAATTAGAAATTTATTTTTTTCGAACAGAATACATTTTTGCCATCTGATATACTTTACTTTAATAAGTCGATGGAGCATATTAACAAATGGAGTTGGATCGGACTGACCATTCCAAAATCAATCAAGACACAATTTTGAATATACTATGTCAGTAAAAAAATAATATAAATAATAAAGTGATTTTAAGGGGGGAAAGAGATTAGAGAGTGTTTAGTAAAAAAAATATAAATAATAAAGTGATTTTAAGGGGGGGAAGAGATTAGAGAGTGTTTTGTTTGAGATTTTTTCATTTTCATTTTTCTCATTTTTTTTAAAAATAATTTTTTTTATATATTTTCTAATTTTTCAAAAAACACTCTCATTTTTTAAAAAACGGAGATAAAAAATACGAACCAAATATATTTTCTAAAAATGAAAAATATTCCATTTTCTACCTACCAAACGACCCTTTTTTAAAATAATATTTTAATTTTTGAAAATATTTTAATTTTATTCCAATTTTGATAGGCACTTGGAGCATCAACTAGTCTTAGGTGTTCTCTTAATGATCTGTTGATTAGAACAACATAAATACTGTTATAAATGGACAGGAATTGAATCTCGACATGAGATCTAAAATAAATTTTTATTCGGACTCAAAAATCTTCCGTTATTTCTAACCAAAAAATCAAGAGGTATAATTCCCTCATGATTTATCTTTTTTCATCATCGAGAGACCAACAATAAGAGGTGATAGAGCCTAATGTAATCACTTCTTACTGCCTGATAGACACTAACAATACTATATGTTAGCAAAATGATTCAATATTATATTAGCTATTATTTATAACTATTACAATATAAATATTTTATTTTTAATTCATCTAGAGTAAAAAATGATTACGATTGCTCTCTACATCCCTTCCGTCGATTTCTCAGTGATGATGAAAATAGATAAATCTCGAAAAACTATACCTTTTGATCCGTTGGTCATAATAACAAAAGACTTTTGAATCGGAACGAAAATTTCAAATCCACGTCGAAAAATTGACTTTTGTCCATATATATAATAACATCTACGTCGTTTAAACCAACGGAAGAAAACTATTTATTTTTAATTCACGCATCAATTTATGGTATAGCTTAGGCATGCTTAATGGATTAGTTCGATTCGGAATCGAATCGGAATCAATCCATTAAATTTAGAATTGGAACCGATTCAAATGAATTTATTTTTTAACCGAATCAAAATTGTTCCGATTCCGATTCGGTTCGGTTCCAATCAATTTCGGAATCGGTTCGAAACCGATTCAGACTCGATTCCAGTTTCGATTTGGATTTGATTCCGATTGTTAATTTAAAGATGAAAATTCTTAAAATCTTAGTATGCTAATATATCTATAAGATTATTTTACGATAGAAAAAAAAAGAATAAGATCATCAATACGTTAAATGAATTTAGAAGCTCAAATTTCAAAAAAGTGGTCCAGACCATTATGGAATTAATCCGAAACTATTTCGGAACCGATTTGAAATGAGTCCAGATTAAATTGGTTCCAAAGTTAAGACTTTGGAACGGAAATCGATTCGGATCGATTCCAACGTCGACGAATTTGAATCCGATTAAAACTGAATCGAAATCGAAATCGAGAAACCAATAAACATGCCTAATGTAGCTACATGATCATAGTCGATATCAATTGTATATTAATCACATTTGATACAACTATATATTTATTACGACTATGAAATCATAGCTATTAACTACAAAATTATAATAGCTACAATATCAGCTATATAACCACTTACCAGATTGTAATTATGACAATTGTATAGCGGCTATAATTTCATTACTGTTATAATAACACCATCAAAAATACAAATATTTTTGAAAATAAAAACACCTCGGGACAAAATAGAATGTTATTTTAATAATAAAGGAAAAAAGACCCCTTTTGATAATTCCAATAAAAAGAGACTCTTTTTCAACATTTGTTCATTTTTAAAATATATTATTATCATCCAAAAAATATTCTTATTTATAAAATAAAATTACTTTTTTAAAGAGTCAAAATTGTACTATTATATTAAAACACTATTTTAAAACTTAATAAAGATTATTCTAATATAATTAATATCACTTCGACAAAACAAAGGTACTATTTTAAAAATTAAAGTGCTCTTTTGATAAACACAATGATAAAGAAATACACTTAGTTATTTTTTTTTATCTTATTTTTTCAAAGCGTATCGATCTTTATTTTTTTTAGTCTGATTCATCCAACCCATGGATAAAATTGAATGGCTAATACGGTTTAAAATTACTATTAGATGGACAAAGATCGATCTCTATTACTAGATAGAAATACCAATGGGAGTGCTAAATCTTCCGTTGCAACTAGATATCGGTACTGAAATTTATTCCCCCTTATAATAACCGTAGAACCGATTGTGAAAGATACTAAAAGTGAACGTTCTCTTCTCACAAAAAAATTAGAGACGACAACCTAACAACTCCCACCGATCGACCCCTCAATCACGGTGAGGGAGTAAATGCAGTGGGAGGAGGGGGAGAAGCCTTTAACCTATTAACTCGATGGTAAGCACAAGGAAGAATATTCAACCCAAGGGGAATTTTAGATTCAATTTATTCGAAAATTCAATTTTTTACTCTAAACCAAACGAGTCTAAAATCCCCCTGAATTGAATACCCTTCCTTACGCTTACCACCGAGTTAATGGGTCTAAAATTGAACCGACCGAATTGACCGAACCAAACTTTTCGATTCAATTTATTTGGAAATTCAAATTTTTTTTTAAATATCGATTTATTCGATTCGATTTCAATTTCGAAACAAAAACAATCAATTAAACCGAACTAGAATCGATCAGTCGACTGATTCATATAAATCAATCGATTGATTACCTCTAGCCTTATGATCCCTATCATTATCGATTTATATTTCACATCAGTCGATCGACCATAATCAATCAATTAATATAAAAATATCAATCGACTAATGATAAAAAAAATTATTTATTCAATTTTCAATTTAATTATCTGATTTTTTATCGGTTCAATTTATTCAAAAAAAAAAAAATCGGTTCAGTTACTAACCATTTGTTCACCTCTAATTTCATGTCTTCACTATTGGAAATTCATCTAACAAACCGTATACATCACAAAGTTGAGTCAAGTAACACAACAACAGTTAATCGTAGAGAAGTGAAATGATTTATAATTCCGAAAAATGCATTAGCCATTTTGAATACCGATAAGCATTTCGGAAAGGAAAGCTAAATTCCGATCAGTGAAAAGAAAATTCTTCAAACTGGTTTGTGTTCGTTCAAGTGTGTTTGCTTACCGGAATTCACAGTCTGAGACTGAGATGTGCAGGCGTCGAGCTTGGTGGTCGCAGAGCTCGAACAGGCAGTAAACTGTTCATTTTGGTCATGAATCCAGACTTGATGACTGCCCTGGGAAAGTGGACCAAGCATTTTCTTTCCTGTGAACCAAGCATTCTTAAGGTTTAGACTAATATATAGATGCTATTAAATATATTAATAACGAGTTATCTAATCATAAATTGCAATTTATACATCCCATGACAATCAAATTTTATCCCACTAGATAAGATTAGTTATATGGATCATTCTACATCATTAAACTCTATCCTCTATTATATCTTCATCCATACTCAAATAAATTTTATCTCATTTTATTATTGGTAATCAAGTTTTTTTTTATCTTCCTCTTCCTCTTCCTCATTTGATATGCATACTTGTCATCGTTTCACATCGCCTAATTAAAGCATTTATTTATCGTCTAAGTACACGTCCGTACTATCTTAAATATGTCTCTCAGAATTTTCTTTCAATAGATGCAACTTCGATTTTCTCTCTAATACTCTGTTCACCTTAACATCCTTATTTTTGCGTCATAAATTGCAACTTCTATATCTTGTGACATGAAACTTAAAAGTAATAATAATAATAATAAACTAGTGCATGAAATTCCCACTCATTTGTACATTGTCTAATTCTACTTTGCAAGATACTGTTTTTTAAACTCGAATTCGTGACCTCTAAATCACACGACAATAATTTTACCATTGTGTTAAAGCTCCCCTTCTTACGACATGGAACTTAAAAGACAAATTTTAACCATATTACTTTTATGTCATGTGCTCACTTTAAAAAATCGTGTCTGCTAGCCAATCTACACTCATGACGGATACTCATATTCGAGTCCAGGTAACATAGAGCAAATGAACTGTTACTCTTTAAGACTTAGAGAAATGAAACTGAATTTATAAATCTAAACTAGAGAACCATTATCAACTTCAACTTGGACTTGGAACATTTTAGATGATTCGAGTTAAAAAGACTTCACATTGTTCAAAAAGCACAGGTGGAGCTTCGCTTAGCTAGAACTACATGGATTAATTATGGAGAAATTCACTTCGAACCAGAGAACCAAATGGCCTTAACTCTGTAACAAATTCAGCCAAAATACATGATAGCATGAGACATACCTTCGTTTTCAGAGGCAAAGCTGTGCTTAGAACTGGCTTGAAAAAGGTCTCCGACCTGCAATGGAACTTAAATTCGTCATAGAATAGCTTATACATGGTGATGTGCCGGACCAACAAGGATGTGAGTTCTCTTACTTTTCTTGATAATACAAATTTTTTATCCCTTTCATCCTTTCTATTGCCTGATTAACACAGAATCAAGTGGACATCAGAATGCACTCTCGTGGACATGAACGTGGAATTTGTGCAACATGAAAATGTATGTAGTGCATGCCTTTGCTACCCGATTTTTGTTGAAGCCATTTTCATTCACCAGGAAATTCAGAAGACCCTGCACGACGGAAAACAGAAAGACGTCAAATTTGTAAAATATTTCTCAGCATGCACTGACTCAATGTCGATACATATACCTCCTCATCTGGAGCAGTCAATTTCAGCTCTGGGGTTTCCAATGAAACTGTTGGCTCTTTAAAGAGTTGTCTAACTTCTTGATAAGGCCAGTCGTTCGGTATGTGGTATCTGCGATTGGTGATGGAAGACAAGTTGAAAAAAAATAAATGGCGAAATTTTGCAACATGCAACACTACAACTCCAATGAGGTCAGAAAAGGCAACAAAGCAGCTATGTACACCATGAAACATAATGAAAACATAGACAGCTAGTGAAGGAAGAGAAGGAGCAATTCCAATTAAGCAAACAATTGGAAATCAAGGCAGTTTAAAATTTATTAATGCACATCCTATCTCACTGGTTTTCCAGATTCATATATTCTGATTCCAGAGAGTTAGATCAAGATGAGCATTAGAGTGTTTAGTATCAGAAATTTATGCCAAAAAGTCTAGAATAGACATCATTGTGCTTTGTTTAGGAATGACAATGTCAGCACCTTTCCTTGTTTATGTTCTGTAAAATGTTCTCCAGGCAACCATGTCGACGAATGAGCTTTAAAGCTGTTTGCCCCCTTATACCTGTTTCAAAGGCATAGAAGACCAACGAAAAAGAGGAATGATAAAATCTTGTTTGTGTAAACATATGAATGTGCATTAGACAAGCATCCATACACCTACACTCGAAGAATGTAAAACTACATTTTTGTGAATGGCGAGTTTGGTTGTGCATTACGCAAAAGCCAGGGAAATGTATAAATTGGTAGAAATTTAATTGGTCTATAAAGAAAAATAAAAGATTTATAAATGATTGAGTCAAGCAAACGAAGTATAATATAGCATAACCACAACTTAGTATGCCACAGCCAACGGTATTAGAGGAGGGTGAATTACAAATGCATGATGTAAGTTAAAAAGCTACCTCTAATGCTGTCACAGTAGTCACATCCAGAGAGAATACATAAGTCGATGAATTGCTCCATTGTGAGTTCAAGCTCCTCAAGAATCTGAGAGATTAAAAATGATAGAATGGTTTCAGAACAAGGGATAGGCTTTGCAGGATTACTGCATCTCTGAGAGTTGAATCCTGTGAAAATAAAAGAATTTCAGAACAAGAACCAAGTATTTTAGCTTGAAAATTAGAGGACCTTAGAGACTTGGAATTCTATCACAGGAATCCTTCTAGAGCTTGGGTTCATTAAATGGCGAACAAACCTAGGTGCTCCAAAGGTTAACGAATCCATATCTTCTGAAGCCATAGCATAGACCTAAAAACAAAAATGAAATGGTATATGTACTTTCTTATGGAATGCTACAATTAGAATTTTAAAGAAAAAGCAAATGAAGAATTTGATTCACATGCCTTCCTGGCTTTGCAAAGAGCTGCACACTGAGCTTCCGCTTCGCAAGGTGCCTTAGCATAAATATGAAGTTTCAGTTGATGTGGAACAGAACCAAATATCTAAAAAGTAGCAGCATGCTAAATTTCTAATCACTGTTTTTGGTAATAAATTCAATGCCAAAGAAAAATAGCTTTAATTAAGGAAACGTCAAATTTAAATATGCATTTCCTTGGTACAAATCACAAATATTTCATAACATCACCTCAATCACTGGAACGCCCATCAGTCTTAATAGCCTTTTACAATCTTCATTATGCTTCTTGGTAATCTGCTCAGATGGAAAAATGATCAAAAAAGGCAGAAAAATCATCCTTCAATGCCATTCCCTTTTATTTGAGATGCTAATCCTAATAGTTTCTTTGGTTTCCAATTCCATTCCTAAAAGAGGAAATTGTAATAAGAAAAAAATTAATCCCATTGTAATTAATTTAGATCACCTATAGGATACTAGATTGCGACAAACAACATAGCTTATTCGGTCAACTACTGGTGCATTTCTACTAGAACATCAAAAACACTGGAAGTTACCTTGATGGTCCTTTTGCTAAACTTTTTAATTCCGTCTTCATCTCCATTCTAAAAGAAAGAAATTTCTCTTTGAACATTGTTTGCAAAAATGCAATAGGCAGGAGATGGGTTGACAAGAATTCACAAGAAGCTTAATGTAAGAAGAAATCTTGATTGGTATATGACTTTACCTCCATTGCTGTCGTTAGATCTTTCATTGCATCCAATCTCTTCAAATGCCTACAGAGTTAGATGAGATAAAACAAGGATCAACAAAAGATCATTAGATTTAAGGTGTGACAACTATCTTTTTCTGATGCATGCCTTTTTACCAGCTCTCTCTTCTTTAATTCTGGTGGTTGACCGTCAAAAATATATCTAGAATTAACACACATGAGGGATCAATGAGAATTATATGAACTTAAACATTGAGATTGGAGAAGTAATAATAACTGATCAGTGATATTTGAGTTGTTACACTGGCATTATTTCCGCCTGCAGCAATCTTGTTGTTCGGTTAAGCATTCCTTGCAAATGGCTATACATAAATCAATAATTTACGTAACTATATATTATTACAGGATTGGGAACATAAAAGAGATAAGCTATCCAACTCAGTATGTAAAGTAAACCCTTATTTCACCTGGTCACTTCGCCAGCCTCATTAGTGAGGGTCTCATCGCCATTCCTTCCAACAACCACCTGAGAAATAATAGTTATACAATCTTTCAATCATACAAATAGAAAAAACTGGTGTTCCCCAGTATATCCCGGAAAGAAAAAAAAATCAAGCTAAATCAAATAAGTCAATAATGTTGATGATCTATTTTAATCTTTTGCTTATGAAAATGGTAACAAACAATAGGTCTTATTATTCCCACATATTTCATTAGAACAGCAGTATTCCTTGCTATCTTTTCGAATAAAAGGTATGTGCATCTTGCTTATACTCAACCTTCCTGACACGATTATTGTTCAATAATGAAAATAGGAGACACAATTCATATGGATATAGAGTATCGGTAAGCCCGAGGAACCTACAACTCCTTCAAGGAAAAAAAAAAAGGAGATTCCATTTCAACATCCCAATACGCCAAGTTAAAATCGAGTGGACTGTTCAGAAAAGAAAACCGCGAGAACACAATTCGATTCGAAAGTGAAAACCAAAGGCATTATCCGCGGCCAATAAAGCCAGATGAGCAGAACGAACGATATTAGTAGTAACTACTTTGGAAATTAGGGAATCGAACCGACGAGGAACTGGTAGATGCTCATGCTGGCGTCCAAGGCGATCCAGCGGCCGGAGTAGCTCTCGAATCTCTGCTCCTCAATGGCGCCCGGGGCGTTCTCAGCGAGGAGCTTCGTCAAACCCTAGCAACCGAAGCGAGTTAGAGAAGAGGAGATCAGGAGGAAGGAAGTGTAGGCAGAGAACGAAGAGGGGGGGGGGGGGCGGTGGAGGGAGACGAGTTCACCTTGATTCCCATGGCAGTGGCGGAGGCGGAGGCGGAGCTGAGGGCGGAAGCGAAAGGTCGTTGGGGTTCCGAGAGGGTTTTATTACTTACTACGATTCAAACGAAATCCGGATCGTCCGTCGGATGAATGGTGCGATCGTGAGCGTCCATCACATAGCCATGTCACAGTTTGAACGGCGGAAATTAATTAATGTAGCGTCGTTTTTACAATTCAGCTCCAACATAAATTTTATTTCCTATATTGAATTTTCGAAGAAAGAAGCAAAAAAGCATAAATTTACAGATATTTGTGTCATTTTTGTTAATATACATTGGGGGTGAGGGTAAAAGGTGAAATCCGTTGCCCTCTTGAAGGTTCATTGATCTACTTTTATAAAATATTAGAATCATCAGTTTAGTGGTCTCCATCGATCTGTTTTACAGTAATTATGAGAGATAAATTACTAAGAATCTTATAAACCTTAACATGGTGATTAAAATACGTGAAGATCATCTGAATCAAAAAAAAAAACTTTAGATCTTCTTCAAAATTAACTCATACTACTTTTGCAAATATCATCTCTGTAGAGACCTATTTTTATCGCCATTCATGGTCAAAAGTGAAAAGGTCGATATACTAAATTTTTCGCCCACAATCAAACTTTGAGTAACGGGTAACCAACTCAACTAAAAACATTAATTTTTTATTTTATTTTTTAGAATTTTCTTAGTTCGATGAAGTGATCGATGGAAAGGGACGCCTAAAATCTCCACTTTCTAAGACCCTTGACCTTGGAGGAGAGGTCAAAGTTAAATTTTAAATTGTTCAAATTTATTTAATAAGATAATCATTTAAACATAAAAATTATTTAATTCCTTTTTAACCAGTTGACCAGGATTCAATTAGATATTATTAAACCATCATTTAAATTTTTTTGATTATTTGAATATTTTTATATTTTTAAAATTTGCTTGTTCATTTAAAAGATGTATTTATTTATTATATTAATAAAAATATTTATTGATGAATATATTTTATAAATTTCGATACATTCAATTTTATTTAATTAATTAAGAATAAACTCTAATCCATCAATCGATTTTGAAATCATGGATTTTAATTCATCATCCAATAAAATCAAAATTGAATCGTTCACATAGTTCAATTTTGATTCCTGAATAGACAGTTAAAATTTATCCTTCATTGAAATCAAAATTCAGTTATTTATCGACAATTTCAAATTTTTTAACGATTCGATTACGATTCAAATCATTTAAAATTAAAATTATTTAATTTTAATTTTCTCTTCTTATTAATTTTTAATTCATTAATTTGATAAATTTATTTTAATTTAAATTATATTTGAACTCAAAATTCCGTACGTAAAAATTTGAATTAAGTCAATTTATTTTTATTTTTTATATATAACTCTTTCAATCAAATATTTAGAGTAAACAAATGATTATCATTCAATTTTTGAATACTATTCTCGATGATCACTCCTACTTGCAACTTCGTCACCTGTCAAGCTGTCGCCTCGGAATGATCTGTTGACTAGAGTAATGTAAATATTGTTACAAGTGAACATAGATCAAATCTTGACGTGGAATTTAAAATTTTCATTCGAATTCAGAAATCTTTCACTGTTTTTGATCAACGGATCAAGGAGCATAGCTCCGTGATTTACCTCTCTTCACCGTCACCAAAAAACCAACACATCGGAGGTGATGCACTGTTAGGGTAATCAACCCAAGTATAATCATGGTTTTGATGTATGTGTCAAAGAGTTTAAATTAGGATGTTTATACTTTTGATGTGTGTGTTCAAATTGTGCAGGACTTGGTGAAGCATACATGAGTAGCTTGATGAAGCATTGACAAGTTTATCTCATGGCTCGGGTCCTTGAATTGGTAAAGGATGACACGAGGAGAAGCCTAAGCTTAGTGCATCCGAGGGACCGCCGGACGAAGAGCAATGAAGTTAAGCCAAAAGAAGCAGACTTCAGGGCAAGACGCGAAGGATGACACGAGGAGAAGTCGTGAGCTTAGTGCATCCGAGGGACGCAGGCCGAAGGAAAAGAGTTTCGATGGAAGACTCCATAAGAGATGAGAGTTGAGCGATTGTAATCCGAGAACGGGGTAGTTCAACTTAAGTGAACTTAGCCAAATGACTAAGATCAAATGTCGGATGCTCAAACACTTGTGTTTAAGATTTTATCCGATGATAGTCGGTCGATATAGGTATCAGTCGACTGGTACAAGTCGATGACAGTTGACTGGTGAAGTTGGTTGAAGGTTTGTTGCCAACAGTCGACTGCTAGGATTTGACAGTCGATTGTTATAAGTGGACTTGGACATAAAACTTCTCGTAGCCGACTGAGCGGTCGGACTGATAGCTGATCAGTCGATTGCTCAGTGTACCATTGTGTTGTGACGATCGCAGTTCATGCTTGGTCAAAAGCTATTGGAGTATGTCTGTTACAGTGGCAGTCGACTGCTACATGTTCAACAGAAAGAAAGACCTCCGCTCTATAAAAGGAGGCATTGAGAGTCTTGAGGAGGCTAATACTTACACTCCTAATCATACTCTAAAGGCTCCCACGGTTTCCAAGTGTTTTTACTCAATTCTTATATGTATTTCTACTTCTATTATCTTATGAGAAGAGGAGTTTGTGCAAGAAGATTTTTCTCCACTTTATGTTCATCTAAAGGAGAATATAGTGAAATGTTGAGGGAGTGATCCGTCTAACAGATTATCGTGTACTAACAACAAAAGGTCGTGAACCACATTAAAAGATTGTATTTGTATTGTCTCCTTTACTTTTGTTTTAGCTTTAATTGTATTTGTGTTAGTATTATCATTATTCCGCTGTGCTAATAAGTATGTAAATAATTAAATACGAACGAATTCTATCGAGCAACGATCCTAAGAGTAACCACCTTTTTACGACTATAAGTCAGCTGACAAGCTCCTCCGAAAAAAAATGGTAAAAAAAAAAACCCTAAAAGCTCATTTTCCAGTCGAAGGCCTATTAAATCACTGTTGCGAGCCTTCACCCATGTCTCCTCGTCCCTTCCCCTCTTTGACGTCGATTGCTAATGGACGACGCCATTGGTCGAAGTCCATGGATCTGCGCTCGGCTCGTAGATGGATCCCAATGCCTCGTGCCGATCCTAAGCAGAGCTATACAAGGAGAAGAGCAATCCAAGAACACCGACGGCGTGACTCCGCTCCGTGATCTGTGAGTACCGCCTTTTCAGTTTTAGTTCATCCGCAACATTTTTGAGCTTCGGCGATCGTGGTCTACGATTTCTCCGGGCAATGCAGTTATCCATCAAATTCCACCAGTATTTTTTTTCTCTTTTCTGCGTATTGACCTTTGCCACCGTCGAATGTTTGCCTTTAAGAACGTAGAACAAAGGTTTCAAGCGTTGACCCAATTACAGTAGTATCGGTAGTATCATAACATGAAACGCTAGATATCAGAGTGTCGCAATAGTAGCAGACGCGTCGGCAGCCTTTATACACGCTCTTGATTTCCCTGTCATGTCCTCTCCAATTCATCACATTATCCATTTGGCTAAAGAACTAACATGCTCATCTGTTAGTCTTCCCTTCAGCCTTTTACGCATAACATTTTAGCTGTAGTACATGCATCAATATGTACTCTCTCATTTATCACATTATTCATTTGGCAAATAAATTAACATGCGTATCTGTTAGCCACAGAAACGCAAGCATTCAATAACCAAAAATAAGGACATATTGCTAGAGAAGGGAATTTCTAGATGATGACAGTGATAAACCATCTCTTAGTCAATTACATAAGAGATTAACCCACCCAAAAAAAAAAAAAAAAACTTGTTAGGTTGGGCGCATAGTGATAGGTGATGTTTTCAATAGTTACATTTTCCAGAACACAATTATAAAGCTTGTTTAAGAGTAGATCTCACAATTTTATGCACCATCTTATCCATGGAGTGTCCATGTGGGAAGTAGTGTTAATTGCAAATGACTAATGACTGGAACCTGTTAGGCACTGATGGAAAATCAATACATATGATTTATATCCTTATTGCTAGTAAGTCGCTAAAAATCTTTTATTTCAAGTTTCTACAAAGACATACCTTATGCACGGCCTGAATACTCCATCTATCTACTTGGATCAAGATGCGGTGCTTTTTCTCTATGTGCCATTGCTGATCATCATAAGCAATCTTTTGTTACCTGGTTGCAACAATGAATGCAGACCAATTAAAATGGTTGATAAAGGAAAGGAGAACTAAGCATGATTGCTTTATGAAGTTCAATAATGTGATACAAAGCGAGATGGAACCTATAGAGCATGATACATCTGGATCGAATAAACTAGTAAACTAGGTGATTAAAAAAGTGGGTGGATACCTGAATATGTGTTTCATCTGTGCTTGTGTTTGGTTCTACATTTAAGTTCTGCTGATGTTGATGATCACTGGTAATTCCAATGGCATTGTCTGTATGTCCATCGGGCTCAGCATTCGTATTCAGAGAAAGCCCTGCGAATGTACCGAACTGCAGTGGCCTGGGCATCAGAATTGGAAATCCCTGGCCTTGGACTCCAAAGATTGAAGGATTTACAGATCCTGGTATTCCATTCATGCCAGGTAGCCCTGAACTTGGAGTGCAAGGAAACTGTGGTGCATGCATCGGTGGAATTGGAATCATTGGACAACCTGGGGTTAATCCCATGCTGGTGCCCACTCCGACACCTACTGAGGGGAAATGAGCCACCATTGGTCCGCGCATGTGTTGCATTGCAGGGGGGAACATCATAGGAGGTGGCATGTACAGCCTGCTCCCCATGGACATGATCTGTTTTATAAGACAGAATTGCTGAGTGGCAAATCAAACTTGACAAATCCACCTAATAAAGTATTTACCTGAACTTGCATCTGAAGTGTTTTAAGATACTCGATGGCCTCTTCAAGCATTGAAGCTTTGTCCACCTTCAAACAAATGATATATTTGAATTAGATCATATTTATTTCAGTCAATGTTACTGTTACAGAATAATTTTTGGTTATTTTCCCTTGGCAGTCCCTTTGTACTCATGTATGCTATATTATAACTATGTCCAATGATACAACTGATATTTACACTTCACAACACTCCTCAAGCTGATTTAAATAAATTATTAAGAATCTAGCTTGTTACAGATACATTCAATTCTATAAGTCCAGATTTGGTAAGGAAGTTGACTAGTTAGTCATTAAGACTCATAAACGAGTTGACAAATTCATTGATCTAAAATTTCTCCTTAAAGAAATAACCATCGATCCCAATTTGTTTTGGTTTCTCTGGAAATACCGAATTAGAAGCTATGTGCATGACAATCTAGTTCCCAGAGCGAAGCTCCAATAGCTCTAATGGTATTATGCCCAATTGTTTCACTCAAATAAGTTCGCATGTTATTAGCATCGTGATTCTATACTCTACTTCTGTACATAACCTGATAGTCCACTTTGCTATTTAAGAAAATAAGGTTACCTCCCTAGACAGTTAAGGCTCAAGCAAAAACACAATCCGACATATTTCATACACGAATGAAATAGGGTGCAATCAAAATGATAATAGAAATGGATTGGATGAAATGAAAGGGGAAACATCCATTACATTTTTTTGTTTGCTTGCAATTTACAATGATATAGCTAGTCGAATGCTTCAATCTATGTCTTACCCTCTTATTCATCTAATTCTTCTGACCAATTTAACTTAGATGGTCCATCTCTTTCGGAGTTCTCAATTTGCCTCATTCATTTGACAAATCTAGTTTCATTTATATACATGACATTCTTGACTTAGTTGATCCACTAAAAATATCTGACTTGCTCAATTGGTTTGGTTCAGTAGACATCATTAGTTCAACCAACTTGATTGGCTGGATCTATCCACCCAGCTTGATTAGTTTAACTGAACCAACCATCTACTTGGCACAACCAATTCACTCAAACTGATCACATGGCTTGGTTAGCTCAATTGGCCTGCTCAATTCAGTCATTTTATTTAACTATTTTTTACCTTTGAGATGATAGTTAGTTAATAAGAATTATGTTTGATTGAAGTGGAATGAAACTTCTTCCTTTTAAAGTATGAAATACAATTAGCAGAATGAGTAATTTCTTTTTATACATCAATTCCACTTTATCCATCCAAACATTAAAATAGAATTCTAGAGGGTAACAAAACATTCCGATATTGCATTAATGTGTACCAAGCTCAACCTTAGGTGGGAAATCACTTGATATCTCAACATTGTTACAGGTAAAGGGTTAGCCTTGACACCAGGTTATAAGGATAAAATCAGATTATATTTCTACATTTATATTATTAATCAACATAACCACTGCAAGTAGGTCTTTAATACTATTGGTATTTTACATTTAGGTCGAAAACAACACCAATAGCATTGCTTTCTACAAAGATTAAAATATAGATTACCTTGTTACAGTTAGGTATAAGCTCTTGTAGTGCACGCATTTTCTCATTAATCCTGTTCCTCCTCCGCTGCATATAGAGAGTGTAAGCATTCACTTTGTAATCAACCCAACAAAAGAAATGGAAAGCACCTTAGCTAGTTTTTTCATTTATTAATAGAATTTTTTTAGAACATTTGTGACAATTTGCTAGAGTACTCACTCTTTCTGACAAGTTATGAACTTCTGCAGCCCGACTTCGCTTTGTTCTTTCACCACGTCCAGTTGGCAGCTTCCTTCCGTCAGCAGACTCGTCTTGGAGATCCTACATGTATTTGCCTTGGCCAATTTAGAAATGGAAATCCAATAGTCTGATTTTTAGCAAAACTAGCGTTGTTATCACCGACTTACTTCGCTGTGGCTGAGGTAATCAGAGTCTTCTGCATCATATTCTTTTCTCTTTTCACCATGTTTTGGTTCAGTCGATGCAGCTACATCGATATTCCCTGAACACATAGACGAAGATGGCATAACTGCTTCAGCATCTTTTCTGGTGTCATTCCTACAAAGAGCCACACTGGCTGCGAAGCTTGAACTTGGAAGACCATCTGGCAAGTTAGTACAATTCTTACTGTTCCTCAGAGTATCCTCCCCACTGATTTTATTGGAAAATTCAACTGAGCCTCCTCCTTGAAGAGTCTTCGCAGATGATCCCAGTTCCAACCCGAGTGGACCAGAACCTGATTGCCTTTGTACCTTGTTAACATCCTTACTACCGCTATTACTTTCAACTGGTCTCAAAGTGACAGGATTGCTGCTTGCAGTAAATGCCTTCTCATTGCTTCGCAATCCAGCAGAACTATGGGGGCCTGCCTTAGCAAGTGCGACGGGTCTTGCAAAATGTGAGAAGTTCATCAGAGTTCCCATACCGCCTTGTTGCTGCTTCTGCTTGGAACTCGCAGGTCCCTGATTCTGCATCCTTCTACCGGGCACATCCCGGCATTGCGGTTCTTGAGCTACATTATTACCGTTACTCCTGATGTCAACTATTGTTGACTTTGAATTAAGAGCTGAAGCTTGGCATTGCTGTGGATGGCTGGTTCTGATTTTGCTCGAACCCAAACTACTCCATGTAGGTGCTTTTGGAACATGGCCATGTTCCACATTGTTTGAGCTTCTAACTTCTTGACCTAACCCGACAATTCGACCAGTTCCAACAACATTGCTCCTGTGGGTTGAAAGTGGATTCACATCAAATGCCGAGAACTCATTCAAGAACTCTGCGCAATAATCATTCTGGAGAGTCTCACTTGGCAAAACTTCCTCGATCGGATAACTGATCCATGGCACAATATCATCATCTTGAACATTCACTCCATTGTGGGTGGAATTTATTGACAGCTGATGGTCATCGACTGCGCCAGTATGAGGAAATTTACCAACTTTTTCCCTGGTCTCCTTTTCTTGAACACTGCCATACCGGAATGAGAAGGCACCGCTTGGGAAGGAGCCCTTTCTCGCCTTACTGGGCTGGTTCTGCATCACAATTTGGCCATTCTCCCATGCTAACTCAGCGAATTCATCATCAGGTCTTATCACAAATCCATGTAAAAACAAGGTAAGATATCATTCCAGAGCATGCAATGAGAGACAGCAACAAACAAGAGCAGAATTGAACCAAGTCATCCAGCAGGTCAACTTGGGTAAGATGTACACTTACATAGAGAACACATCAGATGAGCCATTTGTCATCCTTGGCTGTATGGTTTCTTGCCTTTGCATCATCGTCCAGGGAAGGAGTTCATGATATAAACGGAATCAATTTTTACGTCTCAAGAGATGCAATGTTTCAGCTCAGCTTCCAGATCTCACACTGTGACCTGCAGCAACACAGATATTTCAGCCAAAGATTCAAATTTTCTTACTAGAACAGAAGAAAGATCCAAAATTTCTTGTCGCGCGAAACAGAAAATGATCACAAATATTACCCAAAGGAGGAAACCGAGCAGACTCAGAAGCACTAACAGCAAATTAAGAATCTTGATCCATTCAACAAGAACCCAATTTCTTCAAAAAGGTTAAAGGTAAAAAAAAAAAAGCTTCAACCCTGCAAAAGTGGCTAAAGGGCACAGGAAAGGACCTCAAGTACTACAAATTCCCCAAAAAACTCTTTCAAATGGTGATATATTCCGAGTGCTCGGCAGCTGGATCTTGATTACAACACCATCGACTGGCAGAGCAGAGCACAAGGGCACAAAGCGAGGTAATTGATCTCTTTTTTCTCTCTTTTTTGCTTATCCACGTCTTGTCTTGGTCTAGCACATAGCGAGAATAGTACTCAAGGTACCAACTAGCAGTTCTTATCCTACCATGAAAGTGTGTGTGACAACTGAATTCTAGAACTGAAGATTAGGCCTACTGTTAACTCACTGATAGCAACCTAGTGGTGGACCTCGACCTGCAGGGAGTTATTGAATGCCCTATATTTAATACACAACCGAAACCTAGACTTTTACCTTCTTTTTTTTTTAACCAACCGCCTAATTTAACAAGTTCAATTGAGAACCGACTCAGAGATCAGAGTTCTTTCTCTCTCACTCTCTCTCTTTCTAGACCGGAGTCCCAATTAATTCTAAAGTTAGTTTTATCTATTATAATTTTGTGTATTTTGAAATCCAAATATGCACCACAGGGAGGGAAAAAAATCAAGTCTGTACTGAACCGGCCGGTCGAATGGTTTGCATAAACCAAACCAGGAACCCATGGTCCAGCCGGTTCATCTACCCGGTTTTAGGTCCACTCCATTTGATATCCAGTGAGATAGATTGACTTCTTATTCTCCCGGAGAGGAAGGAGGCAGTGAGAGGGACACATTGTCATGTTTCTCCCTCGCCCATGATGGTGTCAGCTCGCATTGTGGAGGAAATATCGACCACGAATCAATGCTCTGACATCCTTATCACCTCTGCAGGGCCTCACACTGTAATAATCATTAATAGATTTGACTTCCGCTTAGTTGAAATTTCAAACTAACCTCCCTAGATTTTCTGATGGATTTTCCGTACTAACTAGATTTGCAATGTTTCTCCGACAATGGCAGCCATTTAAAGTAGCTGCGATCTGAGCCTTGGATTATAAACTACGTAGATGAAACAGCAGGCATTCATCTCTCGCTGCTGCTTTATGTCATCATGGTAAGGTTAGGCTTTCACAGTCATCTTTTGAAACACATCACCGAGACGACCAGTTGCTTCTTTCTTTTCTAGACGTGGCAATGTCTCATTCTTTCGGCGAGTGATGCTTCTGGGGCTACAATGAGATGAGACTGAAAGGACCTGTGATGGAGACTGAGATGGAATAATACTGCTACAGAAAGAAAATGGAGGTCACCGACTTTTCCCTCAAATCATTTGGTTTTATCTATTTTGTTCCTTGCTTTGATAAGATTTTGGAAAGTAGCCTAAGCATTTCAGCTATTTTTCTTGTGAATACATAGATTTTAAACTTGATGCTCGATCCTTATCCGCTAGAAATTTACAGGATTCGTGGAATCGGGTCAGATTGGGACGGGAGTAGTTTCTTATTATCTTATAGAGCAGAGATTAACTCTGACCAAATAACTATTATGGCACAAATAATCTTGAACAAGAGATTGGGCAGTAGAAATCTCCATGGATGGGAACCTTCTAATTGATTATGTCAATGATCAATAGAGACATTAAAAGCCATGCCTCTATATGATATGCACGGTCACTGGAGATTTACCAAGAGGCATTAAATGTGATGAGTCATCTCACATTTAATGGGATTCATTAGTCGAGACAGTCAGATCACATAACTCTCACAATATTTTTGCCAACTTATCCATCTAGTTCACTGTCTCATTTAATCACTGAAGTGTTCCAATTGAATCATTCCTGAAGCACTAACTGTTAATTTATGCCGTGTCTGAACCATTAACTCACCAAGTTAGCGCAGGGAAAAAGGAGAAATAATACAAGTCTTGTCTATTAGCTGGTGATGATTAATGTAACTGACTTGCTAAAATATTAAAAAAAAAAAACCAATAATGTAACTACTTGAGCATGGGTTCTCCTGAACTCTTGTAGACTTTATAATAGTCGATTGAAAAAAGTAAGTGGAATAACTTTGCCATCTCAGACAAAATTTATAACGGGTTTACCAAAGAATTTACTTGTTCTTATTTTTGTTTTTATATTGGCATGTTAGTTTATTCTTATTTCTGTATCTATATTGTATCAGAAGGATTAATTTTAGTCACGTGATTTGGCTCACTTCACCAACTCATTTACCCTGTCTGTTTCATTATATATTAAATTTGCTTAACTTGGTTGATCAACTTGTTTAATCCATGTAATTCATTGGCTTGTTCTATCTTATCTAATTTTCTTAGCTTACTAGGTGATTTGCATGATTGGTTTATCCATTATACTTGACTCATGTCATGATTTGTATACCTAGTTTGGCCGATTCAATTACCTTGATTCAATCTTATGCAGTGTAAGTTTCACTCGACTCATCTTACACTGCATAGCTACCTTAATTTGTTTATTTTACTTGTTTGCTTTTATTTTGCATAACTCTTATCTAAATCATCTTTTATTTTTTTTCTATGGATGTGTTATTATTTTTTAATAATTTAAATGTCCAATTATCGCTTAAATAGATGACTTTTATTTTATTTATTAGATAAATTCAAAATATAATTTATATAGATTCGATTATTTTTCACCAATTATATTTAACATAAATAATGTATATATGAAATTTTAATATTTTTTAAAATTTATATAATTATTTATGTATTTCTAAAAATCTGATTTATATAATTTGTAGATTTCAATCGACTGTTGCATGTAATTAATTGATTGACTTTTGATTGATAAAGTCGACTGTTGATCTGATTTCGACTAACCAAAGTCTGTTCAATCATTTATCAACATCCCTAGACTACCCTAACTATTCATATAGGATATGCTTTAGAAAATATTGAAAGGATAAGAATTTCAATGAAACTGAATAAGAGAGTTTTTTTATGATAGAGATCAAATTAATCTACTTAGTCCAAGATCGTCAAGCATAGATTTTTTTATATTTATCGGTATATATCAAACTGTATCCTTTCTTTAAGTGCTTTATAGTGTTATTTATGGTCAGTCTCTCAGCTTAATGAAGAATGATAAATCACATGACGTTTTATCATGAGGCAATTGTCTCTTTACATCAGAAGTCTAATGAGATATTTCGGAAAATTGATTCCAAGATTTCATACGATAAACTCATGTAGTCCGAAACCTCCAGTGTTTTATCTTTATCTATGTGGAGGCTATTAATATGATATCATTGCTAAAAAAAAGTTATTGTTTTCTATTTCATCTTTAAATTTATTTTTTGAATTGGTTAGAAAATAAAACTAATTATTTATTTTGTGAAAATCAAGGTAAAGTATTTATTTTTATTTTTAAATATTTGTTGAAAAAATAGAAAAGAAAATTACAAACCATGAAACCACAAACACACATTTATATGACTCGCAGAGAATCTAAGAGGAGTGTCATTGTTGACAGGTGGTGCTCCAGTAATTTTCAAATTTTCAAAAAAAAAAAAAAAGAGAGATAGAAATGTCTCCGAAAAAGAAAAGAGAAACAAAAATCAGTGAGGGGGCGGTGTGAAGGGACCAGGCGGCGACGACTTTCACACTACGTGGCGTCGTTTCCTTCGCCTTCCACAGCGACTTTACAATGTGGGGCCGACGCAACGGATGGGGGGCACGTGGCCTTCACGCCACATCACGTGTCCCTAGCGCTGAGCCCATTTGCATTTCTTCCTTCCTTCCCCCCACCCGCCGTGCCCGTGCGCGATATACCCCGATAGGGATTGATAATTTGGAGGGCCCCGCGTCGTCTGAGGCGGACCTACCGAACTGAACGAACGGCACCCGAGGTAGCGTTGGCTAACGATTGGGGCAGGTTTGTTCCTTCGCCATCACATGCTCAATTATCGACGGCACACGTCCCATCCATGACCAATCAATCGCCTACTATCTCTTCTTTCCCATTATCCCATTACTTTTCAGTTTTCATATTTAACTAATAATTTCATTTTTCACTTTTATTTTTTTTTTAATTTCTAAAACTTCCTCCGAAGAAATATTGCCCATCTCATTCTTTATTCATTTGTTTTTGTATATTTTTAAAAAAATGCTTCAAGAATATATGAGATTTCACATATTATTCTTCAAAAATCAATTTTCTATGCGGCCCATGGGCTTATAATAATCCATGTCCCATCTTGTGTTATATACTCTACACTAACTATTAGTCTTTAAAATGTGTTGCTTTAGATACTTTTAGGGCAAAAGTAAAAAAAAAAAAAAAAAAGGCACTTTTTTTATTAGAATAATCCGAAAGACATCTTTTTCATTTATTATTGAAATAAGGTTTCATCCCACCTCAATCTAGACAATATGCACAGTACATTATTACCCAATTATAGTATTTCATAGCTGCTACGTGCTTAAAACGGTTGAGATTGTTGGGAACAATTAAAGTCATATTAAAAAAATATGGAAAAGATTATGGATATATAAGATGAAAAAGATACCTTTATTGATACTAGATTTTTAGATATAATTCAAAAATAAAAACATAAAAGTTTAGATCAGAATAATATCACATGATTTATATTATTATGAAGATATATAAATCATATTTGCACAAACAAATAGTATCATAGTTAATTATTGATGTCAAATCATGAGTCTCAAATGAAAAAAAAAATGAGGGTTCTTATGTCTAGATGTAGAGAATTAAATATCAAAAATTCAATTAGGTTAAGAGGATTAGACAGTTGACAGGAAGACTCAGTTAATTGAAGATCAGATATCAAATAAAGGAAATCCTTTGATGACGAATGGACTTGAGGAGAGATCCAATGTGATCCTTCGTCTAAAGGGGATTATTAGAGGAACAATCAAAATTTCACATTGAAAATACATAGAAAATATCTTAAATTTATAAGATGAAAAAAAAATATCTCCATTAATATGAGATCTTTTGGATAAAATTTAAAAATAAAATCAGAAGAGTTTATGTTCAAAATAACAATATCATACCATTTTAAAAATATATATGAATTTTATTTGCACTAATAAAAATAATTATAATTTGGTAGTTGTTGTAAAAATTATGATTTTATAAGTATTATAATGTAAGATAAATATATATTTTTTTATGTTATACCAGTTACGACTTATAAATGTTATAATATTATATTGGTTATAAATGAAATACATCTTATAGTAGTGATGAATTGTAATTATTATAATATAATATTATTAATGTTTGATTATAGTTGAAAGTTGAAATATTCATATCGTAACTGTTATGACGTCAAAAGCAAAGATTTGAGATATAATTGAGAGCTATTTTGATAATAAATAAAAAAAATAAAAAATCCCCTTTGACTATTCCCATAAAAATAAATATTTTCTCCAATACTTTATTTATAATTTTTAAATAGTTTTTATGTTTTATGATTAACCATTTAATAAAACGATTAATTTTTTAGTTAAAATGTAGTTATGGAATATTATTATAACTCAAGTGCGTTATTCAAGCATTATGTAATATTGAAATCCAATTGAAAAGTAGATTTTTTTTCCCGACTTTTTCTAGTAAGTTCTAGAAGGACATTTTTTTTTTTTAAAAAAAAAGCTATAATGTTTGACTTGTGACTTTTGACTTTTTACATAATAATGTCAAACTTCTACGAAACGCGTAGACTTAATGTTATTCATGTTTCAATTTTTCAAACGATGTGTGCCTTCTACCCAAAATAAATAATGAGTCAAAATAATTCGAACGTGCATCAATTTTTTTTTATTAAAAAACATTAAAATAATTTGATACGGCCTAATATTAAAACATTACTATTACTTGGGGATCAATTGCCTAGAAACTGCTCGAGGTAAGGGAAAATATAATAGAAAACACTTTATAGAAAATTAATTGTAAAATATCTGATTATTTATTTATTTATTTTTGGATGGAGGAAAAGTGAGTTTACAAGTTTAGTATTTATTAAAAGTATTTAAAAAAAAAGTTTTAATAAATGAAAAAGAAATAATTTTCAGTTTTTAAATTTAGGATTAAAAAATTGAGATCAAATTTGTGGGCCTGTGGTACCCACGAATATTCCAACACCTGTGTAACTTGAGATTTAGATCTAAAATATATAATTTTGATTTACTTTGCTAGCCAGTGGAATAAAAAATTAATTAATTTTCAAGTAATACAAAAAATATTAATGACTAAATTTAGTCCAACTAGTTTAGGATTTCTGGTCCCCAAATTTATGGTAAATTAATTTACTATATTTTTTTTACGGCATGAGAATTTATGATATCTAATATGCGCCGAGTCACTGTGTGCCTATGCGTGCGCACTGATTTTGAAAAGTGATTTTACTATTCACATAGTTGAAGTGAACAGTGAAATCACTGTTCACTTCACGGCTAATCGATTCTCTCTGTATATATATAGTTTATAAAAATTTATGATATTTATGAAAATTTACTATATATAGTTTTGATATTCTGAGCACTTGTATTTGCGCGTCCCGTGCACAATGAAGGAAAATGCACAGTAATCGCGTCCGACGTTGCTCGAACTCGTCGACGGGAGGGCGAATTCCACGATTTATCGGCCGAATTTGACGACGATCCGCGACCGTCGCGACACCGGTGAATTGTGGTGTGGCGAATGACCGTGATTGTGGCTACGACGTTGGGGTCACAATCGCGGTCACAATTTGATCGCGATCCGATCGAATTTCGATGCCGATTGGATCATAGTCAAATCCCGATCGAAATTCAATCAGTTGCCGATGAATCGAAGCTATGCACGGGTGAAATTGCGACGGAAAAAACACTGTGCATTTCTCATTAATTGTACAATCGTGATGTATATTTGTGCATTTGTGAGCGTCCGAGCAAGTACAATAACGAGTAATTCACGTATGACATTTCTCCCTTGAGCTATCGTCAGGATCGATCGATCGTGGTCACCGGCACCCGTAATTCGATCGGATTTTAACCACAATCTAATCGAAATTTAGTCTGGTATGATCAAAATTTGATCGTGATTCAATCGAATTCTAACTTCGATTAGATTACGATCGGATTGCAATTGAAATCTAGGTTGCAACATTGGCGATCGTGATCCGATCGGATCCAATCTTAGTCCGATCGAAAATACGATGACGATGATCTCGACGGATTCAGAGATTGAACTATAATATCTATTACTCCGATGACAAGCAAGCGAAAACACTATGTATATTCTCGATTATTGTGTAATTCCGTAGATCGGATGACTGGGAACGAGATGCACGGGTGCATACGAAACCATCGACTAAGATTGAATTGGAAAAAGATGTTTCCTCTAGTAATTCATTTTTTTTTATTGTGAGGGAGTGTTTTTATAAAATAAAATTTGCAGGGTTGAATTGGAAAAAGAATCAAGTGTTCGATGCTGACCGATTCCAAAGCCACGTTTCGTTTCTAGAAGCAAGAGCGTCGGGTCAATTACGCCGACGCCAAATCCGTATCTTCCTTGAAGGCTAAAAAGGGGGGGGGGGATTCGATCGATTTGATCACTCACATTGCCATTCGATCGCCTGTTGATCTCTTCCTCCACCGCTGCGAGCCGAGTTCTCACCGAAGGGGCGCGATTCGAGTGCTGCCAGTGGCGACGATGAGCTCCATGTAAGTATCTTTTGCCATTTTTCGTCCAAGGTTCTGGATCTCTCGATAGTGCTTCATTGCCTCATTGGTGTAGCTGTAGATTGTAGTAAGATAAGCATTTTTCATTCTAATATCTTTTCATGATTTCGAGGGTGCTCGAGCTTTGTACGAAGCGAATCGACCCCAGTCGGTGTTTGTTTGGCGTTGCTGTAGGTCGTAGAAACTTGTTCTAGATTTGTCGTTGGTGCTTGATTGGCAAGGCTGTAGGTCGTAGTGTGAGAAGAACATCATTGTGATCTCCTTTTATGATGGTGGTCGAGCTTTATACAGACACGATCGACCTTTGTTCTAGATTTGTTGTAGGTGCTTGATTGGCGTAGCTGTAGATCTTTGTAAGAGAAGAACAGCATTTTAATCTCTTTTTATGGTTTTGATGGTTGTCGAGCTTTATACAAGCTCGATCAACCCTAGTTCTAGATCTCTTTTCGGTTATTGATTGGCATAGCTGTAGGCCATAGTAAGAGAAGAACACCATTCTAATCTCTTTTATGATTTTTTTTTTGATTTTTTTTTTGGTTCTGCTTGTCGAGCTTCACACAAACTTGATTAAAGTCGACCTTAAATTTCTGTCTTGTTGGTCTTTTCGAGAACTTGGTCATGTGGAAGGAAGAATGCAAAAACAAAAAAGGGAGGGAATTTTTCTGAACATATAAACTGAAAAGACAGGTAAACTTTGTCTTAAGGATTTGGTTGTTTGTGTTAAAAAGGTAGGAAATCAAAAATAAAAGAATAAATATTCTATCTCTTAGTTCACTTAGTTGGAACAATCATTAATCTAGCAAGAATCCCTATGGCCACTACCCACGGTCATCAGAAGTGAGGAAATCATTAGTTCACACTTCTCTAAATGAGGGTTCATAAAATATCTTAAACACTAAACCTAAGTCTCTTAACATTTTGGATAGAATTGGGTTCCCTCTTGGCTTTTACATAGTGTAGGCCGATTCTCATTGTTCACGTGAAACAGAGTAGAAAGCACAAGGGAAGAATTATTTTTTGCGATTTGTGCTTAAACACTAGGATGGGGCATGTTAAAGAGAGCAGCAAGTGAAAAGAGAGGACAAAGTATCATCGTTTAATTTCACATCTCTAAATGAGATCTCTTACAATATTCTTATAATATGCTCAAATATAAGATCCCTACCTAAGTGTCTTAGGATTCCGGGCTGGACTGTTCTGCTTGAGCTTTAACAATTTGCACCACATGATGATCTTAGAAGCTTCTAGCAACTTATTTTTGCCAAAATTAGCATCTTGTTGGTATTGATCATTTATTTGGAGCGAAGAAACTAAGGATGAATCATCTAAAAGGAAGGATACAGGCAATGAGTCTGATTTGACTGAGAGGGATATAACTTGAACAGGACAGCTTTCATGAATGTTTCTAAATTCCGACGTAGTTGTAGTTGATTTAAAGTTGGTAATTTTAACAAGAAAATTTTGGTATGCTGCAATATGTTGTCTTTCTATGACTGAACAAGATTTCTGCCGGTTTGTTCAGGTATTGGTCAAGTGACTCAGGTGCACCACGATCATCGATCAAGGTAGCACTGGATTTCATACTGAATTTTTTCATTGCTTATCCTTTATAAATTCTTGTTTATTTATTTTGCTTCTCTTTAATTTTGTTTTTCTAATTGCAGATACTTGTGTTAGGCGGCAGTGGATTTGTGGGTTCACAAGTTTGCCAAGAGGCTTTAGCACAGGGGTTTTCTGTTGCTAGTCTCAGCAGGTGCTTCACACTTCACTTGTATCGTACATTTGTAGCCTTGCCATCTTGATACATTTTACATTTGTGCTTTTTTATTACAACTTTAGCTGTGCCTGTAATGAGATTTAGAGAAGGAATAGAGGAGAGAGAGGTGGGAGAAAAGAAATAGACTGAATCAACCTAAGCCTTCACTATCTGATGCCCTTGTAGGAGACCTATGAATCAACCCAACCTTTGTTTCTGCCTTCAGTTGCCCTTGTCTCGACTCAAGACCTTGTGCAGAAGATTGGTTTCAAATCATAGCAATGGCAAGGATTACAGCACTAATGAAATTGAACCTAGACATGTTTGTTGTTAGAGGTACACGAGAAACAGGCTTAAACGGAGGTTTTTTTAGTTTTTTTATTTTGGCTGAAGCATTTTAGCCCCAAATTATTTGAGGGACCAGTGTGCAAGCTCCTTTATCTTTGTCTTCTTACCAGGAGTTCAAAGGAAAAGGAAGCTGCTCTGCCCTTGAAAACTACCTCTTCACAGAACTTGTTTCCATTTGATATCCATGAACTAACTTTCTTGGGTCATTTTAGTTGGCTAAAATGCAATTAGTTTCATATTATTAATGATGATTAAATAGATCCGAATACGGACTATCCGATTTATTAATAACTAAATTAATCCCTTATTTATAGTCCACAACAATCCAACCCAACCATCACCTCAGAAATATTCGCAACTAAGGAAAGCTCCAGTAAAATTTTCTGCACCATACATTGAAATTCTTGGCATGATTAATCCAATTTATTTATTTTTGTATTTCTTTCATCTCAGGTGCGTTATTCTGTCAAACATTTTTGATGAATTTTCTTCTTATGTGTTTCCAGACTAAATACATTATATTTTGAAATTCTAGCAAACTTTGCAGCTCAACTTATCTTGCCTATAAGAAGAATATCTTTTATACTTGATTTGTTACTCAGGTCTGGAAGGTCATCAGTACGCGAACCTTGGGCCGATAAAGTGCAATGGTACAAAGGTCAGAATACAAGAATAATGTTTCCCCTTTTGAGACGGACCTGTTTAGATCTCTGAGAGTAATATTTTTTATTTTTCAGGAAATCTTCTTGAACCTGCATCTTTGAAGGAAGCTATGAGTGATGCCACTGTTGTGGTATGTGTTGTTTGTATTAAATTATATTTTGGAGCCTGATAGAACTTTTATATTTATTTTAATTGCCAGAACTAACAATTTAGGATTCCTAATGCTAGAAGAAAGTAATATTCTACGTGATGGATGACCATACGTCCCTTCATATAGAGCACATTTTCTTTTTACAAAACATCAAAAGTTTGATTCTTATGTTATGCTAGGCACTGACATATCATATTTGATGCAATTACGATTAGTAAATAACACAGTATCGAAATGGTTATGCATATTATTCAAAAGGGACATTTCATTCAAATCGGAGACTTTTACTGTATTTCCCAAGGTCAAGTTTTGTTATCAAACACAGAAAGTTTTTCCATCACAGAGTTGATCCTATCATTCATTCTTTGGAAGTTGGAATATAAAGACATACCTAATAGATCGACATTGTTAGAGCTATATCAATGTCATCTGAGTATTATGGTATCAGTGGATGGATTCCTCTTAAATTCGAGATAAATTGTTACAGGTGTCTTGTGTTGGAGGCTTTGGATCTCGTGCCCATATGCTCACACTTAATGGGACTGCAAACATCAATGCCGTACAAGTTGCTGCTGAAAATGGTTTGCTTCATATTTCTTGAACTTGTTCATTCATAGTCAGTATTTTTTTGCATTCCCTTTTGATTTCTCATCGACATTATTTCTGAAAGAGGTGTAGAAGAAAAGAAAGACAATAAATGGTTGTATACATTTTCTTATGTGTGAAATCCTGACAGATAGGCAATCTGCTAGATTTCCAAACCTAATTTTGATTTCAAGAGATTAACTTGAGGCAGCTGGGGGATAAAAGTTCCTGATTTGCTCCGACCGATAGGATTCGATTGAGGCTCAGATAGTGAGTGGGCTAGCTAGAGAAGGATTGGTTTATTCTGAATAAATATGCATTTTATATTTCAGTTAGTAATATGTCATCAAGTAGAGAAAGTTTTTTGAAGACGGATAGATTTGAAAAGATTTAATATGATCTTTCATTTGAGAAGAGATTATCGAGAGTATTGAGAATACAATCAAAGTCTCATATTGATAAGACATGAAAAAGATCATGTGTCTATAAAATGAAAAGTTATTTTTATTGGAATGAGATTTTTTGAATATAACTCAAAAATAAACTCATGAAGAATTAGATTCAAAATGGATAATATTATATCATTGTGGAGATATATAAATTTTATTTGCATCAATATTATCATCGCTATAATACCATATGAATCACTTGGAAATCAATTGAAAGAATACTATTTGTATTGAAAACGAGGTTCCGAGAGGATATAAATATAAACTTGCATTGCAGTGCACTATTCTAAATGTGTTTTTACGGTTAATTTTTCTTCTCATATATATATGTATATTTTTTAAGCAGGTGTAAAGCGATTTGTATACATATCGGCTCTTTCTTTTGGTGTTCTTGACTACTGTATTCGAGGGTATCATGAAGGACAGGTGCGATTTCTAAACTTAATTTTTTTTTCTCTCTTGCCTGTGTCGTAGCATGGTAGTTCAATTCCTCAATGTTAGATTATTACATATGAATGTAACTAGGATGACAACGGGACGGATCTAAGACGGATTTGGGTCAACTTGGGACTTGTACCATTAAGAAAAAATCGAATGGTCAACTTGGGACTTGTACCATTACTCAATGTTAATCTAGTAATCCCTTCGACTTAATCCTCCAAGATTCAAGAGGGAGTAAATCACAAGAGGATTATGTCTGTAGACGCAATTTGTAAAGCAATGGATCAGAATTTTAAATCGTTTTCGAAATCGACCCTTATTCATTGTGTAAATTTATCTATTAACTTACGAACACGTCACACTTGCGGGGGAGGGTCGCACTTGCGGGGGAGGGAGAGGGGCACCCCTCCCTCTTCGCTTGCCCCAAAATCTGACGGATCCCTTCCGAATTTGATTCATAAAGTCTAAGTATACATTTTGCAATTCCAAGACCTTTACACAATAAAAAATATTCAAAAATTAATACATTCATCGAAATTATAATGACATTAAATCTAAATAATAAGTTAGTGATTACTTACTAATAATAATAAATTCAATAAACTAAAGCATTTTTTGATATTATTATTTATATTTTATATAATAATAAATTTAAATAAATTATAAATTTAATATATATATGGAGCGAGTGGGAAATAAATCCAGAGTGCTTATATTAAAATCTACCTTTTGATCGGATCTTAGCTCGTCTCGCGATCCGTTTGATCAGATTTAAACCCATCCCAAATGGAGCGGATTTAAGGTGGAGCCGAATTTAAACTCGGCCCGTTACCATCCCTAAGAATGTAATGCTATTTCAGATTTATTTTTTTATTTATGCTTATTTATCATTGACAAATAGTTTTGAAATTTACCCTCTTAGGAACAGTCATAAATATATTATAGCCTTTTTCCTTGTTAGTTTCTTCGCCTAGTTGTTTCCTCCCTTCGTAGGAAACACACTAACAGTTTAGGATCATGGCTAGATGATGGCATGTGAGGCCCAATCGCGGTTACACTACAAAGCAAGGATCCCTTTCTAACACCTAAGTTTAGCTCGACCCATTAATAATAGTTAACTCATCTAATAAGATTATTAACCAACAAATCTGAATGTAAGACTATTTCTTTGTGTTTAATATCATCAAAGTTTTGTTTGCCGTGCAGAAAGCCACAGAAGAAGAACTGAAGAAACAGTTCCCTGATGGAGGTGAATCTTCTCACTAATTCTCAGCTGGCATACATAAAAAAATAACAAAATAGTCATAAAGTTAATTAATCATCAAAAATTTTTGCTTTTGCAGCCGTCGTACTCAAACCAGGTTACATATATGGAACACGCCCAATTGGACCTTTGAAAATACGTTTTGGGCGAATGTGGACACCTTTCGAGCTGGTACAGTAAACCCTTCAGTCTCCACAAAATAAAAGTGACAAATTGAAACTTGTAATGATATAAATTATGCCCTCTGCAGGCTTTCCAGAACGCACGGGCACTTCGTAAGATCCCACTCATTGGCCCTTTCTTCACTCCTACAGTAAACGTTGCCAAAGTTGCAAAGGTGGTAGTGAAAAGTGCTACGGATCCAGGTTTTTTCTCTTCGGGTGTGATTGATGTATATAACATCATTCGCCTGGCCAAACAAAAATGATAGGTCGCTTTTTAACTAAATGGAGCTAATTGTTATAGTTGGCTCTTTGGATGTTTGGTTGTTCACGTTGGCAAATTTTTTAATTTTTAGTTTTGGTGTGTTTGGTGTTCTTTATGTAATTAGATTATTGTAATAATTTTGATTAGAATATTGTTTTGGATCCATACAATGTCTATCTATTCATCATTATAGCAACTATGTGTATTCTCAATGGTTGTTTCAGATGATTTTCACGTGTCTTTATCATCACGTCAAGGTTCATAGGATCTTCATGATTTATCTCTTTTACAATGATCGTGGAATAAGTCGATAGGAGTTGTTAGGTTGACGATTTCAATTTTTCTTGTAGAGGAATAGTTCTTTAAATATGTCCTCACATGGATGATGTGTTGGTTGGGACAAGATGACATTTGTAAAATGAGCACGGGTTGATTCTGGAGGAGGGTCTAAAATCTCTCTTTGGGCTCAGATGTCCCTCCTTTATTCTGGTCAATCGCGTTAAAGTCAAAACCTTCCGCGATTTACCTTCCTCACAATAGCCGTGAGACATGTCGGTGGGGCCACTAGAGTGGTGGTTTCAACCTTTTGCGAAATAGTTATTTAAACACTTGCAGTTCTTTACTATTTTTCATTGCATTACTAATCGTGTCCATGGACATAACCCTCTTATGATTTACTCCATCTTGAATCTTGAGGGAAGGGGTCGGGACAAGGGAGTCGTTAGATTGGTGGTTCTAATCTTTTACACAATAGTTGTTTTTAAGGGTTGAATGGCTAGCGTGGCGACAAACTTATAATAAGGATTAATCTTTAAAGACGGCAAAATCTTTTGGGAATGTTTACATTACCGTTCAATTGGGTCATAAAAGACTCCTCGTGATTTATCTTTTTTGCGATAAGTGTGGATCCAATTGAAAGGGACGCTTGGGGTAAATGAATCACATTTTGCTACAATAGTTGTGAAGTTTTGTCCCGCGGAAAAGATTGGGTGATTAGCGCGGTGTCAAACTTGCTACAATGAACACAGATCGATCCTTAGAGATTGTAAAGTTTTTTGGAGATATTTATCCTCTCATCATATTAGTACTCGATTGGATGAAATTCTTCTTGATTTATGAACTCATAGGGACGCTTGATTAAAGTGTTTCACTTTTGCTGTAATAATTGTCACGTTCACTTTTGCTGCAAATAATTGTCAAGCTCTTGGTGGGTATTTTCTGTTTCTTTTATTATTTTTTTTCATTTCGGAGTATTTTTGTTACAGATTTGTAATGCATATCAATTCATTATTAGAGCAACCTTGAGTACTTCTTCAAACAGTTAGTCTTGATTCATCTTTTTAAAGTTTATTATTACTATTATTATTTTCAATTTCAATCTTGAAGTGTTTTGTTGTTCGTGTTGATTATCTAATTAAATTACAATTCCTATCAATTAATTAGCATAGCAGCCTTCCATACTTCTCTTAGAGAGCTAAATCTGCCCCCAAGGCTAAGGCTATGGTACAGCAACGATAAAATATCCAATTTGACTTTCAGATATTCACAATTTAATCTCTAATACACGGTTGATATTGTCCGTGCAAATACTTTTTAATTTGCTTCCTGATCTTGAAGTTGCTTGGGTTGCTCTTGTTGTGTTTTTTTTTTAAATTTCATTTTCAGTTTTGGAGTGTTTTGTTGGTGTTATTCAACTACAATATTGAATTAATAAGCTTTCATTTTCTGGAATTATACAATGCCCATCATCAATTCATAAATATAGCAACCCTGTGTATTTTCTCTCAAAATATAGTCTTATTATGGCTTTTTTTTCCTGAGCATTCCTAATATTTTATAAATTCAAAAATCATAAACTAATCTATAATATACTAAAAATAAACATTAATGTCATATTTATTGGAACAATAATTTAACTATTACAAGGATAATCATATTGCTAACTGAGATTGTTAAAGCTAAAACTCGATAAAGTTTTTATTACAATTAATAAAATAAATAAGTAAATTTTCATATTTCTAAATTGTTAATAACCTTGTGCACTTATCTTAAACAGTCCAGCCAAGAACGTCCTTGTTTTTTTTTACTGTTATAGCTTTGTAACTAGTTCAATTTATTTCATAGGTGAACTTTGTAACCCGAATCCAATAAATAAAACCAAACAAAAAAAAATCGATTTCGATTTGGATACTAAGTAAAATTATTTAGTTTAGTTTGATTTCAATCTAAACTGACTAGCCCAAGATAAATTAGACATGCTTATCGATTCCTCAGTTTCGATTCTGATCGATTCTAGATTCGTCGACGTTGGAACCGATTCGAATCAGTTCAAAATCGATTCCGATTCCAGAGTTTTAACTTTGGAACCAATTCAATTCGCACCGATTCCGAACCGATTCTGAAATGGTTCCGAACCACCTCTCTCGAACTTGAGCTTCCAAATTCATCTAATATGCTGGTGATCCTATTTTTTTTCTATCACAAAATAATATTATAGACATGTTAACATGCTAAGAATTTTCACCTTTAAATTAGCAACCGAAACAATAACCATATCCAAATCAGAATCAGAACCGATTTCGAAACGATTCCGAACCGGTTCCGA
Source organism: Wurfbainia villosa (assembly GCA_025175895.1). Classification (NCBI taxonomy): domain Eukaryota; kingdom Viridiplantae; phylum Streptophyta; class Magnoliopsida; order Zingiberales; family Zingiberaceae; genus Wurfbainia; species Wurfbainia villosa. The sequence goes on from JAKLTH010000209.1 coordinate 957,005, forward strand.
AATCGATTGGAACCAAACCGAACCAGAATCGGAACGGTTCCGATTCGGTTCCATAACCAGTTCATTTGAATCGGTTCAAATTCCGAATTTAACGAATTTGTTCCGACTCGGTTCCGGATCAAACCAATCCGTTAAGCATGCCTAAGATAAATGGCAATCCGATGTACGAAGTTTTTAGGTCCTAGAAAAAGGTCTATTATATGCCATCTTATTATACTTTTTGCAAGAAGTTGTTTTTCGAATGACCTCTAAATTACAAGACAACAAACTTTACCGTCTCTGACTAGCCCAAGATGTGAGTTCAAAAATCCCCTACTCGAGCCTAAAACAAGCCCATTCGATAACTAATCAGATGCAAATTCACGAGGACAACCCGAATAACCCTTAGAACAAGTAGAGCTATAGAGGGGGAAACTAAATTTCAGAATATAACATAGTATAGAATTCCAGAATCTCTTACTGAGAAGGTAGTTGATTCTCTGGTTGTGAGAAGAAGTCTTTGGCCTTGTGTGCGACCTGTTCTTCCAACATTGCTTCGAGCATAATGTCGGAGCCATTCATTTCTTCTGTCATCACATCAAACAGTTTTGGATTTCAAAACAAAGTCCCATTGAAACTAAGTTCAAACAGCAAGTAAGGGATTAGGGTTTACCACTACGCTTGGGAAGTAAACCTAAAGTTTCAGCAGATACAGGCAATACATTAGGCAGACCACCTTCGGCATTAGGTTTCACCTCAGTCTCATGAGTCGCAGGACCGGATTCGCTCTCTAAAGCTTCAGCTAACTTGGCATAGGCAATCGCTTGACTATGCAGAGTAGAAGCTGAATTTCCTTTATTGAGATCCTAAAGTGTAAAAAGAAAGTATAAGAAATAAGTAAATTGAATTGTTAAGTTGAAGCAATAGAAAAGTAAACATACCACACTACTATTTGGTTTTATCACATCTCCTTGAGTACCAGAAGTTCCTGAATTGGCAGCTAAATCTTGAACTAGCTGGGCATACGAGCTCGCTTGGCCATGTGATCGAGAAGAAGCTGAATTTGTTCGATTGAGATCCTGAAGAGGATGACACAACAAATATGCAGGTCTAATCGCACAGAAATAATATATAGAATAAGCAAATTTAGTAAAACCTGAGGAATTGTAGTGGTTTGTGCACTTTCTCCATCGGTTTTGACACCAATACCAGAATCAGCTAAGAAAAGCATCCTTAGGTATTACTCAGAGGAGCAGGGCGAAGAAACAAAAAGTTTAAAAGGAAATTCTGGATCGTATGACAGAGGTTGAAGAACATACGGGTGCTTTGTTGTGATTCCGGAATGTCCAGCCTCCGCGTAAATGGATCTGGGTGCAGAATTCCCAAGTTTCTAATTTCGTGACGAATTACTTCATATTGAGCAATGGCATCTCGGAGTTCTTTATGCACCTATATAAGCATGAACCACAAGGAATGCAGATGAAGTCAGATAGGATAACATAACCAAAATTTGCATTGGAGAAGCTGAAATTCCATTCTACTGGTTAATCTTTGCCCTAAAATATCATATCCGTACTACTGAATTCCCATCTTATAACAGTTCAGAAAACACCGATTCAAGAGAACGAAAAAAAATAGTACCTTGATAGCTTCAGATTGCTGTACGAGAGGTTGCAACTGGCTACGAAACAACAAGACGTGACCAACAGCTCTTCCTACTAATCTCCCAGCTGTCTTTGCAATAACTGGGAGATCTTTTGGTTCTGGTTATGTAACAGGGAAAGGATTGAACTGAACTATAACAGCTGAATCGAACAAGCTCGACTAAAAAGAGAAGGCAAACGATGCGTACTAACTAGGACTGCAGTAGCCCCGATAACAAGAAATAGTTGTCCGAATGAAATTCCAAACATTGAAAGTGTTCCTGCATTATTCACCAATAAAAAAGTGTAAGCCACATCTTTTTCTTTCTGAAACTAGAGGCCCCTTTTTATGTTCATATGTCAATTCATTACATTCAATTATCTCCACGAAAGGTCCGACGAGCACAAATAGCGAATTTTAGATGATTTTGATCTAGACTTCAAAATGTAGATATGCTATTCAAAGTCATAATTGTCACTCTCCAAGAGGTTTCCCTCCAAAGGCAAGAAAGGATCCATTTGTTGATGTGATAAATCTAATTAACAACAAGACTTGTTCCAACAACCGTACCATGTGGCATATGCATTACAAAAGGCATGCAACATGGCGCAACATATAACTAATCAATAGCATAGATCGCCTAATAGCATGACAAACAAGTACAAAAGTGTAATCGAAGAAACTAACATGTTTCCAAGCATCAGAAGAAGTGTTTTTGTCATTATCTATATGTATAAAGGAGTTTTTCTATTAGGTTTCCCCTCCATAGGATGACCCTAGAGGATAGAGCCTTATTAGAAGTCAAACACCATCAATTAGGCTACACAGATGAAGAACGACAACAACAAACTGATAATCCAACTCGTAGCTGTTGTTAGCTACTGAATGATCCTTGCTACAACCACTGTCCGAAATGGGGAAGCAAAGGGTTCAGGACAAGATCGAAGTCGCAGGAAAAAAAAAAAGGAGAACGAAGCTCTAGGGCTTACCGCTGCCGCACGTCGTTGATTTCGCAAAATACCCGTGGAATCGGTGCAAGGAAGAAGCGATCGCACAGGAGAGAGTCAGGAAGCTCCGGCACTGTCGCAGTTCGCCTTGCGTCGCCTGAAGAAGGAAGAGGCGGGGAAGGTCTCGCACAGGATCACGAGGAACGCACGCCCTAGAAGGGGCTTCGCTGACCCAACGTCACGTGCTAAACATGTGACGAGAAATTATTATTGTTGGAATTTAATAATCCAGCATAAATTATGAAAAATGACGTCATTATTTTATTTTAATTTTTCATTTCACCTCCTTGTTGGCGCCGTTGCCAATTTGCCACGTTTACCGCCGGTCAACGACGGGCACTAAGTCGTCAACCGGCTGGCTTCTAGAAGAAGGATCCCGCCTATAAAAGGGAGTGAAATCCCCTCTTCCTCCTGATCTTCCAGAAGAAGAAGAAGAAGAAGAACCAGATCTAGGGTTCCAGCAATGAGCGCCGTCTTCTCGCGTTCAGCCTCCCGCTCCCTGTAAGCGCCGCCTCCCCCACCCCGTTTCTTTACGCCCAATTTACGATGGCACAGTGCGAGCTAATTTTCGGTCTTCCATTTGGAGGGTGAAATTGGGAAAGAATGCAAGGGTTTATGGAAGTGCCTTCGTGATTGTTCTTTTGTATAATAGTTGATTTTGTTTTGAACTGATGCAACTTGTTTCCTTAATTTTTTTTTTATTTATCGTCATTCTTTTTTATGAATGTGAAAAACAGTCGTGCTGGTCTCTCCAGATATGGAAGATCATTGTCGAGCGAATCGAATCGGTTAGATGAGCCTCTGAAAGCTGAGGAAGCAGAAAGTGCGCGATCATCTACGAAGGTGTTGATGGATTTCATGCTCAGACGTGCTTTTTGCTACTTTAGCCCTTTTTTCCCCCTCTTCTCGTAATATTTTGTTTGTCGTAACAGGTACTTGTACTGGGTGGCAATGGCTTTGTTGGATCACATGTCTGCAAAGAGGCATTGTCACAAGGATTATCTGTTTCTAGTCTTAGCAGGTGGTTTCTTTGATGCATACTATTATCATTTGGTTTGCCTTGGGTAACTTGTCTATACTGCAAAACATACTTATGTTTTTTTTTAATTTTTGTAATTATTCTACAATGTGATCGTTTTCATTGCATGAAGAGTGTCGAGGTTTTTTCAAAATGACAGTGAATGGGTGGTCCATTTTCTTTTAGCGGCAGTGTATTAAAAGTTCATTTGGTGAGCTATCTCATGTTTTGTGCTTCTTATTCTCGGAGCTAAAATGATGTCTTTTTTATTTAACTTTTTGCTGATGAACACTCATTGATTTAATATTCAGTAATATAGTTGCAAGTTTTTCCCTTGTCTAACTGTCATCTAAGAATCTTGTGAAAACTTAGTGTGTGATTGAATGGAGGAACAATGTGGAAGAGGAAGGGGAGGAAGAGGTTGAAAGGGGGTTAACCCTTGTTTGGAAGTCTTAATAAGGTATAGACAAGGTTTGCACATTCCTTTTCCTCCAAGCTTAATTCTTGCCAAACTGGAACTGAGGATAAAAAAGGAAAACAAAGTAATGAGAATTATTATTTTATTAGGTTGCTCGTACATCTTTCTCTGCGAGTTAAAGAATGAATAATTTGCTCTCTCCCTTATTTTGTCTGGATAATAGCTTCCAAACAAGGGAGACTCTCAATTCCTATCCATTGCTCTCACTCTCTTCTCTTTCTTTCTCAAGGACTGCCGAACATACCCTTAAGGTAAATTCTAGATGTTATTCTTCTATTTCTTCTGGAAGCACTGGGTTAGGAAATCAATCTTTAAGTATCTTTCTGCATGCTGTGTCCTTCAAATTTTTGATAAATGCATACTCATTCGAGAGTTTGAACTGCTTCTAGCTCAGATATGCTTTTTTTTTAAAGATGTGTCCTATGTTGATCTAAAATTATCTGAGAACAAATGAACATTATGCTTGCGTTTGACACTTGATCTCATAGCCAGGTCTGGAAGGCCATCAATACGTGAATCCTGGGCTGATAAAGTTGAGTGGTACAGAGGTTAGAGAAAAAAGAAAGAAACCTTTTTAAACACATATAGTTCAACTCTCAAATAGTTATTTTTTTATTTGGCAGGGAATCTTCTTGAGCCTGAATCCTTGAAGGATGCTATGAGTAATGCAACTGCTGTGGTATGTATTACTTGTATAATTCTTTGTTCCACTGACTGATCAAATTGCATTTGGCTGCTTGACACATTTAAAATAATTTATTTCTACAATATCAAAGTTAATTTATAAAAATTATCTATAAGAACACAATAAGTGGAATAGAAGCTAGAGACTTGCAGTGAGATTATACTACGTTGATGTTGTAGAGATGCTTAGAAAGGGTGCTTGTCTTGATAAATTTTACATACTAGACTTTCGATTTTTTGCTCAAAGTAAAAGAAGCAAGCTGGACTGTTCCAGCATCTTGCAGTTTGCATCATCTGGTTGAATGTTTCCAGAAAGGGTTCTTTCAGCAATCTCTGTTCCAGTATTGCTATGTCTAAAAATTTTGTATGTGATCAATAGAGATATAGGTTATCCAATGAGAGAGAGTTACGGCGTCCAAGTGTTGGTATCCAACACAAGTACGTAGGAGATGGATGAAGAATCCAAGTGCCAAAGCTTTTCTTTGTGCACTGATAGACATGAGGGTGTGCCTGTGCTGGTACTTGCACTGCACCTCATAATATTTGTATTACAATGACAAATTTTCCTCCAATATTACCTGTTTGAAATTTTGTTTTATCGACTTCCTTGATATATAAAAATCTAAATAAATGTTAAATTGCCGCCCTGCTAGGCATGGATATCAGGTTTCACCAATGCCTATTATCCAAATTGTCCAAATGTAGTTTTGTTTTGGCCTCTGAGAATCTTTTTTTTTTTTGTACTGTTGCGCCATTCAATGGTAGATTTAAACATAATTTCTTCAGTTAAAGTAGGCAAAGGTCAGTAGATTTTCTTTTAATACTCAAATTGAGTTAAATAGAGGCATTCATCTGTAAATGATCAGATATCTTCAATTTAACTAGGCCAATGTTAGTAGTTTGTTTCTTTTAATATTGAAACTGTGTTAAATAGAGAAAAAATTATCTCTAAATAACTGGATATCTACTCTCCATCAGTTGATGGATTCCTGTAAGGTGTAACCTAAAGATCAATTTTCCCAGGTGTCTTGTGTTGGAGGCTTTGGATCCCCTTCCCATATGCGGACACTCAATGGGACTGCAAATGTCAATGCTGTACGAGTTGCTTCAGAACAAGGTTTACATCTTTCTCCTGGACCTTGATTCTTAGGGCTTAGGTTTTTGGTTTTAGTTTCTGATAATGCATTTTGCCACCTAATTGTCATACATTTGGGACCTAATGTCTGCTGAATCCTCTTAGGATATAGCAGGACGTTGAGGCAGGTATGAATGTTATAATCTCTGAAAATGGCAATGGTTATTCTTTAGAAAATAAGAATTCCCTTTTATTGTTAGAATAACCAGTTATTATTTCTATTTTCTAATAAATATGGCACATTAAAGGGAATCTGACTCCTTTTGACTTTATAGTTGTAGTCTCAATTTGACTTATTACACGTAATAAGTTTAAAATCCCATTCTGAGCTAGGTATGAATCTCAAGCATGAATCTTAGTTGAACAAAGATATGTCAGTCATGTCAATGCCGAGTGTGGATCATGTATGGGTTAAAGAATCTAACCCATGTAAACAGATTTGGATTGCGATTGAGTTTGCGTTAAACGTGTTGTGGATGATGGAGCACCATATTGAATTGTCACTACTAGTTGCCTATACCAAGCCCTAGCAGCGATGGCAATAGGAAAAAGACAAGAACATCGGATAAGAAGCCGCTTTGTCAGTATCAATGTTGCTCGGTCATTAGAGGAAATCAATTTCTCCTCGTTCAAGCCTTAACTCTTACAACGAAAGAAGATGTCACAGTAGCACGTCTCATGTGTTACTTGGTCAATTGAGGAAGGAGGTCATATATTTGATGCAGAAGACTAAAATAGTTCTTCTTTTCATTCGTGTTCAATCACTAAGAGAGAAGTTGTTCTCTTGCATGCGCCATGTTGCTGGTATGGATTTCTCGATGCATTTCTTTGTGTTGGCCGACGGAATGCACGAGATGTTTCACTCATTTGGATTGGCACGGAACAAGTTTCAAAAGTATGCATGCAACTACTAGGAATCGCAACTTTACATAGATGCATAGTGGATACATACAAATTATTTAGCAATATTTATGCGAATGTATATAGCAGTTTATGAGAGGACTCGATGAAGTGGACGTGTAGTTGTGAAGCATAAATGGCCTTTATCTCCCTTCATTCATTCACTCGACTACAGTGCTCCCTCGGATCAGAGTAGATGTCGTCTTCCTCCACTCATATCTTCTCTTCTGCCTTCACTGAGACACAAAAGTTAAATGAAGGCAAGGTGGACATGTGGAGTTAACTACTTTCAATTTTTAACTAGTAGTTAAAGAAAAAACAAGAAATGATACGATACATAAGTTGCTTTATTCTCAGTTCTAGCCTAATTTATCAGACACTATTTGACATTTGACGCCGTGACAACATTTATTTTCCTCGTGATCAGACTGTTTTATCTGTTCCATTCATGGTTCTTATGAGCAGGTGTACAAAGATTTGCATATGTATCGGCAGCTTCTTTTGGCGTAATAGATTCCTTTCTACAAGGATATTATGATGGACAGGTTTGTTTCTTTTGAACTCTTCTGTCACTTCTCTTCAACTCTAAAACGAACTGTAGAATACAATGAGATTTATCTTCTCACGGTGGATCAATGCCCTTCCAGTATGATAGTGTTTATTCTCTGCCAGATTACTTCGATCATGTAGTATTTTGAGAGTCCAGTCTGAATAACACAAAAAGTCTGGTTAGATGAAATTGTATCTCAGTACAAATGAAAAAAAACAGGACCGACAGGTCTGTAAGTTCACCTGCAGCTCCTAATACTAGTTATGCTAATTTATCATTTTAAGAATTTCAAAATATACTTAAAATTGTAGGTTAAAGACCTGTTGTTGAGGTTATTAGTGGCAAATATTATCCGAAAAGTAAAATAAGAAATGTGATAAATAATGCAAATATTAATTATTTTTTTAATTGTATTCATTTCAAAAAAAGTAAATTTATTGACAAAATATATTGTAAATGACTTACATAAAATGGTTCGATATACTGATAAATTATAATATTATAAAGAAGGATCCGTATGGGAACCAAGATCAAGTTCAAGACCTTGTTGGTGATTAGACAATTATAGTTTAAAAAAAGGTTAATTAATTAACATATTTTGGTTATGAGCTTTGATTCTCTCTGATGCAGAAAGCCACGGAAGCAGAAATATCGGCAAAGTTCCCCAATGGAGGTCAGTCTTCCTATTCAACGTCTATCCAATAACTTGTAACTAGAATTCATACAATGTTCTACAAATCTTCAAAATTTACAAATGACATTATTATTATTATCCTCTTTTTTTTTTGTAGGAGTCATTCTCAGGCCAGGTTACATTTATGGCACAAAACGATATGGGAGCATCAAGATTCCTTTAGGCCTCATCTTTGCTCCTTTTGAACTGGTACGAACCACCACCTAAAACATTTGTGATGGCAGAGCGACTGAAAATTTGAAATAACATGTACAGTTATGTGCTCCTCAGGTTCTTCAGTATACCGAGCCACTTCGTCGGATCCCACTCATAGGTCCTGTCTTCACACCCCCTGTTAACGTTGCCAAAGTTGCCAAGGTCATAGTGAGAGGCGCCACCGATCCAGCATTTTCACCAGCCGAAGTAGATGTCTATAGCATCATTCGCTTGGGGAAACGATTGTGAGGTGCGTTTTGGAATGATCATGGAGGAATAATTAGTTTTGTTAGTAATAATTGTTGTTGTTGTTTCACGTAAAAGGAATAAATAGGTAAGAGTTCAGAGATTATTAGTCAGGTTCAGTAGCGTCGCCTATTTGTGATGTAGAATTATAATTAAAGCTTTTAGCTTGCAATAAGTTGGACATGGTATTTGAATGGAATTTATGGGAGTTGATTTATATTAGCCAACATGGAAAATAATAGAAATCAAAATTGCTGTTCTCCCGCTTTTGGCTGAGAAAATTCTCGCCATGAGATGAGATGGTACATCTGAGAAACCAAATCTTGGCATCTGCGACGGTGATATTGGAGGAGGGCCGCCATGAAGAGAATGTCGCTGAAACTCCGGGAGGCGCACAAGGGTGATGGATCGGCTGCGTTCTGCTCTGTCGCCTGGGGTGCTGATGGCCTCGGCCTCATTGCTGCCGTCACCTCTGACCCTGCCATCCTCGTCCACGACGCCTTCCCGCTTCCGAAGTCCATGAAGGAGCTCCTCTTCCACAAGGACGGCGTCCCGGCACTCACCCTCAACCCTGATTCTGCCTCAGGCTCCATCGATCACTCCGTCCAGATCTAAACCTTCCGGCTGCGTCATTCTCATCGACCTGTTGAACAAATCGTTCTTGAATGGGTATGCCGTTCTTCTCCCTTTCCATGTGTTTTACTCCTGCATTTCCTTTAGGTCAATCATCCGCTAATTTTTTTTTTTAAATGGATTTTTCTTGATTACGAGAAGGTTGTGCAGAACAATATTTGTATGTATCGGCATCCTATCATAGTTAGTTTGATTGTAGAGTGTTGCATGACAAAGTCACATATCTTCTTGATTTCTTTGTTTATCGCTCACAGGACTGTATACACCAGCGTCGGAGTGTTTGCTTATATGTCGATTGATTTCTTTGTAGAGACGCATCCTTTGCCTAAATGGGCAGGTTACAAGAATAACTTGGCTATAATCACTCAATGCAACCGATTGCCTTCCTTCAGGACGTCAGGTTTGTGAGTCTATTTCACTAACCAAACATTGAGCACATCGTGCAAACTCCTGTAGATTTTCCTTGGATGAAAATAGTTCCTGATCAAACATGATGTAGTATGGGTAAAGTGGCCAAAATAGGAGGATATTTCATTGGAGAATATAATTCATAGGATCTTACTTGATGTAAGATCAAAGAGGTTTATTTTTAAAATAATTCAAATCTCTCTTTAAGGGTCCAACAAATAATATAAAGGGTTCAAAAATTAATTCATCAATATATTTTTTTAAATTCGATTCAGGGCATTCAAATTTTAGGTACGACTTTTATAATTCGATTGTCTATTGCGATATCATTCGACGGTGAATTTAAAAAAAAAATTATTTGGATAGCTCTAGAGTTTAGGAGTTTATTCGATGAACAGAGTATGACTTTAGTGTTGGACCGTCGTTCAGAGATGACATGATTGTGAAGTCCATATTGAACTGTGAAAAAATTATGAGTATTTTTCTGATTTATCTTTGATGATTGATAGAGACCACTTGGATTTTGACCTTATTCGATTTAGCTATTGACGAGGCGTCCCGAAGGTCCGTATGGCAGGGTCGGTCACTTACAAAGATTAATTGGATCGAAGATTTGAATACCTTGGTGCCAATAAAAAAAAAATAAAGTGGATATTGCCTTCCGGATATGATAAAGTGAGATGATATCTTATAGATTAACACGGTTTAATTTTCGACTGAGACAAATTTAATTTTAAATTATGAAAAAATTTCCATAAACAATTCTGAATCAATTGCAGATCGAAAATTTATCTTTTTCGAACACATTTAGAACCTCACTAGTTGACTTGCTCTATATATACTAGGACAAATTTAACGTAGTATGGGTAAATTGCATAGTATATATATATAAAAGTTTTCTTCTGTCGTGCACTCGAATCGTCCACGATCGAACGCGATGTGGTGACCCACCTCCACTGTCGTCATCGTCGGTGTACCATCCAACCACCTCCGACCATCGGACCTGGCGCGATCAATGCGTACTTCGTCGGCGGTTCGGCGGGGGGTGGTGTCGGATTCCGATCGCGATTCGGTCGGAATCCGACGATTTCGCGACCGGAAGTTTGACGGTCACTGCCGGGCACGATCGGGCTGGATTCCGATCGAATTGCGCCTGGAATCCGACCGGAGAAGAACCGCCAGTGTTGGGCGGTCCTTCCCCGGCCGGATCGGCCGCCAAATGTCGTCACCACGTTTAAATCGTCGGGATTCTAGAATCACGGTTGAATCCGGCCAAGGCGCTGAGCCCGTCGGACCGTCGGCGAGGTGTGCGTCAATCGCGCCAGATTCGACGCCCGGACGGCGCGCCAATGACGACGACAGTGGAGGTGGGTCGGCACGTCGTGTTCGATCACGAATGGTTCAAGCATGCGATAGATGAAAATTATATATAATATTTATCTGTTGCGCGTCGGATCAATGCGCGACCTTGTACGCACAGCAATGGTGAACAGTGAAATCACTGTTCATCAATGCTGCACGTACAGGGTCGCGCATTGACTGTGGACGCAACAGACAATTCCCACTAAAAATATATTTATCCTTTGGAACATCACTAGTTGACTTGCTCCAATGAGGTTACATTCGACTCTAAGTCCGAATAAATTTGTTAGTTCGAAACCCAAATAAAAGAGTATTTTATTAGATAATATTAAAATAGTATAATAGGAGATCGGATTTAATGGCTAAAAAAATTTATATAGTCAATTTAGTAGAATAAAAAATTGTTTGAGATTATTTCGATGCTAGCAGGACTGTTGAGATTGTTATTGATGGAAAATTAGGAGTAGAGACGACAATTTAATTGGGTTTGATGGTGATTCGAGTTGACTATTACACCCTCCTGCATTATTCAAATAATACTTTATTTATTTATTTATTTTAGTTGGCATTAAGATCTTTGATCGGTTAATTTTGAAATAGATGATTCAATCTCACAAAAATTTCTTATCGATTATTTAGATAAATCAAAAAGAATTCACAGTGGACAATCTAACTATCCAACATCCATAGATTATCATTTTATTTGAAAAAAAAATCTTATAAATAAAATCAACTCTTGATATTTAATTTTATATCGTTGATATTCTATTTTGCATCGTCGCCTTTAATCCTCGATCATGTATGTCATTTTTGACATTAATCCTTTGGAAGTTGACTAGTTGACTAGTTGACGTGCTTCCATGAGATTCTGCTCGTACAACATATACACTTGATTTGACTTTTGAGTCATCTTTTATTACTCAACTCCATTCGACTTCGAGTCCGAATAAATTTCATCGTGGTCAATCGGAAACCCAAATATAAAAAAGGATTGTGTCAAATAATAGAAAATCGAATTCAATGATTAAAAAAAATTATACAGTCAATTTTTATTTAGTAAAATAAAAATGTATTTGAGATTACGAGCTCTCATAGATACAAGTGCAATGGTAAAATAATAGTCTTCGTGAGAACGTGATGATTAAAGTACGACAGTATTTATAAAAGTGACATGGATCAATTTCGTAGGAGGTCTAAATTTTTTTTCTAAATTTAAATAACTTCTGCGTATCTTGATCACCACGTCAAGATTTATAGAGCTCTCTATGATTTATCTATATCACAATAATCGTGGGACAGACCAATAAAAATTACAATGACAGTAGAGTAATATCTCATATAGTAGAAAATTCGATTCCTCATGAAAATCATTTCTTGAATTTTTTTGAATTTGAATTTCAAAGAGATTCAAATTATTTGCTCGTTGAATCATCTATTGATTCCATTTGCATTCTCTAAATTTATTCTAGTAATTAATAGAAAAAATTTCATAGAATTGAACTATCCATCCCAAGAATAAATCAAATAAAAAATCTGAACACCGGATTATAAATAAAAATAAAAACTTAATTATTGTTAAGGACCTACAACTTCTACAGTATCGTTTTTCCCTATACAACCTCCTTTGACCATTCCATGTCATTAGATATAAAAATGACATAAGATTTAGAGATTTTTTTTTTTATCGAGATGATGTGATCATTAAGATACGATCATATTTATAGAGGTGATATGGATCGATCTTTATATATCTTGATCATCATGTCAAAATTTATAGGATCATTCGTGATTTATTTCACTCATAATAGTTATGAAATAGATCACTGAATCGACGATTTTAATTTTTTACATAGAAATATTTTTTATAGAAAATAAAAATAAAAACAGTCAACTGCGAAGGTGCGTTTTGAAAATTATCCTAAAAAACTACTAAAAGAACCAGAGAGCAAGCAATAAAAAAAGGGTAACTTTTTTGCTTGGAAATAAAGAAGACGGTGGCCATGGCGCACTCTGTCAGCTACTCTTCTTCCCCCTTTCTTTACTCCCTCCAATATCGCCTCGCCCTCGCCCTCGCCCTTGCCCTGGGCGGTGCTCAATTGATGATTCAGCCCCCCTACTCCCGGTCCTTGCTGCAGGAGCGGCGTTGAGGTGCAAATGCAGCAATCGTCTCTCCCCAGTCGCCATCACGGTCACCTCCATTGTTGCCTCTGAATCTCCCTCGCCGCGATATTACGGTTCGAGCACAGAAGGAGACAGGAGGGTCGGAAGAAAAGGTCCAAAACCGGGGCGAGCTCGCATTCGTCCCCAAGCTTTCGACGGCGAAGGGCCGCCGCCGCGTCTTTGACGGAGGCGGAAGGCGCGGGAATATCGCGAACGAGCGGGCGGCCGGACGGACGGCCGTGTTTGCTTTCCGGTTTCCTGGTTCGGTGAATTCGTGTGGGGGGGAAACGGTGCGTTCCTTTTCGCCTCTTGCTCCTCTCGATTTCTTCTTCTACCGTGTCGTCTGTGTCCATTTCTTGAGCTTGTTCTCTGCTATTTCCCGAAACCTAGGAAGATTGCTCATTTGCTGCCATTCTTATCTTTTGGTGCTGATATCTGAAGCAGTGTCTGGTTCCCTCTGAAGAATCTTTGTTTTCTAGGGTTTTTTCTAGCCTTGTGCTAACTGTTCATTTCGATGCAGTTGAACTCGGTCCTTTCTGGACTGAAAGGGCACAGCTTCACCATTTTGATGGGTAATTTTTTTTTTCCCTCCCTTTTGTGATTCTACAGCTGATATTCTTGAAATTACTTGTATCAGATCTGAAGAGGAAGATGAAGGTTCAGTCTTGGTCTTGCTCCTGCAGAAAGTTAAAGGGATATCGTTTGAAATAGGCCGTCGAAAGATCAAAGACCGACATGAACGAGGACAAGTTTGTGTTGAATAGCCATGGAGATGGCTGTGAATGGAAATTCAACACCCCTGCAATGAGTCAGATGAGTAGATCGCCTTATCTTTCAGCTTCAATGGTGGAGGCTTTCGGCCCTGGTCATTGGAACCGCCCTGCTAGCTCGCTGAACTTGTGCTTCGGAGAAAGCTCGGCTACCACCGCCAACAGCATACTTGCCGGAAAACCAGCAGAAGTGTCGACTGCACCAAGGAATTTCCCCACCAGCCTGCCTCACTTCCCTGTCGATTCGAGTTTCATTGAGAGGGCAGCGAGGTTCTCGTGTTTCAGTACTGGAAATTTTACAGGCATCAACTTCTTTGGCCCGATGGCTTCATCGAACAATGAAGGCCTTGGGGCTCGGATTCAAAAGGATGAATTGAGTGAAAACAAAGCTGTCTTGCTGCCCATTTCAAATGGAGAATCGCAAGTGGTGAATTCAACTGACGTGGCTTTAGATTCATCTTCCAGTGATCTTGGAGAAAATAAGAAGAGAAAAACGGCACTGGTACATTGAACACACTATCATTACTATGCTAATCCTTTGCTTCTGTTGTTTTCTGCTGTTAGCAATTGATCGGCGGCGGCACCCGACTCTGAAAGTTTCTGATTACTTTTTTAAGGGTATCGGCAAGGATCAGGTGCAAGGAGACCTACAATCTTTGTCACAGACAACAAAGGAGAACATTGAGAATGAGCAAAATGTAGAGCAGATCAGTTCCAAACAAAGTGGAAAGAATGGGAAAGATAGCTCTGAAGTAGCAAAGGAGGGCTATGTTCATATTCGAGCCCGGCGTGGACAAGCAACTAACAGTCACAGCCTTGCAGAAAGAGTAAGCCTCTAGTTATTCTGATGAATCTCCTGGAAGCTTTACCAAGATATTCTTTTCCTTCACCTGGAAAAAGAGTTACAGTTCAGTAGCATCAATGCAGGTAAGAAGGGAAAAAATAAGCGAAAGAATGAAGTGTCTTCAAGAACTGGTACCAGGTTGCAGTAAGGTAGGTTGAAGAATCTGGCATTGAGAATTATGAAAACTGGATTCTTTGTTTCGAAATCTCTGTCATGAAACTGCAATGATCTGTAGGTCACAGGAAAGGCAGTTATGCTGGATGAAATCATAAACTATGTTCAATCACTCCAAAGGCAAGTAGAGGTAAGCGCTATTGAATTTTCAATCGCATGAACTTTGTTCTCTTGTGTGATACACTGAACTTTGCCCTTGTTTCTTTTGTTAAGTTTCTTTCCATGAAGCTTGCAGCTGTGAATCCGCAATTAGACTCCGGCATAGAAGGGCTTCTTGCTAAAAATGTGAACGATTTCTTTTACTCCATGAATAGCATTTCGGCAATTTCATTATAGAATTATTTTGCTTACTAGAAATCTCTAAAACTTTTATAGCACAAACAGCTCCTACATTCACACGGTGGTGGTTCCTCATCGGCGACAGGATTCTCGCCGGTTTTGATGTATCCGCAAGCATATCCATCTCAGCATACTGGAATTTCTGCAATGGCTAGCCAGTCAGACACATTTAGGAGAGCCATAAGTACTCAATCGACAACAAGTGGTTATAAAGAGTCTTTGATGCAGGTACACCAATTCATCAAGTCTATACTTCTACCCGAGTGGAGATGCTAAGATGAACTATAAGAAATCTAATCAAATAAGAATACCTCCATTGTCCGAGTGATTCAAAAACCATGTTGAACTTGATTTTGGCTACTTTAGTCATCATCAATTTGTGGTCGACATCCTCTTACCTCTGGCTGCAATTTTGTTTTTGGTGTATTTTTTTTCATGGTGCCATACATGTTAAGGATGTCAAGCATGTTCCATAATCCCAAATCACATATGGAAATCGTGAATGTATTTTCTCTGCAGCCTTTGATTATCAGACTTGCCCTTTCAGATTCATGCAATTCGAATGTTCTCTTTCCTTTCAGGTTCAACAGATGCACATCCCTTGGGATGAAGAGCTCATCATGCAAATGGCACACGGCGCTAATCCTTCCAATCCACACGACATGGATAGTAAAGCTGATGGCTTCGCCATATAAAAAGCCTAGTGATCACCAAGAAGTTCAAGTTCAATAAATTCCTTGTGCATATATTTCATCAACTTCCAAGTTGTCGTAGGGCTTATAGGATTCAGTGATCTGGATAAGAAAGAGGTAATAGGAGGAATGTATACAATTTCATCGCTCGAATCACTATCACCGTTGAATCTCGATCTTACAACGAACACATCTAAAGGGTGTTAGCCCCGTGCTTCATGTTTATGACATTATGCGTTGTGAACAACATGAAGTTTGCACTCTCTTTGTATTAACTCTTAGGAGCAGATGACTAACTAATAAGAAAGACAATATATAAAATGTGTCGATGACAAAGTTTTGTGAACTGATTTTATTTTATTTTTCTTTCCTCATGAAAATCAAACCATGAGCAAAAGCAAAGGTTCTAGTCCAACCTCATTAGTATTTCAAGTACTATATAGGCCGTTTAGCAATGTCAAATATCTCAAATGGTGATCGAGCACTAAAAGAATGCGAGTAGGAAAAATGATGTTCTTGATATATTTGTTAGGGGAAAAAAAAACAATCTCACCTTCTTTAACTTCTTTTGGGTTCTGCAGACTTGGTATTCTTCCATCTTCTCTCAAGGGCTCCGAAGAGTGAGTCAAATATTATCATTTGGCACGAGGAGAATTATGTTCGACTCAAATGGAGCATCCACCGCTAATTGATTCTGTTGAGGAAAGCAGTATTAGGAACTTCAATTGTAAGAGCAGGAATAACTGCATGAACAGAAACAAGTGATGGTCCAAGATAATCAACGACAAACCTATTTCTTTGTTCCTTAACCAAAGGACAGAAAAAGGTATCAGCAAAGGGCCTGGTTGAAGGCAAATGCTGGTCCTGGCGGTCCAGAGCCAACCACCAGCAGATCTTGGTCGGATCTCCTTTGGGCCCTCCTATGATTTAGGTCAATTTATGCCAGACTCATCATGCTTCATTCCGTGGGGAAGGATTATTGATGTACAGGACCACTAACTCATCTGAACAGTAAAACGGAATAACATTTCACACACGGTTTGATTTTTTACTGGAACAAATTCAATTTTGAATTCCGAAAAAACTTAGATAGACCCTAAACCTGTGAATTGAAAATTTATCTTCTGAGTGCATCTTCGACGTCGAACCTGTTTTACAGGAATGGTACAACCGTATCATCAGACTTAACTGTTAAACCGCGAATACTTTCCTAATTTATCTTGGTGGTTGATGAAATATATCTCATCTAAAAATTACTTAGTATCCCGTTAGAAATTCTTGGAGTTGAGCCGATCATCTCCAAACTTAATCGGATCAAAAAAAAAACCTAGTGTAAAAAAAAATGAGAATAATCATCCATTGTACTGGACAATGGATACAACCCCTGGGGGAATCAGATTTAGTATCGCCGAGGATTGGTTAGGCTCAAATCAGCTTTATTGATTCAGAGACCCAACCTAACCTGTAGGCACATTCTATACCAACACCAGTTTTGCAAAAGTTCCAACATATTTCCTCTAGGATACTATGACTTGCACTGCCAAGGAAGAGTTTGTAATCCAATGCGAGTCTTACAAGTGATTTCAATTGTAAGACTGGTACCCATGGTGGTTAGGGAGATTAAAATGATTTACACGGTGAGGGGTGGACTGTAACCACCATGGCCAGTTAGGTGTTACATACCTTACCTGACAACTCAACCGTTGCTTGATGACCAGGACATGCTGCTGTCATTCCCAACAATTTTTTTTAAACTTCATGTATGGGTACACAGTGAAGAAAGAAATAGACCTTATTGAACCGATGAAACTGGGATTCGAAAGCTAAACTACAAAACCAGAACCATTTTTAAAATAAACCAGAATGATTCCAATTCAATCCATTTGGATTTTCCAAATAGTAGGATTAAGTATAACTGGCGAAGAGTTTTTATTTCAATATATGAAAACAATCCCGAGCATCAAAAAATTAAAGACGAGGAATATTTGACAAAAATTTAGGTGCTTAATCACTCAGCAAATAGATTCTAAGCAGCAAAATTAAAGCATGATCATTGTTAGTAAATGGATGCAGTTGCTAAAAAGGACTAGGCTAATAATAGAGGGAATTTCTAAAAGGATACCACCTTTTCCAAATTTGGCTACTTTTCAGCTCTTACCAGAAAGGATCGCAGCTCTAATAAACAGGGTTCGTCGGAACAGTCAGCGGCAGCCGTCGCGGATTCCTCCGTTTCCGTTCCGAAACGCCTTCAGTTCCATTCTGGAACAGCCGTGAGCTGTCTCTTCCCTTCTTCCGTAGCCTTCATCAACTCGTTTCTCTCTCAATCAGTGTCTTCATCGTGAAACGTTCTTGACCGCAAATCTGGTACGGCATGAGGCACGGTTTGTCGCAGAAGGCGTGCTTCCCTAGTTGAGTTTGAATAACTGCTGCAGCTGATCGATCAGGCCAGTATAAATGAGCATGGGATGAACTATGGGGAATAGCTTAGTACTGTCCATCAAATCGCTGGATCAGATAATTTGAGGGTTGAATGACCATACTTGATACTTGTGCTGCATATAAGCATAGTAAATTCCCCTCTGTAAGAAAGCAGCTGCATATAAGCATAGTAAATTCCCCTCTGAAAGAAAGCAGCATGATGCTGCAATCACTCCTCATATGACTCTGAGTAGGGAATGACCATCATGAACTGGACTGTCTAATCAGAGGAACTAGGGGAGGAATGAGATCCGGGAAGAGAGGGGGGTGATCTTGATGATTCTGAGGAAGAAGGTCAAGCAGGTAAGCACCCATTTATATCATGAATGGAAGAAAGCGGGAATTGCTTTCCTTGCCCCTCCACCCTTGCAGCCCGTGCTGCACCAGTCGCAAAACGAGCCAACATCTGCAATATGGCAACCAACAAAAGGCAACAGCAAAACTTTAGTCGACAAGAAAAATATGCATCGTGAATTAATTAATAATCTCCACCAAATAAGCTGGATAAATCTTTTCACAGAATGAAACGGTGACATATATATTAGGCATGCAGATAATCATTATTTCAATACCAGGACAACGTCATAAACAAGCAGCCGTAACCGGCTACCATCTGCACGTCCAAGGGCATTGAGGTTGTCCCAATACAGATCAATAACTGAGCATCTTGGGCAACAGGAACAGATGACCCCCTCAAAGGGAAAATGTTGAAGTCTCGTAATTTCTCAACATAGCACCTTCCTGTTCCTTTTTGGGATTTCTAAGTGCAGAATCTGCCTATTTTGCCTCCTGATGACACTGGAAATGAATAACATTGAAACACATAATCACTACAGGCTCTAGACGAAGTTGTTGCACCAAGGTTCACCCTTTGGCTGTATGAATAGACACCAAGGTTCACCCGCATTTTCCAAAGCAGATTTCTGCTTAGCAGTTTGATGAGCCAAATTATCATCGTTCGGATTATCCTGATGTTGCTTCTGCAATTTATCAAAATCACCCCAGGTTCGCAAATAAGGGTCAAAATTTTGGATTAGAACCTCCATAGCTGCAGCCTCTCTGTAAGTCAAGTATGGCAAGATCCTGACCACCACGTCATCATTCCTCTGCTGCTCGCTTGACTTCCTGGTGACCAAGGGATGACATAATTTTCCAGAAACAAGAGAACTTTTTTTTTTTGCCTGTTATCCCGCACTGCCCTTCTCATTAGTGACAACAAACACACTTTGAATAATGCCAATGTTGATCTCGCTAGCTCCATTGTCAGGTTTTCTACAATCAAAAGAATGCCTGCAGCTGGTTCAAAGGCATCCACTGAAAAGGCGCGTCTTGCTGTTTCAAGCAGCAAACCTAGAGCCCCAAATTTTAATAGAGCTTGTCTACTCACTGTTGTCTTACAGCAGTACATGGGAAGGTTGAGTATCAAATGCAACTCTTCTGGGTTTGACTTCAACTCCCCATCATGCAGTTGCTGTGAAGAAAATCCAAAATGAAGTTAAAATAGGAGCAGAGTACATGTACAAAATCTAATTAAAAAGCAAAAAAGATTAGTCAACAAAGACTAGAACCGACAGGACTATTAGTCAACAAAGCATCAATTGAGGTTTAGCATAGTGACACATCAAGCAAAATTAAAACAAAACAAACTAGAGAAATAATCACATCACTGTCTCTTTTTTGCATATCAGTGAATATATTTTAAACGATAAGATCATTGATGCAGACTATTAACAATCTGATCGTCCAGGTACCAACACTCGCAAAATTTCTTAAGTAATGCAACAGCAGGTGCAACAGACTGAGTTTGATTCCATGCAAAGCCATGCATTCAGCTTAGCCATAAATGAAGTCCACTGTAGGCAACAATATGATGCTGTTTTTTGTCTATGTTTCTGGTCGTTCCCAATCCAGAATTGCCCAGAGAACTTGAATCAATCCATCAATTATTTCTGGACCTGTTTAAATTAGTTGAAACAACTGGATAAACTCCCAACAAGAAGTTTTGAACAGCTCAACGCAGGTTAAAAACTTATGAAATTAACAAGCTCCAGTATGCATTCACATGCCTATAGGCGTTTATGTCACTTGAGTTGCGAGTTAAACATAATTATTCCTTGCAGTGTAATGGCAAAACTAATGAATGAATTCCACCAAAAAGTAATCAGCAATCTGTAAAAAAAAAAAAAAAAGTGCTGATGAAGGTAATGTTTCTTACAATTCGATGTTTTAAGCATCTCTAAGTGCATACAATGTATGTACTGTGAACGTACCATGACTTTCAAGAAACAGTGCCAAGTTGGATCTTCCATGCAGTGCAACTTTCGACGCTGCATGCATCTGGTGATATAATGTTTTAGCTTTTTTTAGATTGCCATAGGCGGAATGGGATATAATATTAGGAATAAAAATTATAGTAAAATAAAAATTTTAGCTTCCAAACAAGTTGATTAGATAAGGTAAAATATCAGAACTCGGTAGCATCATCTACATCAAAAACAGATGCGTAGCTATGAGAAAAAAATACAAGATTGGCGGCAACCAAACCAAAGCTGTTAAATCCAACAACGGAAGCTCTATATTTAAGATACCAATTGCCCCAACGACGACACAACACTCACCTCCAAGCTCAAATCGTCGCCATCAAACTTCGATCGCTCCAAGAAACTGATACCAAGCTCCATGGACCTCGCCACGATGGCCGATGCGACCAATCCCACCTGCTCAACTGCTCAAAATCCCCGAATCCATTGTGATTTCCACCGCACGAAAGAAAACAAAAATACCACACAAGACCATCTAAACATCGGAGGTGAGGCGATCCGGAGCGCAGCGGCGAGCACGGCCTCGATCTGTTCGAGTGGACAGCCACGGAACCCAAGGATACGGTCGCCGGAGTCTTCGATTCCGGCATCGAGGACGGCGAGAAGGCGTTCCAGGCCGGATCTGAAGGAGCCGGAGCGAAGCCTCTGGACGAGATCTCTCGGGGTGGCGCCGCGGTCGCCCTCCACAAAGATCTCGAGGAGACTCGACATCTCCTCCATTGCGATCGATCGGTTCATGGAAGAGACGAGATGTGCAGAGCGAGGGATTAGGAGGAGAAATGATCGGCGACGAGAGGAGAAGCAAGAATAGCACGATTTGAACAAGGGAGGTCGGGTCATTATATAGCGTCGGTTCCATATGATGCTAGTTATTTTGGAATGATCTAGACCGTTGATAGGAGGAATCTTCTTAGCTTGTTGAGATCGCACGGTAGGATATGGCTCTATTGGGGTTTTGCTTAATTCCGCAAGTAAAAAAAAAACACCGGTCTCCTTCTCTTCTATCTCCACGGTATATTATAATTTCACGGATCATTATAAGAGAGATAAATTATAAAAAAAATTATTAATTTTAATGTGATGGTTAAAAAGAAATCATCTGAATCCAAAAAAATTTTAGAACTCTTTCGTAATCAATCTTTATTTTATCTGTAAATTTCATCGTATATTAGTCACCATATTATCTCCACGAGGACACCTCCTTTTATCTCTATCATTAATAGAAGAGATAAATTATGATTCCAATTAATAAGTACAACGAGAATTAATTCTTTTGTTACACATATCAACTAGTCTTGGAACTTAATTCCGTAAGTTTTAAGATAGGAGAGATCAAAAATCTCTAAAGAGAGTATTTGGTAAAGAATTTTTTATTTTTTATTTTCTTTTTTAAAAAAATAAAATATAATTTTTTTATATTTTTTAATTTTTCAAAAAATATTCTTTTATTTTTTGAAAAACGAAAAAAAATAATTTTTTTATATTTTTCAATTTTCCAAAATACATTTCTTTATTTTTTAAAAATGAAAATAAAAAAAGTCAATCAAACATATTTTCTTTTTTTTTTTCTGTAAATAAAAATAAAAAATAAAAAAAATCGCATATCAAACGCCCCCTTAATGAACACATACCATTTTTAGAATGATAATCAAACGTGGAAGTGAAGATTAAGCCATTAAGTGAAAGGTTTCAAGAAAAGACCAGAATGGGAATGAGTCTGATTTCGTATCCCCATTTATTTCAGAATTCAATTTTCATCTCTATCTTCTTATCAAATGATCGAATATTGATATCCAATCTAAATATGCTTCTTTGTACAGGATTCGATCTCAACCATCTAATCATACAAAATGCATATATCTTATCTCCCACGATCTCAGTGATAGTCAATCCCTGAATCTAATTGGATAATTGCACCATTCGATTGCGATCGGATTTAGACTAAAATTTGACTAAATCTCATTCAATTGCGGTCACGATGCATCCCGACATCACGACCATGATTCAATAAGATAGCAGTTGTATTCTGACTGAATCATGGTCGAAATCTGACTGCTCAACGATGATATAGTGCGACAACACAGGTGGTCGGGCACGGATGCTCAGATAGAATTACTGCGCACGTCACACACAAGTGTGCAGGAATCCGTCGGGCAACTCTATATATAGAGAGATGAATGATCCCCTATACAATTCATTCGTGAGCATCTCTATCATCTATCGTTGACTTCAAGTCTCCAATCAAATTCTTTGTTATCGATCATCATCCACACTATAGCCCAACCCTTGAATTCATTGGGGTCACCGTTGCCACCGTCCAACCATCCGAATTGCGGTCAGATTCCAATCGAATTATGATCTAATTTTGATCGGATTGTGGACGGAATCCGATCGAATTACGGTCGCAATCGTGGCTGATTCCGATCGAAATCTGACTGCGATCCGATCGACATCAAAGTTCGACTAAATTGCAATCAAAATCGATCAAATTCCGACCACAATTTAACCACGGTCTAATCAGACTTGGACTCCGATCGGATTTCAATCCTAATCCAATCGAAATCTAATCGCAGCACGATCAAACTCCGACTCTGATCGGATCATGCATCAAATTCCGATCAGAATATGACCGTCGAAGACAATGCCGAGCGATGCATTGAGCAAAATTATTATGTATTCCTCACTACTGTATTTGCTCGTGCACGAGTGAAAAGTCACGGTTCAAGATATCAAATTTGGATATATTTGTCAACAACTTTTTAAAAATATTGAATAATAAAATATATATTTTTACTTGTTTATTCGTTGGTCTTCATCATGTTTACTTTTAGGTTTTTACCACCTAAAACCATTTGTATTTAATTACTCACTAGTTTTTTTTCCCCCAAAAATACACTTTGAACCCACTCCTCTCCATTAATTTTTGATCAAAATCTAATCGAGCGTGAAAGAAAATATCCTCCTAATGTGATTTTAAAGAATGAATGATATAAGTCCCCCGGGATAACGCAATGGTAAGACAGAGAGTTACTTACAAAATGGACAAAGGTCGATTCCGGATGAGGAGTCTAAAATCCTCCCTAGCTTCAGATGACCCCCCTCTGCATTGTCACCGTGTCAAGGGACCTCGTCCCTGCGATTTACCTCTCTCTCGTCGTAGCCCTGGGACGGATGACAGGGGGCTGCTAGTTGGGCAGATTCTCAACTTTTGCAGAAATAATGAATGATATAGCCCCAGGGCAACGGTGCATCCGTAAGAATTTAGACGGTCCCTGCGGCAAGTCATGGTTCGATCCCTGTCGGTTGCAATTTGCGAAGAGAATTTCACCGTTTTTCACTCGCTTGCGGATTGCGAAGGCGAATTCCTGTTTTCCAATTGGATTGGTGTGGGATGCAAACCCTAATTGACGTACATACCCCTCACGACGACTTGACGACGCGTCATCCTGATTTACCCTTGTGAACCGGTGGAGACTCTTCGGAGACCGTGGGACAGAGCCGGTTCACCAAGTGGATTAGTCGGACGAAACTTGGATACCACTTATAAATAAAAAAAAAAAAAGAATGATATAACAAATTTTTGTCATGACAAAATTTGAATATCAAAATAGAATTAACACACAAGCAAACAAATTTGCATGTCTATGAGAAAATAGGAGCCATCTAACCACAATAAATGTCAATCAAAATTTAATCTGACTTTACTTTTCATACTAAATCACAATCTTGAAACAGAAAGAGATTAAATTTATGCAAACATGTATATGAATGATACAAAAGGGATTAATCATTACAAAATTGGCAAAAAGTTGCAAGAACAACACGGGGGGGAGTTATTTTGTCAAGAAATCCTGTGGTTTTCCTATCTTTATATTCTGCTCTGTCAAGTAGCTTGTGATTGCATTCTTCTGCCAGCCTTTGAAACTCCTGTGAGTTCTCAGATGTTAGATACAATTCAATAGGATTATAAAGGAAGAGCAAAATCAAAAGGCACCTTTTTTTTTTTTTTTTGTTTATTAGAATCTGTGAAAGAGCACCTCTTTTTTATTTGTCATCAAAATAGAGCTCCATTATTTTCAAAAATATTCTTATTCAGCATTTATGATTCATAATTAATACAATATAGATATTTCAACTCTAGTCACACTTTCTTATCAACACTAATCGACATTATACCGCAACAGTTTCGATTTCATATTCGCTACAGTATTTTTTGGGAATAAAAATGGATTGAGATGGGATGGAACTCATTGCTAAAAACATTGCAAAGCAACAATAACTATTTTCCTAGAATTAGAGGAGTCAATTGGCTTGGGCCACTTGACCAGGCGCGAAATGGGGCACCTTGGGCCAGGCCCCAATCCTAATCGACACAAAGTTCGCAATCTGCAGGTTTCTATCAGGGTTTTGTCCTCCCTGATTTTTACTGCTAACCAGATTGGATTGACATTCAGTTCCCGAGTTAGCCGGTTCAACTGGCTGATCTCATGGGGTTTTAAAGGAACACTAACCTCAACCAAAGCCGTCAAAAAATGAAAACACTAGAACACACCAAACTCAGCTTATAACAAACCTGGCCGCACCACTTAACGATCGAAAGGCATAGAGCTGACAGATCCGATAAAGAACAAGCCCCCATTGACGAAAAATAAACAGAATAAAGAGAGCAATCGGCAAGAAAGTTGATATCAGAGAAAGGCACTTACTTCTGATCCAGATGTGCTATGATTTCTCCTCCAGGAAAAGCTGCCTTTGTAGCCTCATATGAAACTTTAATTGACTGTTTCCACGCTCCGCCAATTTCTTTTTGGCCATTTTCTCCATTTTTCTGCTTGGGATCTTCCATTGGTAAAGAATATCCAGATAGCAAGTGGCCTACCCAAACACAATCTTTCCTGAGTCATTTAGTATCGTATGTCAGTAAAATACAAAGATCCATTAGTGTGCAGTATGCAAATTAAACAGCAACAAGAGATCTAAAACTTAAGTGCTCCTCCTTTAACTAGACATAAAATTTGGCAACAGAGAAGATTTGTCTAGCCAACGGCAAATAATTGGAACATTACATAATTCCTTATCTATTTTCCCCTTCTTTTTGCTTTGCTTTGGTACCAAAAGTGAGCCGCGCTTTAGTTAGACAGAATTAGCTATCCAAATCTTAATTCTTATGTGCTGTAAATAAACATGCATCGGAATAGTTTGATTCTTATATGAAGTCTAAAATTCATAGCAAACTACAGCATTTAGGGCATTACAAAGAGAAGTCGCGAAAGAACTGCATTTAGAAAATTGTGGCTATCAGTTAGCAATATTCCAGACTCAAAAGAATGGCCCAAATAGAAAATTCATGTGATCTTCAGTGTAGGCGATCAGTGATTTTGCAAGATTTAGTTCTGATAACCAAAATTGTGATCAAAGTTTCATTGCTTAAGCTCATGAAAGTAATTGGGAACATTCTTTTTCTGATTTAAACATAATAGGAAAAGGGCTATTGAGTATTGAGAACATTTCTTCTACACACACAATGACTGTGATTGCTGAACTTGAATCAAAGGAATATTATTAGCGAACATTTCTAACTAGGAACTTATTTAAAGTATTGAACATTTCTGATAATGAATGTGATTCGTGAAACTTATTTGCGATCTCAAGCGCATGCTCTAATAGACGCCTCCAGAGAAAAGTTTCAGTAAGTCTGCTCTTATTACAGTCATGGAAATAAAACAGAAAAAAAAAATCATATTTGTACTTATTCAACATAAGAAATGGCTGAACTTTGAAAAGATCTGTGATCAAATCAAATATTGTATTTTTATTGAGAAAATCACAACCATGACATTGTTAAACAGGTGGTTCACAAGCATAGAATGTTTGCCTACCAAACAATATCCATATGGCGAGGCACATAATGACCACCTCCTATCCCAAAAAGTACTTTGTCTCCATTGTTATTTCTGCATCATCGGAAGATCATATCTGTTGCATATAGTCAACAATAGTGTAGCACGTACAATCAACACAAGGTACCTGCCCCAGTTTCCTATAGAAGAACCTCCTTGAAGCCCAAGTCCTTCCCATAGAACCTGAAAATAGAAGGTCAAAGCTATAGCTAAAGCAATTAAAGTGAATCCAAATCAATAAAAAAGAGGCAGAATCATAAATCAAGTCAACAATTCAAACCCTAAGGTAGTCTATCTCCTTGATATGAAAAAAAAAAAACATCCACATTAAAAAAAAAACTAAACTAGAGAGTTATCAAGCGAAGTTTTGAGGTCTATTCACTCTTTGGGGAATATTAAGCAGACCTTGTGAAGACTTAAGTAAATTTTACTTACTAAAGCAATAGCCTGGGCAGCATCTTGCCTCCCCCAGTACTCCTCCGTGCTCCCTGTGAAACAAGAAAATAGAAAGTCAGCTGGCCCTTTATCATGATGTGCAGTGAGGACAGTGAGGACAAGGAACTAATAAAAAACCCTTCTAATTATCCACACTCATAACAAAAGAATGAATAGATGTATTAGAAATTGTCATGACTGAATCAGTAGATTTTTAAACAGTTGGTTACTTGGAAAAAACAGGCTAAGAACTTTTTCTAGGATATTTATATCCTGCTAAAGCTAGACACAGCAGAATAGGCACAAACCAAAAAGGGTAATGTTATATGCATGTAATTATAAAAGTGATCTAGAAATTAACCAGCATTGAAAGGAAGCAGTGGTTTCCCACAAGTAGGTAGTGATAATGCATGTGATTATGCACAAAAAGTGGTTTAGAAGATAGAGCTTAGTACACAACAGGAAAAACTGAAAGTAATTCGCACCACAAAAAAAAAAAAACTCGTGATGATGCAGGATAAGCTGACAGTAACAACCAACCCAAACACTGAGCCACTAGCTTAATAGGCCCAACTAATGACATGAATTGCTTGAGCCAAGCCATTGGTAGTTTATTATTCTGAGCCTCACAAACCTTCTCTTTAGCTCACAATTTTTCATGTGCAACTAAATTAGGATGCCATAACACCCCACCCCCTCCATTTAAAACCTCAAGACCTCATCAAGGTTGCAATTCCCAAGTCGGTTACATATGCATATAAGATCCAACCAATGGAACACCATAACAAATTTAGGACTAGTTCTACACTGACACCCAAAAGTGAACAATCTATCCAAAGAGAAACGACCAATTAACTTTATAGACCCAACTATCGGCCAAATGTGCCACAATCTAAGTT
The DNA here is from genome assembly GCA_025175895.1 of Wurfbainia villosa. Taxonomy (NCBI): domain Eukaryota; kingdom Viridiplantae; phylum Streptophyta; class Magnoliopsida; order Zingiberales; family Zingiberaceae; genus Wurfbainia; species Wurfbainia villosa. The sequence goes on from JAKLTH010000209.1 coordinate 984,950, forward strand.
AATGGTAGTCCACTCATTTAAGACTACTAAATTCTCCTCATTAGATTACAACTTCCTACATGGAAGTAAACTAGAATGCGAGTAAAAGTTTCAATTTTCCTCAAAAACTCTATTTATCTGACAAAAAATAACTAATAGAAAAACAAATAGTTCCAAGGAACATACAATGCTACTTTTATCAATGTGATGTCTACTAAGTCTCCTTCTACCAACTCATTAACACATATTTGCATTCATCTTAACAGATGAAGTGATTAAATTCCAATTCCAGTTTATACTGATTCCTGAACATGGAACATGCCAGTACAATATTGCATAGGGTCTATACAGACTGTGACAAGTAACTAATGGCCACTAGATGACACAGTCAAACATGGTCAAAAACTGAAAAGACCAATACCATATAAATAAAGTCACATCTCTGTCACAGTCGGTTGTTGAGAAACACCTGGATGAAATTATGTATTTTTCCTAAATAAATCCATTGCTCTACTCATAAAGATTGAATATGACTCACTTTCAGCGACACTCTTTATTCCAAACGCATTAGGGTTTAACATGTATACAATATTAATTGAATTAACTTCCTTTAGTAATCAAGTAAGCTATCATTTCAGATAATAGTAGTAGTAGTGGTAATGATAATAATTTAAATGAGTAAAAAATATTACCAATCTCCAAGAACATGGTTGGTGTGCTAACCACTGGCCCATGATGAGTTGCTTCCAATGTTATCTACAAATAGTAAACAACACAAAACGTCCTGAAGAACGAATCCAGATAATATGAGAAAAAGTTTACACCAAATCAGTCAAACACCTAGACATCGATCTGGTCTGCTTTTCATCTCAACAGCATAATTACCTTTCATTTAATCATACTAAATTTCAGCATCAACCATTTTCTATAAGATAATACAGTGCACTTTATTAAATTATATAACGACTCATAAATTTGTAGGCATTCAACAAGGTGTTTGTGTCAGGTGCAAGAAGCTGCAGTCTTATAACACCGCACCAATATATTTCATACCTAAAAACTGCAATTGGTCCGAGAATAAAAAACCGACAGCAAAAAAGAAGCAAACTGTGTCCTTGATCACACAATAAAACCGTCTGGTTGACATAAGTCTCTTCTACATGTTTGTGTGACTTTGTTCAACCTCACCGATTTCCTAAGTCTCTTTCCTTTTATCAAATTTGTGACACTGTAATTTGTTCAAGCAAAGATAGTACCTTTCCTAGTTTTCCTTCTTCCCTTTTCCTTGTTTATTCGAAATCGTACTTAATTTTTGCTGTTAATATATTTTACCTTGCGTACTTCTCCCTTCTCGATACCAGTTTCAAAAAAAAGACAAAATTGAGTTAAGATGTAGTAGCACATTTAGTTATGTGAGGTAGAACTTACCTCAAATTCAGGGATTAGACCATTAGCTTCAGCTATCTTCTTCATGAGCCGGAGCCAAGGGCCGATCCTTGGATTCGGCAGCCCCGCCCAACCGGGGCGCCCTCCCTGCGGAAGATGCTCGCCCTCGCATATGTGAGGCACACCTTCAAGACAAATATAATCAAAAATAAAAAATACAGCAGTTAATTTCCTCCGACGGATTGATCGGAGATGCGAACTACCGATAGGGTGAACGGTGAGAGCGGGGCGGTTGGACACGGCGGTGTGCCGACTAAGGAAGATGACCTCGTCGACGGTCTCTCCAGTGGCCTCCTCCCACCGCCGATCCAGGTCGTCCTCGCCGATGATGCTGCTCTCGTGCTTCAGCATCCGCACAGCCCCGTTGGAGAAGCTCTCCATCCCGGCCTGCATTTACGCCGTGCGATCGGAGGTTAAGTAAAACAAACCACAACGGTGCGAGGAGGACAGAGGCGGCGACGGGAGAAGGTTGGTACCGCGATGGACGGGCCGGGGTTCCAGCCAGGCATGGCGAGGAAGGCGGAGGCGGGGCCGACGGACGCCGGGTCCACGGTTGTGGCGACGACGAGGGTCACCATGGTGTCGTGGATCGATCGGAGGGAGGAGAAGCGAGACAGGGAAAGGAAAGGGCGTTTCAGCGAGACAAGATTCATGTTTCTTAATTTTTATTGTTCACAAATATTATAATTATTTTTCAGCTACGAAAATTACAAAAAAAAGCCTTCAAATTCCTTTTATCCGAAGCCGTTTAGTAGGGCGTAATGTAATCTGTCTAAGATGTAATCTAATGGAATTGATAGCAATTTGATTACATTACTGTTTGATACAAATCAGATGTAATCTTGGATTTGACATTCATTTTGTTTGGCCCATTACAAAGCGATATAATTGGATCGACGACGATAACGTAGAATCGACGATTACATTACGGCGATACTAATGATCGATCGATCGGTACGACGATCGATCGACGACTAATCGCCGCCATTACGATCGTCGACGATAGGAATGGATCGTCGACGATCACCACGGCCGAACGCCGTCGATTGACGACGGCCAACTAGCGATCGATCGGTCTGACGATCGCGACCGACGATCGATCACGGCCACCATCGATCATCGACGACGCCGATCGTGCCGTCGTCGGCCACCGCGTCGATCGCCGCGTCATTCGATCGGCCGTTTGCCATGCGATCGCTGACGGCCGGCCGATCGCCGATCGCCGGCCGCCGATCACCGCCGATCGATCGATACGATCGCCGATCGCTGCCGATCGATCGACCGGCCAGTCGCCGTCGATCGCCGTGCCGACGCCGTCGATCGCCGATCGGCCGCCGATCGCTCGAACACAAATTAAATCTCATTTGACGATAAATTACATTTAAACATGCAATAAATCCCATTTGTATGCATGCAAATGTAATTTATCGTAGATGAAATTGCAGAATGTAATCGATTACATAGATTTTGGTAGAATCCGATTATAAAATTTTATTACATTACATTACTATCGTTAACATCTCTTTTTTTATCGAGAAATTTCACCGGCGCCCAAAAATAAATACAGAAAGAGTACCGATCTTGGAGGTCCTGTGTATAAATTTAATATTCAATTTTATAAAATTTTATTAAAGTCAATTAAATTTAAAAAAAAACTTAAATGCATATATATTTAATTTAGTAATATTCATAAAGAATATTTATAATTATATTCATTCATAAATTATTCATGAAATTATTTGAATTGTTTATGTTGATCAATAAATAAAATAAAATATTAAAATTTCAAATAAATAAATAAATTTTGATTTAAGAGTGTGATAATATTTAAATTAATTAAATTTAAATCAAATTTGATTAAAATTTAAATCGAATTTGATTATAAATTTAATATCAACAAATTCAAATCAAACTAAAATTCAAATAAAAAAAGTCTAGCCAAACTTAAACAGTATTAGATTGGTTAATTCAAATAATATTGATCGTCTTTACAAATAATTCTTGGGACAAAAGTAATATTATTCACTCCAAGTGCCTCTCAAGGTCGATCCCACGATTTATAAATCACGAAGAATATTTGTATCCAATCAAAAATTAGAAGGACAAGGCAATAGATAATTAATAAATAATTTTGAACGCTGTAAAATATAATTTGACTTGATTCGTATATCATCCTATTGAGTCGGGCAATTTAGTTCATGCCTATGGGTCACTTCAATTACAGTTACGAATTAGACTACAAGCTCACTCGTGGTTGTCGATAATTTTGCACTTGCGATTAACCTTATACGTAACCACGAGCAAGGTCACTCGCAATCACAATTGATCTTGCACGTGGTTGTAGTCAGGATCGTATCTAATATAAGGTCAAAGAAATGATCCTTTTTCGTCCATTTTTAAAATAGTTTAAATTCTTATTTAAAAAGAGAAAAAAAATAATGTAAAAATTTAAAAATTAATTTATCAATATATTTTTTAAAATTCAATTTGAGCCTTCAAATTTCTTTTGTTTCTCAACCTAAACTTCGAAGTAAACATATTTATCGGTTTCTCAGTTCCGATTTCAGTTCCATTCTAATCGGTTTCAGATCCGTTGACTTTGGAATCAATTCAAAATCGATTTCAAACCGATCTCGATTCCAAAGTTTTAACTTTAGAACCAATTCAATCCGACTTGCTCAATCGGGCCAAAACAGCTTCCGATTTATTTTGAAATGATTCTGAACCACATTTCTCGAACTTGAGTTTCCAAATTCATTTAAAGAGTTGATGATTCTATTTTTTTTTTCTATCGTAAAATAATATTTTAGACATGTTAGCATACTAATAATTTTGACTTTTAAATTAGCAACCGAAACCAGATTTATATCGGAACCAGAGCTAGTTCCGAAACGATTTCTAATCGATTCCGAAATTGATTGGAACTGAATCGAATCAGAATCAGAATTGGTACATTCGAATCAATTCTGATTTCAATTTTAACGGATTGATTCTGACTCGATTCTAGATTGAACCGATCAATGTCTACTTCGAAGTAAATAAAGTCGCAAGGAACATTTATTTTAAGCAAATATCGAGGGAAAAAAATCCAGTAGGAAAGTTAAGGGGGCGTTTGGTAGAGAGAAAATTTTCTATTTTCTGTTTTCATTTTCTGAGAAAACGAGAAAATGCGTTTGGTTGGCGTTTTCCATCTCGATTTTCTGAGAGAGAATTTTTTGGAAAACTAGAAAACAGAAAAAAACTATTTTTTATTTTCCAGAAAACAGAAAATGAAAATGCTACCAAACGCCCCCTAAGTAAAGCGGCGGGATGGAAAGGTATTCCATAATAAATGAGTCGTACTTAAAATTATACTCTCTGAAAATTGATCATTAACCTATCTACTCATATCTACAATGTAAAATCACCACATTAACAGATACCTCTGTTTGTCTGTATCAATGGAGGAGATAAATTAAAATTTTGAATGACAAGTATAAAGAAAAGAATCGATCGATAGTTCAGGATGATGGAATATATGGAAATTAACTCCTATTTATTTAAAAATTATTTTTTTATACTTATCAACTTGATAATCTTGAGAGCTTATCCACTCCTATCGAGGCGAGACAACATTGTGCAAGACCACATGGTGAGGCAAATTTATCCTAGCAAAATTGGTATGTATGGAGATAAATCATGTAGGGTCTTTATGACTTGATGTAGATCATTACAAAATCGAATCTAATCATTTTTTTTTAAATCTCTTCCGAAATCGATGTTTGCTTTATCCATAAACTCCATTGTATCTTAACTACCACATCATTCCTGCTGTGACTGATTGTTTTCCATCCAATTTGAATGGATGAAAAAACACGATAGAAATTGATCCGCGGATGAAAATCCATTTGGCAATTTATTAATCAAATTGATTGAATTTTTAATAAAAATTGAATCAATAAAAAAATTGATTGATTTGATCAAAAATTAAAAAAAAAAACTAATTTTTCAAAATCAATACAGTTAAGTACCCGTCAACTAATATATAAAATCATAATTTTAACAATTGATAATTATTACTTGTAAATTAACTGATAATTTTTAATTCGAAATCCAAAATCAAATCGAATTAATTAAAAAATCTGATATTTTTTAAAAATAAAAATTGATTTTTTTTATATAAACTGAATTTAATTTTCAATCCATTTGCCCATTGGATAAATAGAAAAAGGAAAAATAATTCATCCTTTTTATGAAATAAATAAGGAATAATTTTTCGCCGTAAAAATCTTTTCACAATTTCTATTTCCATCCTTTTAAGTAAAGGAGGGAATCAAAACTGTCTCGAACTAAAACTAATCCACATCTCATTGCTATGGCAAATATTTATATTTACGAGACTCGCAAAAAATAAAAAACCACTAAAAAAAAGTCATAAAAATAATCAGCACAAGTAAACAATAACTTGAGGTACCGTTTGATTTGGAGGTGGGAATAAAAATAGAATGAATTTAATAATAAATTAGAATGAGAATAAATTTAGTTATTTTAATAATATTATTTAATTTATAAATTAGGAATGGAGACAAAGACGATGCAGAGTGTCATTATCGTGAGTGTCGTCGTCGACGGGATTATCGTCGACATATGATCAATTAACTCGACATTTATTTAAATCACCATTTTTTTATACTTGGCGATCAACTGATAATCTTGAGAGCTTATCCACTCGCTATCGAGCGCCAGACAACATTGTGCGTCGACTACGTGGTGGGGCGATCGCTTAATGACGATATGTGAGGCGACCATCGTCGATGAAAATTCGCGGCACGACATGGTGGGGCGACGACGACGCGACAAACTCATCCGTTGAAGTGGATTTTATCGATTCCAAATTAATTAAAAATAATTTCTAAATTTCATTTTCAAATTTATTAACCAAACACTTTCTATTTACATTCTCTCATTCCAAACCATCAATCAAACACCACCTAAGAACCCTAAACTAGATCTACCTAACAATTCAATTACAGTGTATCACGGCATTTTAAAACGTAGAATTGTCATGTTAACCGTCCCTATGACTCCTCGTATTTGAAAAAGAAAAATAAATCAGAAAATATTTGTACGAACATTTTCAACAGCTTCAATTTTTTTATTTGTCATTTTATTTAATTTTTTTTTATAAATTTATTATAGCAGAGCTGTAAAGATCGAATCGTGAATACATAGAAGTCAAATTGAACGTTCTACGGTTGCATTTGAAAGAAGTATAGATGGATATTCATCTAATTTATGATTATGCAAATCTCTTATGTGATTACCCTAGTCCTAAGATATGCTGGATTCAAATTAATATATAATTACATAATCAAAAATACGAAGAATAAAATATAATGCCATTTGTTATATAATTATGGAATTAAAAAATCTTACTGTTCTAAAATAATATGATTCTCAATTATATATCTTATTTGTGGACATGATATACTTATAAGTTATATCTGGAATCACTCGTTGCTTAAAACAAACAAAGTTAAATAATATAATCTTAGATAATAAGAGTGTATTTGATTTAAATTTTCATGTAATTATCAGATTATCAGGTATAATATCAGAATCAAGAAAAATATGATTTCAAATTATATATCCTATTTATTTCGGCGAACAACGCATGTGAAGTTTATAAATGTTCAAACAGCACCTTATACTTTCATATTTATCAAATAACGTACTTAATTCTCTTTTTATCCCTCCCGCCAAAGATTCGACACAGCGCCGAGATTTGAATTCTCAAAGACCAATGGTGATGCAATCCCGACTTCATCGCGATCTTATTTACAATTCCAACACCACTGTGGTGTTGGGATTTGAATTTCCAATACCACAATGGTGGTGCAATCCTAGCACCACCACCGTGGTATTGAAATTTACAATTCCAGCACCACAGTGGTGCTGGAAGTTGTAATACAACTGTGGTGCTGGGATTTGAATTTTCAGCATCACCTTCGAGAATTTCACTGTGCTACATGTCTATTTGGCGGGAGGGGTAAAAAGAGAATTAAGTGCATTATTTGATAAATATGAAAGTATGAGACGCTGTTTGGACAATTCTAAACTTTAACGTGCGATTTTGGTAAATTTTGACATATATACTTCATTATCTAAAAATCACTCAATACTTAAATAAAATAAAATTGAATCATATAATCAAGTCCCCACGGGGATGGCGCGATGGTAAGGCAGGGAGTTGCTTACAGAATAGACAGGGGTCGATTCCGAATGAGGGGTCTAAAATCCCCTATGGTTTCAGATGACCCCCTCTGCCTTGCCACCGTATCAAGGGACCTCTTTCCCCCCGCGATTTACCTTTCTCTCGCCGCAACTCTAGGACGGGTGACAGAGACGGCTGAAATATGTTATCAATAATTATGTCGAATTAAATGCACCTCCAAAATTATCAACGATGATTATTTTGAATCGAATGCACTCTTACAACTATCGCAAGATTTTTGCGACTTGCCGAAAGGCATATAATTCGGAAGGCTGCAGAATAAACACAACCCAAATACAATTCGAAAAGTGCAACTCAATGTTTTTGTACAATTTCCTTATAGTCATGGAAAGTCTATAGAAAAAAGCAAAATAAGACTAGAAATTCACGAAGAATAAGAGAACATTGACTATTCTCGTCCCAAATACAATTTCAAAAGCCATCGCCAAGTTCATTTTTAATTAAGTTAAGAATCAAGTAGACAATGGAGAAATTAATTACGGCGATTTATCAAACAATGCTTTTGAAGTTTAGAATTGTCCAAAAAATACACTATAGTTTCAGATTTATCAAATATCGTATTTAATTCCCTTTTTACCTTTCAAAAATAACACATTTAATTTCTCGACGCATTGAATTCAAATTTCAATACCACTGGGATTTGAATTTCCAACACCAGCGGTGTGTCGAATTGCATGACTGCGATCTTTGTCAGAAATTAAATCTCAAAGACCACGGTGGCCGAGATTTAAATTCCCAAAGACTACATTGAATTTAAATTTTCAACACCACAGTGGTGGTGTTGGAATTGCACCACCATTGTAGTGTTGGAAATTCAAATCCGAGCATCATAGTGGTGTTGAGATTTACAATTCCTAAGATTATGTGGTGATAAATTTGATTTTGAGACTACTGATAGTCGATTGCACTATCATCACAGATTGGAAATTCAAATCTCAAAGATCACAAAGTGATCGAGATTTGAATTTCGATGATCACGCTCAAAATTATACATGCGTTATTTCGGTAAAAGGAAATTAAGAGACAATATTTGATAAATCAAACTAATATTTTTGACAATTCCAAATTTGAAATCTTGTTGGGTAAATTGCCGAATTAATTAAGGATAAAGAGTAGCGTACTTTATTTCCTTTTTCTCCTATCTAAAAGTTTTTTTTTAATATTAAAGTGTTGGAATTTCAATCGATTAATCTTAAATACAATGTTAAAAGTCATGATTGTGAAACTCGTGAAGAAAATGAAAACGAGCTCTCATTGAACGAGTCGAGTAGATGGAGCAGAATTTCTTTCTTCCTTTTATTTTATTTGTTTTTTTAATGCAATTAATAATTTTTTCGCCTTTTTTTCTCCATTATTTCTAACTCTAGGTCAACGCATTAGTCAAGTTAAAGGAAAAAAAAAATAGTGAGAATTTGTTTGCTCAAAATAGTCAAAATGCTTAGCAGCCTCGGTCTATCCACGTGCGAAAATTAATTTAAGAGTTTGCTTTATTTTGATTGGGCGTTGAATGATTTTAAGAGCGAAAATACGTCATCAATTTATACTTGCCAAATAAAAATTTAATCGATTGATTGTTCGATTGAAAAATCAAATAGAAATTTGATGAGTCGATTATTTAATTCGATTATTTTAACGATTGATTGATAAGAAATTTTAGTTCAAATAATTTCTATATATTTTAATTACTATGTTAAGGTACATAGAATTTTTTATGATTTATCTTTCTCGTAATAATTGACTGTTAAATTATCGATTTCAATTCTTTTACAAATATTTTTTTTTAATTATTTAAATTTTTAACTGAATTAATTGATATTTTATCAATTCAATTTTTATAAAAAAATTAATCAGTTCAAATTGTCAAAAAAAAAAAAATGATTTAATAAAATATAATCGATTTAATTATTGATTGATTGTTTAATTCGCCCCCACTCAAAAATACCTAGAATGATGATATTCTGAATACTTAGATGATAAAAAAATATCAATTATTTTTGATACTCAATTAAAAAAATATAAAAACAATCAATATTTTAAATAAATATGAAAAAATATTTTAAAAATTAATTTAGACAAATTTAGAAGTCTGAATTATAAAAAGATATCAAGTATTTTTATTATTGAATAAAAATATAATGATAAATGATATAGTATAGAGTAAAATTATTTTAATTCGATGGAAATTTACCAACTTAATTATAATCTTTAATTTATTTTAATTCATTATTGTAAAATACACGATCAAAATTATTTTAATTTAATCAAAATTAGTGCATGAAATATCATTATATTGAAATAATTTTTGTTACTTTGTCAAAATTATTCAAATGTAAATAGTTCATTAAAATTGTTTGTAAGAAAATAAAAGTGTTCCTTTTAATTTTTAGCTATAAATTTAATAAATTAAAATAATATTTATAAAACCGCTAAAAGTTTTAAGATAAACTATATAGCGTACTAAATTTTTAATATACTAAATTTGTTAAAATAATAAGAGAAATGTTTATAAATTCATTGAATTATCCAAACATCATTTTTTTATAACATATTTTTTAAATAAAAATTTAAAATAAATGATTTATTTTTGTGTATTTCTGCTCCTTTTAGTAGAATTTAAAATTTAATTCGTTAATTATATGTAACTCGCTGTCGCTTTAACAGATTCATTTTAAAATAATAAAATACTAGCACCTTAATTATTTAATTCAAAATAATATATTTCTCAGCATTCAAATAAATTATATATTTATTTTTGAAAGAGTTAAAAATATATTAATATAAATTTTCCTTTTAATATTTTTGACCATGCAAAAGATTAGAATCATTAATCGATCCTATCACCAATTTCCAATAATCATAATAAATCTTTTAAACTAATAATAATCATGGAGAATGACACCTATATACACATTGATCGTTGCTTTATAATACAATATCTTGATAAATGATTAAATATTTGTTTAATTTTCTTATCATTTTTTTTCTTCTGATGTTGCATTTACAAAACTGTTAGGGTCGAAATGCAAACTAGTCAACATTCTCTCTCCTCCTACGCCTCCACCTGCTATTAATATGCCTTTCTCATGGCTTCTTCCTGCAGTTAGCTCTCTCTCGCTCCCCGTCTCTTCTCTCTGTCTCTCTCTCTCTCTCAGACCCCGATCGAAAGCGGCGGAGCGGCCTTGGTGGTGGTGCGGAAGGTGAGCTACTCTTCTCCTCCTTCGCTTCTCGATCTCCACGTTGTGCGTAAATCCCGCTACCATCGTCTTCTAGTCACGCGATCGGATGCGCTTCATTTACAGATTTACTTTTTGTGTGCTCTCATTCCGTCTCTCGAAGAGTGCCCTAATTCTTAGTCTTCTCGTTGCGTTTGAAGGAAAGCCTCTTTTGTTGAGATTCATTTCACATCTCCAACTCGCTGGCTGATTTGATCCATTTAGCTTTTCCTGTTTTTTTTTGTCGCTTCGAAGTTGACTATTATACCCACTTGTTTGTCGGGATTTATTTTTGTTTGCATTTATTTTTAGATTGCATTTTGTATTATGATTTGCATCTGAGGTCCTATATTACTGGAGAAATCATTGTTTGCGGCTTCATCTCTTTTCTAGGCTGATTAGTTGCGGATTTCTTGAATCTGATCACGGGAATACTCATGGCTTCGGAGCAGATAAACCCAAGAGGTATAATTGTTTGTGTTTGTTGAGTAGTTGGAGGAACTCGCCTTATTTTCCTCTTACTTATCGATTTGTTTCTTTGGTTCGCTCATTTATGTAGCTTGTGTGGTTTATGCCCGTCTCTCAAACCAATCAGTTATAGGTGAAAGGTAGAACTGCGATTTTCTGGTACCATAGTTATTTTGTTTAACATTCAGCAAGGTTTTTAAAAAATTTGACTACAATACATGTTAAGATTTAGCTGAAGTATTGCGTTCTAAAGCCTAAAATGTTAGCAAAGGATTCGATTTATAGAGTTACGTCACTATGAGAAAAGTCAATGTCCTTTGTACTTATCAAATAATTCATGTGTAGTGCTGAAAGTTATATCTTTTGCCAATGGAGTATTTGTTTCTAACAGAAGTACATGATGTGAACTAAACCAAATAAGTGGTTTTTACACAATGATTAGCATCTTGAACGCTTGACATTTTGGCCTTTGATCAGATGCTAATTTCCATGCTAGTCGTTTATTTAGGTGAAATATCTGAAAAATATGAATATTATTGATCAGATGCCAATTCTCCAATTGTTTTTTATTTGGGTAAAATAACTGAAAATTTTGAATATTTAGATGAATTTAACACATAGGAGAATGGCTCAAGTTCTGTACTTTTTAAATAAAAAAATAGGTAAAAAACTAATCATGAGACCAGAAGGAATTGCCAATTTATATTTTTTAGTTTCTTCTTCTTTGATTATTTTATTATTCAGAACCTCTGCAATTAAATTATCATGCATTTCTTGGATATAGTCCAAGGATCAAACTAAGTTTTATGATGAATTTTGTTCTGGTTTTCTTTGATAAGATTCTAACTACATTTGTCTTCAAGTAGTCCCTTGAGAATGAACATAATCACAGAAATGTGCATATGGCAGGGAACTTGAAGTTTTTATTTCTTAAAGTCATATATATTAATCATAATTCCATATCATTGGCAGATGTATGTATTGTTGGTGTTGCACGTACACCTATGGGTGGATTTCTTGGTGCTTTGTCATCTCTATCTGCAACACAGCTTGGGTCTATTGCCATTAAGCGTATGAGCATATCTAACTTTCTCGAACTTTTTGTCTTTGCACTACTTTGTGTTGGAATTTGAACTATTTTGTGCTTTTTTAGATGCTCTTGCAAGGGCAAACATAGATCCCTCACTCGTTCAAGAAGTCTTTTTTGGCAATGTCCTGAGTGCAAATCTTGGCCAAGCTCCTGCCAGGCAGGCTGCTCTAGGTGCTGGAGCACCAAATTCTGTTGTTTGCACCACTGTAAACAAAGTTTGTGCATCTGGAATGAAGGGTATGATTAATCAATGCAGAGGATACAGCTTTTCTCAGTCACTCTATTGAATTGCATAAACTTTTTCCTGCTTTACAGCTACAATCCTTGCAGCACAAAGTATCCAGCTGGGTGTTAATGATGTAGTGGTAGCTGGTGGCATGGAAAGTATGTCAAATGCTCCCAAGTATATTGCAGAAGCAAGGTTAGGATTGGGGGTCGTAATCATATGTTCATTTTTCTCTCTTGTCTATAATGATTTCTCTTCTCGACTCCAAGTAACTCACAACATATCCTTTTCTACTCGTATATTGATTTTGCATTACACAAGTATACCATCATAGTGACAACTGCAACGATAAGATCTATGAATAAGTAGGTACGTAATATAATAATATTATAAATTATTTAATAAATTATTATATTATATTTTATCAGTTATTCTCTGCTCTGTGACAGTTTCTTTTACATGTAGAACTATTTTTGCGAATTGAATCTGACGTCACAGATGGAATCTACCTTCAAAATGATTATATTTGTTCCATTAATCCTCCAGTTTTTTCCCATTTTCAGAAAAGGATCTCGATTTGGACATGACACACTTGTTGATGGAATGCTTAAAGATGGTCTGTGGGATGTCTATAATGATTTTGCCATGGGAATGTGTGCTGAACTATGTGCTGTTAATTATTCAATAACAAGAGAAGAGCAGGTGAATATACACGATGCATACTCAACTATATTTTGGAAGTTTTTCATATTACTAGTCATGCATCTAAATGAGCACATAGAATTGCACCAATAATGTAGTTTTCATTTGTCAATATTTCTAGTCAAGCTTGCATACAATTAAGTCTTTTAACTGGTTGGTCTCATTAAAAGTTCTGTTCTTGCTTTCTACTTTGCATTTGATATATGAAAAGAAACTTTGTGATTTGACAAAGTCAGCTTACTCATGCACTTTCTACTTTGCAAGACAAGTTTGTAGGATTCTTTGCAAACACGGTTTCCACAAGCTACAATGATAAAACTCTAGAGAACGCATAATATATTCTAACTGATGATAATCAGAGTTAGGAACCCATGTAGTTCATAGAGTATAGGCTTTGTTTTGAACTGTCATGTGTGTAAACCTTGCTAATTGTTGTTTTTGGTTAACCTTGCAGCTTGTATGTACTAACTGATGATAATCAGAGTTAGGAACTCATGCATGTAAATTTTGCTGATTGTTACTTGGTCACCCTTGCAGTTTGTACACTAACATAATCATACTTCATAAAAAAATTGCAGTCTTCTTTTGCGAGGCTTGACCACTGCTATGAAGTGCTGTGATGTAGGAATTCAAGCAATCATAGTAGTAATATAAAATGGGAACAAGTACTCACATTAGAATTTAAAGTGGGAAGAACTAAGATTTTGGTCCTATGGCCAGTAGGAGAGGACATGCTTCATGACATGCTTAAATTTCCTCCAAATATCAATAACTATTGTCCAACATTGTACTGCATTTTTAAAGTTTTGTGATGTTACTTATTACTTGCAGACACTCTATTCCACTGTCCATACCTTGGATGTGATTCTAGTATCTGTTTCTCCAAGATAAGGAATGACAGATATGCTTCTTGTTGTTTCTCCCAGATATCCATCTTATTATCCTACTGTCTGTTTCTAGTTTCTGACTTTGACTTTTTTTTTATATATTTTTTATGTCAGACATGTTCTCATCTTTCATTTTGTTTCTTTGAAAAAAAAATCATTTTGTCAATTATTTAATGAAATTATGCATAAATCATGTCGAGCCCAAATAGTTAGAATAGACTGCTTTTTTTTTGTAGTATCATATGTACGAACTATGCATTTCCATTTTTTCTTTCAATCTAAGAAGTTCTTTATTATCCCAGGAGCCAAAGGTTGATTGTTCTTGTAACACAAAGTGAAAATGTTCGACTAATTTTGGCTCATAATTTTGCCATTTTACTGAAAATAATAGACACTGAAGCAAAATGAATACTTCAATTCAATTCACTTTATGTAGTGTTTTTTTACTTCCTACTGTATAGTAGGTTTGTATCTTTGAGCTTGAATTCAGATTTCAAAGGAATTTGACTTTGTTTTCTCCATTATTTGCTTTTAGGATGCTTTTGCTATTCATAGCAATGAACGTGGAATAGCTGCTCGTGACGCTGGTGCATTCACATGGGAAATTGCTCCAGTATGAATTCCCTCTATATGGTACTAGGCTGGATATCTATTGCTCAAACAGTTCACTGAAGTTCTCCAATCCTATGCTTTTCAGGTTGAAGTTTCTGCAGGCAGAGGAAGACCATCAGTGATTATCGACAAGGATGAAAGCCTTGAAAAAGTAAATTTTATAAGTGGGCAATCTGTTGCATTGCAATACAGCTTTTGAGTTTATGCTATGATACTGAACTCCATTTACTTTATTCAATGAACTCCAGTGATATATCATATTATCATCTCTATGTGGTCCAGCTTGCTTGCATATTGCAGTCCCCTTCCATTTTGTTAGTGCAACTCATGGCATATAATATTTATCTAGTTGTTATTTAGTTGGATGCTTCCAATGAGGCATCCTCTTGACACTAGGAAATTTATATTTTAAAAAAAATTAATAGTACGTTTGATTTATGAAATATAGTAGTTATTCTTCGGTAGGAATAGTATTAGAGTAGGAATAGTATGGAACACATGTATTTCTTAGTTTGGTTACTTTATTTGGACATATATCCCCCATATACAATTGCTTTCCTAAAGGTTGGCAAAATTTATATGCAATTGATTATGTCGCTCCCATAGAACATCAATTTATTACATGTAACATCACAAATGAGCAAAATATTTCTGTTGGTCTGTGGGTGCTGAAAGCAACTTGTTTAGAGGATATACATTTAATTCCTTACGTAATCGCTTGGAAAAGCTTGACAGGGCATATTAGAATATTTTCCAATTTCAAGAACAATTCTTGTTTTCTACTTGAGTAGTTGGGGTGACTAATCAATGTTCATTCTTTTGTTTGAATTTTGTGGTGTCAGCGCTAAGATTAATTGTTTGCCTTTATCTCTGCTTGGCAACTTGGAAAGCTTTTTAGTTGGATGTCAGATCTCTCATGTGTAAATTCTTCAATGCTTTTGTCGTTTAGATTTAATTCTATTTTCTATTGTTGTTTTTTGCCAGTTTGATCCTGTTAAATTAAGAAAGCTCAGGCCAAGTTTTAAGGAGAATGGTGGAACAGTAACGGCTGGAAATGCATCTAGTATAAGGTAGCTTTTTATTAAGGTTCTATTTAAATTTTCATGAAGATGATAAATTTTTTTTGGATATCAATATGTATGATTTCCTCAAAATACTCTCATAGAACAACATTATTCTTTAGCTAACTAAATAGAAAATGATTTTAATACATCCAATCCACTTGACACTAAATCTATTATTCCTCATCTTCGGGTGGTAAATTTGTAGCATAGAGCAAGGGTCGATTCCCTTGAGATTCATTAATTTAGAGACAATTGACCCTCCTACCTAGGACACCACTTGGTGCCGTGATCTATCTCTCTTTCACAGGTCTAGGGGCTCTCGGGGTGAGCACTATCACCCTTTTGCAGTGTATTGTTCCTCATCTTCACTGTGCTTTTGAGTAATCTGATTTCTGAAACTTTGGCCGACAGCATATGCATCTTTCTTCAGCTATATGATCTAGGTGATTGCATGAATACTACAAGAGTTTACTAAATTTGTGTTGCTGAAATTGATTGGTTCCCTGATTACAATTGTCTAGTCCTTGTATGTGGTTCATTATGGTCATCATGGTTAAACTGTGGTATCCCAACTATTCCTGTTCTGTCCTGCGATATGGATCTTGTCCCTACATTGAGATTTTTGCTATCCCCAAAAATAAAAGTCAACTCAAAACAATTGATAGCCTTCGAATATGTTCACACCATCTCAATTTATTTGGTTCAAATTCAACCTAATTGCTAGATTTTTAGCATTTTTAGTGATGCCACTCGTCTGTTATTTCATATGATTGTCACTGTAATACGCACATTGTCTAACTCATTTTATTTAACCTTGGAATTTTTCTACATATCACGTCCAATCTAAATTTATCGAATATATTTTTTGCAGTGACGGTGCTGCTGCTTTGGTGCTTGTGAGTGGGAAGAAGGCTTTAGAATTAGGATTGCAAGTGATTGCAAAGATCAGCGGTTATGCTGATTCTGCGCAGGTATTAAACAAACAAGAAGCTTCATTTCTTCGTGTAAAGAAGACTATTTTCCTTTAGCTCATGTTACGTGCGCTTTAGTACAGACTTGCCGATTCTTTTATAGTTTTTTTTACTTACCCAGTTTCCCGTGACAAATGGATGACATTTTCTTTATCATTTAGGCCCCTGAATTATTTACGACTGCACCAGCACTTGCAATTCCCAAAGCTATTTCAAATGCCGGCTTGGATGCTTCTCAAGTTGATTACTATGAAATAAATGAAGCTTTCTCTGTGAGTTCGTGCTTTTGAAATTACTGATGCAATTGGACCTCTTCAATTTTTCAATCATGCAAAGGCTCAAAATTTTGTCCTTCCACAGGTTGTTGCCCTGGCAAACCAGAAGCTTCTTTCGCTTCCATCGGTAAGTCTTATTTCTTCTCTTCTTCTATGTCTATTTTGAAGCGGAGCCTTAGTGCAATAGGAAAATTGATGCCGTGTAATCTAAAAGTCACGGGTTCGAGTGATGAAAACAATCTCTTGCAAAGCAGAGTAAAACTACATACAATAGACTCTTCCTTGGAATCCCGTATTGATGGGAGTTCCGTGCGATGAACATTTTTTTTTTTTCTGTGTTAAACTATATATCATAGTAATTGATGGCTATTCAACAAAGTTTGGTACATTTCACCCTTACATTATTGAAGGATCAGAACCAATCTGCTGGGCTACTAATCCGTACTTTCTGTTTGCATTCTTGTGCAGGAGAAAGTTAATGTGCATGGCGGAGCTGTATCCTTGGGACACCCTCTAGGCTGCAGTGGAGCTCGTATACTAGTTACCTTACTCGGGGTACGATTTGCAGTTTGTTTGATTTTATATTCTAAGTTGAACTACCAAATTACCGGGTTGGGATTCAGAAAACATTATCATCATCCTTAAGTTGCTCAAGTTGTGTTTGTTTTCCCATCAGCTTACGTCGATATATCTAGTATCGAGAGAAGTGTGGCATTTGAATAACTTATCTTTCTCAACAGGTTTTAAGACACAGAAATGGCAAAGTTGGAGTTGCTGGTGTTTGCAACGGTGGAGGAGGAGCTTCTGCCCTGGTCTTAGAGCTCGTGTAAGCATTTCTAATTTCGGTAAGATTCAGCTTCTCTCAAATATTTTTTTCTGGAGGCCTAGAAAAAATTGAGTTTTTTTCCCTTCATCTAGCAATAGAAGAATTCTCATCTGAAAAGTAAAGTTTCACTTACTGCATACTACCTTTTTCCCTTAATTGCGTTCGAGTAAGGGAGGCTGTCTAGGCAAATCTAAGTTTCAGTAAAATTCAGATTAAATAGCTCTTTAACTCACTTTTGCCTGACTGACACAATCCTCGAGTTGGAGCAATTGTGTTTCAGGGAAGGCATTATCCCTGACCGAGAGAGTCCTTTAGTAGCTGTGGTTGTAATTGTCCAAAGGAGGGCACACAGGCCCAATCGAGTCTGTGTGCTGGAGGTAGGGAAGGTTGCTTGCACAATCTAAGCGACCGAATTTCTAAATCTGTTCAATGGAGAAAATTGGTCATTAAATTTTCACTGGTGAACTGACGAACCCTATAGAAGATCATTGTTCTGCACTTTAGTTGACAGGCAGTCTTTTGTTTGGTACAAAGTAGTCTTAAAATCTTGTTCTAAGCCTGAGTTTCTGTCCCCTACCGGAGTGGAGCATCGTGTGCCATTATTTTGCCTGTGGTGGTGCCCTTCGAACTAATTGGGAGGAGGAACAAGAAGGAATAGAGGAAGCTTTACATGACCCTTTGTCAGCAGTATTGGAGTAATAAAAATGAGTAGAGCTAACTCATAACATCGCTCATCGCCTTGATGTTGATAGAAGCCTCAGTGGATCAAAATCATCTACATCACGCCATGGCTGATCGCCAAATTTCTCACATCCAATTAAGGTATTGCAAGTAACCTGGCAAAGGATCATGAGGAATGTGGTTCTAAGCCTCATTTCGAATAGGAAGAAATCTCACACCCACTATCTGTTGGGTTCTAGAGGGTAATTAAATACAAAATACAACAGAAATGGAACCACTAGAGATCCATGCGAGTTTCAATTGGTCGTTTATTTAGAAAGTTATCTCTAGATGTACAAATCCTTTGCTGATCTAAATGATTGAGTCGATCTCAACACGTTCAAGTGTTCGTGCTTCTATGGTGTCCATGCGGGCACAATCGTCGTCCGTTTCACGAACACAATTAGAGAATAATATTATTCATGTCGTAGTGCTAGCTACTATTTAAAGAGAGATCGAAAGACCTATGTTTTTTTTGTCGATGCAATCTTACATGATCTTTTCAGATAAGATCGTGTCTATCACTTAACCACCGAGTCATATTTAATACAACATTTTCTTTTATTTTATAAAACGTGAGCATAATCCATGGTCTTATTTGAAAAACTCAAACACGGATTGGATTAATTTATTAATTCAATAAAATTTGGATTCAATAATCTAATAAATTTAGAATTCGATTAGATTAATCCATCAATTTAATGAGTTTAAGATTCAATTAGATTAATCCATTAATCTTAACTTATACCCAACTTGAAACTTAGATTGGAATCCCAACACTATCCTCTTCTTTGTGCGAAAGAATGCAGCATTAAACCTCATCCATGCCCTTAAGGACGACATGAACTAGTGGTCCATGGACAAAGAATCGATCAAATTTGCAGGCCAATTTCTTTCCTTCTTTCTTTTCTTTTTGTGTCTACAAACTAAATCGTATCCTTTATCACCCTATTTGTAGATTTTACTTAATCTCAAATTTGTTCTCTGCATTTGCAGGCCTCATGGAGGAACAAAGTGATGGCCTGTTGTGAGGTAAACCTCAGTCGAGGCTGTCATGGTAGAACAACTATTTTCCTTGGGAATTTCAAAGCCTTCGGGAATAAAAGAGAGGAGAGGAAATGTTCTTCAGGAGAATTGAAAACCCATTAATTTTCCTAATGAAGTTGTGCAATGTATTATTTTCATGGAACTTCTCTCACAGTAACTTCTCCCCGTATTTTACAAATAATCATGCCTTAAGTCTCGAATTCCCACTCGTTTGCTTCGATAGGGAAGCATTTTGATACCAAAATGTTTACTCGAGGTTTGAATCTCTTGAGGTTATTTCTTGTGGCACAACAAAATGTATCGTCCAAACTCCAAGTTCAAAAAACTAAAAGTCCAACGCTGCTTCCAGAGGTCGCTATTTTTTTTATTAGGATCAGGTCTTCAGTTTGATTAATCAATTGTGGAGATGATTGATTCTATCTCATAAATTTATTTTTATCGAAGTATTAAATAATCTATAGGTATGATACATTCTATTGATCATCAGACTAAATCATAAAGTGTCCTTGAGGCTAGAATAGAGTTCGCTATTTTCCTAGGTTGGAGAAGGGTTTGAATTTATCTGATATAGTAGCTATAGTATGAGTAGTTGTTGGCCAAATCGTTTTGGCCAAAACATTTGATTTTTTTTTTATCTATGTGTCTAAATTTTCAGTTCAATTAATTTTGAGAATGTATAGATCCTGTCCTATGAATATCATTCATCAAGATAAATTAAGAGGATGTGATGAGTGATCCATAGTTCGGTGAGTGATCCATAGTTCGGCTCACACAATATGTTGATATTGATCGAGTTATAGAGAGAGAAGTCCCCTCGGGGATGACACGATGGTAAGATAGGGTGGTCGCTTTGGAAATGGGCTGGGATCGATTCTGGATGAGAGGTCTAAAATCTTTCCTGGCGTCAGATACCCCCCTCTGTCTTGCCACTGTGTCCAAGGACAAAGTCCCTCCATGATTTACCCTTTCTCTCGTCGCAGTCCTGAGACGGATGATAAGAGATTATTAGTTGGGCAAATTCACAACTTTAGAGTTATAGAGAGAGAAAAATTATCATTGAATTCATTCATAAATCGAGAGATTATAATGAAATTTATCATTCCCACGCGGATTGGCACCGTTAATAATTAATTACATTCAGGTAAGATTTTGAAATCAATTTTCATTGAATTCTTAATTTTTTTCCACGTAAAAGGATCACTGTTAGAAAAAAACTGTCCATGATTTATTAAATCGAGAGGTAGTTTGTGAAAACATTTGGGCTATATTTGATAGGATTTAGGCTACGTTTGATACGGGATAATCAGGTTTATAATGTAATCAGGATTACATTATAAGATTATTTATTTTGTTTGATAATATTTCAAAGATGTAATGTAATATAATCGCATTACAAAATAAGAGTCAAGATCCGTAATCTCGATTACGAAGGAAAAGCTATGTAATCCGATTACATTACGGACTCAATATTTATCATGACAAATATATCCTTCTTTTATTTTTCTTATTGCTTCCCGATGCTCGTTGACGACGACCACCGGCGACGGTTGTCGGCCAATGATCGAGCGGCCGATCGACGACCGATGGCCGGCGGCAAACGGCGTGGCACGATCGGCCCGGCGACGATCGGCCAAACGCGATAACCTTAAGGGTTTTTGTCATTTTATAATAAGATGAATTACATTCCTTATAACAAATATGGACACCAAACAAACGAATGTAATCACTTTTGTAATCAAAGATTACACACCAATCACTAACCAAACACAGTAATGTATTACACACCAATCACTAACCAAACACAGTAATGTATGGACACCAAACACAGTAATGTATTACACACCAATCACTAACCAAACACAGTAATGTATTACATGTAATTCAATTGTAATGGAATGCAATATAATCTTTATTATATTACTATGTTTGAATAAAAATTATATGTAATTTTGAATTACAAAGATAATTACATTCTTTTATTTGGTGTTGATTACAAACACGATAGGAATGTATTGACGGCGATAGCGACGACGACGACAATGACGACGATAACGACGACAATCGATCGATGATCGAGCTGTCGTCGACGATCGGGCCATCACCGACGGTCGATCGGTCGACGACCGACCGATGACGATCGGCGGATCGGCCGATGGCAACCGAGCGACCAACGGCGGCGGCAGCGATGGATGGTCGACCAAGTCACATCACTCGATCGATCGTCGTTTGCCGATCGGCGACGAGCGATAATGATCGCCGATCGATGACGACAACGATCAACTTCGATTATTGAACATTCAATAATTTTCAAATTACGATTTGTAATGTAATCGGATTACATAGATTTTGTCTTCAAGATTATAAAATTTTAGTAATTTTTATAATTAAATTACATTACAAGACATATTACGACTTACCAAATACAACCTTAGTGTAAATGATATACGTTTGCCACCTAATGAAATTTATACTTAAATCGTCACGAGTCACGTCTCCTCAAAGGTTACTTGTCATCTAATCTTTAGTGGAGGCTCAGGAAGCCCCCATGGCTAGCGCAGCCATGTCAAGGTTTGAAAGGACAAGAGATTGATTTCTGGAGGTGACAACCAGGCTACTGATGACTTCGCATTTCTGCACTAGTCATGACATCTGATTTATCCCCCTCCACACATAGAGACAGCGGTGAGGGATCGCTAATGTAACGGTTCCACAATTTTTAATGGAATCTCTCAATCTCGCAAAATTCTTGCTAAGGGATATAAATTCATCTATTTTAAAGAAATTTCATTTTACTTCATTTTTTTAAGTTATCAAAAATACTTTTAATTTTCTCTTCTTTTTTTTCAGTTTTATTTCATGGCATTTTGAACGAATTTTATCATCACTTTCCTTCCTTTACAAAAATTAAAAATGAATCTTCTTTCCATTTCCTTTTTTTTTTTTCATAATTCTCCTTCTAAAAACCCAAATAAATAACGTTCGGAATATCTGCACTTAATTCAATGCCAAATCCAGCCTCCATTCTTAAATCTTCACAGTTAACTACCAGCTGTTCGTTAATTACTCCCCATTAACCTTAATTACCCAAATTTCCACTTTTTTGTTTCCTTAAAAAAAATCACGATTCACTAATCTCAGCAAGCAATAATTAGCAACAAAGATTCAATCCCTTTCTTTGCTTATTAAATTTCAATTAGGAGAATATTCACTGCCGCGCTGCCTTATAAATATTATTCCCCCGTAATTATTCTCCCATTAACTGAGATTAATTTCTTCATGGCTTCAGCCGTTCCCGATCATGATCCTCCTCCCAAACCTCTCCGTATTTTTCTTTCATTTTTTTAAAATTTTTAGGGAGTGATTTGAGCTGTATTTTCACTTTTTCTATTTTTTTTTAAATGTTTTTTTTTTTTTTTTTTTTTTTTTTACGTTCTGTTTTGGTGTGCAGATGACGAGGACGACGACTGCCCGATCGAGGAGGTCCGGCTGACGGTGCCGACGACCGACGACCCGTCGCAGTCGTGCCTGACGATCCGCACGTGGATCCTCGGCGTCGTCGGCTGCGTCCTCCTCGCCTTCGTCAACCAGTTCTTCGACTACCGCACCAACAGGCTCTCCATCTCCTCCGTCTGCGTTCAGATCCTCGCCCTGCCGATCGGCCGGTGGATGGCCCGCTCCCTCCCGCCGACCGTCATCAGGATCCCCCTCCTTAACCGGTCCATCTCCCTCAACCCCGGCCCCTTCACCATGAAGGAGCACGTCCTCATCACCATCATCGCCAGCTCCGGCTCCGGCGGCAATTACTCCGTCGGCATCATCACCATCGTCAAGGCCTTCTACCACCGCAGCATCAACGCCATGGCCGCCATGCTCCTCACGCAAACCACTCAAGTAATGATTTTTACTGTTTTAAATTACTAAAAATATAATTTTTAATCTGTTTTTCTTTCTTTTTTTTTTAATCTCCAGTTGCTGGGATTCGGTTGGGCAGGATTGTTCAGAAAGTACTTGGTGGATTCTCCGTTCATGTGGTGGCCGTCGAATCTCATTCAAGTTTCCCTTTTTAGGTGCGTTTTCGATAGATTCTCTGTAAAAATCGATGCGTTTGGTTGTTTGATCGAGTTCGATTCGATGCAGAGCTCTGAATGAAGAAGAACGGCGGCCGAAGGGCGGCTTGTCGAGGCTGCAGTTCTTCCTGATCAGCTTGGCTTGCAGCTTCGCCTACTACATCGTCCCCAACTACCTGTTTCCGGCGATCGGGTCGCTGTCGATCCTCTGCCTTATCTGGAAGAAATCGATCGCCATCCAGCAGATCGGCTCCGGCATCAGCGGCCTCGGCGTCGGCGCCTTCGCGATCGACTGGGCCACCGCCACCTCCTGGCTCGGCAGCCCCATGGCGGCGCCGCCCTTCGTCCTGTTCAACGTCCTCGCCGGCTACGTCATCCTCATCTACATCCTCATGCCGCTCTGCTACTGGACCAACATCTACGGCGCCCGCCGCTTCACCTTCCTCACCTCCCGCCTCTTCGAGCGCGGCGGCGGCCCCTACGACCTCGACCGCATCCTCGACGTCGAGTCCTTCTCCCTCAACGTCCGCGAGTACGAGAGCTACAGCGACATCTACATGAGCACCTTCTTCGCCATCTCCTACGGCATCGGCTTCGCCACCCTCACTGCCACCCTCTCCCACGTCTTCCTCTTCGACGGCAAGAACATGCTGAAGCTGTGGCGGCAGGCGACGTCGACGGCGAGCGAGAAGCTGCTCGACGTCCACGGCCGGATGATGAAGGCCAACTACGAGGCCGTGCCGCAGTGGTGGTTCCACATCATCCTCGTCGTCGTCACCGCGCTCTCCATCTACACCTGCGAGGGCTTCGGCGGCGCCCTGCAGCTGCCTTACTGGGGCATCCTCCTCTCCATCGCCATGGCCTTCTTCTTCACCCTCCCCATCGGCATCATCGTCGCCACCACGAACACGGTAACGCCGCCACAACGATCCAAATTGAACGATCCTCTCGGAGCAATTTTTCCTGACGCCGAGAAATTCGATCGATTCGTTCTCTGCAGTTTCCCGGGCTCAACATCATCACGGAGATGGTGATCGGCTACATGATGCCGGGGAAGCCGCTGGCGAACGTGGCGTTCAAGACCTACGGCTACATTAGCATGATCCAGGCGATCACCTTCCTGAGCGACTTCAAGCTCGGCCACTACATGAAGATTCCTCCCAAATCCATGTTCGCCGCTCAGCTGGTCGGCGCGGTGATCGCCAACGCGTGCTACTTCGGGACGGCGTGGTGGTTGCTCTCCTCTGTGCCCAACATCTGCGAGACCGACGTGCTGCCGCTGGACACCCCTTGGACGTGCCCCAGCGACGCCGTCTTCTTCAGCGCCTCGATCATTTGGGGCGTCGTCGGGCCCGCCCGGATGTTCGGGCCCGGCTCCCTCTACTCCGGCCTCAACTACTTCTTTCTCATCGGGCTCCTCGCCCCTGTCCCCGTCTACGTCTTCCACCGCCTCTTCCCGGAGAAGAAATGGATCCCCCTGATAAACTTCCCGGTCATCTTCGGCGCCACCGGCATGATGCCGCCGGCCAAGGCGATCAACTACAACTCCTGGTTCGTCCTCGGCTTCGTCTTCAACTACTGGGTGTTCAAACGGCACAAGCAGTGGTGGGGGCGCTACGCCTACGTGCTGTCGGCGGCCCTCGACGCCGGCACCAGCTTCATGGCCGTCGTTGCCTTCTTCGCCCTCGGAAACTATGACATCTACGCCGTCAACTGGTGGGGCGGCGTCTTGGACGACTACTGCCCTCTCGCCAGCTGCCCCACCGAGGCCGGCGCCTACATCCCCGACGGCTGCCCTCAAATCCATTGAAAACGCTAGCTCCGGTCGACGTGCATGGCCGTTAATGTCTGCAACTGTCAGTTTGAATTGGTACCAAATTGGTATCTTTTCAATTGCTTTGCATTCTATAATTAGATATGCATAAATCATATTGGGCATTAATTTTAAATAAATTTGAAACTTTTTTTATTTATTTCCAAAAATTCTTTTCTGTAGACAAAAAAAACTATATTTAAAAATTGATCGAACGATTATTTTATTCGTCTATTTATTATTTTATAATAAATAAATAAATAAAATTCCATTTACCTCTGTTCCGAGAGGTCGATTGAGTACAAGACAGAATCCATCTCCTTACTGGTCAACAGAGTCCATCTCCTTGATAGTTGGATCTGATCTGTCGTCGGAGCTACAAAGGTCTCAATTAGAGAAGATTGACAAATGAGTGAAAAAAATCATCGAAAGATTCTTCAACAAAATCTCTCCGATGTTCAAATTAGAATACAGAGAGTTGAGAAAAAACAAACATAAAGTAGAGAATTGAGAAAGATCAAAAAACTTCGGAGAGATCTTTTTGCTCCCATTTTATCTTTATATAAGCAAATGAAGTAGACGGATATCCCAAAGAGAATATGGGAGGCATACATGGTCTTACTGTGACGATGACGTGACCGTACAGAGGGGATCTTAGGAGGCATGATCTCATTAATGAAGAAGATGTGGTCGTATGGAGAGGTTCTTGAGAGACATGACTTCATTAATGAAGAAAGCATAGCTACGCGGAGAGGATCTTAAGAGTCATGATTTCATCGATGAAGAAAACGTGGCTTAGACAGTGAAGACCATATCAAGGTGTCCCCTAACAGGAGACACTTCTAATATGTTGCTGAGCCGAAACATCCGTTGAGCTAAGCTACTGAGTTGAGACATCCAGATAATATATGTTATTGAGCTGAAACATCTGGCTGATCAACTCAGCTTATTGATCAGAATAGCGAAGAACTTCTGAGTCTGGATGAGAATTTTAAATCTCATATCGAAAATCGACTCCTGTTCATATGTAGTAACAACTCTAGCCAATAGGTTGTCCTGAGTAAGGTTGTAAATGAATCAAATATTCATGAATAAATTTGATATTCGACTTGGTAAGAGCACGTTTATGATCATTTAATATGCATCTATGTCAATTAATGAATAAATTTGAATAATTTGATAAATTAAATAACTAAATTTAAATATTTATTGATTAAATTTATTTAAAAATTATATATGAACTAATTTGTACTCCTTATAAATAAAGATTAAAATGTTATAATTTTAAATTAACAAATAAATTTGATTTAAGAGTTTAATAACATTTAAATAAGTCAAACTTAAATAAATTTAAATTAAGCTTGAATCGAATTTGATTATAAATTCAATATCCATTAAACAAATCAAACTCAATTCAATCTCAAATTAAGTTCAATAAAAAAAAATCAAGTTAATATAAACAAATTTTTTAATAACTTAATTAATTTTAAATTTAATTTGACTTGACTTCGTCCATAAAAGTAGTAATTCGCTAATCTATCGGTCATCATCGATCGATCTCACGATCATTGTAAAAGAGGTAAATTACAAAGGATTATATGAGTATTAATGTGATGATCAAAATATATAAAAATCATATGAATCTAGAAAAAAAATTTAAATCTTTTTTAAAATAAGGTCTATCACGTTTTAGTCATCCCGTGGGAACGAAGTTTAAATACCGTAAAATTTGATTTATCTGGACTCGATTACTACCCTTGTCCGAGGAGACAAGTCTGCTATTTGAGTTCCAGTCGGCCAGTTCGGTGATCGGCGACGCGAGCAACTCCGGGACCGGCGTGGTGGCCGCTCTCCGACGTCCCCCACATTTGTGAGACCGACCTGTTGCCGGAAGACACCTCTTGGACGTGTCCCGGCGACGCGGTAGTGTTCTTCAGCTCGCCGGATGTTCGGCCCCGGCTCCATCTACTCCGGGCTCAACTACTGTTTCCTCGTCGGCCTCCTCGATCGACCCACGCCGTCGTCTACGTCTCCCGTCGCCTCTTCCCGGGGAGGAAGTGGATTCGGCTCATCAATTTCCTCGTCATCTTCTTCGCCGCCGGCGTCATGCCCTCGGTCAATCCATCAACTACGACTGCTGGTTCATCGTCCGCTTCCTCTTCAACTGCTGGGTGTTCACGCACCACGAAAAGCGGTGGGGGCGCTACGCCTGCGTGTGGTCTATCCGCCTCCCTCGATGCCGGCACTAGCTTCATGGCCGTAATTGCCTTCTTCACCCTCGGGAACTACGTCATCTACTCTATCAACTGGAGGGCGACGACTACTGCCGCCTCGCCAACATCCTCGAGATGGGCTTCCAGTTCATGATACACCACGGAGTTGTGATCCGTGTTTCGGTACTCTGCAGCGACGGCGAACGGCGCTTCGCCGGTGTGGCCATGAGCGACGGACCTGAGGCCGGTGCGATCGTCGGGCAGCCTCGCTCGTGGCGGCGGTTTCACCGGAGTCTCCTCTTTTCTCTCTCTTCAATCCCCGTCGCTTGAACAATCGTGACCGTACAATTATGGATCCCGCGCCGATCGACGGCCACCGTTGCTCAAAGCTGGCGAGGAATATTTTGCACTCGGCTCGGGTCCAATCGGGTTTAAAACCGAAACCGTAATCGATGAACGAGGCTCGCGCTTCCTCGTTTCCGATCTCAGCGTTTCTCTCGCGACCGACGAGGATCTCCTCCGATGGAAGCCGGCGGCGGGGCAACTCTGTCGGAGATCTACCAGAGCGCGCAGCGGTTGCTCCTCCGCGCGACCGGTGGGCTGGAGCGCCTGGAGCGGGAGCGGCTTGATTCCTCATCCTCCTCCACCTCCTTCTCTTATGCCTCCTCGTCGTCGATGCCTTCGATCGAGGATCCGGAGGACCTTGCGTCGGCGATCAAGAGGGACATCACCCAGATCCGCTCCCTCTGCGCCGAGATGGATCGCCTCTGGCGCTCGATTCCCGCCAGAGGCCAGCGCGATCTCTGGAGGAGGTATGAGATCTGATTGACGAACAATTTTTTTCCCATTTGATTACGACCTAGCATCTTTTTCCGAATTTTTATGAGGAATGTTTGGGATTCAAATTTTCAGTTGTACCAGTAGGAGAAATTTTAAGGCTGTGTGTCTTAGGGTAAGTGGCTTACCCTACCCTGATAGACGATTGGCTATTGAACTCTTTGTAGTTTATTTAGATCGAGCGATTGAATACCCTCCCATAGGAGAGAAGGTCCATAACCCCGTTCTTCTGGTTCTAATTGAATCTTCTGTTAAAATGTATGCTTTTGCATGAAGAAATTAGTTTTTCCAATTGACAACCACCTGATTTTGCATATAAATTTGAACGAAGTGGATGTATCTGAAGTGCTTGTAATTGATAAATGCACCTTTTAAGTTTCTGGAGTACTTGGTAAGGGAGAAAGCAAGACAAACTATGCTTTATATGCCATAATTTCAGGAAGTTAAAAAGAAGTTTTGTGGTAGCAGGCTATTTTATATTCATATCCTAACCATTACAATCTTAGTTTGGGATGATCAACAAAGGATTTTGATCACACGTGACAGGGAAGAACACTTGTGAACTCAAACTACAAACAAAATTACAAAATCATAGGGTAATAATTAGTTGAACTCAAAAGCTAGCATGATTGCAACCTCTGCACTCAAAGCTTGAAACTTAGTGATGATAGTGAGTGATTTTTGTATAATTCAATTTATAGTCTGTAGTTGACTGAAGGTGCTTTGAAGCTAAGCCAAATCAATTAAGGTGCCAAGGTCTTGGGTTCGTAGCCCGCCACCTTCATCCAATTGTGAATGCTTGAAGACTCTCATAGCTACCTTTTCTAAAAACTCATTTAAGGTGCAAAGAATTTGATAATCAACCAAAAAGGATTAGGAAACAAAAATTCTTTCATAGTTGCTGGTATTTAAAAAGGGACACATTGTTCTATCCTTCTATCAAGAATACATTAACCGATATTACAATGCTGTACGTCAATAAAACTAATTAAATTAATGATAATGTTTAACTTGTCCGACAAATTTTCTTCTAGACTTTGGAAGAAATTTAATTTTAAGCAACTACAGTAGCTACTTTATTAGTACATGATGAGAAGATGAGCTCTTTAAGATAATATAACCAATTTGTCAGATCAATGGTGGCGTCCAAGTAATTTTCACTGACAACAAAACTTAATGAATTAATGAACATGTCAAGCAAGGTGAATAACCTAAGATGTCTCAGTCTTAGGTTTCACTATTTTGTATGGTTTAGATGGATTCAGGCAATTTTTACATCTCCTTTCAGCTAGCCATGTATCAAATGATTGTTGGCATAAAAATTTGGTATTGAGGTTCATAAAGTAATTACTGTATCTGTCTTGTAGGTGCATGTACCACTACATTAGTGTAGTTTGCTTATGTGTTTAGCTTATAGGTGAAACAAACTGTAGTTTTTTTTCTTTCCCTTTTTAGCCATTTCTTTATCAGTTAGAAATTTCTGATGTCTTCCTTATTTTGTGCTTCTGAAGAAAAGTAGAACAGGTAGCAGAAAAAGTGGATTCACTGAAAGAAAGTCTCGACAAGCACCTGTTCCGTCAACAAAAACGCATGCTGGAAGCCAAGGAGCGGGCAGACTTACTGGCAAGAGCTGTAAGCAGCAGTAAATTCTTTAGATTCAACATCAAGTTCCTTCCATCATTTCGTGCAACTTTTGTACAAAAGTATACAAAACAAGATGCATGTTAAGCATAATATATAGTTTGGCCAAATATAAATTTTCTATTTGCTTATGTTGGATAACTTAAAGAGCTTACTGCAGAATGGGGACTCTGCGCATGTTCTGAGAATATTTGACGAGGAAGCACAAGCAATGGAATCTGCTCGAAACTCGTCAATAATGCTGGAAGAAGCTTATGCCACCGGAGTCGCTGTACTGTCCAAGTATGCTGAGCAGAGGGATCGTTTGAAGGTGACCCAGTTCTTTCCAAACATTTTTGTATATGGAAACTATGATGATCAGTCCTCTGCATTTGATTCATAGAAATAATTATTCTATATATATGTATATATTTGGTTGGGCGGGCTGAGTGATCGAGTGTGCTGGTCAAATTGATAGGTCGGTCATGCTAGTCTAACCAGACGCCCCAGCAAGGCCAGTTGGGCAAGTTGTGTTACTTGAGTTGGATGGGTTGGATAGATTCGTTGGGCAGGATTTGTCGGTTGAGTTGGACGTGCTGGATAGATTAGTTGGGCTTGACACATTCGGCGAATTGGTTGGATCAAGTGTTAGATTGGTTGGGTAAGACAGACTGTTCAGAGTGAGCGGGTGGATCGATTGACTCAATCAAATTGAGCAGGCAACTCAGGTGGTTCGATCAAACAGGTGAGTTGAATGAATCGTGTAGTCAGACCCAGAGGATACGGATCAGTTGACTCAGTCGGACAGGCGAGTAGATTGATAGATCATGCGAGCTACATAAGCTGGGTAAAATATTTTACCATTATGAAATTTATACTTTGTTTATTTCTTATAACTTTCATATGAATGAAAATAAGTTTTTTTTTTTGTATATCATTTGATAACGCAATCTAGGAAAATAGCTTGTCTATTACAGAATTCGAATGCTACCGATTGGAAAAACTCGATTGATTACGGTTAACAAAGTGGTTTCTAGGTGCTCATATATTTACTTACAGATACATTCTGACCCAAATGAAATTTGATCAATTTTTGTTTTGTTTTCGAAACTTGCCCTCTGCTGATGTTGATAATTTGTGCAGAGAGCTCAAAAGAAAGCCCTGGACATCCTTAACACCGTAGGGCTATCCAACACCGTGCTGAAGCTGATAGAGAGACGGCATCGCGTCGACAAACGGATTGCTTACGCCGGCATGGTATTGACCATCGTTGTGGTTCTTGCATTCATGTGGTGGATTCGCTGACTGGTAATGTTCTTCAGAATGTGCCTCTGAGCCACTGTAATCCATCCATGCTCCCCATATGAATTGTGCATTTCGATTTATGTTGAACTATACAAGTAAATGACACTTAGTTTCCTCATGAACGCAGTCACTCGCATAGATCGACGATTACGGTTGTGCTTTCGAGTGTGTTTACTCATTTGGATTGTGCCATTCTTTTGGGTTCGTTTTTGTTAGCCTTCAGGTTGTGTTTAATATTTCAGTTCCTCATTTGTTGCATCATCATGTGGCAGTGCATTAAGTAAATCCTTTGTTCTTTGGACAAAAAATGCCTTGTCACCGGCATTAAGAAAAGAAAAAGAGTTTAATTTAGGATGCCCATGCCCTCAGGTTTTATAAAAATCCTTTGCCTACCTCTTTGTCGGATAGTGTACTTTCTTTCATCGGTAATATTGCAGTATTTTTATTTTTGGTAATGTACATCTCGAGTGTTCCTCCAAATCAATTCCATAGCATTCGAAGATAAATCATGATAATCGAATTAGAATTACTCGTTTTCTTTGCTGGCTATATTTAAATTTTCGGTATGATTAATTCTGATGATGATGATTGATCTTATTTTATAGATCTCTAATGGAATATTAGGTAATTTTTAGATGAGATATGTTCCATCGATTATTGAGATAATTAAGAAAAATACTCGCATGAACAGGCTCAGTTGCAATGTCCTTGATTTGTTATTTTATTTGAATTTTTTTTTATAAATATATCATAATTAGAGATCGAACTGTGAATATCTGAGAATTGAATTGGACGGGCAATTGAACGACGGATCAATTTGGAGCAATTTTTAAAGGATTTGGTATTTTTAGAGGAATTTTTTTTAACCACAGTGATCGGTGCTATCGTGTTTTGCTAGAGTAGTAAATATTCATAAATAAATAAGGAAAAATAAATATAAAAAGCGGAGAAATTGAGAATTAAAATACTTAGCTAATAAATATTTTTGGGAATGTAAAGAGAGAAATTTTGTTTCTTGTATTGATCTTTTTTTTCTAATGAGTCTCATCTGGTGTCATATTACTGCTCTAATTTTTAGAGATCTTATTCGTTGTCTCTGTCGGTACAGATTTTATTAGACTTATGACAATAATTACCTTCTCAGAGGAAGAAAAAGGACCGAAGGATCATCCTTTGAGGAGTTTCTTTTTGAATAATTATTTTTCAGAAGATAGTGTAGTAATTATGTCATTCGAATATCAATTTAGATAAGTTTATGGAGAGCATTTTCATCGAAAATATTTATCATATAGAGATTAGGGATTTAAGTAGTTACCCAAATGACTTCTTATTTACTATTGCATTCCAATCCCCACGGATAAAGTCATATAATTAGCACAAATTATAGTTAAATTTATTTACGGATGGCATGTTGGTTGGAATAAAATGTCATTTACGAAATGAACGAGATCGATTTTGAAGAAGGATTTAAAAATTTTTCATGACATTTTTATCTTGATCAATCATGTCAAAATCAAAATTTTTTATGATACTTTTACAATGATTATGAAACAGTGTTAGGTTGGGAAATAGTTAAATTTAGTTACGAATTGTTTGTGAATGCTCTGTAATTTTATTATTACCACTTTAACCTTTATATTTTATTAGTATTATCAAAATACTCTCGTAGTTTCACTCTTATGCGTTTTAATTCCACATTTTCTTAAATATCTTCAATGCTTTCCTCCATTGTTAACAATAATTAGACCTGGCCAAGGTCCGGATCAAACCCGGATCCGATCCGGAACCGGACCGTGGTCAACGGTCCGGTTAACCGGGTCAACGGGTTTGACCCGGACCCGTGACCGGACCACCTATTAGACGATCCGGTCCCGGTTTTTTAAAAAACCGAATCGGAAAACAAAAAAACCGGATTTCGTGGTCGAGCACGGGCGTGTCGCGCATATGTCGCGTGTCGTTTTCCGACATAGCGCAGCATCGTGTTTTCCGTTACACAACACGGCGCGTCGTCGACCCGACATAGGCGTGTCGCTGCTTTCCACGACACGGGCGTGTCGGTGCTTTCCTCGCTACACGATAGAGGCGTGTTGTCTCTCACACGACACACGGCCGGACGGATCCGGACCGGATCGAATCGACGGTTCTATGACTCGATCAGAATCGCCACGAAGCGGCCATTTTGTCAACCGATTTAAAAATCAAATGGATAAAAATTAGGGAAATATTTTGATAATACAACACTTATAAAACACTGTACAAGAATAAAATAGTAACAATTCTCTAAAAAAGTTAGAACCGTTAACATAGCGGTCTTTATCGATTTATCCCATGATTATTATAAAAGGTAAATTACGGAGAATTCTATGGACCTTGACATGGTGATCAAGACACATGAGAATTATTTGAATCTAAAAAAAGACTTTGATTTCTTTTGAAATCGATCTATATCAATTCTACAAGTATTTTCGTGTCTTAGTCACCATATCATTCCTTGGAAACCGTGAAATAGAAATATGTCGAAAGTAGCAAGAGTGAGCAGGCTCTATTTTTAATTTATCAAATTAGAAGGGTGCCGATGAGAAAGATAGCAATGGGTCCGGGGTGCGAAGTGAAATTTTCTCTTATTATTTATGGTGACTTGTATATTTTGGGTTGGAGGCGGCGGAAGGGCAGGCCGGAGATCGAGCCGATGGCGAGCGAGAAGATGATGGGCGGCGGCGGTGCTTCGCGGACGTCCTACCAGCGGTTCCCGAAGGTCCGCGTCCGCGAGATGAAGGACGACTACCTCAAGTTCGAGCTGCGCGACACCGATGCGAGCATGGCGAACGCCCTCCGCCGCGTCATGATCGCCGAGGTGCCCACCATCGCCATCGACCTCGTCGAGATCGAGGCCAACTCCTCCGTGCTCAACGACGAGTTCCTCGCCCACCGCCTCGGCCTCATCCCCCTTACCAGCGACGACGCCATGTCGATGCGCTTATCCCGCGACTGCGACGCCTGCGACGGTGATGGCCAGTGCGAGTTCTGCTCCGTCGAGTTCTTCCTCAGCGTCCGCTGCGACTCCGACCAGACGCTCGACGTCACCAGCGCCGACCTACAGAGCACCAACCCCCGCGTTTGCCCCGTCGATGTGGCTATTGCGAGCGCTATGTCAAGCGATCCCGGGGGCTACGAGTCCCCCGAGCAAAAGTATCCATTTTCCTCTTTTTGTCCTTTTCTATTGCTTCTTAATTCCGGGTTTTAGTAGATGACGTCGTAAACCCTAGACCTGAATTCGTTTCGTCATAGTTAACCTGAATCCCTAAGAATGATTTGAACAATTTCTATTGGTGCCTAGTACAAGCTCCCTTTCACTTTCCCGAATGATCTGCCATTGGACTCTCAAATTTCGAGTCTTGTAACCATAACTCTGTTCCGCAGCCATTGCTTACTGTACCACCAAAAGTAATTCCTTTTAAAGGTTTTTATTCAGAATGAAACAAAGAGCAGTAACCGAACTAGGTTAATTGATTTTGCTCCTCAACTCTTGTCGCCAGTGTCTTCCATGAATTTGAATCTTCTGCTAGTTAGGCACTCTATCTGATGACATGCTGTTTTTTGCTTATATACCATTATTGCTACTCTAGTTCAGCATTTGCACATTTTTTATATAACATTGATCATTTAGATATATATATTACCTTGACTGTGATGCCACTTGTTTATATGTTAGCTAGCTACCTTTAGTAGAAATGTATTCAACATAAAATAGCATAAATTGGATATGTTGAGGCTAGAATCAAGTGACATCATTGATAATGTGAGCCAAGTTATATAATATAGCCAGATCTAGATTAGTTGACACTTTCATTTGACAGATGACAGATTAGCTTGTTTTTACTATTAGCACGGGTAGATATTCTTGTTGATTATACCTTGTAGTTAGGTTGGTGCATCGACGTTGATTAAATCATGCAGCTCAGTTGGGTGCAGCAGCAGGACACCCTAGACAGTTTTTTTCATAGTCATCTATGAATTACCAGCTTGCTTGGACTTCATCTTGATGCCCGTACAACCTTGTGTACTGGCTACTGTTTTTTGGCATTGTTCTCTAATGTCAGATGTGAAGCATGAAGCCTCATGCAAGAATAGATGTTTATTTAATCCAGGTGGCTGTATTTTGTTTTCCTGTCTGAAAATTGGTGCAATTTATGTTTTCCTGTGGAATCCTCGACATCCTTTTTTGGTAAAAGATATCAATATATTTGATATGTTTGTTGTGTCTTAGCCCTGTTTTCACTAAACGAGGATTTGATCACTATGTATATGATTAGACTTGCAAACCTATGTTATCTTGCTTGACTCGGGCTCTCTAGCTTGTCTATAAACTTTAATGTAATCAGATGTTTGTATTTGTGTCTATGGAGCCAAACTACTTTCTCAATTTTCCAAAGAGCTCTGGGTAAATGCATATATCAGTAGTGTTTCTGATTGATATAGTGGACTTTTGGAACATAATGGTACAAGGAAACTTTTGTATGCACCATATCACTGTGTCATTTAAATACAAATTATGGTTCTTTTCAACTTCCAAATGGTAGTCTTGTCAAATTGGTTCCTTTGATCATATCAGTGTTTACTTCTTGTTGCTAATCTACCTACCAATTACCTTAGCTGTCTGTGGTCATGATATCTTGTTGTTATCTTCGAAGCCTGATGGCTGTGAATTTGATACTAGGGGCATACTCATTGTGAAATTACGTC
Source organism: Wurfbainia villosa (assembly GCA_025175895.1). Lineage (NCBI taxonomy): Eukaryota > Viridiplantae > Streptophyta > Magnoliopsida > Zingiberales > Zingiberaceae > Wurfbainia > Wurfbainia villosa. The sequence goes on from JAKLTH010000209.1 coordinate 1,021,347, forward strand.
GTGGGCAAGAGCTAAGACTTCGAGCTATTGCTAGAAAAGGGATTGGTAAGGATCACGCCAAATGGTCACCTGCTGCAACTGTTACATTTATGTATGAACCACAGATCCACATAAATGAGGAATTGATGGAAACGTTGATGCTTGAAGAGAAACGAGCCTGGGTCGAGAGCAGCCCTACAAAAGTTTTTGGCATTGATCCAAATACTCAACAGGTTTGTCCTATTGTTAGTTTTCTAAATTTTGTGTTTGTTCCTCTGAGGAATTTTCATATAATTGTGGTTTTCATTCCTCTTTATAATCTTCAGAACAGGAGCTTTTATCTACTCTTGAATCTGTAAAAATATATGGGCTTCAAAGTATTTCAGTGATCCTACTCTTTTATATTGGTGATCTTACCTTTTTTACTTGTTAATGGTGATTCTTCCTTCAATGGGACTCATTGTTCATGAATTAATGAAGCTGGTGCTCTGATTTTTAGTTTCTTTGATAGCAATTGAAAAAAAAGAAGAAGCAAATTTCTTTTCATTACGATCTTGCACAATATTATCACTCATATCAGGCTGGATAATTTAGCATTTTGTTTCGTAGCAAATTTCAGTATTTCCAGGTATCACTCAAAGAGTCATATAGATTGTAGATTACAACCAATACCACTTGAAAAGTCAAACCATTTTTGAATTTGTGGTATATTAGAGTGAGTTGTGGCTTCACCGCTACACTATTCACGCTGAATTCCGACACGAATGCCATATAACTATTATTGTCTGATTGCCAGTGTTCTTTTTGCTACCAAATTATCGCAAATTACAGCCTTGTTTGGAGTTCTAATCTGAACATAAATGTATGCATGCTAATCCTTGGTTATTAAACCCACCAGCTTGGCTTCCTTACAAAGATGTTGTTTAATAAACTGTTCATTTTAGTTTCGTTGCTTAAATTCTATTGTTAAGGGCTTTCCACAAAGCTGGTATCAGTTCAGTTTCCTGCTTTTGCTATGAAAACATGAAGATTATGGTGAAATTTTTCGGTCTTGTTACCTCTTACTCAAATTACACGTGCTCAAGTATATTCTTTCGTTGCACTAACAGTTCACCTTCAGTTTGAGGGTTTTATGATCTTGATAATTTGGAGTAACTAATTGATAGTGATAGTCCTTGAATGTGAGGCCATGGTAAAATTGTTGTTTTGTGATCTAGAGGTCACGGGTTTGACTCATGAAAATAGTCTCTTGCAAAGCAGAGTAAGACTGCATACAATAGATCCTTCTCTGGGATCCCGTATGACGAAAGCTTCGTGCATCGGATTACCCTTTTACATTCCTTGAATGTTAGGCTTAAGATAGATGCATAAAACTTTAAAATGCATTTTTTGTGGAGTTAACGAGTAAAGTTGACTATTATCGGTCTAGCTAAGCTGCAGCAATACATTTGTGGTTTACCATTGTTATCGATAGGCACAATCTTGGTTTGAAAATACTCACCTCCTGGACATGCCAATCAACTTGGAGAGAATGTGACATGGCATTAATTTTAAATAGAACTCTAAGATAGCAGTCAATAGTGACAATGCCTATATCTGGCAGCTATGATTCTCTTTCATAAAGAAACAAAACAATTCCTTAATCTATTAATACATTTATGAACAAGCAAAGAAGGTCGGGTAGGTTGGACAGACCAATTAGGCGTGATGGGCAGGGCGAGCTGATCAATACGGTTGGGCATGCCAGACCAGCCGAATGAGTTAGACAAAACGGACGAATTGAGTCAAATAAAATGATTGGGTTGGTCGGGCCAATGGGTCAGCCAGGCAGGTTGGGCTTAGTAGGTGGATGAATCGGACAATATACTTCATGCAGGAGCATTTTATCTTTGTAAAAATTATTTCTTGTCTATTTAGAATAAATTCAAGAAAGAATTGTTTCTAATCTATTTTGTCTATCTCATTCTCTAGGAATAGCTATTGTATTCCTTGTCTGTTCCATTATGTCTACCAATCGTATCCTAAATGAATCGACCTGTTTATAAATCTGAAGTTTCACAAAAGGAAACGAGAGATTTGTCGAATAGAACAGTTGAATTAATAGCATTTGATAAGTTATTTACAGTTCAGAACATATTTATCATTTGCTCGAACAATATCTATCACTAGTGAAGCTTTGGCACAGAGACTTGTTGATATGTAGTTTGGTTTTCTTGTCGATATCAGGTGGTAGTTATCGACCCGGAGGCCTACACATACGATGACGAAGTCCTCAAGAAAGCGGAAGCTATGGGGAAACCAGGCCTCGTCGAGATTTATGCTAAAGAAGACAGTTTCATATTCACCGTTGAATCGACCGGCGCCATCAAGGCTTCGCAGATGCTCCTCAATGCGATCGACATTCTGAAGCAGAAGCTGGACGCTGTGCGCTTGCAAGACGAGGCATCCGACATGAACGAACTAACGTCCCACCTGGGAATTCAGTCGATGTAGATGTAGATGTACTCTCCATGATACTATCTTGCGAAAACTTTTGCTGTCTTTTTTGGTTCTTGCGAAAGAGTTGATCTATAGACTATTTTGTGCTTTTTGGCACTAGATTCCTTCAAACATTCTATCGTCTGATTGGTTGTTTTACTCAAGTGTGTAGCTAACTATGAATTGTTGAGACTGGCACGGCTTGATGAGTACGATGAGGATTTATAAATTGTGTTCCAAGTTGGTTTAGATTTAAACAAATTTACCTATTCAAATTTTGATGCAATATAGATTTTAATAAAATTATATAACATTTTATCTTTGTTTTTGTCTTGAAAATAATTGTATTTTAGCGTTGCTGTGTGTGTAGGGATGTAAACCAATGAAGTGTTTAGAAATAAATTTTGCAGTTGATGTTTATGTTCATTAATATATATCAAAGTCAATTAATAAAAAAACTCGAACAACTTAATAAATTAAATAAATAAATTTGAATATATATGTGTTTAGTTTGTTAATATTTGTGAATAGTGTTCGTGAACAAATTTATTTAAAATTTATTTATACTTATTTTATAAATAAGGATTAAAATATTAAAAGTTTAAATAAACAAAAAAGTATAATTTAAGAGCTCGATAATATTTAAATAAATCAAACTTAAACAAGTTTGATTCAAGCTTGAATCGAGCTTGATTAAAAATTTGATACCCAATAAATAAATCAAACTCAATTCAAATTCAAACCCAGCTCAATCTCTAAAAAAAAAGAAATTAAGTAAGTTCGAACAGATTTTTCAATTGCTTGATTAATTTTAAACTTTGCTTGGCTTGACTTTGCTATCTTATCAAACAAGCCCGAACACTGTAAAATTTGACTTGGTTCGACTCGTTTACCGTCCTATATATATATATATATATATATATATAATATTTTATGGACAACTAGGAAAACTTTGAAAATAACAATAACAATTAAGTTTTATCTTACTAGGAAGACAGTTATATGAATCCTTCTATATCTTTGGATTCTATCTTTATTATATCATCGTCTATTTAAATAAATTTTATTTTATTTTATTATTGCTAATCAATTTTTTTTTTATATTTATCTTTCTCGTTTGATGTATATATTTGTTATAGTTTCGTATCACCTAACTGAAACATTTATTAGTCGTCTAAATATATATTCATACCATCTTAAACGTATTTCTCGAAGTTTTTTTTTGAATAGATATAATTTCAATTTTCTCTCTATTGTTTTCATTTCTTATTCTATTCATCTTCGTATATCCATATATCCATTTTGACATCTTAATTTCTATAACTCTCATCTTTTATTTATGTGTTCGAGTCATAATCTAACATCAACATCAAATAATATATATGTCTAATTATCATTTTATAGAATTTCTTTTAAATTTTAATGAATAATTTAGCATCACCAATAATTCAAACATCACGGACGTGAGTTTCGAATATGAATGGCATAACAAGTCATTCCACCCCTTATTAGAAGTTATAATTATTATAATAATTTTAATTAAGTCGAAATGATTTTGATTAAATTTAAGTATTTTTTTATAAATTAATAAAAAAATTTAATAGAAGAGTATTTGCATTAATTTTAATTAAATTGGGTAAAAAAATTTATTCAATTTGCATTCGCATAAAGGTAAAGTTGCTACGATAGTATTTGAAAAACAATAGAAGAATATACATTTAAATAACATTTTTAAATGGTATATATTTTTTAATAATAAATACAACCATAATAATAACAATTAAGTCTTATTCTACTTAGACGGAATCGATTATATGGATCCTTCTATATCGTATTTTATTTCCTACTATATCATCATCAAAATTTAAATAAATTTTATCTTATTTTATTATTATTAATCAAAAAATTTTTATCTTCCTCTTCCACGTTTGATGTGTATATCACTTTACCTATTTGGAACATTTATTGACCATCTAAATACATGCCTGTACCATCTTAAACGTATCTCTCGAAATTTTTCTTCAACAGATGCAACTTCGATTTTTTTTCAAATATTCTCATTTATTATTCTGTATATATTAATATCCATTTTAATATTCTTATATCTGCAATTTTTTTTTAATAATAAATAATTAACAAATTTTAATTAATTTTTTTGACGTTGACAAAAAAAAATCTTATATAAAGATCATATATCCTTATAATTATTATTACCTCCTCTTCCTCGACCGCGAGGGTTTAAGCGCCTTTAATAACCGTTTGGAGCGCAAGCAACTGCGAGGAGGAGGGGGAGAGATGGACGGCGTCGGCGGGGATGACATCGATCCCGCCGGAGGAGCCGCGATGGACCTCGACATGGCCCTCGATCTCGACCTCTCCCACGGCGCCGCCAAGCGACCCCCGCGATCCGCCCGCTTCCAGCCCAAGTTGAAGGGCAAGGTCAAGGACGAGCCCCCGGTTCGGATTAAGCCCGACCCCGACAGCAAACCTTCCTCTCATCCCGCTTCCGCCCCGGACCCCGTCAAGGAGGAGGCTGGAGTTGACCCCCCATCGTCCCCGCCGGATGCAGAGGCCGCAGCGAGCAGTGCGATGGATGTCGATGGAGGTTTCGAGGAGCAAGTGGAAGAGGATGACTCAGTGGTTCGCGAGATCGACGTATTCTATTCTCCAGCTCCCCTCGATGAGGATACCAATGTAAGTCTTTTCTACTCTACTATGTTAAATTTGGATGTCCATCGTTGTTAGTTTGGCAACCAACTGACCAAGTACCAAAGCATAGTTGTGGTCACTTCTATTCTTGATGGGTGCCATGTGCATTGTCTGGAACCTAGAGATGGATTTAATTCCTTGATAAAAATGAGATTTCAGGAAATTAGACTTCAGTTTTAGTATTTGGAGGATAGGAGTGGAATTCTGTTTCCTCTTGTTTTGACCTGTGAATAGGAAATTAAATTTGTCTCCTTAACAAGTAGTGAAAAAGGACGGGCGTACAAATCTACACTTTTGGATGGAGTTTGAAATTCCAAGTTTCGCGGCGTTGGAATTTTCCTCAATTTTTTATCATTGGAAATATGATTTTTGAATACTTTACCCATCATAAATGGAAACAGCGTAGAACTGACTTTTAAGATACCCTCGACTAGGCAGTCTCAGCGACAAGGGGAAAAAAAAATACAATCTTGGTAGCAGTATCAACTGAACATAGTTTCAAATGGATTTTGCTTGTCTTAAATGAATAGTAGTTTTAATCATATATAATATATGACTACATTTACGAACTTCTTTTTTTTTCAGCTATATATTTTGCAGTATGTACTTAGACCTTCTTGGAGACCATATGAACTGAATGAAAGATGTGAAAAGGTATGTTCAATAGATTCAGTATCAAGTGTATGTGTGTTTTTTTTTTGTTTTATTGTTCAAACCCTTATATGAATCTACTCAGATCCTTATATATATTTCTTTTGCATTATTACAACCTTGCATTGACTATTTTTTGTCCTTTTCAGGTCCGTGTGAAGCCAACAAAATCAAAGATTGAGATAGACTTAAGCCTGGATGTTGATAGTGAGAACTATGATCAAGAAGTTTCTGGTCTCCAAAGGTTAGAGAAGCAGGTACAGAACTATCGGACCTTGTATTTCCACTCTTTCTTATTGATGGATACTCACAGGAGTCATTTAAACTGTCGAGGGTGTAAATTCATGACAAACTTTAGACTTGCAGTGTCTTGTTTAATGACCATTATACTTTAGATTCATCAAATGTCCCTTTGATCGATGTTTTCTCTTAGCCTTTCCATGTGACATATTGTTGCATGGATGAAGGTATTTAATTGATAAAGTTATCAATAGTGTTATTTTGTTCGAAGATTTAAATACTTATGCCATCCAGTATGTTTGAAACATCTCAATCGACTGCTTGGTTGAAATCATCATAGTATTGACATGCTGTAACTTCCTTGAAGATGATGAGGGTAAACCTCAATGAGTGTCATGGTCCTGAATGAGTTACTGGTCTGTGATGATGAGGAATTGAGGAGATGAGTTAATATATGTATTTCACAATTATAAGTTATATAGTTTGTATTTTGAAAAAATATTTATAAGGTATTGTGTTGATTGTAATTAATATTTTTGTTACTGTTTATTTTCTATTAATATCGGTAATTCACAGTGATATCAATTATGTTAATTCGATAACAATAATATTTACTAATGTTTGTAAATTTTATTAATTTTATCTATAAGTTATAATTATGTAAGCTAAAAGGTTTGTCGATATATTTGTATTATATTGATATCTATAAGTTAAATTAATGCTGACTATAAGTTATATTGTTATAAGAAGGGGAGCCTTGGCACAATGATAAAGTTGCTGCCTGAGTTTAAATCCTGGAAACAGTCTCTTGCAAAAAAAAATAAAGTAAGACTGTGTACAATGGATTCTTCTCCGGGACCTTGCATAGTGGGAGCTTCGTACATCGGACTGCCCTTTATAAGTTATATTGTTATAATTTATAAATTCATATTAATTTTAAAGATAAGTATCGATATATCAAACCATGGAACTATTAATTATATTAATATTAACAATCTCAGCATGTTTCATATTGTGCCAAGAGCCTGCACACGAGGCAATCTATTGTTCCAATTGGTTAGGTATTGGACTCTGACAAAAAATGATATTCTAAACCTTGATTTTGTCGTATCCTAATATGAAACTTGAGTGAAAGTTTTCCCTTCTTGGTTTCTTATGACGTAATTGGTTTAAGCAGGGGATTTGGCATCTTGCCTTAATTGGTGTAGCTTATTAATGTAAGTCATGAAAAGACATATCTGTTTAGCTGATACATGCATTAGCTAATGGATTTTGTTGACTGCATGTACATTTTGAATTCACTATTCTTTTCACATTTATTCGGTGTAAACAGCTTTCTTATAGGAGCCTAAAACTAGTTGTTGACCCACCAAGAAACTGAATTAACTGTCATCATTGTAAGTTCCGCTTATTTGATTCTCAAAGTTGGTAGTGTTTGCATAATCTAAATTGATCAACCTTCCTGGTTGTATATATTTTTGTAATCAACAATTCTCATGAATTAAACAATTCATCCCCACTATTTTATCTACATAGAGTTAGCAAGCATAGCTAGACAAGTTTGTTTATAAACTACAACCCGGTGCCGCTCCATGTACGGAAGAAGAATCCATTATGCCTTTACCTTGCTTTTTTAGAGGCTTCAGATTGAACCAAACCTCTTGGTCACAAGGCAACAACCTTACCGTTGTGCCAAGGCTCCCTTCTAGCTAGACAAGTTTGTTTATAAGAAAAATAAATGAGTTTCTTAGGCTCATATTAATCAAGTTTGAAATTTTATGTTTAAGTTTATTTAATATCTTCTTGAGCTTGAACCAAACTCAATATTTTACCAGGCTAAAGTAGTGATAAGATTCTCCATTCTCCTTAGCCAAAATATGATGGTAGAATTTATTGAGAATATTTTAAAGCATTAAAAAAGAGCAGCTTGATGTACGAAGCTCGCACTAATATGGGGTCCTGAGGAAATGTCCATTGTACGCAATCTTTTTAAGAGGCTATTTTTATGGCTTGAATCTGTGACTTCTAGATCACATGATAGCAATTTTACCGCTGCACCAAGGGTTTCCTTATATTGTAAAGTATCATAGCTGAACAAAGAGAGTTAAGAATGACAATGGGCACCATACTAATTGGGTACACTACTTAAGCTAGTCAGGTTCCTGTACTAATTAAGTTGGATATTTGTTAGTATTTTAAGATATTTGGACAGGTTAGGTACTTGTCAATATATGAAAATATATTCCACCTACTTAGGTGGATAATTTTCCCCACAACCCCTTCCCAAATAAGTCCTTTGGTTGGGTTTATGATAATTCAATGGTTTTATTAGTAATTGCATGATTTGTTGCCCATATATTTGTTATTTGATGATAATCAACAAAGACATTTAGTACTTGTTTAAATGGTATGGAAAAAAAATCATGTGTACCCAATCCATTGCCATCCCCGTATATATAACCATATAATTGGATATACATATTTATTGTATGATTTTAACAAACTAATTCATAAACTATTCACTAGCATTCTTCATTCTTCATGAACATTAATGAGTTAAATTCACAAGTGTTGAAGCTTGCTTGTCTATCTTATCTAGCTTTAAAATATGTCCAAGCTTCATTATTTTTCATTTTTAGTATTTTAAAATATAAACAAACTCTTATTGAGTATTGAACTGGCTAGTGAACGTTTTGTGCATTTACAACCCTTGTCAGATTGACTGGGTTATATATATATATATATTTTATGGCTTGCCTTTATTTATCACTGACCAGTCAATTTATTCTCCAAGTGTCATCAGGTGCTCTTTATTTTTCTTTTTTTACATATGCTGATATTTTATTTTTCTATACATATTCCTGCCCCACCTGGTTTTATTTCCCCACTGAGTCCTTGGTATGCAACTAAGTGGAACTTGAAATGACTGCCAGATGATTACTTTGTAAAGTGATATGTAGGCTTTTTGTATCACAAAGTTTTCTTCACCCTCACCACCTGGTTTTGTTTCACTTCTGAGTCTGTTGGTATGAAACTTAGTGGAACTCAAAATGATTGCCAGATGACTACTTTTGTAAAGCGATATGTAGGTTTCTTGTATTGCAATGTTTTCTTCACCCTTACACTTGATTTAACTTTTCCAGACACTATCTTCATCAAAAACACCTTTAATAGGTAGTTTTGCTGTCGGGATGTTGAATGGAAACCAGGTACCTTTTTTGTTTCTATTGCAACATAGTTCACATTTTTTTTTCTTTCAGAAAATCTAAATTGATTTCTGCAAATTGCCAGATTTTATATTCATATCAGCAAACTTAAAATATCTTGTAAGTTTTGTTTTAGTCAACATGGATGTGCTTTCTTTGGTATGAGCATTATTGAATATAGCACCATGGTTTAAAATCTCAAACCATGTCGGAGTTTTGGTCTATGACTGAAATGATACGGTTTTGATATCGTATCATGTTGTGCAGATAAAGCTTCGGTATTTTTTAAATATAAAATATTATTATCAATTTTTGATTGCTATAAATCCTTATTATTAGGTTAAACTAATATTTTAAAATTTAAAATTGAGTAAAAGTTAATTTAAGGTTAACTAAAGTCTAAACATGAAGATTAGTGTCAAGTAGGTTTAAATTAAATTGAATTGAATTTGTTTTGTTAGTTTAAAATTAAACAAAATTTATATGTATCATAATTTAATTCAAATCATAGTAATATTTAGTGTTCTTAAAAAGGTAATTTTCAAGAGATTGTTTTTAACTTTCGTGTTTGTTCATGTGATAGATTTTTTCCGAACGAAAGGAATAAGAAAATAAATCAATAAAGGGAGAAAAGAAAGAATTAAGGGGGGAAAAAATTCAGAGTATAAAAAAATAAAAAAATAAAAAAATAAAGAAAAAATTAGGAAAAAAAGGGTCCCATGAGGCCTTCATGAGGTCTTCCTCGGTCGTGCAGCTGCGGGGGCTCCCGTGAGCCCTCACATAGTCGGGGGGCTCATGCAAGGCTCTGTGGGCCCTTGCAAGGCCATGGGTGGCCACCGGGGCTCCTGTGAGGCCGTGCGTGGCTGTGAAGTCTCACGCCATTGTGAGGTCTCCGTGAGGTCACGTGTGGCCGTGAGACCTTGCCTGACCACGGGGCCTTGCCTTTTGCAAGCACACTTGTGGGAGTTGGTAGCCTGTGTTGTGTCGGTTGATAGGCAGAACGAGAAATTTTGCTTGTGCAGATTTGTACGGCATGATATTTTAAACCATGATTATATTAAATTCCCTTGCAAAATACATATCTATATCAGATGGTTTGATTGGGCAAGTACTGGATATTGCTTAAAGAATACAGAGATTGTGATGGGAATTTAACTTGATTTTGCAAACTTTGTTTGGACTTATATGATTAGCCTCATCTCTCTTTATTACAGTGTGTATCACCTCTTGCTATCTTCTTTTGCTTCTTGATTGTTCTCATCTTTTCCTCACATTTTACTGTAAAAAAAATGATGTTAGGTGTGCCATAAACCATCAAAGGCAAAATTTTACTCATTTGTCACCCAATCAATTATCTTGATAGAATCTCTTTGTCTTATTGACATCAAATAGATTCTGACATATTCTACTACTTCACATGAGTATTAATCTTGGAACAATCTTTTTACATAAAAATTCGTACTTTCACTGGTAAGCTTGTAGCCTGGTCATTATTTAGTGCTAAAAATATAACTTCTTTAAACTAGAACTTTAATGAAGAACAAAAGGAAACAATCTCTTTTTTAGAGTTATAGCTTCAATTTATTTCCCTGGTAAGTTGAAAGAAAATGACTTAGGTTTTATGTCCTTGAAGGGTACAGGAATCAAGAGAAAGAAAATAGGTAGAGATAGGATATGAAAGGAAGAGAAGAATATGATTTCTGTAGGAGTGTTTGTATATGTGTGTGTGAATTTGCTTCCAGAGGCAGAGAGATTATAGATGCAATAGGAAGGCTCATAGTTGAGGGGAAAGTTCAAAAATGAGGGGAGACAAGGTGTCTGCATTGATAATGTTCACTCAAGTTAGTGGGATCAATTTTGAAGGGACAAAAATTTTCTTCTAGCTTCTTGCCCATACCCAACTTTCATCAAAGGAAATGCTCATTTTTCTCTTTCCTTGTTTTCTTTTCCTTTCTTTCAAGGAAATGAAACTCTAATCACAGGTTTCATTGTCCTAGTGGATAGATATCGTTGCCTATCTCTCTCAAATTTGTTTCTTATTAAGGTTGCTTCTAAGACTTCCTATATTTAATTGATTATTTATATGTTGTATGCTTTTTGACTTGTTTATATCAATGGCCTGCATTTGTCAAGAGAGACTTAATTTTCTTAATCTCATTGCTTGTAGTTGCACTTAAAAACTTAATTTTTGTAATCTCGTTGCTTGCAGTTGCACTTAAATCCTGTACATGCAGTTGTCCAACTTCGCCCATCAATAGCATACTTAAATCCTGAGATGAAACAAAATGCACAGAGTTCTGAATCAAGTACAAAATCTGGCACCAATGCTGTAGGTTTACCGGGGTCATCAATCAAGCAGGTGAATTTTGTTTCCTAACTCCCTTGCTCACAAAAATAACACTCACTCTGAACATGGTCTTTGATATTACCTTATCCCTTGTTAAAAGATATTTTGTGGCATTTTCACTTGAAGGCTTCTTTGGTCTTTCTCCATCCTACTATGCTGCACAGTGTTTACAAAGAAGCAAAGGCTTTGTGAATGTGCCTCCAATAAAAAAGTAGTTAGGGGCCTTAAATATGCTATAGCATAATCTTTCTTCTTTCAAGAAAACACCCAACCTTAGTGAGAAATCTCTAATCTAAAGTTTATCATGAACAGTATTGCTAATAGTCTTTCTTGTCATTGACTTACTATCTAATCAATTCTTTTCATATTCCCTATTTATTGTTCTGAAATATTTTCCTCCCCTTGTATACATTTTGATAAATGCAGCAACTACAATCCTATAAAAAATAAAAAGAAAAAACAGTGGCACATGTATCCTTTGTGCTTTTTAGAAAATTCTTGTAGCACTTGGATTGGCTGCAAGATGAGTTCTGCACCACAGAAGAGCAATGAGAGAGCTACACCATCATTAAGGATGATGCATAAAGGTTGCCTTATGCTGGTGGAAGGAGGACAAAGTTATCATTTTCCTTTTTGTTGCACTGTAGAGATGGCTAGTTTGCTGCAAGATAGTTCTTGCTATGGGTAGGAAGTGTCACTAGCAATATTAGAGTCAGGACTTGCACGGGTAGCTGTTGAAGATGTCAGAGCATATCCATTGGTGAATCATGAAAATTAGGATGGTAGCTGGAGCCTGGAGGGATTGCACAAGTATGCAATTTGACAACAGTTGGTGTGGGTTGTCCCTTAGACTTAACATTGGGATGATTGAGGTGAATTTGGATCTAGCAGAGGATTAGGTGTGCACACGTGTGATGCATTACATAAAGTATGGTGGAGGCAGCTAGGTTGAGCATGGTCTAGCAGATTCCATGTTTCCTGGTGACAATGAATAGATGTGTAGCTAGCCAGTTGGGCCCCTGTACATGCCATACATCTAGAGTAGCCAAGTTTGAATCTTCTACATCACGTCATACATCTAGATGAAATCAGCAAGAGACATCGACAACACAGTTGATTCTAGTTGTGTGGATTCATGAGGCCTAGCAAGGTGACAATCTTATGTGCACAAGGCCACACTAGTAGAGTGAGGTTGTGCATTAGAGCCACAAAAAGAGAATCCTCTTTGCAGCTGTGGCAATAGCAGTGATGAAGGATTCGACACAGGCATTACAATGATGCTAGTGGTGAGATGATCAAAGGATGCGGGATAACTCTCACCTAAAGAGAATCTTTTTGGAAAATTCTAACCCTAAATGGGTGACTCTCATACCATGAAGAAATTAGGAAAAGTAGAATACTATATTACATATAATGATGGGTTTAACCATTACATGGATCTATATATAGGACTTCAGACAATTCTAAACCTAAAATACTAATGCAAAATTAAACCTGTTAATACTAATTTCTCTGACGTATACATACCCTCTTTAGTAAATAAGTAAATATCCTAATAGAAGGCAATCTAATTTAGGCGGAATGACTTTCTTTTTGTCAGGGCTGCTTCTATGATTTTCTAGTAGTATGTTAGATCATATTTCTCTTCGATGCTTCAGCCTTCACCTATGTTTTACCATTAAAACACTGTATTGCTGAAAATTTCAAATTTCGTTTTCCTGAACAGGAAAAGTTGGGCCACACAGGTTCAAATGAAGGTGGAGAAAATGATGAGGTTTGAAGCTCCATGTACCTCGTTACTTGTTTGATTACCTTTCTACTTTTGATTCTTCTCTCTTTAATTTTTTGTTTGCTCAATCTAATTGATTTTAATTCCGATTAGCTATGATAAATCAAGGATAACTGCAAACAAAGTTCTCAGTCTTGTGTTTGAAGGAGCAACTCACATAGATTGTGATTCATCATTGGAGTAATTAAATTTTCTGCTTTGGTCAATCTCAAGTTCTCAACTATTCTTCTTTGTTAGAGATGCATGCTATGTGCTATGCAAAGAAAGGATTGGAATGGAGATTTAACAAAGACAAACAATTTGAAGAAGAGTATAAAGTTGACCAGTCTAAAAGCAATGTGTTATTTTGGAATGTTTATCATCGCTTTTCCACATAATATTACAGAGTACTTCCATAAGATTCAATAGGATCATTACATGTACTTTTTCTAAAAGATCATCTCTTTTTCTCTCTAGGTGCAAGTATTTGTTTTTCAGACACACCCAAGCTGCATTTTGTTTCCCTGCTAGACTATGGTCTCTAAACAGTATACCTAGCACTTCTCTGAGCTAAACAATGCCTCCTATTAAATCTTCATTGGGTTTTTCATTGAATTGTTTTAAGAAATAGATGGTCTAATAGCTTTACCTTATGACCTGTATTAGATGGTGGTTCATATTGGGAAATTTTTTCTATTGAATTGCTAGAATATTTTTTACAATGTTAAATCTCCTTCATTGTTCTATCTGCAGCCATGGATGTCTCTAGAATATCATCCAATTGATAGCCACTTTACAGATAGATACCATCAGAAAATGATTGCAGAAGATCATCATCAAATTCCATTTATGATTAAACCGTGAGACCTTAAACTGGAGAACTACTAAACATAACTTTTTTGAAGTTATTTCCTTGCTATTAGTTCTCAAAGGTTGCACCTTTCCATATATGTGATTTAGATTCCTGATTTTTATCATATTGAATTGATGCCTAGATCTGATTATATCGACTCATTGTACCCTGGAACATCAACAGAGAATAAGAGAACAAAAGTTTTTTCTCTAAGGTAATGACTTCCAGCTGCAGTTTCATCTTATGATCTTCTGCTTCTGTCTTGCAGGTCTTGCTCCATTGTACCCTGCATGTCTTACTTTTTCTTTGAATCACGTTTCATTTTGCACGTGTATATCAATTCCAATCATTCTGTTAAACATACGGTTTTATTAATGGACTGCAAGGAGATAATTTATTTTATTTCATAGTTATTTATTGACATCCACACTGAGTTTTGATGATTTGGCTGCAATAATTATTTCAAAACCCATGCATCTAGATCCCTTATTATTATCACGGATCAAACAAAGATTTGTCATGTACCTTTGATTTCTAAGAAAATATTCTTAGCTTAGGTTCTCTTCTAGCTGTCTCTTCTAAAACACAAATCTATTATGAACATCTTATCTAACTGCTGAATTTGTTGAAACTAAACCTATGGTAAGCTCTGGGATGTTCATTAACTTCATATTTGCATCTTAAGAAAATAACTTACTGCAAGATAATGCAATTTTATTTGTACAATAAAGTGCTAGTAATTCTCCTACGCCATCAATGATATTCTAAGACCTTTCTTCTACTATGACCTAGTTTTTGCTGCATTTTTTTTAAAAAAGGATGAAGCTCACCAGGTGTATTCAACCTGATCTTTTGATGTCTGCTTAGATTTTTTTGTAGTTATTTTTTGTGCTTTTGCTGCAAGTTCTTGCTTACTTAGGAATTCTTTTTTGTCGTATTCCATAGCAATAACATGAGCTAGATTCTGATTTATTCTCTGCATTGCTTGAAAATCACCAAAACCTCATTTACTATATATATATATATATATTTCTTGTCATCCATAGTCAGTTGAACTGAATGCTTTTTAAAAGATGATTCTTATTTTTTATATTGCAACTGCAATAAATCTGGCTTTTCATGTGTCTGTAGGCATTTGCTCTCACTTCCCTTGGAAGAGCGGTTGAAGAAATGGTTTTCTGAGGTTCAGTCTCTTTTTGTGTTTTAATTTAATCTGATCTGCATTTCTAAGAAGAAAGCAAACAATTTTTTATACTTTTGGGATTTGATTTGTATAAACAACCTGCCTCCTGTCATATTCATGTTTGTGCATTTTATTTTTTCTTAGAAGTTGAAGAATCATTGCTATGATATTATTTCTTAATTCTTTATGGAAACTCACTGGCATACTAATCTTTTAGTTTGTATGAAGGTTTAAATTTAAATTTTATATTTCTTAATTCTTTATGGAAACTCACTGGCATACTAATCTTTTAGTTTGTATGAAGGTTTAAATTTAAATTTTATGTTATTCAGTTAATTTCCTGAAACTTAATTTTGGGATTGTTGGATGAGAAATGTGCATTCTAATTTCATGATTTTATTTTAAATCATTTTCCCATAAACATGGAATTACAGAATCTGCCTGAGTCCCACAAAAATAGTTATTATTTGAAAATTGCCAAAAATTTATTCTTATGCATCTTGATGTGTCGTTTCACTTTATATTTAGACATTATTTCTGTGACATGTTTGTTGGTATTGACAAAACTTACTTTTGAGTACTTGTTCTCTTGCTTGTTTGTTGCAACTGAATTTAAAAACCATTTTTGGACCACTTTATTGGTGCTACCATTATCCTATATTCTGCCCAATGATCTGATCCTGTGTTAATGCACTATTAGTCTCTATGGTTCCTCCTTACGATAACTGTCATTTAGCTACTGAAGGAAGGAATACCAGGTTGACAAAGTGGCAAGAGAGAGAAGTGTGTAAATAGAGAAAACTAGAATAGATCTAAATCATTAACCTCATGAGTGGAACTCAACTTTGGCTTATTGAATTGGGAATGGGATTGTTGGTGAAATGGAAGCTGGAATGAGCAACACTATGGTGGTATACAGTTATTGAGGCAAGCTGGTAGTGGCTGAGAAAGAAGAGGGTAATCTGCGATAGGACGGTGAAGAACAACTGGCGAAAGCAAGAATTGAGATGGCCGGTGGAGAAGGGGAACAGGAACTGGAAGAAGAGAAGAAGATGAAGAGTGAGAAAGAGAAGACCGAGAAGAAGAGGCAGGCTGGGAGAATCTAGGAGCAGAGAAGTCATGCTCATATGAGAAGTAAAATAGAAGAGAGGAAGAGATGTGATAGGAGCAGAAGAGGAAGCAGAGCAATGGAAATGAGAATGTGTGAAGAAGAGGAAGAAAATAGAGGAGAAAGGAGTGAAGACCCTTTACTATATCAGGAGTTAAGTGACTTGGGACATGAGAGAAGTGAGGAGAGAGGAAAGTGGAGGCGAAGGGGAGAAATCAGGATGCTTTGTTCTTACTGTTAAGCCTCCTCTTTCAGTTCAATAAATTCTTCGTATAGGTATCTGAATATGAACCGCCATAACTAAACACACCAAATAACTAAGACCCAATACATTACCTATTGTATCAATTGTCACTGAATACCTGTCACCGTTGTGTATTATTTAATCATTAGACTCCTGTCTCTACTTAACTGTCATTGCTACTCTCATCGCCTGCTATATATTTCATTATTTGTCTTGATGGGATTTACTTGTTCATAAGACCAGCGTCCTAGTGCATGAGGCTTTTGCCACTGCATTTATGAAGAGTCAATGTACACTTATAGAGGGCTATTTCATTTCATGATGCAATAAGTAGGTCATAATAGAGATGAGCACCATAGTTCATTGGTTTTATTGATTATCTGATAGTACCTTCTGTTGATTTATTATACTGTACCTCTATGTGCAGGTTGGGCAGGTGAATGATTTTAATTTGCTCTTGGAGCTTGCTCCAGATAGTTCGAAAGAAGATGTTCTGAATGTGCTGCCACATTATGCAGATTTGGTTCAAGGATTGTGGGTTACAAAAAGCTCATTGTTGTATGAAGGCGAAGCTGCTCTATACAGAGATTATCTTCTTTATTTATTCAGTATGAATCCCATAATTCTAACAGATAGATTGAGGATGATAAAGTACACTGGTCTGAAATCCATACTTGTTCCATTGGCTGTTGAAAGGCGCATCCTCAAGCACTGGAAGTTCATAAAGTCTACTGACTCTGTATTTATTAGAAACAACCCAAAAATTGTGGATGAGCAGGAAAAGGCTTGGTCGGCTTGCTGGAATAACATTAAAAAGTCTTTAGGCGAAAGGATGCATGTTCCTGCTCCAAGTGGTAAAAAAGTTAAAATAGCCGATGATGTGCGTGGAGGCAAAGATAAGGCAGTGAACACAGCAGTGTCATCACTGTCAAGTGAAACACTTGATCATCTTCCAAAGATTCTCTTGAAAATTTTCCAGGATCAAAAAATTCGTAGGTAATGCATATAAGACTTATTCACTAGGATGTATTCTTGCAGGTATTCCAGTTTCAGTAGTTTGTCACTTGCAAGATCTTTTTCAGCATTCGTAGCATGGATGTGCATTCAACTGCTTTACATTACATGTATATTATAGTCATATGATTCAGTAATTGATTTGATTTTTTGTTCCTGCAGTATAAACTCAATTGTCAATGGATTGAGGGGCTTGGCAATCAGCTACTCTTCTCGTCCAAGAGATGACCCTAAAATTAGAGCAATTATTAATGCTGCTACCAATGGTGCATCTGCCCCTATATCTGAGCTCCAGTCTATTGTGTGTCAAGTCGCTGTGGATGTACATGGTGTATATGTTCTGAAATCTACAGGAAGTTCAGATCTCCATCGATTAAGGTTATACCCTTTTGCGAGCTTTGTTATGTTATCTTTGTTTGGATTTTGCTGAATCGTGCTAATATTAGATTTTGTGGCAGAGATGTTGTCATTGATCTTTTCAGGGGCAAAGAACCTAATGCAAAGCTCAATAAGCAGGAGATTCGCATAGCTGCTAAAACTCGTCTCCAGAAGGATATTAGTGATTCTGACTATAATCAGGTAGTGCAATAGTTTCGACATTTTTTCTTTTTGAAAAAAAGGTGTGGATTACTTCTCGTTTAGTACAATAGCTGAAATTCCTTTACTATTACTCAGTCTAAAGGCGACAACACGCGCACACACATGTTTAGCCCTACCTTTTGGAATCTTTGTTGAACAGTTTGCCACACGACTATGTTTTGGGGAAAACATTAGCATATCCAGAATGCCATGCTGAATTTATTTATTTAATTTTCAAGTTCAGGTCCTTGATACTGAAGCACGAGAAATCTCTCTTTGAATATAAATCAAGGACCCTTGTTGGTCATTCCTTCAGCTATCTATTCTGTATTTGTTATACACTTGCTAGAATATTAATGAGAAACAATTAACTCATCCAAGAATTAGTTGGTTCGATTTTTCAATAGGTACAATTGTTCACTCTTCTTAATATCAGCCTAAAATGTGGCATTGTCAAGCTGCTTCTATACTGTATCTTCGTTCAATGCCTTGTTAGCTTATTTTCCTGTTTTTGGCGTCTTATACTTTTTGTAACAGGACTTGGATAATATTTACACCCAAAGTCTATAAGAGTGGATGAGATGTTTCAGTTAATATGTCAGCTTATATGCTAAAGAATTGTTCGTCAGCTTGAAGAGTGTTGGCCACATGAATATTTTGTTTCAATTGGCCTCTATGCAAGATTATATCACTATTATAAATCATTGAATCCACCTATGAATCTGTATGCTGAGAAAACATAATTTGAGATTTAATTAAAATATGCTGAGAAAACATAATTTGAGATTTAATTAAAATATATAATATATGCTATTAATTTTCTTAAGATAAATGACATTATTATCCAATCATAGCAGTGTATTATCTCAATAGGGATAAATATTCAGGAAGTTGGTCTTTGAATATGCATAAATTGTGCTTCGGATTTACTTAGTAGATGAACCAGGAGAGAAGGCTTTTTTTACCTTCAGAATTAGTCGGGCGAAGCTTGGACACTTGGATCATAAAAAAAAAACAAAATCATAGCAATGTATCTAAGATGCTTGCAGTGTCCTTTCGATTTCTAAGTGTTTGTTCAATATTAATTCAATTCTCCATTATGTTATCAAGGCATTCGCGGTTAGACCACTTTAAAGGTTATTATGCGGTAATATCCTAGATGTTTTTCTCATCTTTAGGTCTGATTTTTCATCGATTGATCTGTTACATGATTATTCATGGATGCTACTTTGGTGACAGTTTCAGGTTACCTTTCAATATATGGAAAAATAAGAGAAAAATGTTCAAATGATATGAACATTTCCCAAAACGACTAATAACTTCAGTAGTTAAACAAGTTGAACCAATTTGAGGAGTGTGGGTTAGAGGGAAACTGAAGAAACTATTAAATTTTGGGCATTTGGATATTACTACCAGTATAAACTTTATATACAAGTTAACTGGTGAGATAAGATCCATGTAGCAGATCCTCAAATAATTGATACTCATGATTTGTTCTTGTTTATAACTTGTTATGGTATGACTTCAAGAACCTAAATCTTTAATATCTTTATTTAAGTTGGAATATCATCCAATTTTAGAGGAGTTTTAGCACAATAGTAAAATTGTTATCATGTGATCTAGAAATTGTGGGTTCGAGTTTCAGAAATAGTTTCTTGCAATGCAGAATAAGAATGCGTATAATAAGTCTTTTGGATCCCGTATTGATGGAAACTTTGTGCACCGGACTGCCCTTTAGTATCATCCAATTTGGAGTTTTACAAAATGAGCTAAACTTAGTAATGCCTTCTGAAAGCAGCAAGAAGAAATTGGTGGCCTCAGCTTAACCAGAGGATGCAATCGCAAACAAAACAGAATGATAGCTTGAAATCATGCAAGCTGCTAAATTTTTGTGGGACATAAAAGCTTTTTGTTTTTCATGCAGAATTAGTTGGTTAGGTTTCAGGATATGCTGTTATTTTGTCTATTTTTGTTTTCCTCTTCATCTAGGTATGGAGGTGCCCAAAAGACTGACAATTGAGTCCTTAGATGCTTAACTTAAACTAACAACATCAGGGTTCGTCGGAACAGTCGTGGCAGCCATCGCGGATGCCTCCATTTCCGTTCCGGAATGGCCGTGACACCATCTCTTCCTTTCTTCCGTAGCCATCGGCGACTTGTCATCTCCATCAATTGCTGTCCTTTCTGTGGAACGTTCTTGGCCAAAAATCTAGCACGACATAAGGCATTCCGGTTCTGGAACGTCTGTTCCGGCTGTTTCACATCCATTCCGACAAACCGTGAACAACATAACTGAATCTAGAATGAAAAAAAGAACAGTCCGGTGTATGAAGCTTTCACCATGTGGGATCCCGAAGAAGGGTCTATTGTATGCAGTCTTATCTTGCTTTGCAAGAGGTTGTTATCAGGACTCGAACCCATGACTTTTAAGTATAAGACAATAATTTTACCGTTGCGTCAAGACTCCCTTTCAACTGAATCTAGAATGAATGATCATAAAATAGTTAAGTTAGTCATCGTGTCTCTTTTCCTTATGACGTGGTTTTCCTAGAATTTATATCGTATGTGGTCTTGCATATTACCTTAACAATTTTTATCGGCACTCCAACTTCTGATGTTCCATTATTTGCAGGTAATACGTGAGTTGTGCGATTCTAGCAGAGGCTCATGGGTTCTGAAAAGTGGAGACTAGGAAACAAAGACATGATGGATACTCCGATGTGGATAAATTTGCAAACTGACACCTTTCTTTGTGAGTCTCAAATGTTAAACTTTATATCATTATAAAAAATGCGCCATGTTGAACTTTTTAATATCCAACGCAACTCAATTTGCCATTTAAAAGCTTGTTCTAAATGATATCCTTTCGTATTATGTAGCCTAATAATATAGTACTTTGTCCATGAAATAATCAAATACAACACCTAACCATGGTAGCAAAAGGTGATACCCTCGCCCCTGCGGGAAGGGGCTAATGGCTAGCGCATGTAGAAAGCTGTACAAATGGACAAGGGGTCAATCCCTCGCAAAAGCGAGGTTCTATCCCTCCATGCGCTAGTTATTAGTCTCAAAGGGCCAAAGACCCATCGTGATTTACCTCCCTTACGATGGCCTGGGGGCGGGTTGGTAGGGGCCACTAGATTGGCGGTTCCAACCTTTTGTACAAAAAAAGATGATACCCTCACTTTAGATGTCTCGTTAATCACGGTATTCTTGAGACTAGCAGAAGGGAGAAGGGAGAGGTGAAGGACCCACAGTCTTCGCCCAATGGGATTCAACTCCTGTCTTTATGATAGCAATTTGCCTCCTGCTAGCTATAAGGGTTGTCCCGTGAGGACTTTCCCATGAAATGTTGCTTGCTTGTTTCATTAGCATGCTTTTAGGTTTTAGCATCTTGCTACTCTTGGCAGGTGATATGCCTCTAACGAGATCCTCGATGGAAAATGCAACTAGTAAGATGGCTTTGCCACATGACTAAGGTCATGTATGAATTTCGACGGGTGCCTAGCCTCTCGATCCTTGTTTCGCGTGCCATGGGCACGACGGCACTTGACATATGTCCTTTGTAACTTATTGCACATTCCATGCCAATTTCAGTTTGTGAATGTATCAACATGTGAATATCTTCATGAAAGCCTGCATGCTTAGCATGGCTAATTGAATCTATCGATCTGTTCTTTCAGGCAGCATTGGGCTTGTTTTTTATGGGCCAAGGGGACAACTGCTACCTTTATGAGGTTCAATAATTTCTTCTCAGCAAATCTCGCCTTCATTTCTGGGTTCCCCTATTGTTTAGTGACTGGAAGGGAAGCTCCATGAACTCGGGCACAAGTTGATTATTCCAATTCTTGAGAATTCAGTCGATGCTTCCCAATCTTAAAGAAACTATTTCATGAAGAAAATGTATTTTTTTTTATGATTTCATTATCTTGTATATCTAATTTTGATAGACTAGTATTTAAAGTTCTTATTCTTCTCTTGCAAAATTGAATTATATGTACATTTTTTTAGTTTAAAAAAAAAAACTGCATGGTCGTCCATCAAATTTTGTTGATTGTGTTAGATTTAAGGGAAAACAAAATTCGACCAGGTATCAACTCATTAGTGTACGTTTTATTTTTTGCCTGATTAATTATTCAAGCTCTTGTGAACTTTTAAAATTTAACACTTGCATCTTGTTTTTTTTGGGTTTTGGACAAATACAATACATATTTTTAACTTTATAACAAACTTATCTTATTTCCAACAAGATAAAAAAAGTGTAATAATTACTATTCGTGAATCTTTCATAACATTGATATAATTCATTAAAAATAAAATATAACTTTTAATTTTAAATATAATTTATTAAAAATAATTTAGAATATCAATATAATTCGAAATTTATTCCATAAAAATTTTACTATGATATAATTAATGTTGACATCATATAATTAATTTTGTGATCAGAAATTTTTACAATTGATGATCAATGAAGATCACTTAGATTCCTATTTTATCCGATTTAATTATTAACTAAGCATTTGAAAGTCTATAGAATAGGATCAATCACTCTTAAAATTTAATTGGACAGAAAATTCAAATATCTCAATGTCAATAAAAAAATCATTAATAATAGTATACATGATAGAAAATTAATTATCAATTGACTGCAAATTTCATAAACTAATAAATATATTTGTAAAATATGAAAAATTGCAATGAGATTTATTAACCAGTAAGCATGATGATAGATTCGATTATGAACTATTTATCTCTCAACAATAATTATTTGATTTCTCGAACATAAACGCAACATTGCAGTCTCACTGTCAGATCCATCCATGAGAAAGATTCATTCAGGCAACTACATGTTTTTACCCATCTGCGAGTCTCTTGCACTAAGTTGCATTTACAATATCCGTTGTAGAGCTGAGATCAGTATCATACTTCTCGATACGAGTACATAAGCGACGATGCCGAACAAATCTAGGTACACCAGTATGCAAAGTGCTCGTCTTTGCGATGATTACTAACCAAACCGCCACATTCGAGACAAACAAAACTGCTCCCATCTGCAAACGCATCCAGCATAACTTGCTGCCTCCCGGACATAGCAAGGATAGATCTCCCTTCGGAGTCCAGTGGGATCGAAGGGCCAACATGAAGAGGCACCAGTGGGGGATTGTTGGACGACGACCTCACCGGTCCTCGTGCTTCTGCGATTGCACATTCTGCGAACAATGAGGCCAACTCGTCCGCCGCAGCATCCGCTTGCAATCGATTGCGGTATAGCTCCCGTGCCCGATGCAGAGTTTCAAACACTGCTTGCTCTCCGCAGTCCGATCTGATTGCTGCAAGTACCTACATGTTAGGGGCGTTAGAAGAGCATCAAAAGGATCAACTTCACAGTAGGTGCTTCATCAAATGATATGCAAATCATTGCGAAAGATATTGATACTTCTTTTATTAGCTTCTACAAACCTTTTTAAAAATATGAAGTGCCAGAAATTTACTAACAGCATCTAAATCTAAGAGATCATTTCCAATCCAATTTGATAGAGAAGATGGCATGGACCGATAAAGCAGTTCGAGCATGCTATGAATCGCTAAGTCTCTCAAATGCTATGCTACGAATCGCTAAGGCTGTGTTTGGTGAAGACAGCGCGTTTTCCATTTTTTGGAAAACGGAAAACGACTTTTTTCCGTTTTCCAGTTTTCCAAAAAATACACCTTTGTTTTCTGGAAAACGCAGCTGGAAAACGTAAACCAAACGCGTTTTCCAGTTTTCCAGAAAATGAAAATGGAAAAAGCAACCATTTTCCACGTACCAAACACCACCTAAGTCTCTCAAATGATTGAGAATTGTTTCTAAAGCAGTAGTTTGTTCGTTCGGGCAAGCAGTTATTGTTCAGCACTTTCTCATGAAACCGAGGTAAGGAATCCAATGAGTTCCCTTCCTGCAGGCCTACAAGGAAGAAAGTACCTCTCCAGAAGATCAGAATAAGCATCCCATTATTGTCAAGCAACCAATAAAATCACAAACTTTACGAGATAACAAAAAAAAAAAAAAAGCAATTCGGTATACAAAACTTCTGCCAACATGAGATCCCAAAAAAGGATCTATTATGTCAAGGAACCAAGGAAAAACCATCGGTTGCATTCACTGTTCCCAAGCTACTTAGCTATGGATAATCTACACAGTATAACTGTTCCCTCTGACTAGGCAGTCTAACGGAAATAACCTATTGCAATGTAAAATAAGTCTACGTATGATATATACGCTACTCCGGGATCTCGCATTGGTGAGAACTTCGTGCATCAAATTGTCCTTTTTTATAACTAAACAGTGTGCTAAAAAATGACTTGACCTCTTCATGTTCAACCATGAAAATAATTCTTCAATTTCTACATGAATTTATTAGCAGCCAATTGCACCGGCTGGCTTGAGAAACTATTGGTCATTTTTATAAAGAAAACATTAAATACAATTGGCCGAATGCATTTGCAACAAAACACACGCTCAGTCTTGATTTAGCTTTTCCTTTCAGAAACTTTGGTCATTTCGGTTTTGGAAATGTCAACCTGAATTGATCTATTGTTGCTCAATAATGAGTAAAAGCGAAGGAATTCATGAAGAGAAAAATGAAAGGAAACTTTCCTACAGAAGACCGCATGCATAAGACGGCAAAAACAAAGGTAATATTTAAAATGCTCAATGGTTAACATCTTTTTTAGAATGCCCCTCTAAGGTTTCGTAGATATCAAAAATCCATATTTCACCCTTCTAAATTACCACCCATCCTTGTTAATAGAGAGAGCATTACGGAAACAAAATGGAAAACATTTATGAAACTTTAAGGGCCATTTTGAAAAAGCAATTAACAGTTAGGATTGCATCATTTTCATACCTCCACACCTTTCTGCATGGGCACCATAAAGCCCTTACTAGGGTTAGAAAGAGTCATCCCTTGAACCCATTAGGAGAAAACTTTGTCATCTTCACCATATGAGTAAAACCAAATTAATTCAGCAATATGTAAACTTCAAATCTGACTAGACATCAACGGTTCATGATGAAGGTTTCTCATAAAGCAGATTTCATAAAAGGCCATTATGGTGATGACCTCCAAGTGTTTTCCATATGAATGTGTTACTATATTCATGCATGATGGACATCAAGTATCAGCAATATAATTGGGCATCAACCATTCGTATCGTATTATGAGGCTTTTAATCCCCTGTCAACTGTCAATTCTTTCCCTTCTCATCCATTGACACCGCTACCCACAAATGTTAATCTACACAAACTTTTAAGGAAAGCAACGACTTACATCTAATTATAGTACACTAATATACTGTTGTTTTAAGAAAGAGACGAACTTTATAATGCACTAACTACATTTCCATAATAGTAAGGACTCTTGCTAATGATTATTAATATTGAGGCACTTCTTAGTGAGGAAAGCTATATATACAGAACCTACAACCCAACCATAAATCATTTAATTATATACCCCAATTGCTTAGGATTGGATAACTAATTATATTGTACCATTAAACTCTATTCAGACTCTCTACTCTTCGCAATTCTAACATTAATTGATTCAAACTTATCTTTCTGATTATATCCTCTCAAAGAAACACACAATTGTTAGTGAACACTATTTTTGTAGCCTGAAGGCTCAATCTCAAGATTCTTATCTACTACATTTAACTTGTTGCAATTATCCAGGTAAAAGTGATCTCTAGTCTGAAACGAATGAAGTTCCACATGAAGTTCAGCTCAGACATTCTAAAGAATATCTGAGCTGCACATGCTTACACCTAGCTTGAAGTTGAGTACTTTCTGATAGGTGATAATAATGCAGATTAAGAATAATTCAATTTTGGATTTTGAATTCAATTGCAGTAGTTGGCAATACCTTGAATTGTTCGGTAATTAGCTTTTTTGGATAGTTAATTAATGAGTATCAATGCATTTACCAAATTCCTTGTTTATTTCTAATTTGTTTAGATTTGAGACTATAAAAATGGTCATATCTATGTATTGATTGATTTTCAATCAATAAGAATTTTCCACTTTCAATTCTCTCGGTGAGATTCTCTTTCTATGTGAGACTCCTTTCTATATGCGAGATAGTTGCCCTCATGCTTCATCTAATTTGTCAAAAATTTTGTGTGATTAGAGGGTTTAAATTTTCTGTTGCATCAGCAATCAATAAACTAAGTCTACACTAAAATCAATTTTCTTTTTTGTTTAACTAAACAAAATGGTAATACTGCAAGCTACAATATTCTCTTGGATATTATATCCGCCAAATTAAGAATACACCCCAAATCAAGCAAGAAAACAGAAGATTACTCAGATGGACCAATGCAGCGAGTCAATTTTACAATTAAATTTGAGTAGTGATTTTAACTGAAACTTCAAAAAAAAAAAAAATGATCAGGAACATTGCTTAGATTAGAGAAAGAACAATTCAAGATGCCAGAAACAGCAACGAACATGCAACATTCATACTAATCCGAACAAACATATCTACATAGTAACCTGCCATTTAACCTGCAAAATTTTCACACCTCCTTTAGCAGAGAAAGTCACAATCTCATATAAGCAAACAAAATAAATTAGGTAGAGGCCAAACAACTTTTCTTAATTTTATACCAAATCGCACAAAAAGGTGAGAAAGGCAGAAAATCCCCAAAGGCGACGAATTAGGAAATTAGGACAAACAAAACATCAAGAACACCGGTCCATCGATCAAGAACAGCGCGGCGACGCCACCGTAAAACGACAGCGCGAAAAGGTGTTCCTCAGGGAACTCACCGCTTGTAGAGCGAGGGAGGGCTGGCCCTGATCGACGAGCTGGCGGGCACAAGTTAGAAGACTCCACGCGTTCTCCTGGTCACCCGGGCCGCCGGCGGAGGCTGCTAGGGCGCCCGCTGGCGGAGAGTTCCTCGCCGATGCGTCGCATCTATCGCCGGGGAGATCGGCGTCCATATCCTCCATCTCGCTGACGACGATCGATGCCCAGGATTTGGCCAAAAGAATTTATAAAGAAATCAACAACCGTTCGCTTTTCTGGAAACAGAGATGCTTCTAGTTTATTCTAGATAAATAAATAAATGTAAATATTTTAATTTGGGCCATGAAAAACTAAAACTTTTGGCCCAATAAGACAAACGGGCCCAGTTCTATATCTAGAGATATAAGGAGTAAAAAATGACTTGGGCTCATTTTTATTATTTATTATTTATTCGGAGAGAAATATTAGAGCAAAAATAGAAATTTAAATTTAATAATATTAGATAAAATGAGATAATTATTAAATTATGAGGTAATGAGTTATCTGTAATTGAAAATTTTAAATAGTCAGAATCATTTTTTACAATAAGATGAATGGGTTGAGAGATGTCTTATATAAAATACAAATAAGATGATTGAATGAAAGAGAATATCGAGTGTTCTTTGCGATAGTAAAATATCTTTAAAACTAAAAAAAAAATTATAAAATGACAATTAGATATGCTATATTGTATGGATCTGAATGTTGGGTTACAACTCAAATACATGAGCAGAAAATGAGTGTTGCAGGAAAAAAAAATATTAAGATGAATGTGTGGAAAATAAAAAATGAAAAATATTTGAGCAAAAGTTGGAGTTGTATGAGAAAATTTTGAGAGATACGTTTAAGATATATATGCATGTACTTAGATGATCGATAATGTAAATAATATTTCAGTTAGATGATAGTGAAATTATTATAAATATATAAATCAAATGAGAAAGGAGAAAGACAAAAAAAATTTGATTATCAATAATAAAATAAAATAAAATTTATTTAAATATAGATGATGATATAATATGAGATAAAAATTAATGATACATAAGGATACATATAGTTAATTGTATCTAGTGAAATAAATTTTTTGTTATTGTTGGTATTTTAATAAATAGATTAAATTTAATATATGATGCACCGTTTAAAATCATTGATGAAGTTCTATTGGATCTGCATAGGTGAATATACGTCAGAGGGCTCGTCATATATTGTCCGATAAGATCCTTTCGAAGTTCAAATCAGATTCATGTTATGAACAAAGCAAATGAAGGAATAAGAGAAGAATTGTAAAAAAAAAAAAAAATTCTTTTTTATCATCTCTAAAGTTATATTTATATAGGTATATCGGCAATTTATCAAACAACGCTCCTGAAGTTTAGAATTGTCTAAAAAATATCTCATACTTTCATATTTATCAAATAGCGCATTTAATTCCCCTTTTATCCTTCAAAAATAGCGTACTTAATTTCCGAACGTGGTATTAGAAATTCAAATCCCAGCACCACAGTGATGGTGCAATCCCAGCACAATCACAGTGGTGCTGAGATTTCCATGGTGCTGTGATTTGTATTCTCAGTATCACGTTTAAAAATTAAGTGTGTTATTTTTGAAGAGTAAAAAGGGAATTAAGTGTGCTATTTGATAAATATGAAAGTATGAGACGTTTTTTGTACAATTCCAAACTTCAGGAACGTTGTTTGATAAATCGCTGTAGATATATCTCTAAAATCTCTAACTCTAATGGATTATTGGACGTGAATATTACGAATTACGCAGAGGATGTTGATCCAATATAGCTCATGCATCAAAAATTGAATTGGATCCAAGCTATATGAGCCGAATTCGTAGATTGGATATACACGGTATCAATAAAAATATATATACAAAAATAGTCCATTCAATTGTAGCAAAAGACGATTACATTCGCTCTCGATGTTTTTCATTGTCAGTCTCTCGATGATGATGATAAAAAATAAATCACAAAGGACTATACTTTTTGATCCGTCAGTTAGAACAGTGGAGGTGGAGGGCTTCTGAATCCAATGAATCCAAGTGAGAATTTTAGATTCATATCAAAAATCGATTCATGTCCATCTATAATAATATCGATGCTGCTGTTCTAATCAATAAAAGAAAAATAAATCAAGATGTCAATCCCTAAATGAATGAATTCCAAAAGAATCAATCTTTGGAACAAAATATAATGTACTTATTTTTCATCGTTTATCTCACAATTAGATGAAGAAAGATAAATCACGAAAAATATTTTTGTCCAATCAAGAATCAATAGGATGAAAAAAATAGGCATTTCGAAAAGTATTGCAATATACGAAGATTGACCCTTGCTCTTTGAAATAATTTTATCGTTTGTATTAACCATTTGATTCTTTCGTAAGGACCAGAAGAATCAACCCTTATTAGATATGATAATTTTATCATTCGAATATCAATTCGGCTACTCCAGCAATGAATTCTCACCATCGGTTGCAAGGCAAGACACCATGAGTCCATTCACTGCGTGTTCTACGCCGCTGTTCACGGGCAGACGTACATGCCCATGCACCCAACAACAGAGAAACACTACCTCCTTCAATTCACGGACTCCTCTTGAATCTTTCACGAAACCTTCTTCATTATCTTCCTACTCTTGCGCGTGAAATCGATTTTTTTTTTCTTTGATTAATTACTGTTAGTTGCACTCAAATCCTATCAAATATAGTACAATTCAGAGGGCATCGATGCTCTGACTCTTCGATGTCTAAGTTAGATAAGAGAAGACAATGTTTTGATCGGTTCAAATAGTTTTTTATTTTGATATCGTAAATGCATATCCAATTTTCCCTTTTTTTTTTTTTTGAAGGATTGTTTTGCTAGCTATCTCAACGTTGAGTATATATACTTGATTTTTGAGTGCGGTTATTGATAGAGTTTATAAGACCACGACTAATCAGGTGATGATGCGGTCGGAGATTGACCCTTTGATGTCAACCTACGAGAGGTAGAGAAAGAAGAGAATCAGGTGATGCGGCCAGAGATTGACCCTTTGATGTCGGATCTTCTAGAGAGAGTTCGGTTGTCTAGTTGCACTCAAATCCTATCAAATATAGTACAATTCAGAGGGCATTGATGCTTTGACTCTTCGATGTCTAAGTTAGACAAGAGAAGATAATGTTAAAATATTTTATGAGTTAACAAAATTATCATTCCCTTTTCGTTTGTCAACTTCCTCCTTCTATAGACTCATCTCCTTTAGCTTCCTCCTTTTATAGACTCATCTCCTTTTGCTATTACTGTATGTCTTTCTCATTGTCTAAACTCTGTGCACATTCCATTCTATACGAGACTACCTCCGTGCACTTCCCGCTCTACTTCCACGTTTTCACGTCTTCATATGAGATCATCCGATCCTTGCACACTTCCCACACCATCTTCATGTCTACACACCCTTCATATGGAACTGCCTCCGTGCACTCTCAACATCACTTCCACATCTACACGTCTTTCATAGAGGACCGCCCCACCACCCATGACTCGAGCTCCCGTGGACTCACTTCCTCGAACTTCGACTCCCGAGCTCCAAATACATGAGTTTCACACGCATGACCTCTTGACTCTAGAGCTCGGTCGACCCACTTCCCTAGACTTCGATTCTCGAGCTCTAGACATCCAATCTCTATGCAACCAATCTCTTGAACTCCCGAGCTCTTGTGCTCCTATTCCCGAGCTCCATCTAGCTCTCGAGCTCCCCCTAGGTCCCATAAGTCCTCGATTGCATGAGTCTTTCTCGAGCTTGTAAGGACATGAGGTCTCGAATACTCTTCAACTCGAGCTCCAACTTCCACGTACCCGAGCTCTTTTTGAGTTCCATGGGACCTATTCCTCTACTTCACTATCTTATTCTTTACGTCTACAAGTATCCAACCAAGGCCAAGTTCTATCGGGGTATCATTAGGCAAACGAAAAGACTCGATTTGCAATTTATAAGCTTTTTAAATGGATCATGCCATGCGATTCATTATAAACTTAAGTCAACCGATTTATAAATGGGGTTTATATGAGTCAACCATTTTGACATGTTTATCAAACATATTGTTGGATTTGCATTTGAATTAGATGATTCGTATAGGTCAATGAGTTATGACTTATTTGTGATTCACCAAATCGATTTACTATCCCTAGCTAGTCGTATAGTAAGAAAAAATCTCATCGTTACAAAAACAAACTAACTCAAGTGTGCGCGTACCACTTCGGGGGCTCAACGAAACCTAAATTTATCCTCCATACAATTTGATCCAATTCAAATAGTGTCACAAAAGACTAACGGCTAGTAATAATTTAATTACTGTTATTTCACACATCGATTGACTAATAGAATAAAAGGCACTAATATGTCGAGTACGTCTCCACGAGGATGACGTGGTGGCTAAGGCACGACGAAACTTGCGATTAAGACAATGGTCGATTTTGTAGGAGGTCGAAAACTCTCTCATGAATTCAGATGACCTACAAGTGTTTTTGCCATTACGTCAAGACCCATAAAGTCTTCCGTGATTTATAATTACCTCTCTCGTAATTAATGGCCGTAGGATAGACTAGTAAAAGCTATTAGATTGACGGATTCTAACTTTTTGTGGACTAATACGTCGAGTACCACTAAAAACACTCGATTTACAATCCATAGTTATCGCCTAATAGCCAAACAAAAATGAATACAAGAAACACTATATTCTTATATACCCTAACCCTAATCATATTCCTTGACCCTAACCCTTACAAGCTCCCTCTTTCCTATTTAAGGGCATCCTCCCTCTCTCCAAAAGCAGCGAGTGAGCGAGTTCCAAGCAGTCTCATCGCCATGGACTCTGCCAAGTCCCAAGCCTTCTTAGTTGCCTCGATGCTCCTCGTCTCCTTCCTCGGCTCCCTCTCTCTCGCTTCTACCAATGCCACTTGTCCTCCTTTCTCAAAACCCAAACCCCCCAAGCCTCCCAAGACCAAACCCCCCCTCGTCGGCAAACCTCAACCGATCACAATGCCTCCGCCGATAGCCGTCCCTCCGGTGACCAACCCACCTTCGGCAGGAGGAAGCAAGCCCGGACCACCGCCCCTGCCGCCTCCGCCCTCGAAGTCCCCTCCGGCAAGCTGCCCAGCTGACAGCCTCAAGGTCGGGGCGTGCGTGGACTTGCTCGGCGGCCTAGTCCCCATCGGCGTCGGCGACTCGGTGGCCAACCAGTGCTGCCCGCTGCTTCAGCGGTTGGTGGAGCTGGAGGCCGCCGTCTGCCTCTGCACCGCCATCAAGCTCAGGTTCCTCGACTTCAACGTCTACCTTCCCCTCGCCCTCCAGCTCCTCCTCACCTGCGGCAAAGCTCCGCCGCTGGGCTACACTTGCACCGTTTAGCCCGCCACCTCGACCACGGCCGAGGCCGTCAAAACAAACACTGTTCGTGATCATTAAATTTCTTCATGCACCAAAAAAAAAATAAAAAAAAAAAATCTCTTCTGAATCCTGCAGATTGACGATCGATCTGATTTGGTGTATGAAATTGTTTGAATATTAGAATGTCTCGTTGTTAGTAAAGTGTATTGTATATGTTTGGAAGGAGGTGAGGAACCTGTAAAGGAAGGAAAAGAGAATTTTAATTTTGGTAGGTATAACGAGGAACAGTAAGGGAGAGAAAAATTTTAAATTTTGTTTGGAACAAAATGAGAGAAAGGAAAGAAAGAATAAATTTTAATCTTTCTTACTCATGGAATGAAAGATTTTCTTACATTCCAATCAGAGTCGGTCCTCGATCGATATTTTAAGGTCTGGAGTGAAATAATAAAAATGGATCTTTTTATAGATAAAAAAATTATTTTTCAATAAAAAATGAGTCCCTTTTCTTATAATTTTTAAAACAACTATCCCTCCCTGTTCAAGGTGACTCTGATTCCAATTTAAGGTGTAAGTTTTAACTCTCTTCCATTTTCCTCCCTTTTCTTCTCTTTCCATTACTTATATTTCCACACTTCCTTCTTTTGTAAAAGGTTGGAACCATTAACCTAACGAGCTTTTCACTCCGACTCCACGAGTATGAGAGAGAC
Organism: Wurfbainia villosa; assembly: GCA_025175895.1. NCBI lineage: Eukaryota > Viridiplantae > Streptophyta > Magnoliopsida > Zingiberales > Zingiberaceae > Wurfbainia > Wurfbainia villosa. Next base: position 1,054,612 of record JAKLTH010000209.1, read on the forward strand.
TAAATTACGAGTAGTCATTGACTTTGGTGCGATGACAAATATGGTGGAGAACGTGATCCAACACGGACATTAAATAATTCACTGATACGGAGATTGAACCTTGTTCTTTATGTAAATTATGTATCGTATTTACCAATGCACCATCCTATGGAGCCCTCACATAGCATAAGAAGTGACAATTGATATTTCTGAAGAAAAAAATAGAAATAAAAAGAAAAAAGAATTAAAAAAAACATAGATACCCCTATTTCATAAAAATAAATTAATTTAATTTACCAAAAAAAAAGGCTATAAAAAATTCTTTTATAATTTAGTGAAAATCGTTTTAAGATAGTCAAATACTCAAATTTAATGCTACGGAAGGAAATGTAATATAATCCGCATGACGTACGGTTGACTTAGTCAGCATGACGTACATATCATCTTAAAAAGTTCGGTCAAAATCAAGTCAATGTTGATTCAGACCGATCCAAACTCAATTTGGAATGTTATAAAACTCCTTAATTACTGTGATGTATAATTATTAAAAACAATGATTACACGTTTCTCCTGAATGGTCACTTGATCTATTCTGGATAGAAGTGTCGGCGATTATAATGTTTATATAATTAAAATCATAAATGATTAATGTGATGATTATCACATTTATCTTCGTAACATAGTATAAAAATCATAATAAGAAAGCCCCCAAGGACTTGATTCAGTTCGATTCTTTAGGTTCGACGATAAATTTAAAAAAAAATCATGAGAATGATTCTCTGTACATGAGTTTGATGGAATAAGATTTTGATATTGAACAATCTTTCACAGATTGAATTAGCGATGATTTATCAAACAAAGCTCTTGAAGTTTGGAATTGTCCAAAAAACATTCCATACTTTCATATTTACCAAAAAGCACACTTAATTCCCTTTTTATTTCTCTTGCCAAAAAAATCTACACCACTGTGGTGCTGGAATTACAAATTTCGATCACCGGTGCTCAGATTAATTCTCGATCACGCGTGGTTCCAAAGACTACCACCGCACGAATCTTGGAATTAATCTCAAAGACCACATGATGGTGCAATTCCAACATCACCACTGTGGTGCTGTAATTTGCAATCCCAACACCACTGTGGTGCTAGGAATTCAAATCTCAGCACCACTGTGGTGTTGGGATTTAAATTTCCAGCACCACAATGGTGGTGCAATTCCAGCATTACCATCGTGGTGCTGAAAATTTAAATCTCAACACCACAGTGGTATTGGGATTTGAAATCTCAGTACCACGTTCGGAAATTAAGTGCGTTATTTCTGAAGGATAAAAAGGGAATTAAATGCGTTATTTGATAAATATGAAAGTATGGAACGATTTTTTAGACAATTCTAAATTTCAGGAGCGCTGTTTGATAAATTACCGATCGAACTAGTGTTCCTACTATACCAGGGCCAAAAAGATATATTTCATCCGCATCGACCGACACAAAATAGTCGAACGAACCTAATGATCTTTGGAATGCCTAATGAAAGACTTCAGTAAAATCAAATTTCATAACAAAAGTGAACTTGATACATATCTTACAAAGCTTCTGCACAAAAGAATAATAGGAAGAAAAAAAATACAGATTTTTAGCTCTCAGATATTACAAACAAATAATAATAATAATAATAACAAATTCCTCCACAAATCTTAGAAGCTAAGAGCATGCCCACATCACAAAAGCCCTGTAAAATCTAGTAAAAGTCGATTTCCGAAACCGCAATCTCTTCCATCGGCTCCTCGACAAGTCTGGATGCAGACCCAAGATGTGCTCCGGCATGAAGTCATGCCTTGTCAATATACCGACCGCCGGCGCCCTCTGCATTCACAGTTAGACGAGTTATTTTGTGAACTAATAATCGATCCCGAATAGTCGAAACTCGACTCATGTTTGTTGGATATAGCAAATATCAACATGGTGGGATGTTCAAATGTTCCTCCCTCCACTTGAGTTTCGGTTTGTTTAGGACCACAAAGTGTTTATCATGAATTATAAGTGAAATCCATTTTTCGAAGATACAATTGCGATAATTCGAGAAGATAAATTTCCGATCGAGTCGAATTTCTTACATTGGAGGACTTGGGAACAACCAACAGATGCCTCAGGCCAACTTCCCGGAAAAGGATGAGAGCTTTTGCGAGTGACATCGTCTCAATGACTGTGTATGGCGAAGTGTTTGTAAATGGATGCATATCGATAAACATCTCCATCTCTTTGACAGTGAGCTCTACATCCTCAATGCGATCATGTTTCCCTGATCCACGCTTTGCAAAGTCATCGGCCACAAATTTCTTCGAAGCATCGGAGCTAACGAGTGAGCATTCCGGCTGAAAATGCTTCTTCCTCAACAAACTTAGGAGATGCGCGCGGAGGATCAGACCAAACAGCACAGGGGGAGAAGAAAATGGCGGTTCATCTATCACGGGGAATGCATGATGGCCGGTCGTCTTCAATATATGAACTATGTAACTGACTTTTTCGACACCGTTAAAGGTTCGTAGAGGACCAGTAACGACATCGCTCACTGTGAGCTGCCTCATGTATGGCTCTGCATGATCTTTCAGATAAGGAAGGCACTTCAATTTCAAAATCAGATCGTAGATGTTGGGATTGAAAGAGTCGGCAACCGTTTTCGATATCAGGAGAACCAACATAACCAGGGGAAGCAACAAGAGGTTGTTGGTTAACTCTAGTATAATGACACACACAGACACAGTCATCCTCATCGTTCCACCGAGAAAAGAAGCAGCACCAAGGACTGCAAAGAGACCGTGATCAAGATTCGTGTTTGCGCCCATTAGCATTCCGACGACACGCCCGTAGGCTGCACCGGTCAAGATAATGGGCACGAAAAGGCCGAAAGGTGCAGCTACACCATAACTTATGATGCCAAGAACATATGAGGCTACAAAGGACACCATGATCGATGACTTATGGAAAACATCATCTGTGCCACTGCTGAAAAGTTTTCTGATTGTATCGTCGTTGGTGTTGAAAAACAAGCTGGCTAGATCGTTGTACTGATTCGGAGGGCACTGGAACTTCTTATAACCACCGGAGTGACCTATAACGGGACAGTCATCCTTTTCACAAGGCCTACAAGGTGCTAACCATGGTAACCCAAAAAGACAACAAGAAGTAAATATCGACACAGTAGCTGCAAGAAGCAATTTATAGGCTGGTCCTTTCCTGGTAAAACAAAAGATTTCAAGTTTGGAAAAGCCATCTTTCGAACAAAAGAACATATGCAAGTGAATAACCGATCCAAAATTATCATCCTAAACATTCGGAAAGAAGAAGGAAATGAGAAAATAGTGCGTACTGGTTTATTAGGCTGAATATTTGGAGGACTTTCAGCATAAGAAAGTTGTATAGACTTCCCAATATCCCCCCGATCACTCCGAGGAGGATCACCGGAGGTAAGTCAGCTAGATGATAAGCAATGTTATCGGCGGTAACATTGTACATTATGAGCCCATCCTTCCCAAATAAACCGCATTTTCCACTTTCGCAGAAATCAATCAGAGCACGAAGTGTGACCACAACTACAGCAGTTGTGAAGAAAGCTCTCCAGATTAAGGCACTTCTCCACCTGTGACATGAAAAGGATATCTGAATTAAGAGGAGACTCAGAATACTATCATCGATTGAGACGAAAGAGATTAGCATCTCGCCAAGAAATCTAAATGGCCTCCTTTTGCTACCCGAAAGCAAAAATGTATTTCAATCGAACAAGGTAAACTTTCTAGTACTGCTGAGAATGAAACCTTGATGATTGGCCTAAAAGGATAAGAATGCCTAATTGTGAGCGATATTCAAAAGCTTAAACCAGTGATTCATCGGTCTTTAGAAAACAAATGAAGCCAATATAGCATGTGGCACTACCATGAAGACAATGACTCGAGTGCAAAAAGAACTCCGCCAACGGGAGCACGAAAAGCAGCAGCAATGCCAGCAGCCGCACCACAGGTGACAAGGTCGCGCCGATCTCTATCATTTTTGAAGGAGCGTAGCCATCTCCACGTCATGCCATACTTCCGCGACCCACCCTGTCCAACTATTGCGCCGATGCACGCACCAATGTGAACCATTGGGCCTGCCTTGCCCACATGGAGAGAGGATGACACAGCTGCAATCAAACCTACAATCTACAATTCAACTCATGAGAAACAATCATATTTACTCGAGTCCAAATATACGATGGTTGGAACATAGAAGTTCAATAAAGTGAACTAAAAGTAGATAAAAGTTGAAGAAGCTAGATATAGACATTGATGAACTTAGTTACTCGAGTTAAAAGATACGAATGTTAGAACATGGAAGTTCAATAAAGCGAACTGAAAGTAGATAAAAGTTGAAGTGGTTAGATATAGACATTGATGAACTAACCATGTTTCAGGCAAGCACTAGTTTTAGCACCAAATCATCTTGCGGTTTCCTATAACTTCAATCTCTCTTCTATTGTCATCGACTATAGATGGAAGGATCCATCTTAAGCAAATTCAATTCATTGAAGTACAAATCTAGCTAACTTTAATATGAACATGATCTACAGATCATGGATTATACTTTCATTTGAATATCAACTTCAACTTCACTGAAATGTGAGAATGAGCATCTAATTTGAGGAAATCACTGATGACAGTTTCAATTCAAAGAAAAAGAGGAGAGAAGTCAAATCTCCCACAAGAAGATTGTGAGCATGCGCATCAAAATCTCACCTTCACAGCAAGGGTGCGCAGTGAGAAGATATCAGGAGCATCGACGCCATTCAAGTAAGCTTTCACCTCTGGTATCCCCGAACCGCCGGCCGCAGTCGAAACAAACGCCGTAATCGCCGTCGCAAAGATCAATAGGGCCAGATTGGAACCAGCAAACACCCCAAAAGCAGTCCAATACCTTGAGACAAACACCATCGGCAAATTAGCTGGAAGAAAAGGACCCATCTAAGACGGCGGATCAGATAGGGGAAGATCTCGACTGTGTCTTACTTATCGGCGAGCATCAAGTCGGAAACAGCAACGAACTTGAGGCCGGCGACGTTCTCCACGGAGAGGTTGTTGAAGAAGCCGACAGCGCCGGCGACGAGGCCAATGAAGAGGCAGAAGGTCCACTTGAGGAAGACGTACCGAAGTATAGCCGACCGGCCTCGGCTCCTCCAGTCCTGGTTGAAGAACTCGTTCTCGACCAACCTAAAACGCCCCCAAAAAGCAAAATAGCAAAGCTGCCATAAGGATCCTATCTTTGCACGACAAAAGATTCAGATTAGCCAAAAGGGGGCAGAATCATCACTCGTAATCGAGGCTCTCTATAGGGCAGAGGTTGGAGCCGACGATGGCTACTTGGGAGGTGTTATTGAGGGTGTGGCGGCGCAGATTAAGCGAACGGTGCTCCAAAAGCGGCTCCTTTAGAGTTCCAATCTGCTCCTCTTCCTCCACCTCTTCCTCCGGCGACGGAGAAGCAGGAGGCAACTCCTCTTCGGAAGCGCCCGCAACGTCCGCCATTGGAGAGAGAGAAGAAGGTGACGAGGAGAAGGAGAAGAAGAAGAAATAAAGTCGATGATGATGGATGATCACTCCATCACAGCCGTCCATTCGGCGGCCACTAAAGCCAAGAGGAGTTAGACGACGATGGCAATTTTGAACGTTCTTCTAATTATTATTTTCTTTCCAAATATTTCGAACTTATCAACTTATTAAACTAGTTAAATATTTTTTTAAATAAAATTATATTATTTTATCATCCAATCATTAAAATTGATGAATAATAAATCACATGTAGTCATGAAATTAATAAGATGAGGTGGCAATTGATTGGGCCCCTTGTTGATCAATAATTAGATCGAACCGGGCCAGTTCCACCTCATTATTTTGTCATATTTTTATGTTGATATTATTGTCCACAAGGAGAATAAGAATTCTAAGTACTCACTAAAAACATGGATGAAGTTGGACCGATCAGGGCAAAATTTGTCCAACCGAATGAACCAACATTTTGCAATTTAATGACTTTTATTATTCGGCCAGCCATTAAGACTCTCCTATATGAGTTTAAGTCTTGATCAGAAGTACAAAGGAGTAACTCTTAAGTGGACAGAGATCAATTCCTGAGGAGATCATGACTCTGGACTATCAATCGACCTCCTTCTTTGCACTTGCCACCTAAGTTTTTGATTTACCACCTCCACTGGATGGGGTCGCTAATGTGGCGGTTCCATTTTTTTTTTTAAATCTTGGTCAGAAGAGGTGATGAGAATCCATCCACCTGCATCCCCAACCTCTCTCTTTTGCCTGTCCGAATACTTTCATTCCACTCGGCAGAACCCTGGTGATAACACTCAAGTGCTTCTCAATTCGCCACGACCACCTGTGTTTGGTAGAGACCGTGGTTTCACCATTGTATCCTGGGTGATGTGAATGCACGTGCTGACCTCAAAGCACCGTAGCGATGGAACGAATCTGTTTTAAAGAATCTGTGTTGAACGCAGACTTCAACTCCTTCGTTTTTGAGCAATCAACTCGGGGCGTGGACGACACGACAGTCAACCACTCAACACTTGTCCTTGGGCGACTCAGCCATTCAACACTCAACGACTCGACCACTTAGCACTCAGCTTTAGGATCTCAGCTCAACGCCCTTCAAGACAGCTTGAGATAATCAACTCAAGCCACTCAATAGATAAATCTAAATTGATTTGTTATTTAGACTATTATCCCTGTATCTCCGGACAAAGTTGTCCGACAAGAACACAACAAACATATAATTTATTCCGATCGAAAAGAGATGGAAGAAATGTTACTAACTTCACTTCAGCATGAAGTTTGAGTTTTTTCTGATTAGCAATTTGCAGGTTCTTTCTCTTCGCTTCACCTTCCTGTAAGAAATTTCATATCAGAAACAAGATACTGGGCGTCGAGAATGTGCAGAAGGGTTACAAAATTAATGGTGTTCCAGTTTATTCGAAACAATTCATGAGGGAAACTAATTCCAACTTTTCCCAAATGGTGAGAAAATTTCTGTGAGATTTTATACAAGAAACAAGTGGCTATGCTGGAACCAATTCATGGAGAACAACAATTACAACTTCTTAAATAATTCATGAAGAACATCAATTCCATTTCTGTGATTAGGATCATTGAATACATTATCATAAATTCTTAGCTACAAAATTATCCCTTTTTTTTATAAATATAGTTCTAATTAATTTTCTTTCTTACTTACACAAGATAAGAGTCTAATACACAATCAGATATAGAATTAATATTCAACAAAATTATGTGATTGCAAACATCTCCAAGAAAGATTGGAGACTTTTAAAATTGCAATTCTTGAGATGCATAAACTAGAGGAAGAAGAAAAGATTGATAGATTTTTGAATAATCTCAAACACAAATCTGAGGAAGAAAATTCTTAGAGATGAGACCATGAAGAACCATCTGAGAAACTCATCACAAAAGTCTTCTGAGAAACTGATCGACAGATTCAATAGAACAAAGGAACCGACACACGGTGAAATGCTTTGGCTTTGGATTCCAAGAAACCCAAGAATTTTCCATAAAATCATGAAGAAACCCATATCTCTTAGAAGAAACGAGACGTTCTGCAAAATTTTCCAGGAAAAAAAATGGAAGAGGAAGTCTAAAGATCTCACCTTTATCAGATCCTCATAATCCTGCAAGAGGCTCCGGTGCCTGAACCGCACCTTGGCCGCCGGAGAAGACTGCGCGGCCAACTTCTTTCCCTCATCCATCTCCGCCAACGCCGCTCCAAGATCTCACATGTTCAGGCGGAAGAGGAGAGAAACCCTAGAAAAGGCGGCCACCAGATAATCGACGCTTTGAACGCAGGACAGGAGGGAAGCCCTGGAAGTCATGCACCAGCCTGATCCGCCGCCGCCGCCGCCGCCGCCGAAAGGATCCACCTTAGGGCTTGATGGGGAAACTGAGAGGGGGATCTGGAGGAGCTTTCGTGCTGGGCGGAGACTTTTCTGCTGCGCAGAGGGGCAAATCTGGCAACCTGCGGACAGCAGCATTGGGCGATCCATAAGCTAAGGGGCACCTGCCTTGTCTTCCCTTCCTCCTTCCCATTCCTTTCTCCCGCTTTTGATTTCTCACCTCACCTCTAAGCTTTTGGCCTTGCCTTCAGTTTGAGGTTTTCTCCACTTGCTCACACATCCATCACGATCGAGGAGCAAGGGGGGAGACTTTCTGCCTTGGAGTGCGGAGATGCTTCTCAGCAGTCTTCCTTGAGATGGTCAACGTGGGAGGAGATCAGGAGAAGGAAGAAAGAGACGCTCTGACAAGCTCGGTCGCCATGGACGAAGAGAACAGCAATTTATTATATCCGTTCAACGACCTCTCCTTTGACTCACGCTCATCGAAATGGACGGCGATGCCGTTGCCACAGAAACATCTGACGGACCAGATCTATTCCCCTGCTCCAGCGCCGAGAAAACAAAAACCTTCTCCAAGGCTGCTTCGTCTACTCCGCCTTCGCTTCCCCTCTCCGCCCAGATCTTTGCTTCCAAGAAGCGATCTCTCCGCCAAAGCTGCCGTCTTTGATGCGATCCTCGTTTCCGAAACATGTAGCTGGAATTTATGCTGCTTCTTTTGCGTTTCTGATCGCCGTTTCCTTTCCCTTTTCTTCGGTTGGGATCGCGGAATCGAGAGTAGGCGGATCGGCGACCGGGGAGAGATGAGCATGTCGATCTCGGTCATGACATTCAATCTCCACGAGGGGGATCTGCCGAGCGATAGCCCCAATTCGTGGGCGAAGCGGAGGGACCTTTGCGTCAGTGTGATCACCAACTACTCCCCTACCATCCTCTGCACTCAGGGAGGTGAGTTCTTCGCGGATGTGTGCATCTCCTCGATTGAAGGATTGAAGGATTCCTCAACTGCTTTCTCCTCGATTGATTGTAGGCTTGAAATGGCAGCTGGAGTATCTGCAGCAGTGTTTGCCTGGTAATCAATCACTCGACTGCTATGATGTCCGTTTCAGAATCTTTGTTTTAGGGATTCATGTTTTGCAGTAGTGTTCTTCCACTGCAATCTTCTATAGCATGTTCTTCTGTTACTTGTATTAACAGATTGTATTGTGTTGCCTGAAGAACATTAGCTGCTGCAACAGACATGTTTCTTCTCTCTATGTTGCTTTTACAAAATGATTTATGCCCTTCAAAGCAAATCTATGGTTTTAACATGGAAAGCTCGAGAAGATCGACAGTTAAAGATTTAGTACAGTTACAACAAAATATATGAAATTTAAGTTTAGTTATAAGAAGCGATAGGACTGGTTTTGCAAACGATAGAGGGGTTGATAAGATACTTTATATAGGATACAAATAAGATAGTTGAAATGGAAGAGAAGATCAAGTATTATTTGTGGTCGTTAGATTTCTTTAAAGTTTAAAGGGAAGGTTTACAAACCGACAAATAGATCTTTTATGTTATATATAACTGAATGTTGGATTATAAAATGAGCACATAGCAGAAGATAAGAGTCTTAGAGATAAAGATGTTAAGGTGGATGTGTGGATATATGAGAATGCACAAGATAAGAAATAAGAAGGTTAAAGAGAAAGTTGGATTGTACAAGGAAAAACTCCGAGAAATGCTTAAGATGGTATGAACATATACTTAGACAATCAATAAATATCCCAATTAGACAATAGGAGATCATAACAAATACGCACATTAATTAAGGAAGGAGAGATCAAAAGAAAACTTGGCTAACAATGATAAAATAGGATAAAATTCATTTAAATATGAATAAGGATACAAGAGAAGATCAAAATTGCATTTGAGGCTCCATAAATAAACTATTTATATTTTCAATCCTTTTGCGATAGTGAAACTGCATAGCATGAGCAAATGAACCTTTGTTTATATTATAAGGATTGTGCTGATCAATAAACATAACAAATAAGTAAGAAAACATAAACCATACTAATTAGCTCTAGATAGATACATATGGTTTTAGTGTTTTGTATAGGTTCAAACTGAATCCAAACTGGAATCGAAATTTGCGAATGAGAACCAAATTGCTAAACTGAATTTTTTGAGTTGGATTAGTCTGGTTCGATTTGGTTTATTGGCTTTCGGTAGAGGCTCACCCCTGTTTGCTGTAATGAATTGGCTTGTTGAGATATCGAGATTGTCTTGGTATTTTTGATGCAAAAAAAGGGCTCATCAGAGACCTTTTGGCATGTTAGTTCCACATTAAGGCTTAAGGCTTAGCAGTGAAGAGATAACCAAAAGGAGAGGCCACGTTAAGGAAAAGTAGTGTCATGGTCTGCGATATTCGATATAAAATATTCTAGAATGCCGACCGATATAAGTATTATCTCTTGGAGAGATTTGACAAGAGTTTTCTTGACAAAAAGGTAAAACTTTACAATTCTTTGTTACCGCCTTAACTGAATGCAGCTGAACTAATGTTGGAAACAAACTTTGCGATTGGGTCACACATTTTCCAATCCAAGATGAGTATGTAGCAATGGTCATTTTCCAACTATCTGACTTGTCTTTATCGACCTCCAGCATATGAACAATTTGGTGTTTCGAGGAAAGGATCTCAAGATACCACAGACGAGTATTGCACAATCTTCTACGACAAGGATAAGGTACTTTTAAAATTTTCGCTATCTTTTCCTATGAAACCCTTCAGAGACTATTACTCTTGTAACTTTCTCTTATCGTGTATTTGTCATTTGTGGACAATCTCTTCAAATTCATGAAGGTTGAGCTTCTCGAAGGTGGCACATTCTGGCTATCGGAATCACCTTCCGTCCCTGGAAGCATTTCGTGGGGAGCTACGGCACCATCCATTGCTACATGGGCTATATCCTCACATATATGTTCGAACCTTGGTGGATTCTTTTCGGAACTTCTAAATGCTATATATTCGTCATTTGATTTCTTTGACCTGATTCACACACGTTTCAACTCAAGAGAGTAGAGCCTCCGGGATTCAGTTTCCAAATTGTAAATACCAACCTCGATGAATTCAGTCATCGGGCACGCAGAAGAAGTGCCCTACTCACATGGCAGCACATAGCTTCCTTGCCTCCGAACCTGCCTGTCATTTATTGTGGAGGATTCAACAGTCAAAAGGAATCGACTACAGGGCGGTTTTTACTCGGTCGATCTAGGTGAGCCACAAAGCAAAGTAACTAATCAAATATCTCGAATAGGTTGGAACATTTTAAGCTAATCAAGTGGATGATGATCTTGCAGTGGAACTATTCCAATGGGTTCTTGAGATACTTTTGGTAGTATATTATTTAGTTAGATAACATTGAGGTGTTTTTGTGATTGTATGAAAAAATGACTCATTTGATAATCTAGGCGAAAGAAAACATACGATTTATTCCTTCACTGTAGTATCGAATCTAGGTACTAACTGTGATCCCATGAGTTTATTATGCTTATTAAGTTCTCATTAGCGAATAGTTTATGATCTCCTTACAGAGAGCATGGAGTCGTTGGTGACATGCGAGATGCTTGGCTGAATGCTAGGACGCGAAAAAATGTATCACTAATACACACGAATCATGGGTTCAAAGGTAACCATCTACTCAATATTTCCTTTGTCGATCATATTGGTCGATTTTAAAGTCAGTTTCCAAGGCAACAAATTGACTGTTAGTGTAAAAATTCGATAGAACAAGATTTCTTTAACACTTGCAAGTTCAAATGCATTACGATATTTCCTTTGTTTTCGCCCATTGCTTGCGTTGATCATATTTATCGATTTTATAGTCGGTTTCCAGGCAACAAATTGACTGTCTTTAACATTTGCAAGTTCAAATGCATTACGATATTTCCTTTGTTTTCGCCCATTGCTTGCGTTGATCATATCTATCGATTTTATAGTCGGTTTCCAGGCAACAAATTGACTGTTAGTGTAAAAATTCGATAGAACAAGGTTTCTCTAACACTTGCAAGTTCAAATGTATTGGGATATTGCAGGCAACAAGCAAGGGGCAATGGAATTCCTAAAGCTGATACTTAGAGCTCTTTGCCTGTGTTGGGATCGCCAGACTCAAGACTTGCACGTCGACTGGATCCTGTTTCGAGGGCGTTCATTGGTGCCAACAACTTGCGAGGTTGTCAACGACAACATCGACGGCTTCTACCCATCGTCTCATTATCCCGTCTTCGCTGAATTTATGCTTCCACGCAGCATCAGATTGGTTGAAACATCTTGAAAACAAGATTGGTCAAATTCATTTTGCTCCGTCTCGTTTATTGTCGCCATCGTGTCATTGTTGTTGTTGTTTAAATCTTTTGTGAATTCAGACTCCAAGTGAGAGTTTGGTCGAATTCAGTTCACTCCATCTCTTCTTTCATTGTTGTTGTTGTTGTTTAAATCTTTTGTGAATTGCGATGATGATTTGGTTTCCTTTGTCTTTATCGCTTATTCTTTTGGGATGTTTTTTTTAATCTATAATAATCAAGGTATTCAGATTTTATTTTATTTTGATTGGCATCGTAATATTTCAATCTTCAATCCGACTAATCTATGAGATGATCAGTCCGATTTTATAGTTTTTACGAAGATATTTTTTTTAACTTTTTTTTTATTTATTTATTTACAAGTGGTATCCAAGCTTCGTCCGACTAATCCACTTGATGAACCGGCCCTGTCTCACGGCCTTCGAAGAGTCTCCATTGACCCACAAGGGTAAATAAGGATGATGCGTCGTCAAGTCGCCGTGAGAGGTATGTATGTCAATTAGGATCCGCATCCTATATCAATCCAGTTGGAAAATGAGAATCCGTCTCTGCAACCCGCAAACGAGTGAAAAATGATGAAATTCTCTTCGCAAATTGTAGCCGACAGGGATCGAACGATGGTTTGCCGCAGGGACCGCCTAAGCTTTTATCGGGTGCAAAAAAAAAAAAAATATATATATATATATATATATATATATATATATATATATATATATATATATATATATATATATATATATATATTGAGTAGGAGAAGGTCAAAATTTCAAAGGATCTCCACCAACTATTAAGATAAATCAAGAAAATGTTCACAGCTTGACAGTCAAATTCAGATTCTACAGGAGCGTCATTTTTGAAAGACGATTTAACATCGAAGTTTTATTCTATTTGTTGGACAAAATCCTATAAAGAAGACCATTTTTTATGAATTCTTTTAAAATTCCTCCTCGAACATTTGCTTGGGATATTCAAATTTTATGCCTTGACTAAATGTGAGAGATGGATCACCTCATGAACAATTTTTATACAAATTAATTTTGATAGATAGTTGAACATCAGAGCATCGCAAGTATTTATTTTGCACCATGTAAATTTCAAATTTTGCAAATTATTTGAGTAATCATTTTATTTATTATCATCGCACTCAAGAAATTTTTTTACCTTTTATGTCAATGTGGAACCATCACAATAATCTCCACTGTTCTATATTTAAAAGAGAGAGATAAATTAAAAATATTCATGTAAACTGTCTCAGCAATTTCAATTTCTTTAATTTGTCATTTCATTTTAATTTTTTTTTATAAATTCATTATAATTGAAAATCGAATCGTAAACATTTGAAAGTCAAACTAACATCCTATCATTGTACTGTAATCCCTAAGACAATTTTGACTTTTGTGTCAATGTCCAAGTGGAAAAGAGATGGAGAGATTCTATTTGGTATTTAGTATTTAGAACTTACTCAATTTAAATTTAAATATAAAAATTAATTAATATTTTTATAATTCGTAAATTATTTATTATTTTTAATATAAATTGGTCGATTGACCACCGTATAATTTTGAAAAATAAAAGTCAAAGAACATGCATATTATTTGTGTACCTCCCATTTAAGTGGGCCATTGTGTCGCGCGTATTCGTACCTTATGTTCCTTTTTCTTTTTCTTTTTCTTTTTTAATTCTTAAATTCTTTATCATAAGATTAAATATAGATTTTATCCTTTAAATTCTTAATACACCTTTTTGTTTTGAATTAATTAACCAAATCTCAAGTCACAACCCAATTTTAGAAATTTTCTTTTGTCAATCTTTTTTTTTTTCCAACTAACTTAACACCCTTCAATAGTTTCATAAGGATAATATTTAGCCTCCAGTAAAGGATCTAATTAAATTTACAGACATCAGATTACAAGATAATCTGATCAATCCTTCGCAAATAAGTTATTTCTCCACGCTAGTTACTACCTCAAGAGTCAAAAGTCTCATCGCGATTTACTCTCCCTTACGATGGTCCAAGTTTAACGACAGTGACTGCTAGATCGACAGATTTGATTCCAATCTTCTTGCACCATGAGGATAATATTTAGGCATACTCAAATTATTATTCTTACATTTCCATTCATAAAATACTTCTGATTTTCTTTATTGATATTTACTATTAAAAAAATAGAATTGACATGAATTTATAATTTTTTTAAAAACCCTTCTATTCCTCTATAGACATGTTTAACGGACCAGTTCGATTCAAAATCGAATCGGAACTAATCCGTTAAATTTGGAATCGAAATTGATTCGGATGAACCAATTCTGGAATCGAATCGAAACTGTTCCAATTTCGATTCCAATCGATTTCGGAATCGATTCAGAACCGACTCTTGTTCCGATTTGGATCTGATTTCGATTGCTAATTTAAAGATGAAAACTCTTAGCATGCTAATATATCTATAAGATTATTTTACAACAACAAAATAAAATCACCGACGCGATAGATGAATTTGAAAGTTCAAGTTCGAAAAAAATGATTCGGAATCGTTTCATAATCGATCCGGAACCGTTTTAAAATCGATCCAAAATTATTTCAAAATCGGTTCGGAACCGATCCGGATTGAATTGATTTTAAAATTAAAACTTTAAAATCCGAACGAATTCGAAATCGATTTTGAATCGATTTCAACATCGACAGATTCAAAATCGATTAAAATCGAATCAAAACCGAAGAACCAATAAACATGCATGCATTTAGAGATTCCGTGTGATGGTTAGAACAGTAAAATGGCAATTATACTGTTACAGTTTGATCCAGAGCCAGTCCATATTGTTTAAAGACTTTGGACAAAATTACAAAGTAGGCTCCAAATTTGTCTTTCGAACGGCTTTTTCTAAAAAAAAAATTAGAATATTGAGTCCTACAAATTTCTTGATAAAAGTCCTTCTGATCCAGAGTCGGCTCTAATTTGATCTCTTAGACATGCTCTATAAAATTTTAAACAATGATGAGATATAAACTAAATCATGGATCACTTACCGACTCCATCCCCAACGACATAGTTTAGAATCTGAGTTTCCATCCCCACGGGAACGATACGATGGTAAAATAAAATATTGTTTACAGAATGGATAGCGATGTCGGATGAGAGATCTAAAGTCCCTTCTGATTTCAATTGTATCTCTCTTTGTCTTATCACCGTATCAAGGGACTTTGTCCCCCATAATTTATCTCTCTCTCATTAATATCCTAGAATGGATAACAAAGGACTGTTAATCAGATAAATTCTTAACTTTTACAAAATCTCAAATTTCTTTTATTGACTAGCACAACATAAATATTATTATATATATTATATATGAATGAATCTAAAATGGTCATATGTACTCAGTAGTTTTTTACTATTCTAGAACCGATCAAGAGAATAATTCCCTATAATTTATTTATTTTTTCATAGATCGAGATCATAATCATCTTTTACTGCCAAATCTTAGTATTAAATAAATAATTTATCACTTTCTAAAATTAAATTAAAATCAAATCAGAGCACACGGAGCAGCTGCGTGTTCACCGAAGCACGTGTCGACCACGACGTGTCAACTGCACCGAAATGCAACGCATGTGACCGACCATGGCAGTAGAACAAAAGGCAAACAAACAGAAGAGAAGGGGCATCATGGATAGGGAGGCGAAGCGGGTGCTGCCGAGCTCATCGGATGTGCTGCACCAGCGGCGCCGGCTGCCCTACAGCATCCCCACGATGGCCGTCGGCGGTTTCCTCATCTTCGCCGCCATAGGATATTGCGCCCTCTACTACAAGTCGAAGCCGGGGACCAAACCCTCCGACGTCGCCCGCGCCGCCACCGCCACCGCCACCGCCACCGATGAACCCAAGTAGTTAATGCTCCAGCAGTTCTAGTTTGTGTAGTTTGTATTTACTTAGAAAACTAAGGTCCAATCTCGCTATATGTCCTACCACCATCGACATGTTCAGTATCGAACAGGGAGTGGAATATGAACAGTGGAAATTGGGTATGAGCACTCATAATCAAGAACAGTTCAGAAAGATTTCTGAGCAGTAGCTCATGTTCTTCGACTTTATACCGAAAGACTATTATTTTTATCAATCGGGCGAGAAATGACAAAAAGAGAATATTCTTTAGATCAGAATTTGTATACTAACCTTTTTCCAGCCACCCATCGATGTCGAACATTATCAAGATTGAGACAAGGACGCTGAATTGTTCGTCACGAGGTTTCCTCCTGCTTCTCGTTCATCGAACTTTTCCTGCATCATTTGCATTTAGAAAAATTGAAACTCGAAAGGAGTGTAACAATGGAGGAGGATGAACTGAAATAAATAAAGTTCGTGAAACAGAAATGTAGTAGTATAACAATGGAAGAGTGGAGAGGGGAGATCAATGGCGATAACTACAAATTTTGTCGATGAATTTGGTTACATATGTTGATGGAGGTTCATCGGACTGCAGCAATTTGGACTTCGTCGGATGATGAAGTCAAGATTATGTCTTGGAGGGCGGGGCGGAGCTCGTCGCTGCAGAATTTCTCGTACTCGGCGGTGTCGCCGCCGTCTCTCCTGACCTCCACCACTAGGACTGGCAGCGCAACTGTGAATATGTCCATGGAAATCATCAGCTTGCCCTTTCGACCTCGTTCCTCGCCCTCCAACTTCACTCCTGCCGAGCAGCTCTTGGTCACCTGGCACTTCGCCGCCGCTCTGGCCGCAACGGCCTCCAGCCTCGACGCGACGCCGCTCGCCGGCTCCTTTGTGGCGAAGCGCATGATCTTCTCCCTCCGCTCTCCTCCGAGGAAGAGGGGCGAGAGGTCGAACCCCTCCGAGAACGATATCAGATGAAACGCGTTTAGTCTCTCTGGTTCCTCCCCCTCCTTCTTTGCTGGTTCTTTGTCGCCGGAGAGCTCCGATTCTAAGCTGGCTGAAGACGGCGGTGCAGTGGTTACTGATTTAGGAGTCGTCGATTTTTTGAACCAGGAAGAGCCCATGAGCCGGTCGATGGTGATTCTTGTCTTGGGATTCGGGTCGAGCAGCTTGGTGACGAGCCGTCGGGCGTCCGACGAGAACCAAGGGGGGCATCGAAAGTCCCCGCGGCGGATCTTCTTGTACATAGCGAGTATGTTCTCGTCCTGGAAGGGGAGAAATCCAGCGAGGAGGACGAAGAGGATGACGCCGCAGGACCAGAGGTCGGCCTTCGCCCCGTCGTAGCCCCTTTGGCCGACAACCTCAGGCGCGACGTACGCGGGCGTACCGCAGGCGGTGTGGAAGAGGCCGTCATGTCGAACGTGGTCGGCGAAGGCGCTGAGCCCGAAATCAGCGATCTTGAGATCCCCTTGTTCGTCGAGGAGGATGTTTTCCAGCTTGAGGTCGCGGTGGTAGACGCCGCGGCCGTGACAGAAATCGACGGCGGAGACGAGCTGGCGGAAGTAACGCCGGGCGGCGTCCTCGCGGAGGCGACCAGAGCGGGCCACCTTGGTGAACAGCTCCCCGCCGCGGACCAGCTCCATGGCGAAGTAGATCTTTGACCGCGTCGCCATCACCTCGTGAAGCTCCACAATGTTGGGGTGGCGAACCATCTTCATGACCGAGATCTCGCGCTTCACCTGCTCCATCATCCCCACCTGGATCACCTTCTCCTTGCCCACCACCTTGATGGCCACGCCCTCGCCGGTGAGAAGATTCCTCGCAACGTGCACCTTCGCGAACGTGCCCTGTCCAATGACCCGCCCTATCTCGTACCTCCCTTGGAGCACACTGCGGCCTTCTACGGAAGTCACCGGCGATGTAGCCACCACCTCCTCCATCCCGATCTACTACAATCTAGAAGTTTGCTTGCAGAGGGTAGTAGCACAAGCTCAATCGCCTTGGAGAAAGTAGATACTGAATGTAATAACGCCGATCTACCCGTCCCCGACGTGCTTCCGGTGGCAAGTGCGGCAGGAGGTGTGCTTGCTGGGTTTCCGCCCGCCCCAGAGCTCAAAGCAGGATCTCCACGTCATCTTGCTGCATCACCTAGAAACGAGAGAGAGCGCGCGCCCCAACCAAACCCCGATCGAGATCTCTCTCGCAATCTCGACGTCGAAGAAGAAGAGGAAGAAATGGAGCTCCTCGGAAAGAGCGAAGGCCGCCGCCCCGCTTCTCCATGGACGGCTCGGCAAGGTTAAAATAAGGGCCATGTGAATCGAAAAGACCAAATCGCCCCTCCCTTCACCCGCCGTTAAAATGGCCATGGGAAGAGCGGGAGAAGGGTAACACGGTCATGAAAAGATTTCAAAAAAGTAACCCTCGGATGGAGATCGGACGGTGAGTACGGCAGAGACGTTGTGCCGCCTCACGTGATCGAGTCCGTGTTGGTGGACCCAAACATTTGAACCGTACAATGTGTTGGCGATCAATTAATTAAAAGCTAAAAATTCAATGCTAGTAGTTAATTGATACTCAATTTCTATACGTTATTATATTTTATTTTATTTTTATAAAATCATTTATTCACGTTATTAGGCCAATTTGTGCGATTCCGTTCGTCTCAGTGTACTTCATCGTCGATCTCTCTCGATGATGAAAAAAAGTAAATCACGAAAGACTATACCTCTTGATCAATTAGTTAGAATAGTAAAGGATTATCTCTACGAAATGACGTGGCGAAGCGTACTAGACGATTGTATGTCATGGGTTGATTCCGAGAAAGTTTAAAGTTCTTTATGGATTCAGGATGACTTTACATATCTTAGAATAATACTGCGTCCAAGATCTATAAGGCTCTCGATTTAATTTCTCACAATAATTGCTCTAACCTTTTGCAATAGAATAGCGGAGGATTTTTGAATCCGAATGAGAATTTTAGACTTAAGAATCAACTCCTATCCATCTGTAACAATATCTATGTCGTTCTAACCAACGGATAATCTTGAGAGGATAAACATTATTCGACTTTTTTTTTATTGGCACCAGGGTATCTAAATCTTCAATCCGACTAATCTCTGGGAGGGACCGATCCTGCTCTACGGACTTTCGGGACGCCTCGTTCATAACTGAGTCAAGTAAGATCAGAGTCCAAGTGGTCTCCACCGACCACCAAAAGTAAATCAGGAAAGTATTCGTAGTTTTTTTACGATTCAATTCAGACTCCGCAGTCGCTCCATCCTTGAACGATGGTCTAACACCGAAGTCATACTCCGTCTACCAGGCAAACTCTTAGGCTTTAGGATCACTCGAATAGATTTTTCTAAATTTATCGTCGAACGATATCATAGCAAAGGACAGAATTACATTTTCTTATAGAATACCTCATTATTTGTACCGTTGTATCATGTCCTGCGGTCAATTGTTCATGCATAAGACATCATTTAAGGAAGGAAAAACTTGTAGAATTAGTATACATAAACAATGAATAATAATAATGATGATGATGATAATAAAAATAATTAAAATGTCTTAAGTTGGAAATGAAGAATTTGAAAGTCGATCTTTAAGAATGTATAATATTGTGCGCTTTTTTTTTTTTTTGATTTACAAGTGATATTTAAGTTTCGTCCGACTAATTCACTTGGTGAACCGACTCTGTCTCATGGCCTCTGAAGAGTCTCCACCGACCCATAAAGGTAAATCAGGATGACGTGCCGCTAAGTCACCGTGAGGGGTACATATGTCAATTAAAGTCTGCACTCCACACCAACCCAGTTGGAAAATAAGAACCCGCCTCCACAACCCGCAAGTGAGTGGAAAACGATAAAATTCTCTTCGCAAACTGCAGTCGACAGAGATCGAACCATGACTTACCGTAGGAACCGTCTAAATTTTTACCGATGCGTCGTTGCGCTGGGGCTAATAATATTGTGCTCTCGAATCAAAAGGAAGAGGAGAGGAGACACATGGCAATTAAAAAAAAGTTAGATGGGGTAGGTCCAATTAAGTGTTGTTATAATCTTATTATTGAGAAGAGGACACCAAAAGAATCAATGTTCTCATATGCCAAAATTTAAGTTTGTTGTCAATATCTTATCAGTGTTTGGTCCATCAGGGGCTCAATAATTCTGACACATCTACCGGTGAATTTATATACCCGTCATGAATTTTTGACTCTGATAATTATAATAATCATGATGATGATAACTATTGCTCAATAATATATGCA
Source organism: Wurfbainia villosa (assembly GCA_025175895.1). Taxonomy (NCBI): domain Eukaryota; kingdom Viridiplantae; phylum Streptophyta; class Magnoliopsida; order Zingiberales; family Zingiberaceae; genus Wurfbainia; species Wurfbainia villosa. The sequence continues at coordinate 1,075,027 of JAKLTH010000209.1, forward strand.
TTATTATTGAAGAATGGATAGAATTAATTTTAAGCATGAATGGAGTATGATTGCATTATTGCACTAGAGGACTGAGAATCTCCTTGTCTCTCTATTATTTTAGTATTAAATATTAGCTGAATTTTTTATAATTATTATTTTATTCGTACGTCTATTTTTGATACCATCGTATTTACATCTTCTATCTACTTGTGTACTCGAATTATTGAGAATGTTATCCTGAACGATGACTTTCTATACACCTGTGCACGAGCGAGTACAATAATAAAAAATACACAGTAATATTGCTCAATGCATCACTCGACATTTGCTCGACATCGCCTCCGACGTTCAAATTTCGATCGGATCATAGCTAAAATCCGACCATGAATCGATCGAATTTCGATGCCGATTAGACCGCGATTGATTTTCGATCGGAATCGACCACGATTACAACCGCCAACGACTGCGATCACAATTCGATTGAATTCCAACTGCAATCCAATTGAAATCCGATCGCAATTCGATCGGTCGAACGATGATGACGACCTCAACAAACTCAGGGGTTAGATTATAATGCGAATGACGATCGACGACGAAGAATTTGACCAGAGTCACGAAAGAAAAACTCTATATATTTTTCATTTACTGTGCAATCGTATTTGATCAAATGACAGAGAACTCGTCACGCACAAGTGTGCACTGATGCATCACCAACATATCAATATTTGTCAAACTTTTACAAAAAGTTGAAACCGTCAATCTAGTGATCTTCATTGGCCCGTCCCAAGACCATTGTACGGGAGATAAATCATAAGGTTCTATGAACTTTGACATAATCGGCAAGGCCGTGAGAGGTCGTTCTAAGTCTGAGGGAGGATTTTAGACCTCCTTCCCACAAATTGTCACACGGTCTTACCAACATATCATCCCCGTGGAGACTAATATTTGTCAGACTTACATCTTCTACTTGTATATTCAAATTATAATCCAACATTCAATCATTCATTTTATAAAATTTCTTTTAAAATTTTAGAGATATTTTACGATCATCCTCCTCCTCCATTTCAACTAATAAGTGAAACATGCAAGATAAATTGGATTCCACCGATGGGGGAGAATTCTACCCGATGATTGTTTAGGTTTAGATTAGTAATTGATGATGGCATTTCAGGTGGCAATCCTCAGAAAGCAAACGATATCTAGTTCCATTGTTGCAACAAGTAATGATTACATGATGCTGCAAATGTGGAGGAAAAAAGGACTAATCATCAACGTTATCCACTGACCACAGGAGATTTGTTTAGGTTTACATACTAAGAACTCACTCACAATTAGCATATCTTTTTCTTCTTTTTTTGTTTCGTAAGATGAATAGCTCGAGATAGGAGTAGCATACGTTTTATACCGGTTGAGAATTTGAGAATGTCATTTGCTCGAATTAATTGGAAGAAAGACGCCCTCTGCTACTAACCAAACATTATCGGTACGCTTATCGCGAACTCCACAGACCTGCAAGTTATCAAAATTACAGCAAGTCAATGGCTATGAAACTTGCACATTTACTTTAGATCAATGAGAGCGGCATCATTTCTTAGTGATAGCGCGAAGAATGTATAGATCGATTACCTCTTGTTGTCCTCCAGCTATGCGACTGTATTTCTTGTCGTGACTGTGTAGGTAACCACCAGTATCGACATGTCGCAGCCTTATCCGCTGATCTTGTCTCCATGTCTTCCCATTTCCCTCGATCTCCACACTAAAGGATGAAAGTGATGATATGGGTTAGAAATATAATCTACAAGACTCATTCATCTTGCAAAAAAGATTAGATACGAAGATATTCTAACCGCCAAAAATCGCCGGTGTCCGAGTTGTCATCTGCTCCAAAGCAACTCACCTGTAGCAGACAAATATAGTAAGCAAATGATCGAAGTTGGGTAAATAAGATCGACAGATCAGCAAAAACATTTTTTTTTCTAATGTGCAAAAGCAAGCATGCAGGAACTTTGTGAATGGCTGTCTGTGATTTTGTATATAACTAGAGGTTTGTTGGAACTAATAGCACAATCAAGAATAGGTAATTGTGAAAATATCGAATCTTTCCACTAAAACATTGCATGAATCAAGTCGATGGAGACTGTGGTCTGATGATATCTATACATTTTGTTTTTATCTAATTAGATTCATATTACAACTCAATACAGTGCAATTAAATAATCTGACTCCTCTAGAAAGACCTGTAAACTCTTTGAAAAAATAAAAAAAAAAGGAGTAGGTAAGACTGCGTATAATAAATCCTTCTCCGGAACTTTGCATGGCGAAAACTTCGTGCACTGGACTGATCTTTTTTTATTTTTGAAAGCTCTTGATACATAAACAGCCCAACCCCAAATAGTTGGACTGGACAACAGACATGGCTTGATGAATGGTGGGACTTGACAGACAACCTTAAACGGTTCATATGGTACTAAACCTCTCTACAGATAATGATGATGATGATGATGATAACGATGAGCTTTCTATATAGACTTTTTATATAATATTTACTCTTAGGCCACAAGTTTCCTATAGCCATTTCTTTCTAGTGCAAACCAACAAATTTAATGCGAGCACTTATGCTACCATTTCAATGGATTGATCATGTTATTCATCATATTTAGGTCCTTGGATAAGTTATGCATTTATTGATCCTATTGATTATGGTATATCCTAATTATCCTACCTGCATCTCCTAAATTTGAATTTAGCTCTTGTTCATCGTTCCTTTTTTGAAATATTCACTATAATTATCTTCCTATTGCCTCAAAAGTATTGGAGCAGGGAAGTAAAATGGTTCAAATTGATAGCAGCTGTTGTGTTTTGCCAATGTGTATATATATTCACAGCAAACATAACACAGGACAGACAACTGCAAAGATGATTAAGCAACAATTTCTAATAGACAATGTTCAAGGAACCAAGATGTCAACTAATTTTCGTACATAAATGGAAAAAAAGAATTACTGATTGTGATAGCAAGTAAAAAGGAAGGTATAGAAGCCCAAATATTAGTATATTACAGACTTGTCTTAAACAAGGTCATTTGAAATCCAAGAAACATTACCATATAATACAATGTAAGTACAACCTCAGTAAGGAAAATAAATTCCTCAAGTAGAGAACCTATATCCACATAAGCTGTCCTCCAAACTACTTTAACATTCATGTTAGCTAAGCTCTTCATCCACAGATGATACACCAAAAAACTCAGTTAAAGTCGTGCAATCCAGACTTTGAATGCGCCTCAATAGCAAAATGTAGGAAAACAACATCAAATGCTTGCTTGTGTGTGAATACAAGATCTAAACTAATCACTTTTTAGAAAAAGAGCAAATCCCAGACCACCATAGAAGATCAAGAGAGTTTATTGCTAGCAATCAACATGTACCATCATAAGCAATACTAACCTCCAAATTTCCTGATATTGGCGAGGCATGAAGATGACTATGCAGCCATTTTCGAGTTCTCATATGCTGCAATCTTATGATAGTTCCATGTGGTATTACATCACCTTGTTTCCCAGATGAATCAGGTGGAGACTTCACAACCTGCATTCATAATCATGATAGCATATATCACACTAGGAAATATTGAGATGAATAACATAAACATAAATGTGTACCAAATGTACAAGTGACTAGTGAATGGAATCAAATAACCTGTATTTACTATTCTAGATATATACAATCCTTGTGCTTTATCAAGAAACAAAGCCAATTTTTAACTAGTATGTTACTCGACCATGTAAGAATAACATGATTTAACAAAGGTGAAAAAGAAAATGGCAAATAGACAATAATACAAAAATATCAGGGAGAGACATGAAGCACTAAACCAGGTATTAGTAAATTAGATCACAGTTTGGACTTTGGGACATTATAAGTGATCCTCAAATGCATACAAAAAAGGTTAAGATATTCATTATGCTTCCAAATATGTATTCGAGTTGGGATAGCAATCAAAAAATAATTGGTAAATACAATTATCTTTTTAATTCCAACCAAAGTTTCATACTTAAACGGATATGGAGGCATGCCATTAAGTTTATGTTTAGATGCAGAAACAATAAAAGGCATGGCTTTTGACTCTCTAGGGACCATGCATCACCAAAATGGACTTTTCTTGCATTTGAGCATTCTCTATATGGATTAGGAAGTACAATATCAACTAATGTAAAAATGCTGTCTGTCCATATGACTGACTTTGATTTCCTATAATTCCCATTGTTATGCAGTGAATCTACAAATCAATGCAGAAAGTCATTCTCCAGTAGTTCATATTATGGTCTAATTAGAATAGATATTGTGACCTGCTAACATGTAGCCAGCTAAGGTCTGGTGTAGGTGAGGTTAGAGAAGGTAGAAAATAGGTCCCAAGTCAGCCAAGCTGCAGGTGATCCATTCAGTTCGCCCAAACTGTAAGGAGCTCAGACCAGGTGTCGGAGTTTCTATAAGACTTTGGCCAAGATGTCTTTTGCAAGTTTGAGCTAGAGTTCGTGATGGGTCAAAGCGGTGTGACAATGTTGTCTAAAGCTAGGCTAAAACATGATCCAAGGTTGAGTCAGAGCATGGTCCAATCGAGTTGCCCGTGCATGGCAATCCCTCATTTCATAGGCTTCAAGATGGCATCTCCTTCACCATATGCTAACATGTGGCGGCAGAAGTGTTGGCACAGGACCTTTGGCGTCAACGATGCATCAGGCCCTGGTTGGTCGGGACCAGCATTTCTAGTCCAGCATTTAGCCCTTAATCATCCTGCCACCTTTCCGCTTTCTCTCAAGTGGTTGTGTAGGGAATTTTACCCTCAGAACCCCCACACAATGGACTAAATTCTTTCTCTCCTGACATCAGTTCAATACATCAATGAACTAAACTCTCAGATTCTCATTCTTCTAACATAATTATGCAAGCTTACAGTTTTATTGAACTTACAGACAGATCACACAATAATTATGAAACCATGCTATTATCAAGAAATCTTACGCAAGCTTGTTCCGGAAGTAAATAAATCAATGCAAAGAGAAGAAAGTAGAATAATAGCACCAACAATTCTAAACCATACCCAATAACTATTCGAATCATCCACGTTGGGAAATCCAGTGACCGATTGCTGCCCGCTCCCGGAGCCATACGGCACATCGTGCGAGTGCAGCCGAAACTTCGTCTTCTCGTGCATCAACTTAATAACGCTACCGTAGGTTATCTAAAACAAAATTAAAATTAAAATTAAAATCGAACATATAAAATCCGAGAAGAGATCTAGGGTTTGGGAGGAGATCCACATACCTCGACGCCTTCTTCTACGGCAGCGGCAGCGGGAGCAGGGGATCCCTCGGGAAACTCGAGGCCGAGGTAGAGGAAGACGGAGAGCGCGAAGAAGGAAAAGGCCATGACGAGGAGCAGGAAAAGGAACCAATTCTGCTGCCAGAAAGGGAGGTCTTGGGGATCGATCGAAAATCGCGGTGGGGGCGAAGAGTGGCGCCTCGAAGAGGAAGCGGTTTTGCGGCGGGTAAGCCCCTTCGCCTCCGCCGGAGCCACGGCGACTCGATCGCGGCCGCTCTCCAGAGCGGTGGGCGACGACCAGGAGACTCGATCTCTCTCCCTCCTCTCTCTCTCTCTCTCCGGCAATCGCAATGCTTGGCGTCAAACTACGACCGGTCTTGCAGAATACGGGAGTTAATAACGCATGGCCACGTCAGTAACTCTATATCATCCAATGGAAAACTGACGCGTAGCATTAATGATGATGTGGCAAAAATTACTAGCGATCAATTGAACTAATAAGATTTCAATTGTCAAAAGTCCGCAAGTGGTCGTGCCGGAGTGGTTATCGGGCATGACTAGAAATCATGTGGGCTCTGCCCGCGCAGGTTCGAATCCTGCCGACCACGAGACTTTTAAGTTACATATTTTTATTTAGATTTTCTTGTATCCTCTCGATATTTACACTTAGTCAATGGAGCAGCAAAAGTAAAAAGATATTTTACATAATAAATTTTAAAAAAATTTATAGAGATAACTCTCTGTACAGAAATTTGTCTATCAACTATATTCAAAGATTTAGTAAGATCCAGAGACTCTTGGGCTAAAAAGGAAGAGAGATTATAAGATCGAGCAAAGTGAATACAATGTTGCAATATAACATGTTTTGTAGGACTATTGTCTCAACCAGATGATCGAATGGTTAACATAGTGACAAATTTACTATAATAAATAAGAATCGATTTTTAAAAATTACAAAGCCTTCCAAAAATGTTTGTCCTCTTATTCCGTTAGTACTCAATTTGATTATAAAAGATTATTTGTAACTTATCTCTATCATAAAATCGATTGATAGAATATTTGAGATGAGCGTATCACTTTTTTACTATAATATTTTATAGGAATGCTATACGACCATCAAGAAATCCCTCCTCAACTAAGTTAATCTTTCCAAATGAACAAATCAAAAGAAGTAGGAAAGACCAAAGCAGCCCTCCGTCTTCGATCATAGATTTGAATATTTCTTATATCGTCAACTTCAACACATTACCGTTGTTTTTTTTTTATTGACACCAAAGTATTCAAATTTTTGGTCCGACTAATCTCTGAGAATGATCAACTCTGCCCCACGAATCTTCGGAATATCTCATCAATAATTGAGCCGGATAAAATCGAAGCTCAAGTAGCCTCCACCGACCACCAAGAGTAAATCAAAAAAACACTCGTAACTTTTTATGGTGCAACTCAGACTCCGTAGTCGTATCATCCCTGAACGATAGTCCAACGTCGAAATCATACTATATCCACCGAATAAACTCTTACATCCCAGGATCGTCCAAATAGATTTTTCTTAAATTCATTATCGAACAATATTGCAACAAAAAATTAAATTACATTCCCCTGTAAAATATTTCTCCACTTTTGCCGCTACAGTGCCCGTAAGGCTCAGGAGTTTGCCGTTGTTTTATACTTATCAAAAGGAATCCCTAAATTTATATTCTTTTCAAAGTCATCCCTACTCGATAGGAATGAAAAACTCTAAATAACAAAGATGACAACAATGAATCAATCGATCAGACACACAGGGAAACACTAGATATTAGTAGTGATATAAAACTCAGCCAGGATTGATACAAAATGCAATTCTTTAAGAGTTTAAGAAAAAAAAAACTCACAACTTTCTTTTCCTCGTCTAATAGATCGAAACAATTTGTTTTCCAAGTGCAAAAGGCTATACTACTATAGAGAATGATGCAGTGTAGATTTAAGAATAGCAAAGTGCTAATACTACCTCTCTTTCTAGTTAAAAGAATCAGTAGCAAAGTGTTTATCAACAGCAGGGAAAGAGATTATCAATCAACTTCATTACAAAGCAAAATCGCGATCGCCATCGCCGTGAAGATTCGCGAAGGCGATAAATAGGTCAGGGAGTGGCACTGACCCGTGGCTAATTGATGTTGCGGTAGGCCAGTTGCTATGACCTATCTCCTTTCTGAGCTAGAGAAATTGCCATAGCCCTTAACCTGCTCGCGATCTCAGTGAAGTTTGGCCTCTGCGAAGGCTCCGTCGCCCAGCATTGCTCCATCAGTGATCTCCATTCAGGATCACAAGTTTCGGGCACAGGAGGCCGCAATGTGTCGCTCACGATCCCGCCTGTCGAGCGGAGAGAAACATAAGCAGATCTGAATGCTATTGGTTGTGTTTATGGCATGCTAATAGTGAAAACTTAATGATGTAGAGTGTAGACGATAGAAGTGACTCGGCATATCTGAATACGATAAATCAGGACGACGAAAGAAGTACTGCATCGACCTTGGACTCTGGTTGTCGAGGCATTGTTAATGACACAAGCAGAGAGATTGCATGGCAATATGTAAAAATCACCTATAATGGCTCCATAGTGCATATCTCGATATGGTTCTTCTCCAGTGATGAGCTCCCACATCACTATGCCAAATGAGAATACATCGACCTGAACCGCGATGAATGGGTTTATTAACAATAGACATAAAATCGAGATCGGAATAGTGTAAGAAATTAAGATGCATTAGATTCAACAGTAAGAGCGACACGACTAAGTATTACCATCTCGCTATACTTGTTCTCTTTGCCACCGAGAAGTTCAGGCGCCATCCATGGGAGTGTTCCTCGCATGCCGCCAGACATCAATGTCTCATATTTCAATTTTGAGAGGCCAAGATCAGCCACCTGCAAAATGTGAAGCTATTTGACATTGCAAAACCAGTGGCCCCTTATCACAGACTAAAAGGAGAAACTACTAACATTCCGAAACCAGCAGTTCTAAAGATGCAATTTTGTGTTACTTTAAGCATTAATATTTCTTCCTTGTTATTTTGCCACAAATATCGCAATATAAACTGATGGAGAACACATTGGATAAATCTGTTTCTTCGAACTCAATCCTTACATTGTAACAAAAAATTTCTCTTCTCCGCAGCTTTTGGTTCCAGACTAACCGTTTTTTTTTCCATAAGAATTCATGTTGCAATTCTCCAAAATGCATGGATGTAAAATCTCTGTGGGTACAAAAAATTTGGTTGGCAAAAATTATCTAAAACAAGTGAAAGAAAATAGGTTCTCAAAAACTTAAATTATTAAGCTATTTATTTAATTTTTTTCAAGAAAATATTTTATTTAATTAACAAGACTGATATTGATGATCAAAGTTAAATAATTACTGAATTAGTCCATATTTGAATTGATGAGAATCCTTTCTTGCTATAGTGACTTCGGAAAAATAATTTCCTTTATATTTTACTGATTTTGCTAAATTGTTAGACAGATACTAAATTCTCAACTCCAGTAATTACACTATTTCTTTCCTTAAGCAACCTTTTGTTAAAAAAAAAAACTTCAATTAATCAAATGGAATTAAATAGATCCGCAATGCTATAAAGTTAATGCATATTCTAATTCATGATTCATGAGAAGTACTTATTTATTATGTTTACTAAGGAATTATTTCATCACAAATAAAGTGGCAGAAACTTTGTATACTGCACATGCTTTTATGTTTGTCTCACACCTAGCACAAATTTTATAGGGGTTCAAACGCGCACACAAATTTTCAATTGCAATCAAAAATTTAAGTCTAACGATAACCTTTACCTTGCATATTGGACGCTGGGGATCCCTCAAATTGACAAGAAAATTATCGCTTTTCAAATCGAAGTGTATAATACTCTTATTATGCAAATATTCCATGCCAAATGCCACATCCATTGCAATAAGAAGACGCCGACGCTTATCGAACATCCTGTCAAAAGAATGACAAACCCAAATAATTAAAATAAATAAATAAAACAATCAGTCAAATGCAGCCAACTGCATAGAATATATCATTAAATCACATACAAGCATAGTTATGATGATTGATCAGACCAGCCAGCATGTCCAGAAAAACGGGAAGTTCTACAATATGATAGAATGTGCAGAAGAAACTCTGCATTGAACCAGCCGATTTCTGACGAGCTAGTTTATAAAATCATCTTGATCTCATGATTGGTAATAAAAGTAGGAAAAAAATAAATGTGACAACTTCAATTTTTCTTGATAAAAAATGAGTTGACAAAAATACAAAACTAAGAGCTAATAACCACCCGAACTGAGATGTCAAGTATTCCATGTTTTATTATCATTATTTTTTTATTATTTCGAAAAAAAGAAAGCCATCAGCGTTTTTTCAATAAACTCAAGGAATAATTACATAAATGTAAGAGATTATCACACAAATGTTCTTAATTAAATTTTTTCTAAAAGACTACATTTTAAATTTTATTTTTCCATTGAGATCTTTTAATTAATAAATATTGTTTTTATCAATTTTCAATATTATATATTAAAATTTATTTATTCAATCTGTTCTAGTAAAACTTAATCCAGTTGGCCAATCCAGCGACCCAACTCATAACCCAGGTACCTAGAAAACTTCACCAGATTAGTGACTATGCTTACGGTATAGGGCAGTAAACTTAATAGATAAGAGCACTTACTAAACAAAACCACAAATGTCGTAGGAGAGAAGAAGGTTGCTTAAGACTAACTTCCTTTTCAGATTTACTTCCTTTTGCTGGGTAAGTAAAATTCCATAGCAAAAGCAACTATTGATTATGGGTAAAGAGGAGCCTTAAGTTGCTTATGACCAGTTACTCTTGAGTTCACAAAAAAAAAGGCCAGTTGGCAGTAGGATTTCTTCAATCCAGTTCCTCAACTGTTTGAATGAACTCGAACTGGAATACTGAAGTCTCCAGCTCAGTATTCTAGATCCAATCAGTTCGGTTGGTCCAATTCTAATAAATTCAAGTAACTTTGCAGAAATACTGACACGGCATGAACTAATCCAACAAATGAAGTAAAATTATAATAAAAAACAGCATTAAGTCATTACTTCTCATTCTTTTGCAAAGCACGCCGAAGTGAACCATTAACCATAAACTCTGTTACTGTTGCAATAGATCCGTCAGGGCCATCGAGAACGATTCCATAAAATGCCACAACATTTGGATGGTGCAGACTAGCAAGTTTACAGGCCTCATTCAGAAAGTCAGCCCACTGGGTTTATTCATAAACACGTGTAAGAATGTGTTGTACATGAAAAGGAGAATATAAAGATAATTACTACCAGAAATACACACCGCACGATCCTGCTCTGAGGAGTTCCCACAAAAGATCCTATCATTGATTCTTTTGATTGCGACATCTGTGCCTCTCCATTTGCCATGATATACGGTCCCAAAAGAACCCGATCCAAGTTCTTGCAATTCCTCCAAATCACTATTTTTTATTACCTGGAGGAGGATGCGAATATAATTTTAAGATCATGGGAAAATATGGACATAACAGATTAAACTATGAACAATATTAACTGTATCTTCTGACCTGGAGGTGTTCAATCCCTTCTATATTTGGAAAACCAATCTTCGGTTTATCAGACTGTCTGTTCTTAGTCTGCATTACAATGATTTTATGCAGCTGGTAATAACATAAATGCATACAAACGGGGAAAAAAAAGACATGACCATCACCTCTGTCTTTCCATCCATATCTACTTCGTCAATAGCTGTACATTCCTTCAAAGAATTGTGACCGGTCTCTTCTGTATCATGAGAACTGAGAATCGGTACCAGAGCTTCACATGACTGTAGTGTCGGTGCTGATGCTGTTGCTCTCCCTTCATTAAGCTGGATATCTTGCTCTCCTAAATCGTTAATAAAAGAGATGATGAATATTTTGAACTTAAAAGATCATCCAGAATTATTCATAAAGCATAGGAAAGATCAGAACCTTTCAATGGATGTGGAAGCTCTGTCGGCACGTCTGTTTTTGAAGAGTTTGGTATGTGACCAGATACACTTGCAGGAATAGGTATCTCGAAATCTGAGCTATTTGCAGGATGGTTTATATTGTATAAATCCTCTGTTGCTGCAGAAATATTATTAGGTCTTGGAAGCAGGATTGTACTATCCAACAGTTTCACAGGATCCATGTTGCTGGCAAGTGGATCTGAGGAAACAGCTTGATGCAATTGGTCCATGTTAAAGTGAAGCTGTGCACTGTCATTTTGTAGTATAGATCCACCATCAAATATTTCTACTGGATGGACACTGGGAGCTTCAATGTTCTTTTTATCACCTATGTTCCTATTGCTCGTATAATTGTTGTGGGTAGGATCTACATAATTGAACATCCCTATTGATCCAGCTGCTGTTTCATGATGAAACGAGTATGGCCCATAATTCCCCATGATGTTTGGAGTGTGGACGGAATTAAAAAGTTGAGCACTATGCTCATATGCAATATCCCTCAACATAGATGGCAATTGGTTAGGTAGCAAACTGGAATTTCCGGCTGTAACCACTGCAGATGCAATTAGTGGATTGCTATTAGACAGTCCACTCTCTCCATCCTGTATCCTGGTGTTATGACTATTCAACGTGACAAATGAGGGCTGTTCAACCCTTGAATTCTTGGAGGTGCCAATATCAGCCAAAACAACTGATCTTGGATGGTTGTTGAAACCATGAACTCCAGCAGGATTCATGTTAAGAGGTTGCGTCATCCCATCCATAGGCCTAACATGGCCATGCAAGAAAGTATGCATAGTTCCATTGGTCAGTTGTACCCCCTCTTGTACCTCTGTACTTCCAACTAAATTAGAATCAATAACAAAAGGCTTGTTGGTAATACCCCGATTAAGTGGATAATTATGGTATCCGATCTGCTGTGGCAATCGCATTTGCTGTGAGGAATCCTCTCCAAGAGATTGAGTGACGAATGTTGCATAAAGGTTGTGGGGCATGGCCAATGAAGCTGATGTTTGTACTATATTATTACAATCGTAATTTACAGGCACTTCTGGTTGGTTTTGGACGGATTCTTCTTGATGAGATTTCTCAGGATTGCTGACAGGTCCAAGTAATACTTGTGAAACACGTGGTAAATCACCAGAAGTCGGTGGCATGGAAATCTTAGTGTGGTCCAGATTGGCTGGATTTACAACTGCTCTTGCATTGATCTGGGGGGCAGCCCGAGTTGTCTCAGCAAACTGATGGCTCCCTGGAGGAGCAGCAGCTGCCAAATTATTAAGTTGTATTTCCACCGCATTATCCATGGGCAACAACATACCTGCTGTATGCAAAGCTACCCTTTTTGTGAAATCCTCTGAATGATGACTTTGTAAGAGTGTATTTGCTTCAGGACTAGCATGTTTCTGCCCATTAACTTGGTCACTGATAAGGGTATCTGAATGTGCATGAGGTAAGGCTCTCTGACATAGACAACAGCCTTCAAATCTCACTGACAGCCCTTGGGATGATGGAGCCACTTGGCGGCGTTCTACATTTGCCGTGATGAAGTGCGGAGGAGGCAGTGGAGGTAGCTGTGATAGAGGCTGAAGCTTTGCATCACCAGGAATCCTTAGAATCTTTCCAGCATTAGGGTCCATCTGGGATTCCACTCTCATCAGCCCATTTCCCACATGGGTGGTAGTGGTGTTAGTTTGGGATGGCATTATATATGCATGTGGAGGCCCTACAACATTAATCTGTTGAGGAACTCCCATTGCTAGGAAAGGTGGGGGATTCATCATTTGAGCATTTTGTGCATCTATGTAGGGTTGTGCAATAGCTGGTGATGCAGAAGCCAATTCAGCTTGTATTGTGTTGATGAACATATTTTGATTTGGCACGGGAGCGGGCACCTCCAATTGAATTGGTATTAAAAATTGGGTTTGACCACTAGAAATTGAGGTCATCAGTAGATCTGGAACGTCTTGCCCCACAAAAATAGATTTTGATTCATCAGACGTAACCGGAGGGGACAAACGAGCAGGCAACATACCCTCATTGGCCACTGCCTCAGCAACCGCAATTCCATCCGAATTCTGGGTCGACGATAAGCTAGCCACGCTATCCCTTCTGATGCTCAAATCCAATCCATTGACAGCCTCAAGATACCTCGCGCCAATGTCCTGTAAATCATGGCAGGGAGCGAGCGGATCGGAGCCGACTTCGGAGGGCGAGAAGAGGAAGACCCGAAGCTTGGCATTGGGATCCTCGGCCGCAATCTTATCGTACTCCTCCATCATGTTCTCCAGGTCCTCCTCTGTGGAGACGGATATGAGGGCATCGAGGTCCTCATCTGGGAGCTGGTACCGCAGCGCGACCGACCCTCCGTAGACCTCGGCCATCTTGCGAAGGATCTCGGGGAGGGAGACGTCGCGCCGAACGGTGAGAATGCGGGTCTCCCCGCCGACGTAGCGTAGGGCGCCGTCGCTGAGGCGCGGCAGGATCTTGCCGCTGTAGCTGTAACGGAGCTTGACCCTACGGTCGCCGGCGGATGAGGAGGAGGTGGAGGGGTGGTCGGCGGCGGAGGCAGTGGAGTCGGAGGTGCGGAGCTGGAGGAGATCCCTGTGGTCAGAGGAGGCCATGCGACAAGGGACCGAAGCTAGGGTTTCGGTGTGGCGATGGAGAGCGAAGAGAAAGGAGATCAGAGAAGAAGGAGAGGAGCGTAATAACAAGAGAGGAGGTGAAAGATCGAGACGAAGCAGAAGAGAAAGGAAATAAAGAAAATAAATTATTAAACGGAGATAAAATATTTTATTTAAATATATTAAAACAATAAGATAATTTCGATACACGAAAAATACACCGTAATTCTATTCCACGCATTCTCTCACTCTCTTAGTCATTCGGCACAATCGGCGACAATCAGATTTTTTATCGAACTGAGGCAGTCGACCGTCGCAGCGGTATTGGGTATATTTATCGGTTCTTCGATTTCGATTTCGATTTAATTATCATCGATTTTAGACTCATTAATGTTGGAATCGATTTGAACTGGTTCCGAATCAATTTCGATTTCAAAATTTTAACTTTGGAATCAATTCAATCTGAATCGATTTCGAAATAGTTTCGGATCGATTCCGAAATAACTCCGGATCACTTTCCTCAAATTTGAACTTCTAAATTCGTCTAACGTATTGATGATCCTATTCTTTTTTTCTATCGTAAACTTATAGACATATTAGCATGCTAAAAATTTTCAACTTTCAATTAGTAATCGAAATCAGAATCAAAATTGATTCTAAAACGGTTTCGAATCGGTTCCAAAATAGATTGAAATTGAGCCAAACCGGAATCGGAACGGTTCCGATTCGATTTCAAAACTAATTCATTTGAATCAATTTCAATTCCGAATTTAACGGATTGATTCGGACTCGATTCCGAATCGATCTAATCCGTTAAGTATGCCTATGCAATATTGATGATCAAATTCTAATCGAATTACGATTAAAATCCGACTCAATTGTGATCATGATCGATCGCAATTGAATCGAATTCAAGATCAATCGTTCATGGTCACGGATTTGCTGCCAACCATGAAACAGTGCCGACGAATTCAAAGATAAAATATAGTACTCTCGACTAAAATACTATATATTTTTTATTATTATATAATCGCACTGATCAAATTAGATATGTTTATCGATTCTGCAATTCTGATTCCGATTCGATTCTGATCAGTTCCGGATCCGTCAACGTTAGAATTGATCTAAACCGATTCAAAACCGATTCCGAACCGGTTTTGATTCCGAATCAGTTCCGAATCGATTCCGAAACGGTTCCAGATCACCTTCCTCAAACTTGAGCTTTTAAATTCATCTAACGTGTTGACGATCCTATTCTTTTTTTCTATCGCAAAATAATTTTATAGAGATGTTAACATGCTAAAAATTTTCACCTTTATATTAGCAACCGGAACTAGATCCAAATTGGAATTAGAATCGATTAGAATCGATTCAACTAATTTAAACCGATCAATCGAAATCGAATCGGTTCGCCTTGATTGAACTGCTTCATCCGAATCGACTCCAATTCCGAATTTAACATATTGATTCTGATTCGATTTCGAATTGACTCAATCCGTTAAACATGACTAGATCAAACGTCTGAAAACACATCGTGTATGCATCGCACAGGAAGAGACGTCCATTATATCAAAACTATATTTAACGAAGGTAACAATAATTCGAAATAAAAATAAAAATAGATAAATTTTAGGAAGGTGCTTTTACGTTGGTTCAAATCCAAATTTAAATAAAACTATTAAATAATTATTTAAGATTAATTTAGTTTATTTTTCTTGAGCTGTTCGAATTTGATTTGTTCAGTTGTTATGGAATATTTAATTCAAAATTTGTTTAATTATTTTAGATGTTTATATTTTTTTTAATATTTAGTCGTTCAGTGGAGTTGATATTATCGATCTATTTATTCGTTTTAGAATTATTATTATTATTATTATTATTATTATTATAAGTTTAATAAGAATTTTATTAATAAATATTATTGACGAACAAATAATTTATCATTTTTATTTATAAATATTTAAAGAATACATACATTTTCAAACTTATTAATTTAATTTTAATGAATTAAAGAAGAGGCTAATAGGCTAATGAAAATGTTTCACATTTAAAAAAAAAAACACTAGAATTATTTTTTGGGGTTTTAATTAATTAAATAAATACTTTTTTCTCTGAAATCCATCCAAATCAATTTATTTATCCTACTAGATTTAATTAAATGAGTTTTCCAATTTTCCTATTGGTACTTTAAAATTCTAAAATATTCACATTTATCCTATTTTTTATAACAAATTTTACATTTCAAATTGCGAAATAATTATATAAATATAAAAATATTTTGGATAAGTTCTAATTTAAAAAATAATAAATTCAGTAACAACTAAACTTTTTTTTACGTAAATAAAAATACGGCAATTTACCAAACACAGCTGCTAAAGTTTCGAAATGTCCAAAACGCGCACTGTACTTTCAGAATTACCAAATCGCGCGCATAATTCTCAAAATATCCCTCCCGCCAAACAGTGTTTTTAATGCAAAGATCCCGCATGCATCCGAGTCACATTTCCAAATCCCGAGCCATCGAAACGTCCCGTCCAAACAAGTCACCACATTAGCGTCTTCGTGTATTCAGCTTCCGGAAAATCTTCGAGCGCACAAAAACTTGGAAAAGCTTAGACTCTATTTTTCCTCCAGCTTCATTCCGTTAGCTTCCGAATTCTTGGAATTTCGTCGAGACGCTTCGAGGTAGTATGGTGTCGTCCTCTCATTTAACTAGAGTTTTATCCATTTCTTACTCGGTTTTAGGGTTTCCGTTGAAAGACGTACATCTCATTGGTTTTTTTTCTACCATTCTGTGTTGCAGAATGAGTCAAGCATCCGGTTCAACCTCTCCTTCACCGGCCAAGGTATGTGTCACATTCCTTGCTTTAGTCCAATATGAAGTATGTCATATGTTTAAAATGATTTTTCCGATATGGTTTTGGAATGGTTTCAAACATTAAAATACAAATGGACGATCTCTTCAATCTGTATATGAATTAGATAAATAGAGTCCTAAAGTTTTTTAATAAAGATTATTGCAAAGAATTCGAGAATCAAATTTTTTTTTTACAATGACAAAATGAAGGAATAAATTTTGTATTTTCAAATTGATAGGAAATAATGAGTGTCTGAAGAAAGCTAATGGATCGGCGTTTTAGATCACTTTATTGAATTTTTTGGAGGTCCAAGTGCTAAAGGAAAGTAACGTCTGTCAGTTTGTTTACATGAAAGGCATAGAGAGATCATTAAACAAACCTCATTTGCTGTTTTTTTGAATATACGAGACATTCCATAAATCCATGGCATATTGTTCAATATATTTCAAAATTGGGATTAAATAGTCAAAGCTTTAAGTTTTCAATCGTGCGATTGCTTTCACAAGAGATGTGTCCCTTTTGCTCGGTATTGCGGATAGAGGGCTTATGTTCCTATGAATTCAACTAATGCATCAGTGCTCTTTTCAATTCACAATTCTCTAAAAAAGAACTAACTAGATCGAGGTTAGAGTTTTTGCTTAAAACCTTTTCTACTAGAGTAGAAGTAGATGAAGATGTTTTGGTATTTTGTAAGTTGTATGTATTGTATATATTTGCTTGTGTGTTGTTTTGTACTACTACATATAAGGTCCCCATAGGTCTTGTAGATATTGTAGATGATTTTGACAACATAGGTAGTTTGATTGATTGGGTCAAGTCATCCATCAATTTATGACTCCACAATTGCCTACTATTGGAGATATATGTTCATATACTAATACAGTTGCGCAGAATAGGCGACTTCCTTACCTAAAGGGATTTGTCGGCCTTTTGGCTATAAGTTCTTTCTTACTAAATAGTTTTTTCTTTTATATTTACGTAAGTATGTAACACTTTCGATATGCAGCTTGGTTTTGGAACATGTCTCAATCGAGACCGTAATACAGAAGGCCACGAATAAATAAGTGGAGGGCAACTCCTTCACATATTAGCAAGGTCAGGAATTTATTGGAGCAAGTCTCCCCTGAACAGGTAAATAGAAGACCACAACTTAGTTTTTTTTATTTTTGTTATCTAAATAATTGTTGATTTTTTGATAGGTCATCATTGATCTAGTATGTACAGTAGTGAAAATATATTGCTCGATAAGGTTGACTATTATATTGAAAATACTCCTCATCCAATAGAGACATCATCATCACAAACTATACAAGAAAAATACCCAGCTAGTGAAAGTCATGAGTGTTTAGTTTATCAGAGACAACTCAAAGAGTTAAGAATGGAAAATATGACACTAACTGAAAGGGTAAAAGAACTAATGGAAATTATAGGAAGAGAAGGTACGAAGGTTGAACCAAATAAGCCCGAAGTTGACCCTCAACCGGAACCAATTGCCAGCAGAACAAGACGGCGAGATAGAACCCGCTATGATTACAGGGATACTCCCGTTGATAGTCCACTGTGGGCAAAATTGGTACCTCAAAGCAAAAGAAAAGGCAATTTCGATGTTGAGTTATTAGAAGGGCAACCGATAAAGTGTAAAGAAGCGAAGTATTTGACAAGAAAGGCAAACAAAAATTGGTATGGATGAATTGTGCGAGGATACTATCGTATTTTGGAAGAAGATGAAAAAGATCTTGCGGATAAAGCAATAATTGATAAACTCAACCAAATGAGAATGGAAGTCATTGCGGTTAGTCAGAATACTTCTCAAAATTAGTTTGTGTTATTTTATTTAAATAACTAATATTATTTTTGTATTATAGTATGTCAAGAAAAATTGTAAGACGACAAATAACCAGAAACAAGATGCTGATGTGACCTACTTGCTAAAAAGTTTAGAAAAAATAAAGTATGGTAGTTACATCCACCATTACATTCAAAAATTCTATTATAATATTATAAAGTGCAAATATTTATTTACGATTAAATTTTTTAGAGTAGATAACAGTTATATTTGGGAGGAAGGTCCTTTTCATTAACTCTGAATTCTTTATACTCTAGAGTTAATGGATCTGCTTTCGCTGAGATGGGAGGTTATCGATACATTTTGCTCAATTCTTTTTAGGGGCCTCCTCTTCATGTAGGTCATATAACAAGTCTGTATTGCTCATCCCTTCATTGTAAGGAGTTAAATTATCTTGTATTTTCACGACATTTGATGTTATACTAAGCTTAAATATTTTTTCCTCTACACACAATTTGACCATTAAGATTATGGAAGACGCCACAACAAAATCATAAACACGGCATGAATGATGGAGAGGTTAGATATATTTTTATACCTCTAAATACTGATCAAACTCACATTCACCTGTTGTGTATCGACACAAAATCAATGAGTTTCAATCATTACAACTCCATTTCATATTGTGGAAGATCAAAAGCTAATTTTGAAGCAGTGGTGAGTAGTTAAATATTTAAAATATAGATATTCCATCAATTTAACTTAGTTATCTGTTAATGAATATATTAGTCATGTAGTGTAATTATAGGTATCCCAATTTAAAGGATATTCACCTAAGGAGCTTGCAGCAATTCATCCATGTTTACAAGCCTATTACCCCATCGACAGCTGGGTTTCTGTTACAACTGATTGTCCTCAACAAGTGGCAAGGTACTAAAAGGAAAATCAGCGTGAAAATTATACTTTTGAATTGAAATATAAAATTTTTCTTTGCATGTTTACAGCAATGATTGTGCCTTCTTTGTGATCACGATACATGAGATGTCTACTTTATGGTGAGAAGATGGACTTGAATAAGCGAACCAAATTGAATAGATGTCTCTGTCTCAATTTTAAGAGATAAGTTCTTCCGATGTAATTTTAGAAAAGTTCAGGTGGCGTATGACAATGCGTTGTAATTAATGAATTTTGCTTAATTTGTAAATGATCTTTATTTTCCATAGATCATGATGGTGTAAATATGTTTATTGTTTGTGTTTGAGATTTAATAAATGTTATATAATATATTGTTGAATACTTGACAACACCACGTACAATTTCGAACTGACCGAGAAATAGGGTGGTGCTGGGAATTTGACTCCCAGGAACACAGTGGTGGTGAGAATTAAAGTCCCAGACTGCATGCGATTCGGCGAGAAATAAGGTGGTGGAATTAAAATCCAGAACTCAATGGTCACAGGATTTTAATTCCACGTCTGTTCAGCCCAGAATACGGTGTCTGAGAATTTAACTCTGAGAACATGGTCTTTGAAATAAAGTTCGGCCACCATGCAATTCTGTTGAGAAATAAGGTGGTGCTGGGAATTAAAATCCCCGAAACACAATGGTCCTGAGATTTTAATTCCAAGGACCACGTACAATTTCGAACTAGCCCAGGAATATGGTGGTGCTGGTAATTATAATCCCAGAAACACAGTGGTCTTGGGAATTTATTTTCCAGGACCACGTACAATTTCGAAATGGCTTAGGAATAAGGTGGTCCTGGGATTTTAATTTCGCGTCTGTTAGAACTCGCCGACACATGATCACGGATTTCAATTCACCACGTCTGATTTAAATCGGCCAGAACACGCTGGTCACCGGATTTGATTCAATACGTACACTTTCAAACACCGAAAATAAGGTAGGAATTAAAATCCGAGGAACTCAATGGTCATGGGATTTTAATTCCCATATAATTTCAATTGCCCGGCAATCTGTGGTCTTTGAGAATTTAACTCCCAGAATACATGGTCTGGGAATTAAAGTCTCGGAATCAACTGGCCAGAAATAAGGTGGTCTTTGAATTAAAATCCCAGGAACACAATGGTCCTAGGATTTTAATTCTCAGGACCACGTACAATTTCGAACTGGCCGAGGAATACGGTGGTGCTGGTAATTATAATCCCATAAACACAGTGGTCCTGGGAATTTATTTCCCAGGACCATATCTATTCAATGGCCAGAAAAATGTGGCGAGAATAAAATCCGGGGCAGGTGGTCGAAATTGAATTCGGGACCACGTCATTTGGGACTGGCCGAAATAATGTGGTGTTGGGAATCTTAATCCCAGGAACACGGGTCAGTGAATTCCCGGCCAGCGTCTGATTTGGAGTCGAGAAAAGTGTAGTAGAATTAAATCTCAAGAACACAGTGGTCCTGGAAATTTTATTCCCAACATCACGTCCATTTGCGAACGCGAAATAATGTAGTCTTTGGGAATCTTAATCCCAGAACTTTGTAAGTGAATTCCCACCACGTCTGATTCGCCGAAAAATTATGGTCTTGAATTTAAATCCAGAATACATCTGAAATATAATTCTCGAACCACGTCCATTTGAACTGGCCAGAAATAAGGTGTGTGGAATCTTAATCCCAGAACACGGTGGTCTGAAAATTTAATTCAGCACCACCTGATTTATTGAGAAAAATATGGTCTTTGGGAATTAAATCTCGACACGTGGTCTTGAAATTTTATTCCCACCGCCCATTTGCTTGGCCAGAAATAAGGTGGTCGAATCTTAATCCTAGGAACAGTGGTCTTTGAAAGTGATTTCACCCGTCTGATTTGTCGAGAAAAATTGGTCTTTAAATTTCGATTCACACTTCGAAACTCGTCCTTCAATCCAGAAATAAGGTGGTCTTTGGGAATCTTAATCCGACACGGTGGTTCAAATTTAATTCCTGCGTCTGAATCCATCACAAAATCATAAAGTCGAAGTGGTTGAAATATTTAACAAAGTATATATATTCCATAATGTATGCGGATACTATACATTACAAACACCTCGGTGACTAATGACTTTTATAGGCACCTTGGTGTAGTTACATCTAAAACTCGTATAATCTTACAACATATCCCACTATACGGTCGTAATTGCAATAAAATTGTAGTCGCATTATTCTATTCCCCACGAATCAGCTCTATCCTGTCTCAATCTTTTAGGGTACCCAAATAGTAGGCTCTCAATGTATCGTATTATAAAAATGCATCATCAGTAAAATTAAAAATTATTAGTCCATTACTAGCTTATAAAATATGGTATTTACAAAGATTATTAGATGTCTTACGAAGAGCTTTGTCTGGGATCCTAGACTCCACGCCCGGAAAAGTTTGCATTACAAAATTTTTAGCGAGCCAGGATGCAGTTATAATATCTGAAGGTGGATATTTTAAAGAATTGACACAGAAATAAATGCTATGAATCCTCTATACACAAATGGTTTATTTAATTTAAATCTAATTTAATACTTATTTCAATTGAGTAGTGTAAGCCTTCGAATGAGGTTGTAGTGGATGAACTCGAATTTTCCAAGTCGACTAGTAGGTGGCGAAATCGCGGATTATTGGACAAAATATGTATCTGATTGGATTGCTTGGGTTTTAAAAGTTTGCTCGAATATTTAATATAATAAACATATCCTGTGTATAAAAAAATTTCAAAACAAGCCGTAAAGTTTACAATTCCATGCAAAGGGTCAAAACTTAGAATCCATTGGAAAATTGAGTTATAGTACGCCTTATCCTTGCTTGATCAATTTAAGACGAAAAATATGCACTTATCAATCCCATGTGTAAACATTCCAATCAAATATGAGAAAGAGTCCATATAAGTTAATAGCATCGGTCTTCCTCGTCTTCGTCACTACACAAAGAAAGGGTTATTAGCAACTCTTAAAACATAAGATGAAAGGTATATACAAAGAATATAAGACTGTCTTACTCTATTTTTTTAAGTTTCAATAAACACTCCCCGACGTTTGGATTCATCTTACCGGTGAATTCTTTATAAGTTTCTTATTATACAAAATATTGTTTAGTTTGAAATATTTTATTCGAAAAATAGAATTTGGACAAGATAACGCCTCCAATATCCTCTGCTTAAGTCAGTGTTGGTTGTTTGTCCGTGGAGACTTGTGTGTTGGTATCTAATATTTCGGGTTCACCCTCCTCGACAATTGATTTCCCTTTTTTATCCTGGCCTGACTCCTGCTCAATGTTTGGCTCTGCAGGAGAGATATTAGGGTCTACTGAGGGATACTCAATAGTCTTGCTGGGGACAATTTGAGTTTCAACTCTCCTTCTTTTAGGGATGTTTGAAAACCATGCGGGAGGAGGCTTCTAAGGCTAGGGGTGATAGGCCAGAGCCTTCTTCCTCACAAAACCTTACTAGTGTATGCAAAGAAGGTTGTTGGGTTTATACTTGTATAGGTTGTGATTGTAACCCCTACATCCGGATTGTAAATTGAGTTGAAGCTCCGATTAAATTGTCTTTTCGATTAATGCTTCTTTTGATTATATCATCCCTTTCACTTATCTCGTTGTCCTTCTGTTCTGACCTCCTCTAACTCTTGAAGCTCCTGTATTGTCTTTTCTTGTTGTTCGATGGTCGCTTCCTTAAGTAGGAGGTGCTTTCAAAATCAGCTTACTAGCTTGGTGCTTAGAGTAGATCAATTTTGCATTCTCTGGCATCGATGTGTCATTCCTCTGTCGACTGAGTTTGGGTTGAGAGTTGATCAAGAAAATCTAGGTGGGGCAGTGTGCGGATCTGATCTGTCAGATTAGATCGAAAATGATTTGTCAGTCGAGACCATCTCCCATCTTCTTAAGGCATTTGTGGAACTCCACCTTCATCTCGATTCTTAGCAAAGCATGAGGGGCGTGTGGAGGTAGGATACATGCTCACATCCATGGAATGACAAGATTAGTTGTTAATAGGCAGTTTATCTATACTATTTGCGGAAGACATAAAATATATTCACTCCGCATAAGTGTGTGAAACCCTTAAGCATTGGTCTCGTAGATCCACCTACGTCTTTTTGGTCGCAATGTGACTCCCATACCAATTGACTCCATTTGAGGAGTCATGTACGTATAAAGTGCTTCGTACCAATTGTACCTGCCTAAGTTATCAAAATCCTCTACACAATCTATAAGTGATCGCATAGCTATTCTAGGCTTACTGCTGGTGGTAGTAAAAAACACACAAGAGAAAAAATATAAAATAAACAATTGACAATAAAGTTTTGCAAATCCTAAATTATCTGGAGATCTGGAAGTCTTTAATAAATCCTCCAGATGCTTGTTAGAGCAATCAGCTTCCACGAAATATTGCAAATATAGTTGTCCAGAGGGAGCTTCATTATTCATAGGAACTTCGAGTCCATCATCTGGTGGACCAAGGATGAGGGAGACATCCGTCTTTGTGAAATGCAATTTTCTTATCTTGGAATATAAAATAGCTTATCATTAACATTAACATTGTTTTTCTTTAAAAATATTTACACAACCACAATAAACATACTTAGGAATTAGTAGCCGGTGGCATTCTACAAGACCTCCTATTATGCCCAAGCTGTTTGCATCTGCTGCATTTATTTTTCACCCTCTCAGTATGTTTGGACTCTATGCATGCCTTTTTTCTTCGCCCGGGCTGCACAAGGCTACGAGGAGGTAGAACTCCGAAAATTTTGTTACCATTAGGCCAAAATTTCTTACTTCGACATGGGTAAATACAATCCATGTAAGTGCCCTCCCAGGTTTCCCTTAGAAAATAATACTCGCAGTAACGGTATGGATCCATGTTCCGATATATGATAACTGCAATAACATGTGAGCAAGGAATTCCTGAAATTTGAAACTCATCGCAAATGCAACTTCGCCTATCCAAATCAACAATATACGAAGAAGCTATTGTCTGTACTTCCATTTTCGTTTGTGAATATGGGAATACCGAATATAATCGAGTTCTTTCTCTCCTTTCATCAATCTCTTTAATGGCATAAGGTGTTAGAAAATCTGACCTTTTTGAAGATTCTTCCCTACGGTTATAGAACCATTAAGCAACCTTTCTTCTAGTCTTGTCAATTAAACTGGTGATGGGGAGTTCACGTGTTTCCTTGAATAATGCATTTAAACTCTCGAAACAATTAGTGGTTAACATTGTGTACCTCCTGCCAGGAAAGTGTGCATTGGCCCATCTTTTTGGATCGATCATTTGTAGCCACGCATATGCTTCCTTGTGTTTGTCATGCATGTTCTACATTAATCGATCAAAGTCAATTCTTGTATTGGCTCTTGCTGCTGCCCAAAATAAACTTAATGAGGATCTATCCCGGGTATCTGTTACCATGTTACAAGACAAGTGATAGCAACAAAAAGCATGATGGGCAGATGGATACACTTTGTTAACTGCTGATATAATCCCCCGATGTCTATCCGATATAATGCTCAACGACTCTGGCAGGACATCAAGGAATGTCTTTACATTATCCAAAAACCACTCCCAAGCATATCCACATTCAACTTCGGCAATTCCAAATGCAACTGGCATAATTTTTGCATTACCGTCAACGGTAGTAGTCATTAGCAAAACACCATGATACTTGCCAGTTATATGTGTAGCATCAATTCCAATTAGTTTTCGCAAATACGACCTAAATACTCTTCAACAAGCACCAAATGCTCAAAAACATCGTTGGAATTTATTTTCACCTTTTCTTAGTACTGCAACATATGTATCAGGATCTCTAACTCTTAACTCATGCAAGTACATTGGAAGATCAATATAGGTCTGATCAAAATCACCTACCACTCTTTTTAATGCTTTCTGTCTGGCTGTGTATGCTTTCTTGTATGAAATGTGAACACCAAACCTAGCTTGCATTTCTCTTCAAATTGAACTTGGTTTGTAATCATCAGAGGTAGCTAACCGTCCTACAATCTGGTTTGCTACAAATGTGGATGTGCAAGCATGATGATCTGTTGTTTCCCTAACACTGTCACATTCATGCTGCTTTACATATTTTGTGACAATGAACTCCACGTCTCCACTTGCAACTAGACTCCATGAACAAGGCTGACTAAAGCAAATAACTTTAATTCTATTAAGTCTGGTGTCAACTGGCTTGTATATGAAGTTTTTAGCATCGCATGCCTTACTAGTGCATCTTTAAACTCTTGTCGAGAGGAAAAACTTGTCCAGTGACAAATTTATTTGGATCTGATGAACCGACATCTGTCAATAGTCTTATTTGTGGATTTAAAACATAGGGATCATCAGCAATTAGGAACACTTCCTCTAAGTCACTGTACTGATCTGGGTTTAACTCACCTTCTTCATGTTGGATATCATCAGCTAAGAATTCTTCCGAAGAATTTGTATATTCTAACTCTTCTATCCCATGTATATCACTTACCTCCTCTTCACTCCAAGTTTATTCAAAATATTCATGATCTACTGTGGTAGCGTGTGACAAACTCTTCTTCGAGTATGGAAGAAGCGTCTATTTATATCAGGTGTTGATCACGTAATTTATTGCTGATCAATGGCGAGATGAAGATGGAATATTACTTGGGATTTATGGAATCTTGATCATCTAACCTCTATCCTTCAAATTTGATTCAATTGTTTTCAAAAATGTTAACACTTCATTAGGAAGGGTCGTCCTGCAAATGTTTTTAAAATCAACATTTGTTATATGTAGTGTGTGCTATGCAAGTAGGTGAATTTTTTAACTAGGCTTTGAAGTCCAAGACAAGTGGAGGATGAGAGTTTATGGTTAGGTTTCCCAATTATGCACTTAACTAATTAGAACATTTGATGTTGATAGGGCCGTCAATGGGTTTTTACCGAAACCCGTTGATGGACCTTCAATGTTGAAATTATGAGCAGTTTATATGGAATGGAAGAGAAGACATTTACGAGGGTTTATGCGTGAGAGGATACTTAGTTCCACACTCCTGAGATTATGGGTGCGTGCAATTGACACGCAGCATGCCAATTGGCACACTCGTCTGAATGTTGGCACAGAGCATTAATTTTCATAACTACTGTTTGGGAGCATAAGGAAAGGTGGAGAATGATATTATAGGCCACGCTTGGACTCGACCCGCCTAGAGGACTTTATTTATCTCCAATATAAATTGACAGCACCACTCTTTTTCTCGGTCAGGTTTCCTCTCCATGGTGCTGGAAATTTATATCTCAGGCCCACGGTGGTGCTGGGATATAAATTCCCAGCACCACTATTTATCTCGACCAGTTCTATCTCCCTGCCGATTTTTAAACGCAGAGAACCACTTTGTATTCTTTGGGGTTTTAGTTCCCAGCGCCACCAATTCCGTAAATTTTATGTACATGGTAGTCTGAAATTTCATTCCCAAAGCACCATGGTGTTCGAGTTTTAATCCCATTACCACGAGGTCTTTGGGATATAAATTCCCGGCACCACCATTTTTCGACTAGTTCCATCTCACAGTCTTTGGGATTTTTAACGCAGAACCCTTTGTATTCTTTGGGGTTTTAGTTCCCAGCACCACCAACAATTCCGGCAACTTATATGTACATAGTGCTGGAAATTACATTCCCATCACCATGGTGTTGCTGGGGGTTTTAATCTCATTACCACGGTGGTGCTGGGATATAAATTCTCAGCACCACCATTTTTCTGGACTAGTTCCATCTCCGTCGAATTTTTAAACACAGAATCACCGTGTTCTTTGGGGTTTTAGTTCCCGACCACCAACAATTCCGAAACAACTTATATGTACATGGTCGAAATTACATTCCCGACACCATGTGTATTCTTGGGGTTTTAATCCATTACCCGCGGTGGTCTTTGGGATATAAATTTCCTTCACCACCATTTATCTAGACCAGTCCAATGCCAATGGTGATGGGAGTCTTATTCGCAGGACCACAGTATTGCTGAGGTTTCAAATCCCAGCACCACCCTTAATGTCGACCACTTATATCTCCCTTGTCTAGTGAATTAGATTCCCAGCACCAAGGTATTGCTGGGAGTTTGAATCTCATTACCATGGTGGTGCTGGAATATAAATTACCAGCACCACCATTTATCTCGACAAGTTCATTCCCATGGTCTTGGGAGTATTAAACTCGATCGCGGTGGTGGCGAATTTAAATTCCCAACAGACTGATTTTATCCCGAATTTGTTGAACCTTAATGGTCTTTGAGAATTTGAAGCTCAACACCATATTCGGATTTAAATTCCCTCATCATCACTTTATCGGACTAGTGGGAATTTCATTGCCAGCACCACCTACTCTCCCATGGTGCTGGGATTTTAAATTTTAGGGATACGGTGGTGCTGGGAATTTCATTGCCAGCACCACCTACTCTCTCGCAGTATTGTATCTCCTAGTCTTTGGGAATATCAATCGTGAACTTCAGTAATCGTGGGATTTAATTGGAAGCATTACCTTTTAAGTTAGGTGGAATTTGTTTAGGTGGCGACAAAACTCGGTTATGAATCTCCTGCATCGCAATTATGGGTGCATTGGTCTACTTTGGTATGATATGCCTACATCGTATTTATGAGTGTGTGGCAAACTTGGCTATACAACCACCTACAATGCATTTATTAACCTCATAGCAGTCTCAAGAATAAAAATACATACATACATGATAATACTATGTGAAGCGGCTGGTGAGTGAGCTACGCCAACTTCTGGATTAAGTGCTGATATATTCGTGGGAGCAGTGATGTCGTTGATAACTATTAAGGTTTCATAAAAAATAGTATTACTCAGTTGGTTTACGGAGGAAACCTGCGTGTGATGCTCATCAATAGCATGGGTTTGTCACTCCCACGCGGCTGGAAGTGACGTTTGGATGGCTCGGGATTTCCAGTTATGGCTCGGATGGATGCAAATCTCTCTCTGCATTAAATTGCAATCTGTTTGGCGGGAGAGGTATTTTGGGAATTATGCACGCGATTTGATAATTCTGAAAGTATAGTATGCGTTTTGGATATTTCGAAACTTTAGTAGCTGTGTTTGATAATAAAAATATATTATTTACTATCACATAACTTTCTATCATATATTACCGTCACCCACATAATTTATCTCATCCATAAAAATCAATTTTATAGATAATTATGAAAATTCAATAGTTCAAATAAATAAATAAAATATTAATAAAAATAATCGAAAAAATTTGAATCCATTTTAAAATGAAAATACTAAAAGTTATAATATTTTAATTAACTTAAATCTATTTTAAAGCTAATTCAAGTTAAAGTGTTCAATAAGCATATTCTTCCTAATATTATGATTATAATTTCAACATTAAAAATAATTTTAGTTTTATAATATTATTTCATCAAATTTTTTATGTTATTATTTTGGATCTTGTTGAAGCCCGTTTAGAGATTTCGAGTTTATTATCTATTGATCGAACATTTTCTATAAAAATATGAAATCGGCTCCATCGTTGTCCCTATTGTGAAGGGGTAAATCATGATTTCAATTGATAAATACAAAAGAAAGGAATCATCAATGGTTCAAAGTCATAATTTTTCTTAGAATTGACTCGTATCCACTACAGATAAATTCTTTTACACTTATCAACTGAGTTAATCATAAGACAACGATAAAACAACATGCTCAAGCGATAGATCGAAGAACGAGTAAGAAAGATATTTCGATCATTAGGGTTATCTATCATAACAACTCGATAACATCAAGTTATGAAAAAGACTTCATATGTATTTTATCATATCCATGCTATTAAACCTGATTAGCTGAATAAATAAGCATAAAACCCACAAAAATAATAAAAATGATGATCTAATCCCTAGCTCCCATGTATGGATGTCAAATTCCTACAAATGTAAAGCAGGATTCAATACTCTGTTCTACTGGTGGAGAAAAAAAAGTTCAGGACTCAATTGATAAGTATAGAAGAGGAGATCCATTAATAACTTAGCAATGAATTCTTCGAGAATTGATCTCTGTCCATTCAAAAATTATCCTTGTCCACTTACCAACT
This sequence comes from Wurfbainia villosa, assembly GCA_025175895.1. NCBI lineage: Eukaryota > Viridiplantae > Streptophyta > Magnoliopsida > Zingiberales > Zingiberaceae > Wurfbainia > Wurfbainia villosa. The sequence continues at coordinate 1,104,679 of JAKLTH010000209.1, forward strand.
GAAGTGAAGGGAGTAAGATATAGAATTTTTTTCCGATACAATTAAATAATTAAATAATCCAATATGAGATTTTTTAGATTCGAGTCTATATTTATATATATATATAATGCATACTCGATTAGACGAGACGATGGATGTGTTCACGGATGCTAAGGATGAGTTGTATAGGATAATATTTGTTTATCTATATACATATTGTTAGTGTTGGGATAAATTATTTTTAATATTTTATTATTTTCTCTTTTGTTTATTTTGTTAATTTTGTATCTTTATTTTTTTCTTAGTATTCTATTAAGAATTTAATAAATATCAATAGTTGCATCAAAATAATTCAAATTAAATAATAATAACAATAAAATTATAGATTGTAATAGAATATTTAGATAGGATATAGATATTTAATCATCCGATGGATATAGAGATAGAGATGAAAATTAAATACCTGGATGGAAATAATAAATAAGAATGAGGACTAAGGATATAATATCCAACTCAAATACAACACATTGTCATCCCTTGCTCTATGTTAACCACATATATATGTGAAACGCGGAACATAAAAGTTTTTTCCGAGTAGATTATGATTCTGAGTTATCAATTGATCCTTTTCTTTGTACTTGTTATCTGGATTTTTGATTTATCTCCTCCATCGGTAAGAACAATCGGAGAGTGTCACTAATATGACGGTTCCATATTTTTTTCAGCAATTTATCAAACAGCGCACGTAAGTTTAGAATTGCCCAAACAACGCTCCATACTTTCATATTTACCAAATAGCGCACTTAATTCCCTTTTTATCCCTCCCACCAAACAGACCTGTACCACAGTAGAAATTTCAAATGTGGTGCTGGGAATTTAAATCTCAACACCACAGTAGTGTTGCAATCCAACACCACCATTGTGGTGCTGAAATTTATAATCTCGGCACCACTGTGATGCTGGAATTATAAATTCCAGTATCACTGTGGTTCTGAAATCTGAATTCCTAACACCATAGTGGTGTTGGAATTTACAATTCCAGCATCATAATTCCCAGTACCACAGTGGTGGTGCTGGGATTGCACCACCACTGTGGTGTTGAGATTTGAATTCTCAGTACCATATTGGTGCAGGAATTTACAATTCCAACGTCACAGTAGTGTAGGTCTGTTTGGCGGGAGGGATAAAAAAGAAATTAAGTGCGTTATTTAGTAAATATGAAAAGTATGGGACGTTGTTTGGACAATTTTAAATTTCATGTGCATTGTTTGATAAATCATCATATTTTTTTTATAGCACATAAAAGTTTGCTCCTGGAGTTACGGTGTAGCCGCAGAACATTCATATATTTATCCTATATCTCTGATTTAATCCTAATACTCGATGTAAATAAAAAAAAACTTTGATTTAATATTCAACTATGGAAGATTCGTAAAAAAAATTTCAAATGGAGTAATAAATTATAGAATGTTAAATTATTAGATTATTCACTGTGAGTACTTTTCGATTTATTTTGACGATTGATAAAATTTTTTCACATAACTGAATCAATCGTCTCTAAGATTAGGTGAATTGGAAGCTTAATGTCTAATTACCAACTACTTAAAAGAACATAAAAGTTTTCAATCAATATCAAGCACCTTTTTCATACCACGTGACGTGCTCTCTTTTTCTTTTTCTTTTTTAATTTTTTTACGAAAATAATAATAAATGGAAAAAAAAAATAGTATTTATTCCATTTGAGGAAGTTTAAAAGGAATGAAAAAGGGAAATAAAATAAAATAATAATAATTTGACCATGGCGATTTATTGAATTGTTTGGTTGTATTTTGAGCTGCAAGATTCGGTCAATCAGCTATCATTTTTTTTTTAATTATTTCTAAAGCATTCGAATTCGGTGCGAGAATATTCCACTTTACTCCAAAAGAGAAATTATTTTCCAAAAACACACCCTTATAATAGAAAATCACCGATTCCTCCCTTTTTATTATTAGTATTTAGTAGGGCAAAATTTAAAAAGGCATCTCTTATTTTTATTCTCACGAAGATTAATTCTTTTGCTGCTAGAGGTACGGTGCAACAGTAAAGCGGAGAGATATTCTACGAGAAAATATAATTTAATTTTCTGTTGCGATATATGAAGTACGATGGATGAAGTACGATTTCGACGTTCGATCGTCGTTTAGAGATGATGCGATTACGGAGTTCAAACTGAATAGTAAAAAAACTATGAACGCTTCTTTGATTTACCTTTTTGTAGCGAGTGGAAACTACTTGAGCTTCGATTTTACTCGACTCAGTTATTGATGGGCATCCAAAAAATCCGTGGGATAGGATCGATCACTCTGGGGATTAGTCGAATCGAAAATTTGGATACTTTGTGTCAATAAAAAAAAAGAAAAATAATCCTATTTTTAAAAAAAAAAAATCAAAGGACGTTTCATATCTTAAAAATATCTTTGTTCTAGCAATATTGATACGATTTTAATTAAGTTTAAATAATTTTGATCAAATTAGTATTTTGATATAATAGTATTTTAATATATAATGTGATTAAATTGAAGCAAATTTTTTACGCTATAATATTTTTATAATAATTAGTTATTAAATAGGTCTAGAATAAAGAGTATTTTTTAACGTAAAAAATAATAATGGAAATGTTATTATTAAAAAAAAAGACACTTTTTTTTGCAGAAAGAAAGTGATTATATCATTTTTGATAGTTAAAAGTGTTTTTAGCAAAATGCTAATGACAATAATAATCTTTAATAATAACTATTAGTTAGTCATTCGAACACATCAATAAACTTGTTTATCATTAAAAAAAAAAGCAAATTGACTTATGAAGGACAAGTCTCATTCAAATATATCGATAATCTGAATTATTTAGACGCTGAGGATTGTGACTTATCAACAATAAAATAATTATGAATTATGTTATATATATATATATATATATATAAGGGAATTGCTTCTCCGCTTCGGTGGTTTGTGCATGGCGATCCTATCTTGCGTCCTTGGATTAAAAAAATAATAATTCAGACGAAAAAGGATTACCCAAGCAATCGATTCATCATCGTGTTTCTCAATTTAAGTCGTCACTTGAACAAACTAGTTGTTCAAGCAACCTAACTCTTTTCCTCTATTAGCCGCGAAATAGATGATGAACGGATCGTCGGTTTTTGTATTTATCTTCTGGGTCCAAGTAAATTATCCACATATATGATACAAAAGAACTAAAATCAAAACAAATAAGATTATACCTCTTGTTTACCTTTTGATCTTCTATTGTATAACTTATCCTCCTCTTGAACGTTGGGTGAGCAACAATCCTCCAAGAATTGAAGCCTCCTAGATCACGTATTTTTCCTTCTTTGCTCGCTCCGAACAAGGGAAGATGACCAAACTCTTCTTCTCCTATCTAATGCCGACCACCAAGCTACCTAGCTTGGTTGTTGCCGCCGGCCAAGGAGAGGAAGAAGGAGAGGGCGCCGGCAAAGGAAGAGGGTGAAGGTGGCACGCCGGCCCTAGGAGAAGATGAGAGTGTGTCGGCCAAGTGAGAAAGGAAGGGAAAGAAACCTTAATCCTCTTGTGCCGCCGGCCAAAGGGACAAAACCCTAGCACACCTCCTATCATCTTGCCGTCCAAGCCAACCCTAACCCAAACCCTAGCATCCAAGTAGTCTTGCCGCCCAAGCCTTGGGACCTTATTTATATATCTCGCCCAAGTCTTTTTTTAATCGTGTCCGTTGGATCTAGACTTCATGAGAATTTTAATAGGCTACAATAGAGACCATGAGGAGAAGTTGGATCTTGGCCACCCAATGGATCTGACCCACATAAAATCCGATCCATTAATGATAATGCATTCCACTAGAGGATTATCATTGAACTACCTCACCAACCCCCATAAATAAATATTAACTCCATATATTAATTGTACAAGTATCTCCCGGTATTTAAGATATCGAATGTTCGTTAATTAATTAATTTACTAACAATTAATTAATTAACATCTAACTCCATGAGTAGTATTACTCAATCTTATCATCATGTTGGACCAAGTCCACCTACAGGATTTACATGATGATCCTTATGAGTTCTTTAAGGGGACATCATCATCCTAATACATAGGACACGGTTTCCTCCTATAATCAATAACACACCATATAAATAATATTATTTCTCAACTTACCGGACCTATCGATTTAACTCATAAATCTCGTCTATTGGTAAATCAAAGAGATAAATATTAAGTACATGTGTCCTTTATTATATCGGGATTAAGAGCATGTACACCATAATATTCGAGGTCTGATTCAATTATGTAATCAGCAATGAATTGAATCACCTCTAAGTCGGTCCTACTCAATACAAATAAAGTGTACTAGTGTAATTAATTCTATGGTTAAGACAAATTAATACCAAATTACACTATAACTATGTCAATGGTATGTCCAAAACCATAAATACTATGTATTCCTCATTACTGTACTTACTCGGGCGCTCAGGGATATGCATAGGAAGTCATCGCTCAAGATAACATTCTCGTATATATATATATATATATATATATATATATATATATATATATATATATATATATATATATATATATATATATATATATATATATAAATAAAGAGAGAAATATTATTCTATACAATTCATACGTGAGTATCTGTGCATATTTTGATCATCCATCATTCAATCGCTTGTGAATCTAATTCTTAAATCCGATCGGAGAGATACATATCAAAGGTAAAAATTATAATTATTTTGATATACCAGAAGGATGTGAAACAAAGGGAATAAGTTTTTTTCCCAAAATTTATAGGATATTAAATTTGGTAGAAAATTAAAAAAGTATATTTGCAAATAAGATTTATCTCCATAATAATAGACATTGTCCATTTTAAAACTAAACTCTCATAATTTTATTTTTGATTATATTTAAAAAGGTTCGTACCAATAGAAATATTTTTTATTTTATAAATTTATAATCTTTTTCATTTTTTCAAGATGATCCCTCTTAAACTAAGGACTACATCGGACTTCTTTTTAAGTTTATATATTCTCAAAGGACTTCATTTGCTTGATGTTCGATTTCAATCCATCATATTTTTCTATCAACTATTCGATTATCCTGACCCAACTGAACTTCCTACCTGATGTATAATTTTCTTAATCTAGATATGAAAACTCTCATTTCTTTTATTCGAGGTTCATGATTTAATATGGACTATTGACTCTAATATCGATTGTATGTGCAAATAAAATTCACATATCTATACAATGATATGATATTGTTCACTTTGTATATAAGTCTTTATAATTTTGTTTTTGAATTATATATAAAAAATTTCAATTGAGATATTTTTTATTTTATAAATGCATAATCTTTTTTATATTTTTTCCTTTGATTATTCTTCAAATAATTCCAAAAAAAAGCACCTTTAATTATCTATATCGTTAAAAGAATATATTTTTTTAAATTATTAAAAATTCCTTTATTTCCAATTTGGTATTAAAAAATCATTTTAAATTGCCCCTTAATTTAGAAAGCATTGTTTAGGGTAAAATTAAGTATCATTAGAGTTGTCAAACGGATTGACCTATGATCAAACGGATCAACGCATCATAAATCTAACATTTAATGGAAGGGGCAGGCCGACCCGTTATCTTGACGGGTTAAAAAATTTCCAATCTAATCCAACCCAAGGCAGGTTGCGGATTAGACGCGTCAATCCACGGATTAGAAAAATAAAAAAAAAAATTATTGAGGAGTTGAGGGCTTGAGGTGATAACCGACGAGGAGGATAGAATATAAAAAAATATGCATTTGAAGTAACTAAAATTTTATAATTGAGATCCAATTATCAATCGACAATATTAGATATCGATATTTTTTATTCTTCCAATACTCCAAAATATTTAAATCTTGATAATATGCAAATTCAATTTTTGGCTCCTTCAAATATAGATATAATTGAGATTTTTCAACACTTATAATTGATCGACTCTGATATATCATAATTTCTTATATTAATTGAAATAGTAATGACAAAATGATTATAAATTAATTAGAGTATACTAAAGAAAATTATTAGAGTATTTAAATCAAATATTTTTTTTATTATTTTTTAAACTTTTTCTATACTTTATATCGAGTTGTATATGTTATAGAAGAATATTGTGATTATGAACATATTAGTATTAGAATATTGATAAAAAAAATTTAAATTTTTTTTTTATGAGTTTTATCTTCTTTTGATATTTCTCAATTCACAGACCAATTCAAATCCGTCACAGGCTAACCCGTTTAGATCCATAATCCAGATAGATCGATTCATTTAGACTCATTAAAATGATATATCAATAAAATTTCAATTCAATCCATTAGATTACTCAGTGAGTTGGATCAATCTAACGAACGTGACGACTTCAAATACCATACAAAAAAGTAGAAGGGAAGGTGGATCTTTTTAGAGTAATGGTCAAGTCAACTATCGCCTACTCCCTTCCCTTCTAGAGTTTTCTTTTATATGAAATCGCTTTCAAGAATTATTTTAATATAAAATTATTAGTAGAGCATGTTTTTTTTATAATTTTTAATTATAAATAATCTTTGATATTTCTCTGCTTTGAAAGGAGAATACAGTGCTCGAATCTCGACGGATAGTCAACGTATCGATAAATTTATATGAGATGAATAAAAATTAATTTTTATTATTGAATAAAAATATGAATTGAAGTGTTGTTAGATATCGATTAAAAATTAATTATGATTTATCTAAAAACCGATGAACATTATCAACTTTGTTTTACAATAGAGAATAAGATGCACGATCATTTATTAAATTTAAAAATTATATGGAAGAGTAAAGGAAGGATAGATATCGAAATTCTTGGCTGAGGTAATAAGCTATCATGAGGACGTAATGGCTCTCGCGTATTGCGAGAAGGATTGATACATTATCTGTAATCTGATATCTGTATGTCTTCTTATCATCCTTTCCGTAGGACAGAGAGCATTAACGAAATTTTCTTCTAGTACATTAGATTCATGTTAAATTTCATATTTAATAATTTAAATATGTGAAGTGTTTAATCAAATCATTTGATCGACATTCATTAATACAGAGTATCCATACAATTTCTTAAAACATTTTCAATTCTATCTCTGACTGCGGTACATTTATAAAAAAAAAAATTAAGTGAGATGATAAATCATAAAACATTAGAATATGATCGTTCACTGTGAATATTTTCGATTTATTTTGACTGTCTATGAAAAACTTCTATCAAATGAAATTGATCATCTTTTCTTTTGATTGATACCAGAGTATTCGAATTTTTGATCCGATTAATCTTTGAAAATGACAATCTTATTCGATAGATCTTCAGGATGTCTCGTCAACAATTGAATCGGATAATATCGAAGTTCAAGTGGCCTCTATTGACCATCAAAGATAAATCAGAAATGTGTTCACAGTTTTTTTACAATTCAGCTCGAATTCTATAATCGTATCATCCCTGAACGACAGCCCAACGTCGAAATCGTACTCCATCCACTAGACAAACTCCTAAGGCACAAGCCGGTTGAATAGATTTTTTTTTAAATTTATCGTCGAACGATATCACAGCAACGGATCGAGCTGCATTCTCCGATGGAATACTTCTCCGCTTTTGCTACTGCACTGTATCTAAATTGATTGTCTTTCCATAAAAAGTTAGAATCTGTCAATCTAATGACCCCTACCGAACTATTCTACAATCATTATGAAAGAAGTAAATTACGGAAGATTCTATGAGTCTTGATGTGATAGTTAAAATATATGGAGGTCATCTAAATTCATGAAAAAAAAATTAAAACTATTTAAAATTTATTTTTATTTTAGCCGTAAATTTAATCGTGTCTTAACTCACTGTATTGATTGTCTTTTGAATTAATGGATTGGAGGTCAATTTAAATAATAATAATACTTTGCATTTGATTTTTTTTTTCTTTTCCGTTTAATTTTGTTAATTTTGAAATTATAAAAAAATATATATATTTTTTTTTCTTTAAAGAAAAAAAATCGTCCGTACAGCAGCCGCTGCACTCGTTTTCCAGCCACGCTTTTTCTCCAGAGACGCAAAAAAATCTGCGGCTCTTTGGCTTTTTAAACCCTCCACCGCCTCCCCTTCCTTCTCCAGTTGCTCCCATTTGGCCTCTCAAGCTCCTCCTTCTTCTTCCCGGAATCTCGCGCTCCTTCCTCGTGCTTCCGTTCCTCGCTGTTCCCCCTTCCCTCGTCCCGAATCGGAGCCGCCATGTGCGTCCAGGATGAGATCGGCGGGGAGGAGGCCGAAGAGATCGAAAAGTTGGGATCTCGCGCCGTCTCGCCTCGGACAGCCTCGAGCTACGCCAGTTCGCCTGTGAGTGTTCTAGTTTTTTTTTTTCCGTTTTCTTAACGGTCTTTCAGAAATGCCCCGTTTTGTGATTGGTTTTGGGTGAGCTTTTTTTTTTTTTTTTCCCATCCTTCTAATTGAATCTGGGGCTGTCTGAACTTGGATTCTTGATTTCTGTTGCTAGTTTGGCCGATTGGAGTTGAATTTTTCTGTTCTAGCTAAAAAGTTGTTTTTTTTTGTTCTTCTGGTTGAACCGAGGATGTTGGAGACTTTGATTCTTGCTCTTTCTTATTGTTTTGGTTCTTCTTTTTTCTAGAAGAATTTTCCCCGTGATGAACTCAGAAGTTTGCGGTTTGATTTCTATTAAAACTACTTTTTCTTGTCTAGATAGATTTTTTTTATTGAATTGGGAAATACTGATGATCTGTGTACCACTTTCTGCATATTGTTTCTCAGTGATTTGAATATTCAGAATTGAGAAGATTTACAAACAAAGTATTGTTTCTTTATATATATATATATATATAACTCTCAATTCCTTAATAATTGAATCTTCAGTGTCTTCTTGAACTTCCATTTCAGATTTTCCTTTTTGGTGTTGATTTATTGAACTCTAGGACTTTTGGTAGCTATCTTGCTACTGACTCTTCTTCTCCATTATTATATTGTTTTTATGGTAATTCCTCATGATTAATTGTTAAAATGAATAATAACAAGTCTACATCATCACTGTTTTTTTTTTCTCAAAAAGAATATGATAAAATCACTGTCCAAATAATTGCTTATCTACTTGACCTTGACTTTCCTGGTTCAGTGTTCAGATTGTGCAATAATATTCCAACTCTGCAGCAAGATGAATGTATTCTACATCAACCTTCCACCAAACTGGAAGAATAAATGATTTAATAATATTTAACTACTTAATTATTAACAATGTATCTATTTCCACAACTGCAAAATCTTTCCATAAATTTCCCAGATAACTTTGTTTGGCTGAGCTATGTTTCTATTTCTGCAGAAAATTTTATTGCCTTCTAGATTTTTACTGTTTTATCAGAATACCCCAATGGTTTTATTGTTGTTGCTTGGCCTCCACTATATTGTTAATATTTATCAATTCACCCCTTCTGTTGCTAACCATGTTAAAGTGATAAAAGCCCCATTGCACCCTTGAAGTTTTCTTTACTCACATAAGGCACCTGTGAGTCGAAATCTCCTCCTCTGTTATTGTTGACAACAGTAAAACTACTCGTATCTAGTGTTTTCAAACTCAAACTCAAACACAAACCAGGTGCGGTCAAACAGTTGGGGTACAGCGGTCGAAACCGGGTGTTATGGTTTCCCTTCTTATTATGGCCACCATTTGTGATGAATTCAGTTTTGGCTTTAAGCGATAATGGACACTTAAGTTAGGATTAACTGCAAGTTTCTGCTTTAATTAGTTAATCAACTTTCAGTTTAAGCTTGAGTATCTAGTGTCTTTCTTATTTGGAATGTAAATGAATTGGGCAACAAAAACATTGGCATTTATGAATCTTCTCGGTTTGATACTTTGATCGATCAAATTTTTTTTCTGCTTTTTACTGAAACTCATTCAGATATTAAATAGTCAATGAGCAGTAAATATAAGACTTTTCTTCTATGGTTTCAACTATTTGTTTGCTTATTTATGTCTTTGGCTGTAAATCTAACACTCTCTAGTTTTGTTCAGATGGAGAGGATATGTGAGAATACAGTCTCCATTGACAATCTCGATCCGGTTATGAACTTCGTCCCGATCGTTCGTTCTGGGGAATGGTTTAATATTGGAGATCGAGAGCACATGGAAGATACTCATGTATGCATCAGTGATCTAGCGAAAAAGTTTGGGTGTCACTCTCTTGATGCGGAGGCGGTTTCATTCTACGGGGTAACTTTACTTTGATTTGTTCAGTTGCAGTAGCTTTATGTTTAGATGCCATGCGAAAACATGAAACATGTTCTCGATCCGGTTATGAACTTTGTCCCGATCATTAGTTCTGAGGAATGGTTTAATATTGGAGTTCGAGAGCACATGGAAGATGCTCATGTATGCATCAGTTTAGGTGTCGCTCTCTTGAAGCGGAAACTTTACTTCGATTCGTTCGGTTGTGGTAGCTTTACGTTTAGATACAACACGAAAACATGAAACATGTGGCTTGTGTTTCATGTTTTCGCGGTATAAGAAACAAAGACTTATTGATTAGGTCACACATCAACTTCAAAACCTTTTTAGTTTGTTTGTTCCTATTCGATTTGAGCTAGACATTCATGTCGTTTTCGAAGTTTGTTTTCATTTGTCAAAGCAAAAGGCCTTTCTTCTTCTTCTTCTTTTGTTCCAATATGACTGCCACTCATTTTACACCAGATGAGATGAAGTGGGATTTTGTTGCTTCCCAGAATGAGATTTACATTTGACTGTCTGCCTCTTACGACCGACCGTGTTATCTAGGTCGAAAGGAAGCGATAAAATGTCCAGGCCTTACTAAATATGGTTTCTATTGTCGAATTACTCGGATATCGTCTGACTGGTCTGTGTTCTTTTAGGTGTTTGATGGGCATGGAGGGAAAGACGCTGCTCTTTTCGTACGCGATAACCTACCGAGGATCATTGCCGAAGATGCTGACTTTCCGCTCAAACTTGAAAAAGTCGTCTTCAGATCATTTCTGCAAACCGATTTGCAGTTTGCAAAGGCATGCTCTCCTCAGGCATTTCTACCTTCAGGCACTACAGCTCTAGTCGCAATGATTTTCGGAAGGTAACTTCTAAACGAAGCACATCTCTTCCAACTTTTGTCGACCATTGTTGTTGAATGAATTTAAGTTTTTCGTGTAGTCGTGTTTGTTCGAGTGATTGTAACTGAGGAAAGTCGATTTGCAGATCTCTATTGGTCGCAAATGCAGGTGATTGTCGAGCAGTCCTTTCGAGACTTGGTGTGGCTATTGAAATGTCTGAGGACCACAGACCCTGCTGTGCGAGGGAGAGACATCGTGTCGAATCGGTTGGTGGCTTCATTGACGATGGCTACTTAAATGGCCAACTAGGCGTGACTCGGGCATTGGGAGATTGGCATCTTGACGGCATGAAAGTGCTCGGGCAAACAGGAGGGCCGCTCATTGCCGAACCAGAGTTGAACCACATTACTTTGTCAAAAGAGGATGAGTTCTTGATCATCGGTAGCGATGGCGTTTGGGACGTTTTCTCGAGCCAAAATGCAGTGGACTTTGCAAAGCGACGATTGCAACAGCACAACGATGTTAAGGCATGCTGCAAGGAGATTATTGAGGAGGCGTTAAAGCGTGGTGCAGACGACAATCTCACAGTCGACAATCTCACAGTCGTTATGTTGTGCTTCCATGAAGATCCTCCAATGCCTATTGCACCTCGAGGTAGATTACGAAAGACTCTATCCGCTGAAGTGCTTAATAACCTCCAATGCTTGCTAGAAGAGAAGCCATCGACCGAAGATAACTAGAGAGTTACATTGTTTCGTAACAAACTATTTATACGGCAACGCAAAATGTATCGTATTCTCCCCGACTAGAGAAATAAACAGCCTGATGTGTCTATAGGCCATTCTCATACTTGTAACAACATTGTAAACATTGACATTCACTCATAAAGAAAACAATATCGTATGAACAGTTTCATGCTATCCCTAATTTAATCAGAGAAAAGAAAAGTAGAAAAAAAAAATCATGGGAAATGTAGTTAAAAACATTTATCTATATTTGATTGTCAGAGAAACGAAAATCATAGTTTATCCTAAAAAATAAATCGTAGGAAAGAACTTCTAGATATTTTCCTTTTTTATATTTTCTTAGATTAAAAGAAAGAAACAACATCACGAATCAAATCCTATCTCATTAGATATGATTGATTATATAAATCCTTCTCCGTCGTTGAGCCTTATTATCTAATATATCATCATTTATATTTAAATAAATTTTATTTTATTTATCGTTGTTAATTATTTTTTTTATCTTCCTCTTCCTCATTTAATGAATATATTTGTCATTATTTTACATCGTCAACTAGAGCATATATTGATCGTCTAAATATATATTCATGTCACCTTAAACGTGTCTTTCGAAAGTTTTCTTTCAATAGATACATCTCTGATTTTCTCTCTAATATTTTTATTTCTTATTTTATCCATCCTCATATGTCCACATATACATCTTAACATTTTTATCTCTACAACTCTTATCTTTTGTTCATATGTTCGAGTCGTAGTTCAACATTCAACGTCATATAACATAACAGATCTAACGGTCATTTTATAGAATTTTTCTTTAAATTTTAGAGATGCTTACTAAAGGAAAGAAAGAGGAAAAAAAAGTTGCAGTTTTGATTTCTAAAACTAAATAATTATTTCATTCCACATCTATTTAAATAGACAAATCAAATGCATCATTATATTATGAATTATGAAGGAGTTCTATACCAATGACTATTATCTCAGACAAATGGAAAGTAAACAAGCATTCTTGCTGTGGTTGTATGACAATTAGCACAACTAATAAACTCATAACATGATTCCAAAAAGTAAGTTCACTTTGAAGTGGAAAATTTTGGGAAGAAAATTTAGAACTCAAACCGCGGTGAATCCCTTCTTGCGACCGCTTGTGGATCCAGCAGGAATCACTTTTAGGACGTTAAAACGGACAGTCTTGGAAAGTGGCCTGGGTGGAAAAAGATAGTATTCAGAGCAAATGGAATTGTAATAAGATGAAAGTCACTGAAATACAATCTAAGCTTTTGATGCTTGCTAAATTTGAGGACATATCAAATTTGCGGTATAGTAATCATCAAACTCAAGTGGCTTTTTCTCGAGGTGATGGTCCTCTGAGATCATAGCAAAATAGTTCAGGCGAAGTAGGTAGGGATCAAGATGGGGCAGGCAAAAAGCTCAATTGGGTTAAAGAGTGGGGGTCTAGATAGAGGCAGAGCAAAAGGAGATCAAGTGGGAAGTGTAAGAGGGGCTCGAGCAACCGAAGTTGAAGCCCGATCAGACGAACAAAACTAGATTGGATCGAGAAGGTGAGGATCAAGCCAGTAGAGCTTGACCTGCAGAGGTAGAGGGAATCTGGTTGGGAAAATATTTTCCTCCTCTAATCATCCAACTGACCCTAAATGTGCGAAGGTTTCATCAAAAAGTGGGAAGCTGAGAATTACCTGCACTGACCAATTATGACATGGTCACCTTCCTTAACGCGAAAACAGGGGGATATGTGTGCAGGGATATTGGAGTGCCTCTTCTCGTATCTACAGCCAAGAAATTGCCATCTTTAGTGCCAAAAAGTAAGACAATCATAGAAAATACTGTCGAGGCAGTTTAGTTTCCTTCTTGCCTTTGATATTTCTTCACATAGTGGAGGTAGTTCCGGCGAACGATGATGGTTCTATTCATCTTAGCGCTGTGGCAAGTGCCTGCTATGATGCGACCGCGAATTGATACAGTACCAGTGAATGGGCATTTCTTATCAATGTAGGTCCCTGCAAACAAGGGACTATGCTTCAGTGAGAAAGCAGTAAAAAGGTTCACATATCACTGGAAGTCGTAGAGATATTTAAGATAAGATTGTGTCACCCTTAAATTGTATTATAAAAACACTAAAATTAATTTAACTTGGTAATAGTAATTCATGTCGCCAAGATCCAAGAACTTCTAAGACACAATGCAACCATTGGGTAGGAGTGCCTAATAACAAAACACCTTCATGAAAGAGAATGAGGGGAAGCAATTTAGCAGCAGAACCACTGAGTTGGCAACATCCTCCTATGAATAAAATAACCTTGGCAATAGGATTGAGATAGAGTATTCGAAGGACCAACAATAGTCTAATAGTTGATAATATTCATAAGAATAAGAAGAAAAAAAAACTCAATAATAGGAATACTAGGGAGAGAATTTTGACTTCAAATGCAAAATTTCTTTAAGAGAGTTGTATACAAATTTACTAGCTCACTTAGAATGAGTTTGGTTTGAATCTAACAAGGTTGAACAGGTTTAGGTTAGGAGAATTTGTAATCCTATTGCAGAGTTTAGTAACAATCTTACTAGATAAAATTCAATTAGCTAAAATACTAAAATATTTGTTTAATAATCCAAGTATTCAGATCTTCAATCCGATTAAGTCCTAAAGGTGGATGGTCCAGGTCCACGGAAGCTTCAATTGGCCATCAAGGTAAAACAAAAAGCACGCACGACAAGAACCCCAGTAGGCAATAGCTTAGCATCCTAAGAGCTACTAAGATTTGTCATCCTACTGGAGGAAAATTTTTACACGACGCCGCAGCTGGAGATTGAACCCTAGATGCCTAGGTGGTTGCAAAGCCTCCTTACCGCTGCACCACAACCCTATTAGTGCCTATAAGAATCATATATCTTCACAATGACATGATATTTTCCATTATGGGTCTAAGTCCTCATGGTCTTATTTTTGGGCTTTACCCAAAAGACTTCATGTCAATGGAGATATCATTTCATCTTATAAGCACATGATCTTTTTCATGGCTTACCAATGTGAGACTTTGATTGTCTTTCCAATACTCTCAACAATCCACCTCTCCCCCTCAAACTAAAGACCACATTGATCCCTCCTCAAGTCTATCCCTCCTCGAATAACTTCCTCTCCTTGATGTTCGATCTTCAACCCATCAGGACTTCCTACCAACTGTCTGATCCTCCTGACCCAGTTGGACCTCCCGCCGCTATTATGCGATCCTCCTAATCCAATCAACTTCCCGCCGGTTGTCCAGTCCTCTGATCCAACCTGGACTTCCACAGTATCTGGTTCTCTTGATCAAGGCATAAGAGTTCACTTCCTTCGTTTGAGGTACATGGTTTGACATAGACCATAACTCTGATACCAATTGTTAGTGTCTATACGAATCATATATCTCCACAATAGTATGATATTGTCCACTATGAGTCTAAACCCTCATAGTTTTATTTTTGAACTTTATCCAAAAAGTCTCATGTCAATGGAGATATCATTTCATCTTATAAGCACATGATTTTTTTTATGTCTTACTAATATGAGACTTTAATTGTATTCCTAATACTCTCAACAAGTCTCAGGGGCTAAAATACTAAAACATGAACAATAGGTCAGCAGTCAAATAATAACAACACAAGTTCCAACAAAAAGCGATAATAATGCATTTCTGTTTAAAGTTGTACAGGTAGGTTATATATCATTGAGATTGATGCGGAAGTTAAAACCAATACAAAATCAAAAATCTCTAAATTTTCAATAGTAGGACTTGTTTCTTCATTTAATTATAGACAAGGATATACACTGCAATAATATAACAGAATATCAAATACTCCAAGGAAAAGAAGGTTGTTAGAACCCATACCTTCAATAGCTTCTCTTGGTGTCTTGAAGCCAAGACCAACATTCTTCCAAAATCTAGTCCCACCCTTTCCAGGCTTCTTTCCCTTGCCAGATGTTTTTGAGCTATAAATTGCCAATGCATTGTACCAATGATAAATCATCAAAGATGAATTTTCTTAAATAAATAAATGGACTTGCTAGCATCCGTGTACGGACCTCAGAAACACCTTTGGCTGCTTCAAGAATGCCCTCTCTGTCTATAGAACGCAGCAATGCACAAACCAAAAACATTAGAAAATGCCAAACATGACCGAAAATGGCTCTACATAACAGCATTGATTAACCATGCTGAAGGTAAAAGAGCAGCGGTGAAGTGAAATCTAATCAATAATGAAGCGAATCTGATAGGTAATGAATGATAACTCGGAAGCCAAAACTCCATAATCAAAGGAGTTGAAATCCCGAGCATCATTCTAAAGCGCATCAGAAAAGGGCAACATTGGCACAATGAAACCCTAACGTCAACACGGAGTTCTTCTAAAAACAAGAGACAAAAAAAAATTTGAACTTTGCCGAGGAGTTAAATCCGCAGCAGACAACAGGCCACAAGGTACCGACGAGAACCAACCTGTTCCGCCATGGTCGATCAAGGAAGAAGGAACTTCGCGAACGAGGAAGACGAGAGCGATCGTATGCGGAGTTCCTGCGTCGTCGTTGACGAATCCAAACCCTAGCGATAGTGCCGCCGCCCCGCGTGAACGACCGCAACGAGTTCACGGTATTTATAGGTTGGCGTCGCCGATCGATTGCATGGCCCATTTAAAAATCACGTCAGTTAACGGCCCACCCCATTCTTGCGTTTTCCAAGCATATTTTTTTAAACTATTTAGTATTTTTAGAGAATTAAATAGGAAATATTCATTACTTTTAGATATGTTTATCGATTCTTTGGTTCGATTCTGGTTCAATTCTAACCGATTTTAAATTTGTCGACATTGGAATCGGTTCTGAATTAGTTTTGGTTCTAAAGTTTTAACTTTGAAACTAATTCAATTCAGACTAGTTTCGAATTGGTTTCGAAACGATTCCGAAAAAATTTCGGACTATCTTCCTCGAACTTAAACTTCCAAATTCATCAATTGCGTCGATAATCCTATTTTTTTTTCTATCGTAAAATAATCTTATAGACATGTTAACATGTTAAAAATTTTCACCTTTAAATTAGCAACTAGAACCAGATTCAAATCGAAACAGGAACCGATTCTGAATTAATTCTGAAATCGATTAGAACCAAATCGAATCGAAACTGAAATAGTTCTGGTTCAATTCTAAAATTGATTTGTTTGAATTGATTCCGAATTTAACGAATTAATTTCGACTCAATTTCGGATCCAATCGATCCGTTAGCTTTTAAAAGTAAAAAAGGCGCATCATTTTTTTTTATCAAAAATAAACTATTTTTTAATTCAAGTTAGTTTTAAAAACTTATATATAGAGTATTTTTATATTAAAAAACTATTTACTAACTTTGTAAATATTATTTAAATTTAATCAACATCACTTTGAAAAGGTTAAAATTATCATAAAATTATTGTAATAATTAATTATAGCAGAAATTAAATAACTGCAACAGCATAATTTCTAATATGTTAAAAAGTGATTTTAACCAAATTTAAATAAGTTTTCGTGTTATTGTTTTGATTTTTTTTTAAAGTAAAGCGAGGCGACGTGTTTTTGAATTTTGATCAATTAAATATCAATATATAAAATTTCCGTCAATAAAAATTTCAAAGAAAAATCCTATATACACAATTTTTTTTATTTGGCACTATTTCTAATATTTGAATTCGATCCATAATTTTTAGATCTAAATATCTAATTAAATTATTAATATTAAGATAAATTATTTTTAATATTATATTATTTTCTTATAGGGGTGAACAATCAGTTAATACCGAATCGATTAAATCAATATAAAAAACGAATTTATTTTTTAATAAACCTAACCGATCAAACTTTTCAACAAAATTTGATAAAATATCGATTAATTAGATTGAAAATCAAACAAATCAAAAAAAATTTATCATCAATCGACTCTGATTATGATCAATCGACTAATGTGAAATATCAATCGACTAATGATGATGGAGATCGTAGAACTCGAAACAATCAATCAACTAATTTGCATTAATCAACTACAAATTAATCGATTGATATGACAAATCAATCAACTAATAAACTACAATTTGATTTAATCAAATTAATTAATTATTTTCGTTTCGAAACCGAACCGAATAAACCGATTAAATCGATATTTAAAAAAAAATTGAATTTTTGAATTTTCGAATAAATCGAATCGAAAAATTTGGTTCGATCGATTTATTTGATTTAACCGAATTTTTACTCACCCCTTAATTTCTTGTATGATTTTTAATTTACTACTTTTTTTATTTTTGTTCATATTGTTCTTTTAAAAATTTGATAAATATCCATAATTTTATTTAAATAATTCAAATTATATATATATATATATATATATATATATATATATATATTTAAGTAGGACATGAATATCATTCTCCAATAGATATAAAAATTGGAATGAAAATTAAAATCCAATGAAATAAAAATGAAAACAGAAATGAATATAAATATATAATAAACGAAGAAGAGAACACGAAAAATATGAAATCTGATCCATTCCTTTGCCTTCTTACCAATATTGCATGAAATTCCAGAATGAATGGGACCTTGACTAGCATTCACAAACACAAATTGTTTCTTCCAGAAAAGTTGCAACAGCTATGATAGATGATGAAGTATCTAACAGAAAAAAATACTCAAGAAACAAAAAAGGGCATTTAATGGATTGAAATGGTTCCATGATCTCAAGAGTGAGAAGGAAAAAAAAAAATCAACCTCATGATGATTACATTATTGAAGAGCATAAAAACCTAGAACAAAATTCTGAAATTTGCACGTACACGAAAATATTGGGCATAGAAGAGACATCACAAGCATATAATACATGAAAGATGCAATCGTGTAGTCGATGGAAATAAATTTACTTCGTACCAGTGGCCGATCAAACTCGCAGTTTGAACTATTTCTTCCGTATCATACGAGATTTAGAGTGAAGGAGACGTAGGGATAAGCCTCTGCTTCGCCGCTTATACCTGCGATGCTGACTTCGTCTTCAGACTTCCAGTAGGAACTGAAAAACAAAAGTAGGGAAACCGATCAAGCCATGCGATGCAATGCGATGGGCTGTAAATGAACCAAACGTTCATGAACAAACTTGATATTTTGCTCGATAAGAGCTCATTTACGTTCATTCAATATACATCAAAGTCAATTAATAAACAAGTTTGAACAACTTGATAAATTAAATAAACAAGCTTGAACTCATATGTGTTCGGCTTGTTAATATTTGTGAACAATGTTCATGAACAAACTCATTTAAAAATTATTTATACTCATTTATAAACAAGGATTAAAATATTAAAAGTTTAAAATAAATAAACAAGTTTAATTTAAGAGTTTGATAACATTTAAATAAATCGAACTTAAATAAGTTTAAATCAAACTTGATTCGAGCTTGAATCAAGCTTGATACCCAATAAACAAGCTCAATTCAAGTTCAAATCAAACTCAATCTCTAAAAACAGAAACCAAGTCAAACTTCAATAGATTTTTCAATAGCTTAGTTAATTTTAAGTTTGGCTTGGCTCGGCTCGATTTGATTATCTTATCAAACAAGTCTGAACACTGTAAAACTTGACTTGGTTTGATTCGTTTACGGCCTAGTCGATGCTCCAGCCAAACAAGGATTTATGGTGCAAACTTGACATACGTTGGTAATAGAGAGTAGGATTCACCTGTTAACATTCCCACATAGCTCTTCGAGAATGTTGCGTACCTTCTTCTCGCTTTTCATGGAAGGCGCCAAAACTACAGACTAGGGAAAATGCGAAAGTTAAAGTCGACACTGATTTATGTAAACTTTGAAAGAGAAGGAATGTGGAAGGCTGTGGTACCAAAAACATTGGTGGCAACCCATATCGAAGAATGCTCTCGGCAAACACTCGTACAGCACAGAAGTGCATCCAAGAACTGAAAACCTGAAGAGGTGCATGATACGATGGTACAGGAAATTAGACACAACTAAAGCAAAGCCTTGTTCGACTGAAATTTCTTTACATGCAAACGTTTAACATATTTCATGCTGACAGGTGTATTATAATTGAATCATCTTTAGATAAATAAGAAATAAATGAAATCCATTTGTTGATAATTAAACGATGTGAAACAATGACAAATATACACATTAAATAAGGAAGAAAAAGACAAAAAAAACTTGATTGACAATAATAAAATAAGATAAAATTTATTTAAGTATAGATGATGATATAGTAGAGAATAAAACTCAATGACATAGAATGATCCATATAGCCGATCTCATCTAGTGAGATAAGACTTGACTGTTATTGTTATAGTACTAACCTCAAAAAAGTGCAAGCGTTTTCTATGTAAGGATCACCCGAAAGCTTGCGATTCATTTCCTCTATGGTAGGTTCTTTGGTAAAGCTCCCCTCTCAATCTGGATTTTAAATTAAAACCAGATGTCACATAGATTGTGTATTTGGTGAACAAAAAAACTGGAGGCTTTTAGTCCCTCAGAGGGCAGGAATTGTCCCGAATTCCCTCGGAGCTTTAATTTCTTTCAGCAGCGAGTTGAAAATTTATATTATGAATTAATTTCACAGGAGTACCTTATGAATCAACGCAACCTAGCATTGATTCAGAACTCTATTTATATGAATAGGATTGAGAAAGTTGCCTCAAACATGAAATGGATGAATGTCTCAAACTGGTAAGACAATTGTAACTATCTTCAATTGTTTTTCCTTGTGAAACATGGTGACCTTGTGAATCATGGGCATGCTATTCTAACTAGTCTAGTCTATCTTCAATTGATTTTGATGTGAAACTGGATTTATTGTTGCAATTCAAAAACATAAAAATAGTAAGACATGAAATAAATAATAAAAAATTGGCATGCATCCTCGTACATAGCAACAGGAGATGATCAGGGATACAGCATCGGTTTTCTTAACAATATCGTAAGGGAAAAATGGTTCGGAAATAACAATCTTTGACGAAGGGAGAAGTTGTCAGTGAGATAATTATCTTATATCTAATTTCACAAACAATAGAGGAATATGGCAACATGGCAAAACAAAGATATATAAGCATATTAGATTATGTGAAAATCACCTCTCCATAACTGGCATAACACCATTGTAAAAGTGAACTCCTTTTGCTGTCTTGGTCTCGCATTAGTTTCTCAATTTCTTCTTTCCTACTGGCTTGTGCTTCAGGACTATGCTCAAACTCGCGCATCTGAACCACAAGAAACATAAAGCTAAATTCTGCAATAACCAAAGTTCATGAATATAGAAACTAACATTAGCAAAGCTTTTTGAGTAAAAAAAATTGCCAGAAAACCTGGATTTTATAGAGAGACAATAACTTTATCAAACCTTTGGAGTAAAAAAACTTGCCTGAAAACCTTTCTCTCGTGCATTATTCCGAAAGTTATCAGCAACCTTCTGAAAGAGTGTCACTGTGTATAAAGCATACTCATTGTCCTCGTGCAACTTTTTTGTTGACCTAGGAACCTGATCATATTGATAGCATCATGGATAGTAAACTATCAAAGGAAGATCTATCAAATATGTCTTAATCTATTCATCAATCATCTCTCGTCCTTAATTGCAAGGAATAACAACAGAAAGTATAAAAGTTAATATGCCCAAATCACATATTAATTTGAAAGCCCATGTTAATCCATTGCTTAGGTGACCCCAAAAGAAAAAAAAAACTAGAGATTAAATCTTCTCAAGGAGTTGAAAGACTAAATCAGGTTAAAGACAATAATGGATTAGTTTAAGATGATAGAGCTTAGACATTAGAGTTTAAGGAAACAGATTATTTATGCAAGTGTGTCATTGGTACTTTGTACCAATAGAGAGGCTAAAGTAGAGTATACAAGATGCTTTACTCATATTTGAAAACAATTATGGATTAGATTTGTACATAAAAGTAAATAATCTTAATGGGCCATCTTCTTCAGACATGCTAAAATCGCAAATGTAATAGTTCATCAGACTTCATGATACTAAAAGAAGCAAAGTGTTCATGAGCATTATCTTCATCTAGATAGAAACTGTTTACATACTATAGAATCAAGAAACAGTATTTGAATATGTCATCTTATTCCACATGCTATTCAGCATGAGGATTAGAAAAATAATGAAATGTGATGGATAGAACATAGCAGACAGAAGAGAAAACTCAAACATGTCTACTCTCTCCTGTTTTCTTAAGTATCCTGCTTCGTAGAACTAAAGCTTTGTTTGTCTTTATTTTCTTTTCTTTATAACTTTGAGGTCTATTTATTTATCAACAAAATGTTGTAACTTGTAACAAGAAAGTTTGAACAAACATGCAAGATAGTCAAAGAAAAAACACATTGAAATAAACATATTCTATGTGGTAGCTTTGAGTTAAGCATCAGATGATAGAGTTGGCTTGTACTATTTCAACATATGCAGATGCAGATGCCAAAGTCCTCCAGAAGTGAGTCTACAAAGAAATTGGATAATTAATTTGATATAGTTTGATAATTGGGCAATTATAGACATAGTTCAATTGTGCATCTACTTCTAGTTTCAAGAGGAGCAATCTAGTTCCAACAATGCTCCATATGAATAATGTACAGCTTGAGAGGAAAGTGGTAATGCTGCTGAGGTTCCTGTTAGTCTATCCATTGTTGGCATGGTTTGCTCAGTACAGTTACCAGTACGACCATATCCAAAGAATAAGTTTACAAATCTCTGACAAAGATATTTTGTCAGTTCCATTTTATAAGAAAAAGGATTCATTCTACTTCAAAAAAAGGGAATGATAAAAAGTTAAAAAAAAAAAAAAAGACATTGAGCCTATATCAGCTAAATCATGTATAATAAAATGTTTTACCACATAGGAAGTTAGTGTTTCATAGCTTGAGAGCCAGTCCTTTTGAGAGTATTTTGGAACGACAGCAAGAAGTGTCACCAAATGTTCCGATGTGACAATGTCTTCTGGATTTACCAAATTGGAAAGGTCACGTACTGCTAAGCTGTGATTGACAAAAAGTAAAGTTGTACTTAAATCACAATCTTTAAGGGAAAAATCTTAGAAAATTAGAGAGCTTGTACCTTCCACTTTGTTTTCTGTTTATTGCATTAAGTTGACTTCGAATATTGCTGTGCTCTGCAACACGAATCTGCAAAAAGTAATTTCTTCAAACAATCAGGCTTTAATATGAAAGGAAACCAGATGGCTGCAGGTGTGGTCTTTAGACTATATCAATAGTCAGGGTGAATTTGTTGATTCATCTATATGTGTAAACCATCAAAATCACACTTACGAACTGAGTTCGCTACTGGTGAGTTATCAACTGTAGAATAGTTAGAAAACATAAAGTGCTAACATACTCTGGTTTTCAAGTCTTCATTTGTTTCATTAGAGTCAATCTCAATGAAAAAAAAAAACAATTGTATTAGAATGTGTGACCCCAAATAAAATCTCTAACAGTTAGGGAACCATATCTTTAAAGAAACGAAGGGCTAGGCTTTCTCTACACTCTGTGCCCACTTTTTTTCCCTCTTCTTTTTTAAATATTTCTGCTAATTTTAGTGAATGAAGATGGATTGTGTAAGCTAATATTCTTTTTATACAATCAAAATCAAAGCGAAGTGTTGATTATATTTTTAGTGATCTTGTGGCAGTTATAGAAGTAGATTAGACATGCATGGTTAGGTGAAATTGAATCCAAAATCAATCTTTCAAATTCTTGAAAAATAAGGGGAAAAGGGATTGACAAGAATTATTTCTCATTCTTACTATAAAATAAGGATTTAATCTGTACATGTTTGGTAATCTTCATCATTGACAATAAATCAAAAGCATTTCAATCGGAAAATAAACATATGACCAATTGTCCTAGTTAAACACCAGGATCTGGTTTACTGAGATAAATTTGAGACCAAAGTGAAAATTTTCAATTTAAATATTCATAAACAATCAAACCAAAGCCATTTCAGAAAGATTTGCAACCAAACCAAATTTATTGGTTCCATTTTGGTTTGGCTAGTTTAAACTGGAAAAATATAAAAATGGATATATATCAAGGGAAACCAAATGACAGGGATTAGTCATTTATGTATATATGTTAACTGTTCGGTCCAGTTTTACTGGTATGGGCATGCTTCAGACCAAAACCTTCACCTATTTTACAAAAGGAAACCAAATTGATAAACCAATTGTTTTAGTTTGGATTGGTTCAGTTTTGGTCTGATTTTGTAGTTTGAGTTTATAGATGCCCATCCTTAATAGATATGCAATACACACTTCAGCTCTTTTGACTAATAGCTACTTATTGAAGGAAGAAAAAAAGGGAAAAAGAAAAACAAGGGTATTCAATAGGGAGAAGCAAAGAGAACTGCATAAAAACATTTATTATGTTTAAGATTCTTATTGATACATCTGCTTCAGAAAACTTATTAACATAGTTGTTAAATCAAAAATGATAATCCATCAATTTCTTATGAGGTTCATGTCAAAAGGAACCAACCATCCATGAAAACAAAATTGTTTGAAAATGTTGGTATTACTTGGCAGGAATTTTATGATATTGATAGCATCATGCATTCATGCTGAAGGACCTTCAGATCAAAATTAAAATTAGTACACATTTATATGCGATAAGCCAGGCACCATACAATGAAAAATACAAATTTAATAGTTCAATGTAGAAGAGTCTCATTTCTAAAATTCAATCTGTTAAAGCAAAATCTATCATCAGCAACAGTGAGAAAGAATGGGGGATCTATAAATTGACCTTCATATCGTCCTCAATTTTTGCCACTTGAACATGAATGCTGTCAACGATCTCCCTCAGAGGAGACATTGTGGGATACTTCCCTTCATCCCAAACAAATCTGCCGTCCAGCGCAAATGTTTCGCATGATATTATCATTAACACTTCCAGAAAACACGATCAAATGGAAGGGTGAAAAAAATGCTGAATTTACCTCGTGAGATAGGAATCAACGGGAACCCCATCCACAGTCAAAGAGCCAACCTCGACGCCGGACGCCTTCTCTAGCTCCTCGATTTGACGACGGATCTTGTGCGTCACTCCTTCGATGAACGCATTCGACTGGGTGACCGGATTCACAATTAAACAACGGATAAAGATCCATCGGAACAAGGAACCTACGGACATGAAACAATCACCTTGACAAGGTCATCACTGATGGCGAGCAGCGAATCAAGGGTTCCGACTCGCAGATCCGGCACGTTGAACTGCGCCCCGCAAGAGCACCGAGAGGATTATAAAGGCGGGATGCAACAACAGAAACAAGATGCAGTAGAGCTAGGTTGATTACGCGATAGAGCAAGGTGTCGAAGGAGTTCTTCGCGATGGATTCGCGGAGGCGGTTCCAGACGGTGGTGGCGGAGGTGTGGACGGGGAGGGAGACGATCCAGTACCTGGAGGCGGCTGCCATTGGAGGAGAATGACCACGACGCGATCGCCGGCGACGAGTTGATCGGCTGATTCGCCTTCGACCACAGGAATTTGGAGTTCACTAATTAGCGACACATGGCTTCTAAGTTCTAACTTCCTTTTCTCCTTTAGTAAAATATTGAAAATTAATTTGTTTAAATTCATTTTTTTTATAATTTAGATGTCGAAGACAATAAAATTAATAAATTCAAAAGACGTACAGTCAAAAATCATTTGAAACTCTCTGATTTAATTCTCAATTTCGATGTATTTATTAAGATTTTTATTCAAATATAAGCGGATCTTAAGATGCTGGACTATTTTATTCATCGTAAATACTTCTCGATTTATTCTGTACATCGATAAAAAAAATTTAGTAAGATCAAATCGATCGTCCTCAGAATTAATCTGATCAAAGACCTGAATATTTAATGCTAAATAAAAAAATCATTTTTTAAAATTTATGCCAGATGATCTGGGTTAAATATTGAATATAATCTAGATTGGACGTTGAGTTTGAGAATTTATCTTCACAAATAGAGTATAATTTTGACGTCGAATAGACTTGTAAAGACGATGTGATTATGACAAGTCAGACTTCGTCATCAAATTACGATCACTTTCCGAATTTATCCATAATGATCGATATAAATTTTTTCACATAGCCGAACCGATCATTCTCAAAATTAATCGGATCAAATAATTTAGATACTTTATGCTAATAAAAAAAATCACTTTTAAAATATTTATTTTATTTAAAATTTAAATCATAATCATTTTATTACTCTCGCATTAAAAAATAATAATCTTCTGCTGTATAACGGTGAGTTTATTTTTTATTTTAAATTTCACAACAAGCGGTCGGTCATGTCAATCGGCTTGGTCACGAGCCTAATTGCAATTGGCTTGATCATGATCTTAGGAGCCAAGAAGTTAGCCTGACCGGTTAGTCACAATCATCGGCTGTAGCAGCATAGCCTATCATTGTTTTTCCTATTGACATGATATCCGAAGTTTCAATTCGATTAATCTACAGGAGTAATCGACTGCCTCATGTCTTCAAACGCCGAAATGTTAATCGAATCGGCAAGATAAGTCGGAACTCAAATGACCTCCACCACCTATCAAAGATAAATCAGAGAAACTCTCGTAGTTTTTTCACAATTCAAGTCAGACTCTATAGTTGTATCACCCCTGAACAACGATCTAACATCGAAATCATACTTCATCCACCAAATAAACTCTTAGATCTCAGAGTCATCCGAATATATTTTTTTAAAATTCATCGTCGAACGATATCGTAACAAAAAAATCTAATTATATTCTTCCACTTTTATAATTACATCGTGCCCCTAGGGGTTAGCATAACCTATCATTGTTGACGCTAGTTATATTGATCCATCTCAAAGGGTTTTTTTTTTTTGTTTTTGTAATTTTGAAATCGATTGATTCAACCTTTCAAATAATTTCTATTGATAGCCAAATTAATTGAGAAATCCCATGTTGTAAAATTTATCATTTCATTTAAAGAAAAAATTATATAAATACATTACAATTACTATTAGAGGTCGAATAAAAAATATTTAAAAAATTACATATATTTTATTATTCCGCTTCTATAAAAGATTAGAACTGCCAACCTAATAGCCTCCATCAATCTATCCTACGACCATTGTGAGAGAAGTAAATCACAGATGACCCTATGGTACAATTAGAGATCGAATCAAAAATATCTAAAATATTACATGTATACTTTATTATTCCGCTTTTGCAAAAAATTAGAATCGCCAATCTAACAGCCTCCATCGATCTATCCCACGGTCATTATGAGAGAAATAAATCACAGAAGACCCTATGACCCTTAACGTGACGATCAAAACACGTGGGAGTCATCTGAATCTAAAAAAAGACTTTAGACCTCCTCCGAAATCGACTCATACCACTTTTACAAGCACCGTCGTACCTTGGTTACTATATCATTTATTATTACACTAGTTTTGGAGATAATAAATATATTCTTTGGTAAATATGCTTCTTAAGTTATGGCTCAAGTATTTTTAATTGAAATCCACATAAAAAAAATTAGATATATACAATACGATTAGTAGAATAGATCTAGTCTTATCAATTTTTACGACGACAAATACAAGAAAACGAAACGATGACATAAACAAAGAAACGTGATTGCAGTGAAGTGATTATCGTTCCTCGTCCTTGAGATCTAATCCAAAACTCCTACGAAGAAGCAAAGAACAAGTCTTCCGTAGGATTCTAAGGTGACAGCATTGTAAACTTCTCACCGATAGAATACGAGGACCGTTATCGATCCATCATCAATAACAAATTTGTGGTCTAATGGATACTACACATTAAACCTCACATCAAATAATCAAAATCCGTAAAGCAATAAATAGATCTTTTAATCAGATTCGAATTAATATGACACAATCAGACTGTTATGATAATCACCTGTAAATCTACACCCAATAATTTTTTCTTCAAAATCTGGTTTAAAAAGAATTTAAAATAATATTACAAAAGGATTAGAAAGAAGGACGAGATCACGAATTCAAATTAAAAAATAACTTCTTACTTGACAATCCTAACTAGTTAAAGCTCAATCACTTTAATTTGAACATAATAATTTTCATGAAATACAAATATTTTTAGTAAGATAGCGACATAATTAACTAAGGGACGAGATTTGCACTCAAAAGTAAATACCGTCGACTTTGAATGACAGTGTAAATACTTTAGGAAGATACAGCTCCAATTGGGTTGACATAGAGTTCCTTTGTGACGACGACAGCTTCTATAAATTCAACATGTATCAGTGTAGCTTCAAGGAAGCGAATTTGAATGCAATATTCATTGCTATTTTATGTAAAAAAGTATTGGTGATTTAATAGCCAATTTTGAATGATTGAGTTAAATACCGTCGCCTTTGAATGACAATGTCGCCTTTAAATACCGTCTCCTATTGGATTGATGTAGAGTTCCTTTGTGACGATGATGACTTGTATGAATCAGTGTAGCTTCAAGGAAGCGAACTTGGATGCAATGTCCATTGCTTCCTCAAGGTGGGAGGCATCATTCCCCTAAAATATAAAAAAACTTGTTAACATGGTTATCTCGGTGTGTCTTTCCGATCGCTTTCCAAAATCTAATTCAGTTATTTTAGTTCTAGATAAGAAAATTTAACACGGTTATTTTGGTTTTCGAATAACTTACCTGGCCCTGTGCAATCCGGCTATTCCCGCCGCCGCCGCCCTTCCCTTTGAGGGGCTTCATAACTTCATTTAACCATTCTATCACAAGTCCATCCTTTGATCCGTTGTCAGGCACACCAGCACAAACCACAGCTTTGTTCGATTCCGCATCAGTGCTGAAGGCCATTACGGATAAACCCTACACGACAACGATGCGAAAACATTTTCATACGAATCGATCGACTCATGACTAGTTAAAATGCGAATAAAATAAGAAACTGTTACCTGTAGTTCTAAAACCTTAAGAACAGCTTCCCTCACTGCCGAAGTATCAAGTCCTACATCAACTTGGAGGATACAAAACGTTTTTCCTTTTGATGCAGCAGCTTTTGCGGCTTCTGTTGCCGTTTTGGCCGCTTTCATGACATTTTCCTCGGCGGTCTTCTTTTTTGCTTTTCTAACTCGATTCTGAAAAGAGGGAATAATGAATTTAGGGTATAAGATGGTTTTTGTGGCACCAATTCATCCTTAATTATACACATTATTTCTGATAACCATCGATCGTCAAGTTTATCTATTTGTGATGTGGGATTTACCTCCAATTGCGAAACCTCAGCTCTGAGATCTGATTTTTTGGCTGCCGGAATCACAGCTGCATCTATTTTACTTCTCAGGGATGCAACTTTCTACAAAAAGTTGAAAGATAAATACATAAAGAGATAAGATCTTTCAAATCGACTAAATTAAGAGTCAGGATTATTGCTTTAGGGCCGAAGTGTGTACATTGTTCTATTTATGCAGAATTGGAAAAAAGCATCACACAAGCTCATGAATAAAACCTTTATCGTAAACCTACTTCAAATAGAGAGACAAGAAAGATTTAGTCAATTCGATACCGGGTGGCGTGGCGTTCTAGAAAAGTCTCAAGTTTCAATTCATAACCCTCGATATGGTGCGATAGAGGCTGACAAGCCCACATAGGACTTAGTACTCCAATTAACGACCCTCCTATGCTTAAGTCAGATAAGAAAGATAAAGTAGTAGTGCAATAGAAAGTAGCATAAGTCGCTAGAGAGACCAAAGCCCTTCCCTTAATCTGTCTTTATATAGCATCTTTGAGGGTGTTCGAACACCCAGGTGGTCCGCTAGTAACATCGTCTATAAGAGTTATCATTAGAAAAGACAGTTAGAGGACCGAGTATCACCGCATGAGGAAGGAATCTCCTCTGTGGTCTGTGCCTCCCGAGTCACTATGCTCCCGACTCGATGTACTTATGCCTTCATTGCTTTACAGGCTCTCGAGTAACTCCACTCTCCGACTTGTCCTACTTCTGCTTTCTACACTTCCCGAGTCACCCTACTCCCAACTCGGCTTACTTCTGTCTTTTATCCTTCTCGAGTCACCCTGTTCCGACTCGACTCACTTCTGTCTTCTACCATTTTCGAGTCACCCTGCTCCCGACTCGGCTCACTTCTGTCTTCTACCCTTTCCGAGTCATCCTACTCCCGATTCGGTTCATTTCTGTCTTCTATCCTTCCAAAGTCACCCTGCTCCCAACTCAGCTTATTTCTATGGCCTAGGTGCAGGAGCCTACCCATGTCTTTGAATATTCCCTGGGTTCAGAGTCGGCCCTAGGCAGGAGCAGCTGGGGCCCCCACCCAGGGCCCAATGAAGGTTTTTTAAAAATTATATAGGAGGAGCCCATTTTTATGGAAAAATAAAATTTTTTATCTATAAAAGGGCCCATTTTTTTTACTTCGCCCATGGCCCTAAAACATCAAGGACCGGCTCTGCCTGGGTTTCATGGGCTAAGTTATATCCACATCAATCTAAATTGAAGAGGATACGCTACTAAGATGATATCGTGTGCGCCAACTTCCAAAACATTTGACAAGCCACAATTATCAAATGTACTCCAGACTTGGAAGTATAAAAGAATTCCATAACAAAGCTATCAGTTAATATTTCTAAATCTCCAAATGTTGTTCCAATTGTGTAGGAAAATAGAACCGGAAAAGGAACTCATCGAATGTGCATCGTGAACTTGTATTTGAAATATCCAGTAGTTGAGTACCTTCTCGAGCAAGCTTTCTTCAGATTTGCATGCTTCATTAATTTCAGAAGCAAGAGACGAAGCCAAGTCTAGTGCCTCGAATGCACAATCAGTGGTGACGGCTATAATTCTTCTGATTCCCTTAGCAATTCCCTCCTCGGATAGAAGCGCAAATGCTTTAGCATCTCGAGTGTTCGATATATGAGTCCCTGGCATAACAAAATATTAGGTATTGAAAGTAAAACAAAACCAAGGATGTCTCCAGAAGAAAGGATAAAAAAATTTACCTCCACAAAATTCTGTGGAAATGGATAACCATTCCTGATTATCAGGATCTTGTAGCATGTCATTCACTTTCCGGCCGACAGAGACAACCCTCACTGGGTCAGGATAGATCTATGTCATAGCGATACAAATAGAAATAGATTAGGATAGAGATCTATCATAGACAAGGTTGAGTGACTGATGAAACCGAGAGTACACTTCATTGTTAAAATAACAACTTCCATACTTCTCCAAAAACAGCTCGCAACCCGTTTATACGTTTTGCTGCAGCCAGGGATGCTTCACTTGCATATACTTCTAGCTCGTCTTTTATTTGCTGATTAACGATCGACTCGATTTTTCTCAACTCTTCGGGATGAATAGGTTTTCCTGTTCACATGTCGACTAGTAAATTACAAGTGCCAAGAATATCCAAAATGAACTCCACGAAACATAGTTGAATATTACCATGAGAAAAATCAAATCTTAATTTCTCGGGAAGCACTATCGAACCCTTTTGATCGACATGGTTCCCAAGCACTTCCTGAATCTCAGTCAAATCACGAGTAAGAGAATGGAGGAAAAACAATCATGGAGGAAAAAGGAAATGGATATCGAAATTGGTTTCCATACACGAAGAGCAAAATTAAGCATGTGAGTGCATGTATGGTTTGGAGCAATCAAGGTGCGTCTGTGATAATCAACCTATTAACCGAACAAAAAAAAATTAAAAGAATTTCAACATAAGAAAAAGCCTAGAATAGAAATAGAAAATCTATAATCTTTATCTGCTTTACCTTGCATGTTACTTTATCACTGATCATCAATGGCTTAGCCCCTTCCGTAAAGGATCCAATGTGGAGGACAAAACCTCCATAGACTTGAACATTGTTCACGTGAAATGATCCAAATGATCCTTCAATCGATCCAGTATCATATATCTAGTAATACCAAACAGAAAGTGAAAAACCAATGCTTTCAACACATGGGGGAAACAAGATGAAGTCCTAATATGCTAAAATAACATAGTATAAGCTATAAATCTGGATTTGTGAACGTGTGATTGAGGTTTCGGTGCATTGGAACGACTGTTAAGGTGTAACTTTTAAAAAATAGACACATCCCCGAAATCAACTTGCTGCTGAAATCCATACTGGCATATGTGACTGCAAATGCAAGTATGCAACTGTCTCAAAAGTTAATGCTCAAAGAGGGTTTGTTAAGGGAGGTGATGCATGATTTATGAAGGTTAACAAGTCAAAGATGGAAAGCCAACACGAATTCGTCATGTACCAATAAGGCACTGGAAGTCTATTAATGCCAATTGAAACCCTGAATATAGTAAAAACCTATTGAGTAGCAGAAGTCTTGTTATGACTATGCAATTGCGGCGAAAGGCGATTCCTCGCCCCTAGCGCCCCCGCTGGCCAGTCCCACAGCCAACACGAATGAGGTAAATCATATCCCTTGACCGGTTGGCCAGAACAGTGGGGGGTCGAGTTGAGCCCAAGGCGGTTATTAAACCTCCGCCGAGATTCGACCTCTGCTTCATTGTGGCAGAACCACATTGCTCTAGCCAACAGGTCGTCCCCGTGAGGACCTCGTTATGACTATGCAAGCTTGTATTAGCCCATGTGTTATCAGTAAGCTGCACACACAGAGTGCTAACTACCAAAAATTTAGAGGTCAAAATTTGTATCATTTCAATAATTGAGTCTATCAAACCAGTTCAAATGCTGAGACAAGATGAAGAAAAGAATGATGAAACTGATCTATAAACTCTTCGATTAAGGAATAAAAACTTAAATTGTGCATAACAAATTACCTGACCCCCTTGCTCCGCATAGAAACTTGTACTTTCCAAAACAATGCCAATGTCAACTTGATCAAGAGCTAAGTCTAAGAACTCAGTGCCTGAGTATATAGCTTTAATCACACTTTCATGGTCCTAGTAAAAGACAAACTCTATATTAAAATTCCTACCAACTTGTGTATGTTTTGGAAGAAAGGACAGACTACACCAATCGTAGCACAGGGCTGATATCAACAAATTTGCTCAAGATGAAGGCAGCATAATCGCAAATAAAATATTTGGAATCTAGCTGATGAAAGGGGGAACTTATTAGAACACAAGCACTAAAAACATACTTTCATTTGTAGAATGCATGGAAACTTACCAGAACACAAGCACTAATAAGATACTTTCATTTGTAGAATGCATTATAACCTACTATGAAACGGCAGTGTATAAGGTTCTATATTAACATTCTGACCAACTTATGTATTTCTTAGGCAGATAGAACAAATTTGGCTACAACAATCATGACACTAGGCTGATATCAACAAACTTGTTCGAGATGAAGGCAGGCTAATTACCAAAAAAATATCGGAATCTAGCTAATGAAAGGGGAAATTTAGAGAACACAAGTACTAAACAGCTATTTGCATATGTAGAATACATCAAAACCTGCTACGAAATAGTAATGCATGAGGTTGCCACAAATGTGGTGTTGGAAAGGGTCACTTGATGGGTATGACCCTTCCATCGCAGAGAGGTTTATTTACTTGAATTTGATGTCACAAGTCTCAATTAGACAACCTTATTGTAGAACCATGAAAACTAGCCCTCTACTAACCCACACATTGGGATATATCAAAATAAATAGTAAGATTCAGGAGAAGAGAATTTTTAACTACATTTTTTTTTGTGAAAAAATCAATTAGCAGCTAGTGTCATTGCCCAGTGAGATCTATGTGCAAACCTGGTGCCATATATACTTGTAGCTATCATCTGTTGTCCCCACCCCATTCTTATGCAACACAGAAATGGCATCAGCGTCCATCACAATGGAATGACCAGCCATCTGGTAAACACACAGAACAAACACAAAATAAGAAAAAGCATTATCAAATAGAAAGAAAATTAATCTACCAAGTCTGACAGATGGAGCCAAAAATTAAGTCCTTTGTTTACCAAGAATCAATCCCAACAAATTTAGTGTACATCTATATATAAAAGTACAAAATGACTGATTATCAACGAAAAAGTAGATAGAATTTTTTTTAATGAATGAACAACTTAAATATGTTGAGATAGGAGACTTTATTTTACACATATCCAATCACATCAATGCGGCCGTTTGATATCTCTTTGCCTAAAAGGCTGCATTGTATATTTAAGAGTTTTCAAGAACACTTATCATCTCTCCTCTACACTCTTTTCTGCTGAACATCATGTGATATGACTGTTAGGTTTTCTATCTAGTACATTAGATTCCTGCACACACCTTGCTGCGAGCACTTCTAGCCTTTTCCCTGGCTTCTTCCATAGCAATATTGAAACCTTCAACATCGACAGTCAGTCCTCTTTCTTCAGCCATCAGCTGTAAAATGAATATTCACAACAAAGAAAGAGACAATTCCATAAAATAGATATACAAGAACTGTACATTGATACACATGCATGGGCACGTGCTCACAAGAAAGAAACAATATCCAAGTGATGAAATTGTAAATTGACCTGAGTTAAATCCATGGGAAATCCATAGGTGTCCCACAAAATAAATGCCTCCTGCCAAAGGAGTCACCACAGTAAATATGTGCAAGTGAGCAAACAAACTCGTGTAAAGAATAAAATAAAACTAAGAAAATTGTAAGCAATAAAATTTCTAAAGACAAACAATGGTTATATGGAAAAGAAAAGATGAAAAAAAAAAGATTTCACACATAAAAGATGATAAACATCAGAAAGTAAAAAAGGGAAATGTATGTGGCTAATTGTAATCCAAAGATTAAGGTCAAGAATTAAAAGACATTGGAGGGAACTAGAGTACATATCTGCAGATAGGAACAAGGAGAAAACAAACATTGGAGTGCACATCAATACTTCCTTAAAAAGGAGTGGTAAAAGCAGTGAAACTAAGAATAATAGTTTTTAGATAACCTCTCAAACAAATATCATGGCCACCAAATATTCTTTACACGAAAGGGTCTGATGACAGATTTAGTGGATGTGGATACAAGACACTACCTCCTGGTCCTCGTAACAACTCAAATAACATGCGAACACAAGAAAAGTGAGAATCTCAACGTACTAAAATATCTTTGAAAGATTCCATGAAGGCAAACAACTTGTCGACATACCAAAACAACTGAAGACTGATTAGCATATCTATAATGTTAAAAGTTTATGAGAAATTTAGATATAGAAACATGAACAAAGAGCGCATGAGCCAGTTTCCTCAATGTTGCATGAGACATTCAGCTAGATTAAATAAACAAAGCATTTTTTGTCAAAAGATTGCTTCTAAAATTTTCCAAATAACCAGCCATCAAACTTGCCTGCCCGCTTATTTTACTGCCTTGAACATCCAGCACAGCCTTCTTAAACTTCTCAATTCCCTGAGAAAACACAATGACACAAAATTGAGCAGCCATAAACAGAGTAACTGACCTTTTGCAATTCATGTTGTCGTGATGCCTAAGTGTTGTTTGTTGGAAACATATTACTCATTCATATATTAAGTAACAAAGTAGACTTTTTCCTTCATCTATAACTAATAACTTCCTTCATTTGATATGTTCTGGTAACATGTGGATTCCACCGGGAATATCAAGATATATATAAGAAGAGGAAAAAAAAAGATAGAATCACATACCATGGCTTATCCAAGAAAAAAAATAAAAATGGTACAATTAAAAATGAACAAGCAAGAACCTGCGAGTTTGTAACAACAGGTGGAGACAATGTTGTCTTACCAGGCAATGAAGAGAAGCAAAAAATTCTAAGATTTTAATTTTAAACTAGAGTATATTGTAGATAGAGAATCTAATATGTGGCATGAACCATAGCATTTGAAAGAAACAAAAGAACATACCTAAATCTGAATCTACAATGTTGCAGATAATATTAGAGGTACTGAACCACAAGAATGGAAGCATATGAAGAAAACCAGGATCACCTTCACAAGTGTCCTTCCAAAACTTGCTTCCTCTTCTGCAATTATTTCTTGTATCCTAGATTCGTATTGTCTAAGCTCTGGGAATACATCACCCATCACTCCAACAACAACACCTACAAGACTAGATATTGCAATAGTACTGTGATTAAACAGAAGAGATGCCATAGGAAGCTCAGTAATCAAAGATAAATGCATGCATGTATATCCTGTATAAGTAACAACAATGAAAGAAGGAAGAGTAATTGGAAATAAAAACATAGCACAATCTCTGTTGTACCTCAAACTTTTAATTTGTCTTGGATTAGAGAGATTGATCAGAGTTTAGTGGTCAGGTTTGAGTTCGAATCAATTTAAATAACGCTAAACTTATTTTTAGAGGCCGATTTTGGTCCTATAGTGAGTTTCAATTAGGTTGTTAGGTTCTTTAGAGATTGTGGCTAAGTGGAGATCAAGTTATGTTTTTGAACTTATGTAGGCTCGAATTAAAGTCAATTTGGTTTTCATTGGGTTAAAGGT
This sequence comes from Wurfbainia villosa, assembly GCA_025175895.1. Lineage (NCBI taxonomy): Eukaryota > Viridiplantae > Streptophyta > Magnoliopsida > Zingiberales > Zingiberaceae > Wurfbainia > Wurfbainia villosa. Next base: position 1,141,033 of record JAKLTH010000209.1, read on the forward strand.
GAAAAGGTTTGGCTTGATGGGAGAACTTATCTTAGCGATTTAAAGAAGGATTTTACCTTCATTTAGGGAGGAAACAGCACGACTTCTTGTTCTTTTAGCATGTGACCCACATCTCATTTCCATCTCGAACTCTTGAGATGGAAAACAGCACCACTTCTTGTTCTTTTAATTAGCATGTACCCCGCCTCTCTTCCCCATCTCAATCTCTTGAGCAACTCTCCTACCTGCCTTTTCCTATCCTGATCCCAATTCTTCCTCTCCAATTAGATCAACATGTGACTCCTCCCTCTCCGATCATTGCAAACCCATTTCTTCACCCTATGTGCAGCCAGCAGTCAACAATGGGAGTTCTCTCTCGTGCGCACGTGTGTGTGTAAGAGCAGTGGGTCAGTTTCTTCTCAATCTAGGGCACTGAACTCAAGTCTGGTGTGCTACTCCACCTATCATGCTTCTCTCTTGAGATATACAGCATCCAAGATGTGATGGGGAGTCAGCTTGGGAGCAACAGTGAGGAGTTTCTTCCATCCTCGAGCAAAACCTACCTTCTAGGTGAATCTTTAATATTTCTACCTTGTTTAGGTTGGTAGAGAACAGTTTCTCATCAATTGTGGTCTTGAACAACCTATTCTGGTTGTGCAGCAGCTGTAAGGGCCATCCAGCAGCCCTCTCTTTGTTGTGGAAACCTGATCTCTGTTTGGAGAGGTTTCTTAGGTTAGATTATGCTATGCCTTTGAGTTGAAGCTTTTGTATGGTCGTGTTTGCTGTAGCATTACTTTATATCATGCCTGTTGACCAACGTCCACCTTTCGGTGGACTAACAGATCATGACAAGATCTTCAATGCAACATTAACAAGAATATAAAGGTAAAATAAGTTTCATAATTTCCAAGAGAATCATAGTATTATACAAATTCCCATGACAATATCACATGCACAAGTAATTCATAAGAAAAAACCTCTCATATCTGAAGTCTAATCCATTCAGAAAAGGGCTTAGCTAACACATTGTTCATATTGACCAATAACCATCTATTCTAATGACACGTTGTTAATCTGAACTACGTGGAGCTGATTGTTTGGAACTTATTTCTCTACTGAGCACCCTTCGAAAAAAAGACCCCAATCAACTCATATCCAATAATCTTCTATATAGTTTACCTCAAAAAGAATCTTATGCTTAATAATCATTAGAAAGAGTCCCTCTATCATCAAAATGAATCATGAATATTACAAAAAAACTTTCATTGTTAAAACAACTGATTATTATAAATGTATGATATAGATGAATGCACTACAATTAAAAGTAAAGTGTCACTTTAAAGGATTGTGAAGACTAACAAGTATTCTTCCTAAGAAGACAATGCTTAAGTAACTCATTGATGGGTTTGCAGGCACTTTTGGAATAAATAGCCATCTTATTCATATTCCTCCTCAATCAAATAACTTACTGCAACACATTTTGTCTCTCTAACTAGATTGAGTTTCTTTCTAAATTCCTACTGTCACATGCCAAAGCCCTTCTTTTCTTGGTTTCAGAATTTGACTACTAATAAACTTTTTAACTATAAACAGAACCACATTTCTTGGATTTAAGGGTGGTGTAAATGGATGAGTGTGATTAATTTCAACCTAAATTGATAGCGAAAATAAAATAAAATGTTGCATCCAAAAACATCAGAAAATACAAAGGTTGATGTTGAACTATATGGTCAATATTTGATATAGCAGTGCAGTTAAAACTAGAAATCTCAGGATCTATATGGAAGACATCTGGATAAGAATAAGATATGACCCTGGCCCATTAAGTACCATTAAGCATCTATGCTTCATCAATGCTCATTTAGATTTGGAAGGTAACATAGCTGAACTAATTTGGTTCTAGCAAGTTTTGAAATTCTATGTGGATAAAGTATTATTTATAGGCTTGATTTGATCTAATTCAACTAAAACATGATAAATGTAGTATGAATTATAGCAAAACATAGTTTACCTATAAAAAGGATTCATGTTTAACAATCATTAGAAAGTCTGAAAGAGCCCCTCCATTATCAAAATAAATGTTGATTATAAACAAGAGGCAGAATCTCAAACCAACTAAGGTTGTTGATAAATGTACAGCATCGATGAGTGTACAAAAATAATATGGATGGTGTTGCTTGCTTTAAAAAAATTATTAAGGCTAACAAAGGTAACTTGTACAGAGACTTGATCAGTTAAATGTAAGCAATATTCTTCATTGATGGGCCCTGTCTGGATCAGTTAAATTGTTTGCATTAGCTCAACATAAGCCCTCAATAGAAACCAAGTCATTTAACCAATATTCGTCATTGACCAAATAGCTTATTGTGTAATGGACCCTGTCTCTCTAATTAGATCCAGTTTCTTACTAAAATTTTGCTTCCATACACTAAAAGCTCTCTTTTTTTTGCTTCAGATTTGTAGCCATGATTTGTTGATGGTGTAAATGGAGAAAGGAAAGAAAAAAAAATAAAATCACTTCATGTCAAAATGAGAGTTGAACCAAAATGGAAAATTGTGTCCAAAAGGACCAAAACATCATATTGATGAAAGTTAGTATCAAACTATATAGTTGAAACTTTACATATCAAGATGGTTGGAAGTTGGAACTAGGGATCTAAGGGACGATACAGGGATCCAAGGAAGAATATGAGATGATCAAAATGCATCAATTTCTGTCATGATTAGAAACCCTTCATTATTAAAGGTTTATCAATGCTAAATAGATATATCACTAAAGAGAAATTTTATCGAGAAAATGCATGAAAATGAGAAATTTATGTCTCTTTTAAGCCCAACAAAACAAACTTAAAGCAAATGAGAACACTCAATCCTAAATGTGTTAATTCCTTAAATGACTATTAAATAAACTTCTCCCTTAATAGAGCATATATTATTAACAGCTTTTGGTAAGCATTAATTGCTTTATTTTTGTCAAACCTACGTACTTTCTAAAACTAATTTACTTCAGACTTAAGTCTGGAATCTTGAGCAAAAAAGAACAAAAACCAAACTTAGCCAAAAGAACAAAAAGGCTGTTACCTGCTAAAAAATCCTTCTTGTGCCTTTAGAACTTCTCTACCATAACGAACAGCTCTCCGGAGGATACGTCTAAGGACATATTCCCTTCCTTCATTGCCTAAAAGTCAACATACACATAAGATTACTATAGATATTTATGAAAATGCATGAGTCAACAGTTAAATGAAAAAAATAGACGTTTTAAAAATGGTTGTTGCCTACTTGCCTATACAAAGAATCAAAAAATAATTCGATGAATTTTAACAGGTTCTTTGTTAAAACATGACATGATAAAAAGGAAAGCAAATCACTAAAAGAGATGATGCTTACAGGTACTTGAAGTACTTGATAAATATGGCAAAATGCAACAGCATAAGAACACAGGTCTGAACAATTGAGATAGGTTCATGTGCATCAAAAAATCAATTATACGATGTGAAACAATCAATTGAGCTAGGCCAACATGGCTGATATCATAAATAGTTAATACTTGACTATTGGATCTAACTGTACAGCAGCAATATATTGAATGCTGGCAAATACTTGGTCCAGCCACTACTTTGGGATTGGATATTCTGAGGCTAAATAAAATTGATATGATAAAAATACGAAGACAGGGTAAAAGTTGCAGGCTTATAATTGGCAAAAAATTCCAAAAGATTTAAGGACGTTTGTTTTTTGCTAGGTATCCAACCTAGTATAGTCATCAAAAGATTTGATCACGAATTGATCTGATTAGTCAACTAATGAGGAGTCGATTGATGACACAACCACCAAAAGAAATGGTTGTCACAATCCAAGGAACCGTGGATTAGCATATCAAGTTAAATGTTAATCCAAAGGCACTTCGAGTTGAGTTACATATGTAGCGATCTACAACATTGGAACAACAATTCTCACATTAATCTTTCAACTTTTGTGTGCTCTTTTTTATTCATTGTTGTCTTTACTTATTGTCTTTTTGTTGGTTTGACTCGCCTTACAAGTCCATAGGTTACGGAGCAAGAACCAAGGTTTGTATTAATTGCTTCATATTCTTTCTGCATTTAGTTATGCTTATACTTTGAATTTTTTTAATTGAATGTCAAACACGATCCCATGTAAAGACCCCAAAAGTTAAGTTTCAGCTACAAAGGGGTTAATTGAGGGTATAAAAGAAGCTAAGGAGTAAACACTCTCCAATCTCCCTGATGATGATTTCCACTAGCATTGTCAATTATTTATGCAGTGAAGACATAAAATATATTGGAAAAAGAAAATGAGATGCATTGTCTTTTCCTCGCAATATAATATTTCCACGAAGTAAGGAAAAGATACAAATATGTACAATAATTGTTGTGCAAATGAATCAAACATGAACATACAAGCAGTGATCTCTTCATGCAACAAAGGTGGTCTGGATGAAGAATAAATTAGAAATTTTAGTATCACAATGCATCAAAAGTACAGAGAGCAACTGATGCTACAGAGCTAGAATCATTAACTGGTTCAGTCTTATTTATTATGGTGATCAGAATTAAGTGTATCCAATTAAATGCAAACAACAGAAAGAAAAGGAGGAAACTCTTCCAGTTGTTTACCAGGACGGGAACCATCAGCAATAGCAAAAGAAAGAGTTCTAATGTGATCAGCAACTACTCTGTAAGCCATATCAACTTTGTCCCGATCATCTGCCCCAATTTTACCTGAGTAAGGCTGAGCCCCTGTTAACTGCCAAAATTGACATTTAAGTTTTTTGTTAAAAACAAAAATATATATCATGGACTTGGGATCTAAAACAAAAACAAAATAATTGAAAACCTACTTGTTGAATAGCATCAAATATGGGCAAGAACACATCAGTATCATAGTTGCTCATTTTATTCTGAAGAATTGAAGTCAATCTTTCAAAACCCATCCCTGTATCAACATGTTTGGCGGGTAAAGGCCTTAAACTGCCATCAGTTTCCCTATTGAACTGCAACATAATTACAAATTATGAAGTGTTTGGGAAAGGATCAACGGGGCATGCAAAATCAAGCAAAAGAGGAAAAAAATACCAAATGCCACACCTGAATAAATACAAGATTCCATATCTCAATGCAAGTAGGATCGTCATTGTTGACCAATGAAGCCGCATCATGATTCCCAAGGCGATCAAAATGAATTTCTGTGCATGGTCCACACGGGCCAGTATCACCCATCTCCCAGAAATTGTCCTGTTGAACAATACTCCCAAATGATGCTAAAAGACAAGATGAGGTCGTATTATGGTTGCCTTAGGTGGCCATCCTTATGTTGTTAAAGATGGTACAGCCATAACAAAGGCAAAATGAATCTTTAAATGGATTGAATGACGTTCATGTTGCAATGCAAAGGTACTTTTGATTGGATGACAACCCAAATCCTTGCAGTGTATCTTATGAGTTATGAGATCAGTTAACGTTCCAATTAGCCTACCTTGCAGCCAAAAGGCAGGACTCGCCCCGGTGCCAAAAATTTTAGCCATATATCTCGAGCTTCAGTATCTGGCGGCAGGCCTAACTTATCATCTCCACCAAAATAAGTTGCATAGATCCTGTCTTTAGGCAATTTATACACCTGAAGATCAATAAATAAGTAGCGAGTATTAGCTACATAAATCCTAACACAATTGACATTATCTCAGATCATGTTGTGCTACTTATGTGCTTCAGTTATCCTGATTATTCTCAAAATAAGTTACACCCCTACTGATTTGTTACGAGGGAATTGTAAATGTACTGATCGCCACAAATCACAATTTCAATTCACTGGTTTTGTAGAAAAAAAAATATTTTTAAGCTAAACAAATACCCAAATAATATCCAAACTAGAAATTAGACTCCAAACAGTCAGAAACACCACACACAGCAACAACAGACTCTTCAGAACACATTAAACGATGGAACCTTTCTATCTATGCTGTGGAGCACATGTGAGAAGAGTTCTAGGAAGAAAAATGAGGAAAGGAGACTGAAGAAGATATAATTTAGGAGTGACTTCGGTCTTCGGACCTGAGTGAGAAGCTCCCATGCCCAAGTGATGGCCTCGACCTTAAAGTAATCGCCAAAGGACCAGTTTCCAAGCATCTCGAAGAACGTATGGTGGTACGTGTCCTTTCCAACATCGTCGAGGTCGTTGTGCTTACCTCCGGCGCGGATGCACTTCTGGGTGTTGCACGCCCGCTTGAGCCGCCCAAGCGGCGTCCCGGGGTTGACGGTCCCGAGAAAAATCGGCTTGAACTGATTCATCCCCGCGTTGGCGAAGAGGAGAGTGGGGTCTTCGAGGGGAACCACGGGGCTCGACCCCCACTCGACGTGCTCCTTGCTCTCGAAGAACCGGATGAAGGTTTCCCTCACCTTACTCGCTGGCCACTCCACTGGAGTCGCCTCGTCGGCCATCTTCGCCGCAGGCTTGTATTCCGTGCCGGCCGTCAAGGCGGCCGAGAAGGCAGAAACCTAACCCTGCCGGGCCGCCGGCGAATGGCGGAGAAGACGATGGCCAGAGACGGTCACGGAGGGAATTTATAGAGGGAAAGGAGATAGGGAGCAGCTTGCGACCGTTGGCGGACGCTGCAGAGTGAGCGGTCGAGATATGCTTATAGGTGGAATCGACCATTATTGACCGTCGGATCGAATGATTCCTAACGCTACCTGCTCCGCCTTCTTCCCGAAACCCGTTACTGCGTCAGCGTGTCGTAACTCGCAAGGCGTTGCGTGTCGGAGATAACGTAAACGCGTTACGTCTTAACATCGATATCTCGTTTCAATATGTCAAAACGATCTAATTACAAATTAGCAAGTGGGCTTCTTAATTAAGATTGATTAATCGAATAATTCCAACTTTAATTAAAGAAATAGTTTTGGTGATGACTAAATTAAAGAAAATATTCTACTTATAAAAATAAAAAATAATTTAGTTTCTTAAATGTATGAAAAGTCTGAGAAGCAAACACAAAGTGCGTATTGGGAACTTTTAATAAATCAAGAACCTAAATATTCTTTGTCTCTTTGATGTGACATATGCCATTAGAGAGAATACGCTAAATTATATTTTATTAATATAATAATAATGACAAAATTGATCGGTATAATTTAGATATGTAAAAGATAAACATAGATCAATCTCCATCGAAAATAAAAAATCTTTTTTTTACTGTATCAGATATTAGTACAGTCATAAACATGATTTATCTCTTCTTTATATATCTATGAGACTGACTTTGTAATTAAATATTCATACAATTTATCTCTCTTCGTAATGTATAGGAACATTATCAATTTTTTATAACAGATAAGTAAAAATTTTTAATATTTGTAAATTACATTTTAGATAGATTGATTGTCGATAGACCGATCGTTAGTGATCGTCGTCGATCGATGGTTACCGTCGACGGACATTGAAAAGCAATGAGAAAAATAAAAAAAAATATATATTTGTCATGATAAATATTGAGTACGTAATATAATCGAATTTATATTATAAATATATTTTTTATTCGATTATATTATATTACGTATTTAAATATTATCAAATTAATTAATTAATTTTATAATGTAATCAAGATTTGATTATTTTCATCCAGTCTGTTTGAAAAAAAAAAAAGAGGAAATGATAAATAAGAAGAGAAGAATTTTTAATTTTATTTAAAAAGAAGTGAGGGAAAGAAAAGAAGTAGAAGGAAGGAGAGGGGGATAAGAATGAGTCTTTTATATTCCAAATTAGAGCTTAAGAAAAAGAAAAAAGAAAGTTTTTTTTTTCTTTTCTTCCTATTCTATTAATTAATTTTTATTTCCTTCCTTAAAGGGACATAGTTCGTTTTTTATATTTTATTTAAATCAAATAATTTTATTTTTTTGTTTTTTTAATAAATTAATTATATAAAAAAAAAAAAATATTAATTAAAAAAGAGATAGATATTTTATTTAAATTAAATAATTTTATTTTTTTGTTTTTTTAATAAATTAATAAAAATAAATAAAATCAGGATTGAATGATTAAAAATTAACCGTCAAACAATTAGAAATTTTTAATCGTCCTTTAATGATTAATTTTTTTATTTTAGCCATTATTCAAAAATATAAATAAAGAAATATGACTCTTTAAAAAGTTATAGAGATATTTTATTTATAAGGAAGAAATGATTTTTTTTTTTTTGTTTTGACGTGATATTGACGTAGTATTATAGAAATAAAAAAACATTTCAATGGTTTTTACTATGGTGATGCTCTTGGTGCGACTCGATGAGACGATAGAAATCAAGTCTCACTAAATATAAGTGATCAAGTCGTAAAATATTGAAATCGTCAATCTAATAATTTTTATTGGTCTATTCCATGATTATTATGAGAGAAATAAATTACGGAGATCTTTTGCTTAATGTAATTGGTCAAGACAGAGGATCATCTAATGTCAAGAAAGAATTTTAGATCTTCTTTCGAAATCGATCCGTGCTCATTTCGTAAGTGTCATTCTGTCTCAACCCACGCGTCATCCCGTGAGAGACGTCTCTATGTGATCATATAGAATGAGAACAATGTAATTACGATTGAATCTCTTTTTTTTTTAGACATTCCGTAAAGATTGGAATTCATCAATCTAACTACTCCTATCAATATATCTTACGATCATTGTGAGAGAGATAAATCACAGATGATTCTATAGATCTTGACATGATGATCAAGATATATAAAGATTATCTGAATTCAAAAAAGATATACATATCTCCTTCCAAATCTCTTTTTCGAAGTAATCTTATCAGATAGATCGACTATATCTAATTCATAAATTAAACTAAGAAATAATTTAAAAGTTAATCGGTTAGTTAGTCTAACGAGGTAGTAGAAATTGTTCTCTCTTTATTTGGAAATTGAAATTCCTTTTTTCCTTGCGAGCTTCTTAGAATATTTGGACTATTAAAAACAAACATTAATCGTCATCAATGTGATTCACATGGTTCATCTAATTATTTGGATCATTTGCTCTTATCTGATTGGTCATCAATGAGATTGTCCCGGTGCATGCATGATGTAGCGATAAAAATGATGATTTGGAGGCTATGAACAAAATCAAGATAAATAAATTTCGTAATTTTAATATATAAAATTCTTGAAGTCCTATATAAAAATATTAATAAAATATGAAATCGTTATATTAATGATTTCTCATTGTTGCCACTACGTATGGAAAGAGATAAATCAGGCATCAAATGGCTAGCGTAGAAATACGGGATTATCGATAACTTGATTGTCATCTTCAGGAATCGACTCTTTACCCTTTCAAACTTTAATACGACTGTGTTAGTCATCTGGATTTGTCCTGCGAATTCTATATAAGAGTATTAATGTTGCTATAGAGATTTATGTCATGAACGAGCGCCCCACTTGTCTTGGCTCAGGGCCAGTCCTATGTGATATTGTTCAATAGTGAATTTAAAAAAAAAATATTTGAGTGATCTTATGATCTAGAAATTTATTAAGTGAATAAAGTACGACTTCGATGTTAAACTGTCGTTTAGGGATGACACGATTATAGAGTCGAGATTGAATCATAAAAAAATTATGAATATTTTTCTGATTTAATTTTAATGGTCGATGGAAATCGTTTGTCCTTGATCTTATACGACTCAATTATCGATGAAAAATTCCAAAAATTCATGAAACAGATGGATCGTTCTCGTAAATTAATCGAATTAAAAAACAACTGACGTAGTCAAACAGAATTGATCAGATTTAGCGAACGAATTAGGAATTGTTTTTTTTTTCTTTATTTGGAAATTGAAATTGTGTTTTTCCTCGTTGCGAGCTTTGGTTCTTCCAATTCCAAAGTGAGACAAAAAAAAAAAGGCAAAGAACATTAAGTTGATAATGACGATAATAATTATCGCTTATAATAATTGTTTATGCGGGGGGTTTTATTTCGCTTCTTCCCCGCAAACTATCCGTCTTTCTTTATCTAGCCCAGCAAGCAAACGCCCCCGCGGAGAGAGAGAGAGAGAGGGAGAGAGGGAGGGAGATTGTGACGGTTTGTGATCGTTGCATTAGTTGATTTGGTCTCATCGAATTCCGCCCGTCGTTGGGGATCCATCTTTATCTCGGAAAAATCGCTTTGATTTTGTTTAACTCGTCGCTTCCGATCGGTATTTATTGTCGCACGCGAATTCGCACCTGGTGGGCTTCCGGATTGGCGCAATTTCAGCCGTTTTGAGGATTTTTTTTGTTTTTGTTCGTGAATTTTGCAGCGAGGGTTGTGTTGAGATTGGGGATTTGAGGGGGAAAGTGGTTTTTTTGCTGTTTTGTTTGGTAGAAGATTGGATTTTTGGTGGTTTAGGGCTTCGATTTAGGGGTGGGGAAGATGAGCTCCGGGTCGATGGTGACGTCGACCACCACCGCCGAGGACGTCGTCCTCGGGAAGAAGCTCCTGGTTCACGTCGCGGAGAACGGCCACAGTTTGGAGTTCGAGTGCGACGGTTCCACCCCCGTCGAGGCCATCCAGCGCTCCATCGAGGCCCTCTGCGGCGTCGCATTGGTCGAGCAGCTCCTGCTGTGCCGTAACACCTCGCTGGATGGGCAGCAGACGTTGTCGTACTACAAGCTCCCCCAGGACGACCGCGAGGTCTTTCTCTACAACAAGGCTCGGCTCCAGGATGACTCCCCCAGGCCGCCCCTGGAAGCTATCGAAGTTCCCAAGCCGACCGCCCCCCCACCGCCTTCTACGGCCAATGATTCGCACCCTTTGGACAATGCGCCCGACCCAGCCCTGAAAGCTTTAGTCTCCTACGAGCGCCAGTTCCGTTACCATTTCCAGTTCGCCAACGCGTTGTATGGCTGCTCTCAGGTGAAGTTGGAGTTGTGCAAAAGACTTCTGAGGGAGCAGCAGGTTCAGGGGAGGGCACTGGACACTGCTCGCTGCAATCTTGAACACACATTTAAGAAGCTGCACCAGCGATATACAGAATTCATTAGGAGCTTTGCCCGGCAGCACAAGAGCCACTCTGACCTCCTTGCCAACTTCGAAAGGGATGTGGAAAAGCTTCGATCCTTGAGGCTCCATCCGAGATTGCAATGTAAAAACTGGAAGTGCTTGCTCGATCTTGTGAAGGAGGATGACGTGAGAAAGCTCAAGAATGGTTGCTTGAATTCTCACCGGCAGTTTGAAAATAAAGTTTCACAGTTGACAACGAGTTTTATGGAGCTGAAGAGAAGGTTTGAGAATTTAATCTCATCTATGAGCTCAGCTAATTGGGGAGAGTTGGAAAATGTGATAAAAAATCATCAGAAGATTCTTAATGATCAGAAAACCATAATGCAGTCACTGAGGTTAGATTTCTGTTTGTATGTTACCATTTTCTGCTATTGCAACATCGAACTAACAAGTTATAGTTGAAGATGCAATGGGTATAGGGAGGCCAAAAATAAATCTATTTAATGGAATAAATTTAATTGATTTGAATATTACTTGTGATATAACCTTGCATACTCTTAACTAGTTGGATAAAATCTATGTAGCCAACCCTAAGTAGCTGAATCTTTCACATCTTGACAACGATGACAACTATCAAATGGACTTATTAGGGTATCTAATTTCATGTGTAGGATACTTATTGCTCTTATCTTAATAAGATCGCCTAGAATAAGCTACTAATTACAATATGTGGATCTGGTAAAACAACAAGCAACAAGTCATGTGTCTCAACTATTTACCATTAGCTAAATGGGTCTTACCCTCAATTGATTCCTATGTGAGACCCTAAGTAGCTGCATCTTTCACATCTTGACAACGATGACAACTATCAATTGGACTTATTAGGGTATTCGTGTGTAGGATACCTATTGCTCTTATCTTAATAAGATCGCCTAGAATAAGCTACTAATTACAATATGCGGATCTGGTAAAACAACAAGCAACAAGTCATGTGTCTCAACTATTTACCATTAGCTAAATGGGTCTTACCCTCAATTGATTCCTATGTGAGACTATGCTACTAAGAGTTCCCAAGATAATTGAATCACTTTTACTGATGTTAAGAATAGCTTCTTTGGTCTTCATATACCCTCACATCATAATTTAATTGATGATTTTGTGTTACTATGAAATTTATCCATATTTCAATGTTATTGTACCATTTTTGCTTATTTTCACTCATTCTGCATCTCTAGTTTATCAAGCTACGCTCAAGTAGTTGTGAATACTAACATATTTTATCTCATCTTTCCTAGCAACTACTTGTGAATATTAACTTATACTATTTCATCTTTCCTAGCAAGCAAATATTTTCATCCCAACAATCTCACCTCTGTTAGATCTTACATATCATTTCTTAACTGCTCAACACTTTTTATCCTATAAAGCATAACTAGTCATTTCACATTCTTTTAAATTAGTCTAATGAACATACAATGATATTTCAGATGCTCCTTTCTATCTGAACAATCCAATAATTTCCTTATTGTTGTCGTAACCTCATCCCACTCTTCTTATTGAAAAACTCTGCCTAGTTGTTGGAATTTGATCTGGTTAAGTATGGACTAGCATTCATATTTAGCAATTCAATTTGACTTTTGAAGTTTCTGGTTTTTTGTGATTAGATATTAGGACTTTATAAGACCAGTTTCTCAGAAAAGTGATTGTTCCTCCCTCTCACATTAATATAAGCTGTGTTTTAGATAGCCCAATTGTATTTTACTTGATTTAATGAACCTTTGTAGAAATTGTGATTGTCCAAATCATCCAGGGGTCACTGAACCTCCTCACAACTTCACGTTTGCTTTCGTCCTATGTGTCAGATAAAATTGCTGTAAGATTTCTCTGCACCGAGATAAGTTTGCCCTCCTCATTCCACCTTTCTGTAGCATAAAGAACAACAGTGGTAGTATAACCAACTTAATCAGGTGATACATTTGAAGAATCTGTTTCTTTACGATTTATGTCTTTTATTAAACTATCTCATGAATCATGATAATATTAAACTATATTATTCAGCTCTACCATTCCTAAAAGGGAATTTTGTTTAGGCTGCAGACTGTGTACTGCTTAAGATGGACTTCAGGCTGTTCATTTTGAACTAAGTAATCTTTATGATCGCCTACTAGGCCATGCTCTTCCATATGATCCTTTCTCCAAGCAAGAGATTTTTTGTTATTTCGTCCTAATATCTATAAGCAGAGTTCTAGGTGACCCATAGTCATCCTACTCCATCCGACGAACTTTTGTAGTAACTTTGAATGTCCACTAGAGATGTCTCTGATAACTATCCTGGCTGAGATGGGTTTTGCTTTTTGTTCCACCTCGTTTTTAGCTTTATGAATAATAGTAGCACATTGACCACTTAACTAGGTTGTTTGCATAAGCAGAATCTTTATTGGAAAAGGGTCGAGTCTGAATGGATATTATGTTATGGAATACAGTCAGTACACCAAGCAATCATTGAAGGACTTGCTAAGTTGTCAGTTATTTTGTCGATACATTTTAGTGCTAATTTCCATTGAATGGAGTGACTTTTTTTGCTTTCAATAATTCTCTCCTGAAGCATACTGCTTGCTGATGACAAACTATTTCTTTCTGTTCTTCATTTGCCTATTTTCTTGAATGCCTGTTTGAATGTAACGTTGGATTTTATGTTTGTTTTGCAGTAAGGATGTCGAAAATGCTAAGAAACATGTGGATGATTCTGATCTATCACTTTCTCCCTCACTTCGCCCTCACGATGCTGTGTCAGCTCTTGGTCGAATATACGATGTGCATGAAAAAAATCACCTTCCTAATATGCGGAATTGTGATCATGTCATGTCAAAGTTACTTGATAAGTGCAAGTTAAAGAAAAATGACATGAATTTGTTGGTCCATCTCAGTATGCAGAAGGTTAAGTCTGTCCAACTCGACATCAGAGACATGATCAATGAGCTTCATGCATATCAAGAAGTAATGGGGCATCAAGACCGGGAGTTTGAAAATGTAAAATTTGTCAATGGTGTAGGACAAGCATATAGAGCTTGCTTTGCTGAGATTGTAAGAAGGAAATCTTCTTTGAAGTTGTACATGGGCCTGGGTGGACAACTGGCAGAAAAGCTTGCAACAGAGAGGGAAGCTGAGATTAGACGACGCGAGTCCTTCTTTAAAACTTGGAGTAAATACATACCAAATGATTTATTAGCTACTATGGGATTGTTTGATTCTCCAAGTCAATGTGATGTGCACATAACACCTTTTGATGGAAACTTGCTGGAGATTGACATGGTAGATGTTGATCGTTTTGCACCGGTGTCGTTAGGAGGATTGATCTCAATGTCTGAGAAGCATGCATCAGAGAAAGATTTCTCTGCTGCATGTAGCAGCAGCAATATCACTAAATCTGAAGAAATTTCTTTACAGAGCGGTGAAAAGGTTAATTTTCTTGAGGGTTGTGAGTCTGTGGATATTGCTGGAACTAGTAGGCTGGAAGTTGAGAATGCACAATTGAAAGCTGAACTCGCTTCAGCAATCGCTATGATCTGTGCACTGAATGCTGATACTGGATATGACTCAAACGAATTCACAAAGGATGATATGCTGAAAAATGTGGAGGAGAAGACAGCTGAGGCACTTAAATTGAAGGATGACTTTGCCAATTATCTTCAGTCTATGCTAAATATGAAGCAAGAGCAATGCGTGTCTTACGAAAAAAGGATCAAAGAGCTTGAGCAGAGATTGTCGGATCAGTATTTGCAGGGGCAAAAACTTGCTGGTAAAGATGTTTCAGATTTTGATATGTCCACCATCAAGAATGATACTCATAGGTTTGGTATTTTTGGAGAAGGGGATGCTCACATACCTTACACATCAACCATGACTATGGATGAAGTGTCTAGCACTTCTGGTTTGTTGGATCCAAAGATGGATCATGTTTATGGACAAGCAAGTAAAGCAGCTGAAGGTGGAGATGAGAATATGAGTGATCTTTCTGGCACACTTAATTTGCATGCTGTTAACTCTACACACAATATAATGGATGCTTCAATGCTAGAGCAACTTCGGGAGGAAAGCAAGGTCGACCCTCTTGTTGATGCAGTGAAAATGATGACATCCCAGTTGACCATGACAAAGGATTCATCCAGTATTGGTGCTGGGTCTGCTGAGATCATTTTACCTTGTGAAACTTCTGATAAGCCACTTTTGGAGTCCAAGAATAGAGATGACCTTGTGATAGGCCTACAAACCGCCCTGGTGGAAAAGTCAAAGAAGTGTGATGAATTGGAAAACAAGCTCAAAGCAACTATGGAGGAGGTCAGCTCCCTCAAGAAAGAAGTGGAGATGAATCGAAGCCTACTTGAAGAGTCACAGGTTAGTTTCTCGAATAGTTGATAATTCCAGTTGAATATGTAGTGCATTTGAGAGACATGCATCTCCTTGAGCTATGTTAAGTTGCCCGCATCTATTCTGTTTATAGTTAATAGTTATGTCTTCTCTAAGATCTCCACATCTTGCGGGGTTATGACTTTCTATTTGTTAGACTGTTACCTCATCATTGAAACCACCCAACAAATCCCAGGAGGTTTTTGTACTGATCTTGTGTAAATTCTCCATTTGTCTTTCAAGCTTTCTGTTTGTTTGCGTTCAGAAAATTTAATTCCTAAATTAATACAGCATGTGGTAAAATAGGATAGACTAAAGTTGTAACTTAATTATTCAAACATGGCACCAGATGTTTGTTCAAGTACTTCTAATGTCTCTGATTAACCAAACTTAAGTTATAATTACATCGATCCACATGTTGGGCTTCGACCGAGTTATAGTTCTTTAAAAAGGTCGCAAGGGGTGCATATGCAGCCATGTACGCAGATTTGGAAGGGGACTGCAGAATAACTACATATTTGAAAATAAATCTGATTTGGTTCATTCAACCAATTTAGATTGAACCCAATTAACCTTGAAATCCTAAGCTACCATAAGTGTTTAGTTAATTATTTGTTTTGCAAGTGATATGCACTTTAGATATTCTACATCGTTGATTAATATTAATTGTTATAATTCGAGGGTTTTACTTCTAATGATTGACATTTTATTTTGTGGGAGTGAAAATTCAGCGCATTGATTAATAAACTTTGTTATGCTTGTTAGTTTTCTTTATCAATACATATATTTCTTGAATTCGACTCCATATGTTCCTGCATGCTTCATATATCTTATGCAGTGTTACTGCTTGTATATGCTTTTTGAAACTTTGAGCCAATATAATCAGTTTTTAAAAGTGCACGAAGTTCCTATCATGTGGAGTCTCGGGAAACATATAATCTTATTCTGCTTTTTGCAATAGGCTATTTTTAAGATTTGAATCAGTAATCTTTAGGTCATAAAGCAATAATTTTACCATTGCACCAAAGCTCTCCTTCCAACATAATCAGTTAACTTGAGAAAAAATAAGGAGTGTTTGAAAAAGAATGTAAATCAGAGACCTTTATACATGCTCATCCTGGATTTCCATGACACATGGTAGATGCTGGAATATGATACTGATTCTCGTGAAATATTTACTCATATCATGTTGTTTTGTTTCTCTTCATTGCCGTGATGAAAACATTATTTATATGAAATATGCATCCATTTTGTATTTGTTTTTTGTTTATAGTGATCCAGACTTATGGGAGTGTGTTTTAATTTTGGAGAAACATTCATGGATCTGAAACACAATTGTGATTTTGAAATTTCATAGTTAATACATCTTACAAAAATTTTAAATTTTGGTCGCCGCAAGATGAACTGTGTCCATTTGGAGAATTGCCTGCATGAAGCAAGGGAGGATGCCCGCACTAACTTGTGTGCGGCGGACAGAAGGGCCTCGGAGTACAACGCTCTGCGTTCGAAAGCTGTTAAGATGCATAGTTTCTTTGAACGATTTCGCAGCTGTGTTACTGCTCCTGGAACGGTCGCCAATTTCGGAGACTCGTTACGGTCTTTGGCTCAGTCTCTTGGCAGGTATCCATTGAAAGCTTTCTTCTTCCTTTCTATTTTAAAGTTCAACTGCCACTGATGAAAGAAACCTTTTGGGAGCTCTTTTCCTATCTGAGATGAACTTGCCATTTGCATGGCCATTTTCGCATAACGAATTCTACTTCGAATCTTTGTTGTTTGAATTCTTTCGTAGGTCTATGTTCGACGGTACCTGAATTAGTAAAATGAAATTCTTTTTCTCAAGACAACTAACTGTTCTATCTACTAGTTCATATCGAAATCTTCAATTCCTTCTCTAAGCATTTATTCTTCTTTTCCATTTCCAGTTCTCTCAGTGAGGATGAAGATGATGTTACCAGAGAGTTCCAAGCATGTATAAAGGTCTTTGCAGACAAGGTGACCTTTTTGTCTCGCCATCGCGCCGAGCTCTCCGAGCGATGTTCGAGGGCAGAAGCTGCGCGTGTGAATCTCTTAAGGGAAGTCGAAGAGAAGAACGAGCAAGTTAAAAGCTTATACAACAAACATCAACTAGAGAAACAGGTGGGTCGAAAAATCTTCTGAATTTTTTAGAATGAAAACAGAAAATGCCACCGATTTGTAAATTATAGCATTTCGTTACCGTATCGATAGACCTGCCATTCTCAGAAATATACTGCTGGATTTTTGTTCTTCTTTTGGACGAAAACATACATCGGTAAGGTCGTAATGTCGATTCTAGTTTGTAGCTTTTTGTTTTCGATTCGGGGTGTTCTCAGAAGTCTAACATGAGTAAAACATTAGCGATTACCGACTCTTTATGATTTGGTCTTGTAACATGAGTTATGCTGTCTAATATTTCTTTTCGACTGTTTACTTGCAGGCGAACAAGGAGAAGATCGCTTTTGGTCGTTTTGAGGTTCACGAGCTCGCTGCCTTCGTCTTGAACTCCGCCGGACACTACGAGGCGATCAACCGAAACTGCTCGAACCACTACCTCTCTGAAGAGTCTGTAGCTCTGTTCAAGGAACAACATTCAGTTAGTCCAACTTACATAATTGGACAGATAGTGCACATCGAGCGACAAGTCGTACGGCCGTCGGTGTCTCCCAGGAGTCAGCGTGGAGATCAACTAGAGGCTTCAAACAGCAGCGAAGCCAGTAGCCGTCGGTTGCTCGGACCGACTGCTGCATCGAATCCTTACAATCTTCCCGTTGGTTGTGAATACTCCATAGTGACGATTGCGATGCTACCTGACACCATTCATTCGGCTTCCTGATCTCGCCGCCGGCAGAAATGAAGGAAGATCAAAATTGTACATACCATAGAATTCTCTTTTGTGCAATGGTAATGATGTATATAAATGGATGATAGCTTCGCGCCTTCTTTGTAGATGAAAGAACTTCCTAACATCGCTAGTTTGTGAATAACAATGTCACTGCCTTTTTCGTTTAGTTTTTAGTATTTAATTTTATTCTCGAAGTGAAATTACATAAATGTTTTGACTTTGTAATAATTTTGTTTCCTCTAAAAGTTGTGCTAGATCAGTTGAATCACAACCTACCAATGACGTGGAGATTACGGATTTGAGTCGTGAAAATGATCTTTCGTAAAGTAAAATAAAATTAGGTATAATAGATTGTTCTTTGGAATTTTACGTTAATGAGAATTTTGTACATTGGACTATTTGTTTATTGTTCGTTGATATATGTAATATGTCTCTATCGGGATGATACGTTGATTGAGACAGAATGACACTTGTAAAATGAGCATGGATCGATTTCGGATCCATAACATCAGATGTCCCTCCTCTACTTTGGCCAATCGTGTCAAGGTTAAAGGTCCTCTGTAATGTATCTCCCTCGTAATGGTCGTGGGACAGACCGATAGAGACTACTAGATTGACAATTCCAATCTTTTACGAAATGAGCTGATATATATAATACGTGATGATTCTAAGGGATGTGGCAAATGCATTGACAACCACACGAGACCAACCATCGTGGCAAAAGGTGAAATCGTCACCTTAGCGATCCCTATCAATCGACTTTACAATCATAGTAAGAGAGATAAATTACAAAAATATTTTTCTGCCCAATCGAAAGCTAGTAAAATAGGAGGACAATGTCCTCGAAAGACTTTACAATCCTCCGGAATCGACCCTATTTATTGTAACAAATCTATAGTCATGCTAACCGTCCGACCCTCCCGTGAGAGCTCACACAAGACCAACCATGAATGTAATAATAAGAGGGACTTTACAATAGAGCTTGCAAACAAATATTTTGGGTATTTATTTTTACTAAGATATGTAATAAGATTTAAAAAGAAAATTTCAATGTAATGATAAAATTGTTATCTTGTGATCTCAAAATTACAGATTCGAATATTAAAAGGAACCTCTTACAAAATAGAATAAAGTTATCTGATCCTTCCTCAGAACTCCATATGACGAAAACTTCATACATCAGACCGTTAATAAGACTTAGAGATTGCCCATGGAGATTGTAAATGGCAATCAAAATTATATAATGAAATTTAAATGATTTTGATTCACTCAAAAAGTTTAGCAACGAGATTGAAACTTCAAATCTTCTTGTTATTCTTCACATTCTTTAGGTTATTTCTAATATCCTCGACAATTAGATTAACACAACCAATGCATGAATATTACTTCCTACATTATTTAGTATTTATTCCCTACATAGTATTTGTTATAACTCACTGAGATTATACACATATGCCAAAAGAAACTTGTAGGAAAATTTTCTAAATTATAAAAAACATTGTCAAATCCTATTAGTGCCGAGTCGAATATTCTACATTACGAAATGCAATTAGAAAAACATCAACATCCAACACTTCCTTCAGATTCATTGCCCTTGCAAACTACTTAGTAGAAGGATAGAGCGGCACAGATACTATTACAGATATAAAGCAGAAGGAAAAGGATTCATATGCAGAAGTCTGTTAATGAAATGAAGGTGGGAGTCTACCGAAAGTCGATGCGTAGTTTCTCGCCTTGGGGCGTATCAAGATGCCAATGGCTTCCCACTCCAGTGCACAAACAACATCCTGCAGGGACAAGTCGAATGAAAAAAATTTTAAAATCAGGTTGTAAGATAGAACAAGTGGGTGGGTACGAAATCCTAGCAGGCGATCGATTATCTCGAACTCACTGATGGATTTTGGGGATCGATATCAAAGGAATTGATGGCGCAGTATTCCTGTAACAATCTTTTTGGTTCTTCACCTGTGACATGTAGAAAATGATGACATTGTTTCTTCGAAATAAAAAAAGACAACGACAATAATAACTAAGTTTTATCCCACTAGGTGAGATCAGTTATACGAATCCTTTTGTGTCATTGGACTCTATCCCCTACTATATCATCATGTATACTTAAATAAATTTTATCTTATTTTATTGTTGTTAACCAAGTATTTTTTAATCTTTTTGTTCCTCGTTTGATGTGCATATTTGTCATCGTTTCACATCGTCTAAATGGAGTATTTATTGATCGTTTAAATACATATCTATACCACCTTAAACATGTCTCTCAGAATTTTTCCTCAATAGATGCAATTCGGACTTTTTCTCTAATCTCTCATTTTTTATTCTATCTATTCTTATATGTCCATACATCCATCTTAACATCCTCATCTCTACAATTCTCATCTTTTGCTCATGCGCTCGAGTTATAGCCCAACATTCAGCGTCATATAACATAGCAAGTCTAACTGCTATTTTGTAGAACTTTCCTTTAAGTTTTAGAGGTACTTTACGATCACATAAATCATCCGATGCTCTCCTCCATTTCAATTATCCTACTTGTATTCTATATAAGACGTCTCTTTCAATCCCTCCATCATCTTGTAAAAATGATCCTTACTTTCTCACATAGGCAATAGGCCTTTCTCCTAAAGATCGGCGTGAAACTTTCGAAGAGACAATAGATTCCTTACTTTCTTAAACATGCATACAGAAGCCTAGGCCATAAAGACTGCCTTAATCACCAAGTAATTTTTAAAGAGGAGTTCGACATAAACATAAAGATAATACTAGTTAAACCAAAGAATGAAAAGAAAGCTATCATTGCCTAGCTCGACAAGAAAAGTGAACCCTTAAGTGCGAGCAACTCATCCTAAATGGTTAACCCCAAACTATCTAACAAGTTTCTAGGGAGCTAAAATCATCCACACTTACCGGCATATGTGATGTCGTCATTGACTCATAATCATCCAAACCCAGGCTAAAATCATCTGAAATCTTAGCTTCAGTCATCTGACTAGATTTGCTTCAATACCATTTGTTATGAAGTTGATATTTACTGTCCATATATGCTAATTGAACTCCTTACTCCTTTTGTTCAGAAGCAGTATTTTACCCTACTGACCATGCAATGGCATAGTTTCTCGGCTTTGTTTATTTTGCCGGGAAGAGTTTTGGATGGACAATGACTTTCATGGCAAAGCTCAAGAATATAACATTCTCTTTGTTCATAGCGTTAGAGCACGTGAGCAAAGATGAGAGTTGCAGAAATAAAGATGTTAAGATGGGCGTCTGGATATGCGAGGTAGATAAAATAAGAAATGCAAATATTAAAGCAAAAATTGAAGTTGCATCTATTGAAAGAAAACTTCGAAAGACAAGTTTAAAATGGTACAAATATATACTTAAATAATTGATAAATGCTCCATCTTGACGATGTGAAATTATTACAAATATACAAATCAAACGAGAAAGAAGAAAACCAAAGAAAATTTATTAGCAATGATAAAATAAAATAAAATCTATTTAAAAATAGATGATTATATAGCAGGGAATAAAGTCCAATGACATAAGACAATCCATATAGCTGACCCTATTTAGTAGGATAAAACTTGATTGTTGTTGTTATTCATAGCGTCAAGAATAATAGTGCACATAAAAATCTGTTTCCTAACAACCTGTTAGGTCAGTCTAGTCCAGTTTGTCACCAATGTGGAAGGAATGTTAAGGATATATAATATACAAATTTAGAGCTCAAACATTTGGCATAAGTGGTCAGACAAATTTAACAAAAACAGTAGAATACTGTCATGATTTCGTCATGGTAAGAGGAAGCAAACCTTGTTCAAGAACAGCAAGGATTCCTTCTTCTGAACACATCATGACAGGTAATAGTTTAGCAGATGTAGCTGAGTTAACACTTGAAGCGAGTGTGTGACTATCACACTGGACTTCCCAAACTTCGTCGATATCAGAGAGCAGTTCTGGTCCGCCTACCCCAGACAGAAGAATTGGTTGCTGTGGATATCGAAGATCCCAGGCAAAAACTGTACCATTAGAACCTCCAACCTTCAAAACTCAAACAATTTTTCTCAGATTCAGAAGCAAACGATGGGAGAAATGCCATAACTAGAAAAAAAAGTAGTCAGATAAGTACAACAGATGCACAAGCCACATGTGGTCTTGGTTAAATCACCTGAAATACTATTTGATTGAACTCTATTTTGAAGCAATATAAACCAATGATACTTTCCAGAGCATGTTAGAAACTAAAAACAGGGAGGGGATACAACCAGATTGTATAACATAGAAATTAGAAAAGTAGGTAGCATTGAATGTACATGAGATGAAAAATTAAAAGGTGGTTTTGCAAAAGATTAAAAAAACTTAAGACAAGAAAATCACTTCAAAAACACTTCAAAAATCATTATTGAAAATCCGAGATAAGATTTGGTTTGGGTGTTAGAGATCACAAGTCATTGTTGCTTATACTACTTTAAAGCAATGAATTTTGAAATTTAAAGTTTAGTGAACTATGTTATTACAAATTTTGAAATTTAAAGATGCCAATTGAATGGACAAGAGACTTGTCAGTGTCAATTAATGAGAATAATACTGAATGTGTGAAATGCAACTTCGAAAAAGGAGAACTTGAGCTTTAGGCATCTCTAAATGTACAAAGGAGAATTTGAGCATCGGACATCTCTATAATTTTACGAGGAAAGATCATGAACATTAACCGTGGAGAAAAGATCAATAGTTAAACAAACAAGAAATCTGGACAAATTTTGAATCCCATAACTTTGTTCTCAAGGAAGCGAACTGAATCCTAAATCGTGATCCAATTTAATTAGCTTCAGTTGAATAATAGAAGTTTTGTTACTGTAACAACGATAACAAGAAAAAAGCAGCAAAAAAGATTATTAAAAAAAAAGATAGAGAAAAGAGTAAATGGCGGGGCACATTTGCATTGGGATATAGTGCAAGATTGTATCCAGTCCAATGTTCTTTGCAGCACATCTATTACAAGGTGTCTGGGATCTAGTGCAAGACTAAATTCCAGATCCGATAGAAGATAAATTGCGAGAAAGGGACTTGTTCACCTCCCATCAATTTATCAAGATCACCTTGTGGCAATTGAACATCAAACTAAGCTTGAATCATCTCACTAACCCATTTTCTCTTTCAGAAAATTACTTTTATTTATTATGCTGGTTAATTTCAACTTCTAACATTTAGTTAATTCTTCTCACTATTATTCTCCATATCCTTACTTACATTGATCATTAATCATAAAAACCTAAAAATGTCATCGCATAGTTCCCTATTAGTTTAGTCCTTATCTATATATAAAAAAAACTATCATATGCATGACCCCTTTATTTTACTTGCATTTAGTTTATTTATGTCATACACCTATTTCTCTGCATTGTGTTTAATTTATCTCAGAACTTAACATCATATGAGTAATTTTCAAGTGAGTTTAACTAATTTTAGATTGCTTCACCTAATTTTATATCAACGTGAAACTACATTACTTCAACACCATACAATTAATTTGACACAACACAAATTGCTAGCCCTAGTAGTATTGAAGCAAATGCATAAACACTCTTTACACTACGAAAACACATGAGAGGAAATAAAAGATTTTTGCAAAGCTACTCTTTGTTGGGGAAACAGAAAATTAGAAAATTGCAGCCATTAAAGTAATTATCAAATTTGTTTGATTGCTTGTATTGACATAGTTGTAAATGAAGTTCCACCAAGTGAAAATCAGCTCACCATACATATATGCTTGCGTGATGGATGGATATCTATTGAATGAACAATGCCAACAGCTTTTCCTTGTGCCCTGCAACATTAGCATGGATGAAACAAGATTAAACAAATGGGCAAATGTCGAATCAATCTAAATGAATTATGCAGTATTAGAAGTATCACCATCAACCAATCCAATGAGAAAGAAAAGCGAGAATTGGGAAACAATTGGTTTTGAACAGAAGGGATGATCGCAATTCTCACCAGTTAGAAGTGAACTGAGATACGAAGCCGCCGGGCTTCCTCGGATCCCACCACTGGACGCTGAACCCTAAACCACCGGTTGCAAACTCTACCGGCGATGCCCACCTAACCGCAGTGTATGATGCCAGACCTTGGCTATCGTACACCCTCCGGTAATCCATCCTCGATTCCCCTATGCTCGCCAGATTCACACGCCCGTCCTCGCCCGCGGTAACGCACTCCCTCCCACCCTCCAGGAGATCGATGGCAGAGACCACGCCGGCGTGCAGAGAGCGGTCATTGGGAATGGATAGTTCGGACTCAATTGACCCATCCACCGGGTCGACGAAGAGGACGTGAAGCGAGCCCGAAAGGGTGGAGGCGGCGACGGCGAGATGCTTGTAGGGAGTTGGGGAGGACCGGAGGGCGGAGATCCGAGAAGAGGAGGGCCAAGAGGAGCGGAGGTGGAGGCATGGGTGTTCTCCGCTGGATGAATCAGCGGAAGGGGTTAAGATTAGGGAGTGGATCTCGATGGCGGAGGCAGCAGCCGGGACAGCGGCGTCCGGGTCATGGACGGCGGAGGCAACGAATCGGTCGAAGGCAGAGACGGAGGAGAGCCACCGGACGGCATCGACCGACTTCGATTGCGGAAGGCGGTGGAGGATGTCGCCGTACTCCGCCATACCTTTCTCTGTTTTTGCTCCGTCGTCGGCGTCGAGACGTTGCGCAGGTTTGGAAGTGAACAGGGGAGTGACGGATGTGCGCACATTATTTATAAATCACGTACCAGACGCCTGATTGGTTAGCTGACAGGAGCCCACACCGGTACGAATTCCAGGCACGAATCTTGATGTAAGTATCAGACGTAGCACGAATACTGAGGCAAAACGACCGTAGATCTCACGGTGTAGTTGGTCGTGTTGGTCTTCAAAAGCGGCGTCTTTCGAACCCTAATAACCAGAGTCGGGGAATCTCTCTCCTGCTTCCCGGTCAGGAAGGCGATGAGGGCAGTGACGGGATCCGTGGCTTCGTCGAGACCTATCTCCCTCTCGAAGGCGACTGCCATCCTCGCCCGCTTCACCGCTGGCCAGACCGCTGCGCGCCCGGACGTCGCCGCCTTCGTTCGCCGCGCCTCCGCCGCGTTCGACGAGCTCGTCATCTTCCACCGCGCAAACCGAGCCGCCCGGAAGCACCCCGAGCTATATGTGTCCGGGAACAGCAGGGAGGAGGTGGAGAAGTGCAAGAGCAGAAAAAGGAGCAGAGATGACCCGCGAATCGGCAAAAAAGCTACCCGTGGAGTTGGAGTCCATGGCAAAGACGCGAATTTTGTGGAAGAAGATGGAAATGGATTTGATAATCACGGCGGCGAGAAGAAGAAACAGCACAGGGGGAAGGGCTTCATGGAGGAAAGGAGCAGTCTTCCTGTAAAGGAGGCGAAGCTTTTGCATAGTGATCGAAATTTGGTGGAACAAGCGAGACATCACAGTGATGGTGTTGAGTCACAGGAAGATGGAAAGGAAAGGAGGAGGAAGATGAAACCAATGGTAGAGGAAGTGATTCTACATCGAAATCCGACACAGTACCTGGAGGATCAGAAAGATCATCACGAGAAGGGAAGGAAGAAGAAAGCAAGAAAAGCTTTTTGATCTTATTCAGGAAGCTGAGGTAGTAGTCTTTTTTGCATTGAAAGATAAGAATTTTGTTTTTTTTTCCCATCTGATTAAGCTCGCCACTGTCAATTTTGTCTGTTCTAGGGACAACACACAGCATACTTGATTGATTTTTTGGTTCTTAGTTTCATAAAATTTTGATCTCTACTTGCAAATCTTGCTATGATCTAGCTTGATAAATCCTTAAGAGCTGTAAAGTTTTTTGAGGTGTCTAGACAAAAATATTCATCGTTATCTATCTCCCTTCGTCTAATTGTGATATCGAAGGGATGAGCGCATCACCTTTTCCGGATTTAGGGTTTTAGATCGTAAATGAAGATATGTTTGTGACAAGATTAAGACAGAACTCAATTTTATGTTAATTTAGTGTCAAAAATAAAAGAAATAACGCATTTAATAAATCAACTTGAATACTTGTGAGCTTGTTTACAAATCAAGTTTTTAGTGAAAACATATATATATATATATATATAGGCTATTTATGATTAGCATTTTTCATATCTTATGAATTGCAATTTAACTACGAGCTCGAGAAGCTTTTTAATAAATAAACTTGAACAAACATAATAAGAGAAACAAGTAAGCTCGAACACAATCAAGCTCGACTAGGCTTGACTCGGATTCCCTCTGTGCAAATACTTGCATAGAGTCTAATCTTGAGTTTACTTAGATTTTCTCCTTGTTAATGATTATTGCTTAGGCCCTTAGGTTTTTGTATGTTGGATATAAGTAAGATATCGATAACTTGTACCATCTGGTGCAAGAAGGTTGGAATCCGTCAATCTAGCGGTCCCTACCAGTCCGTCCCCGAATCATCGTAAGAAAGGTAAATCACGGTAGACCTTTGGCCCTTGAGACTAGTAACTAGTGTATGGAAGGATGACACTCTCGCATTTGCGAGGGATTGACCCGTTGTCCTTTGGTACAACGTCTGCATGCGCTAGCCATTAGGTCCTTCCCGCGGGGGTGATAACTTGTACCATCGAAAGGTCATGTAGTATCATTTAAGGGGTGAAATTTGCCTCTAGCGCCACGCAGTGGTAGGGCATCCATCTTGGCTTATAAATATCCACGGTTTAAGCTTAAGTTATAGTGAATTTGCAAAAAAAAAAAAAAATTTCAAATGGAGTGACAAACTAAGGCTGCTAAAGTTATCCGCACAAACACTTTTCAATTTATCTCCCTCTTTCAGGCATGGGTCAGTCGAGCGACCACTAATATGACGATTCCACATTTAGAGGGTGAAATTCTTTTGAACACCCACATCAAGGCCGGCGATCGACGATCGGTATGTAATATTTGATTATAAAGATAATTACATTCTTTTGTTTGGTGTTCATTATTTTTTATAATGAATGTAATCCATATTATTATAAAATGATAAAAATATCCTTATAACTTCTTTCGAATATAATCAAATTCTTAGTTGATTCCTTGTGATCGTCATCGTCATTCCTTGTGATTGTCATTGTCAATCCTCGATTGTCGGCCGTCGTCGGCTATCGACCCTTGGCAATCGTTGAAAGTTGTCGACGACCGTCGGTCGTCTATCCCTAGGCCAATTGTCGATCGTCGACGATCGTCGATTACTGGCCTGGCAATTGTCAGTCGTCGATCCAGCGATCGTCAGCTG
Source organism: Wurfbainia villosa (assembly GCA_025175895.1). Lineage (NCBI taxonomy): Eukaryota > Viridiplantae > Streptophyta > Magnoliopsida > Zingiberales > Zingiberaceae > Wurfbainia > Wurfbainia villosa. The sequence goes on from JAKLTH010000209.1 coordinate 1,168,553, forward strand.
TCGGCGGTCGTCGGTCCTTAGCCAGGGACGATCGTCTACAATTGTCAATCGTCAGTCGCCAGTGATCGTTAATTATCGATCGTCGATTTGATCGAAAGAATGAGAGCTAAGATTAAGAGTATATTTGATATTTAAATTTTTGACTTCATAATATAATCAGATTACTTTTTTACCTTATAATCCAGATTATAATATTTCATTATCTTTTATAATTCAGATTACATTACATTATAATTTTAAAATTGTAACAAATAAAATAATCCATGCAACTACCATCTTACCTCTGCAATGAAGATTTTCAAAAGTGTTTCTAAGCTCGATATGGAATGTATCCCGATTTAGTTCTTCAACAAAGATGGCAACTAGTGAAGGAGAATGAGAACTTTACACATGTTTCGTAAGTAGATGATCTATATCGCAAGTCTATACCTACCACAATATCGTCATGTGTGCTGGGATAAGCAGACACAAGACAATTCATTGGTTCGGACCAAGCTAGCTCATTGATAGTCTATCTAGTATGACAAGCATGCAAACATTTGCGAGTTAAGGATGACGATGGCCGGACGAGATCCATTGTCCTCGACGACGACGACGAAAACACAACTTGCTTCCATGAATGTTGCAGTCACTCCATTGCTCAAGGCATCGAATAGATAGGAGTATAGAACAAAACACTGAACAACATGAGTAACTCGAGTAAGAATGACAATTAATTGTCATTTACATATATCAGGTCTTCAATAGGCCACAACAATAATACACCATACTTCATGGCTAAAACGACATCTAGTATTATTTCTGTTAATCGTGTAGCACTGTATCTCAATGATGTTAAGCATCCAGGAACTAGTAATGCAGAAGCAATCTGCAGTCACAAGAATTTTAGTTTCCCTTTGTGCAAAGACTTGGCTTCACAAAGAGCCTTCGTAGCTCCCGACAAGGTCGAACACGAGCTGGTCGCGCCCAATGTGATTGCAAAGTAGAGGTAGATGGTGCATAAGAATGCCAACAGAGCTAGCATTATCAGGAGGAATCGGTGTCGCTCGAGAAGGGTAGACCAAGACCCCAGCTCACTGAGACCCGACATCTGTTTCTTAGACGGAGAGGACAAAGCGAAAGTGTTTTGAGCCCTCCGATGAGGCGACGACAAGGTATCATGCACCATTCTGTTTGGATTTTGGCAAAGTAATCGATACACTGGACAAACAGAGGAGGATAGTCACTGAAGCTACTCCATCCAACAATCACATTTATAAGCAGTTTCAGTAGATTAAAAAGTTGTCAATAGACAGTCTACTGAACAGGTTTAGGAGCAGAAGAAAGCATGAAATTTGATCCGATTCAGTGTAAAAGAAAAGGATAAAAAACAAGGAGGAGGATCCTGTGAAGCTAATACTACTTTACGAGCAGTTACAGGACAGGTTTAGAGCGAAAATAAGCATGAAATTTGATCTAGTTTATGTTCAACAGTATAATAGTTTGCATTAGAGAGGGAACTTTGTAAGGATTTCTACAGATTAGTCAAACTCATTTTAGCATCATAGAAATTATTGATTGGAGAATATATGAAAGTTAGAAACCTGACGATGCATGACTCTATGTTGACCCATAAGAATGTCCAAAAAGAGTGAGTAGTAATAATCACACATGGATATCCGCTACGTCCAAACCATATTTACTAGAACAGAAGATAAAAGAAATAAATGGATCTAAACCGACATGATCCCTTTCTGGAACTTAGATTGGTTTGTGTAAATGCAAATGAATTACAATTGTTTGCTCAACAATGACCTTAAAGTAGATCGATACATAGGTTGGGAGATTTTTAGATATTAACGTGGAGATAATCTTCTCTAGAGAACAATGTTGAAAGTTCATAGAGAAATTTGTTTCCTAGGGAGCATTTGTTTGAAGAGAAAAGGCTCCAATCGCCCCGGGCAAAGCAAAAATGGTGAAACCTTTATCCGCAGGTAACGGGACGCCAACAGAAATGTGGAAACCCCATCATCTAAGGTCCAATTTCGGTGCTATGAAAACAGAAAACCCGTCATAGATCTGCCGCTCAGGAAAGAATCGAACACCGAAAAAACAAAATCGAAAGGGAAAACTATTCGATCAGTAGGGAAAGCATCGAGAACATTCACAAAGCATGAGAATCTCAGATCGGAAGGAGCCGCGAACTCAACCACGGGCAAAGGGGGGAGAAAATTGAAAGCGAAAGAAAGATCGCAGCGAGGGGAATCTGAACCTACCCGTGGAAGATGAGAGATCCGATACGGAGAGGATGGAGGTGGATAAGGCGACGGCACGCCGCTCGCCGGCGTCGAGGCGAATCCCAGATAGGCGACGGGCTCCGACCGGAGATCAGGCGGAGGATTACTGCGTTCGTCGAGAAGAATGGAGAGGAGCGACCATATATATTTATCTAGGCCGAGGGGGGTAAATATGGTAATTTGTGATTGTTGGAAGGGTTGATCCAAAATGGCCGACGCGTTCTGAGCTTTAGGAAAATTTCATTTTGACCATCGAAATTTATGTTATTTCACAATAATTCCCACAGTTGTCCACGTGAATGATAGCTGAATTGTAGCTTAAGTTTGTCAAGTAATTTTAAGGAAAGGGAAAAGAATAAGTCTATTTTACCCTTCTTATACATGCTTCTAAATTAAAAAAGGGAAAATTAATAAAATTAAAAATTAAAAACCGCATTTTAATGCTAATAAAATCTTATAAAGTGTTTTTAAAAAGATTATTAAATTTTAAAGAGCATTTCAATATTATCTATAAAAGATTAGAATCGGTAATCTAGTAATTTCTATCGGTCTATTCTATGACCATTATAAGGAAGGTAACTTACGGAGGATTCTATGAGTTTTGACGTGGTTGCCAAAATAAATGGGGTCATTTGAATCCAGAAAAATATTTTAGATCTCCTTCGGAATCGATCCATGTTACTTTTGTAAGCACCTTCGTATCTTAACCATTACGTCATCCCCACGGGGACAACATTTCAATATTATCTTAAGATTTTATGGAAGGCCTAAGGGGTAATGATAAATGCTAATAGGAATCAATCACCATGTAAAAAAAAATAGAACCGTCATATTAGCCGTTAGCGGTCCTCTTCGATTGTCCCTACCGATGGAAGAGATAAATTAAGAACTCAAATGGCAAGTGCAAATGAGGGGGTCAATCGATAGTTCAGAATCATGATCTCTCTATAAATTGATCCCTATTCACTTAAAAATTATCTTTTTGTACTTATCAACTGAGTTAGCCCCGAGTATTAATCAATCACCATGTAAAAGGATTAGATGTTTGGTTAACCAAGATAATCATTTTATTTTAAATGAATTTAAAAATATAATGAAAATAATCATTTTATTCGAAAGAGTTAGGTGGCGTTTAATTGGTGGGCTTGGAATGAGGGAATGGGAGCAGAGCCGGCCCATGTGATTTTGGGGCCCTGGGCGAAACCTCAACAAATGGGCCCTAATCCATGGTGAATTTTAACACAAAATTTTTTTTAGGCCCTATAAAATAATATTAATGATATTATAAGATTTTGGACCCTGGGCGGGCGCCCCATTTGCCCTGGCCCAGGGCCGGCTCTGAATGGGAGTGAGAATAATATAGAGTGTTTGGTTAATGGTTTTAGGAAGAAGGGTTTGGGAATCAATTCTAAATAATTGGGAATCAACAAAACTCATCTCACATGGGGGGTTTGGGTTTCATTCCCGTTCGTCGTCGCCCGTCGCTCGTTCGACGATCGTTGATCGTCGTCGGTTTCCGACCGTCGTCGATCGCCGGTCGCCGGTCGCCGCGCCGCTGCGTCGCCGACCACCTGCCACCGCCGTCAGCGTCGCCGTTGATCACCGTCGACCGTCGATCGTCGGCCGTCGACCGCCGCCGCTAGCTGTCGACGATCGCCGGCCACCGTCGCTCACTCTCATTCTCAACTTATAAACCAAATAACATTATTGGAATGACAAAACTCATTCTCATTCCCATCTACTATCAAACTCATTCTCATTCTTATTCCCACCTTCCAATCAAACGTCATCCTATTATTGATCTTCGAGTTAAAATTATCCAAATACTTTATGCAGAAAATAATATCGAAAATGAATAAATTATTTTTAAAAAAATCAATTGAATTGATTAAATTTTTCAATAAAAATAAAAAATTGACTAATTTAATTTTGAAAACAAATAAATTGTTTTTTTTAGTAATGGAATTTGATCCCACTTTTAAATGAAAATTAAACAAATTGAAAATAAAAAATCAATTAGTTTAATGCTTGACCGAAGATCATTAATTGCCTATTAAAATTTAATAGTCGATTCGCGATTTCATAATTTTAAAATCACAGTCCGAAGTCATCAATCAATTAATATATTTTAATACTACGACAATAATTGATTCTTATCTCATTGATGAGATCGATTATATAAATTTTTTTATGCTATTAGAATTTATCTTCTAATAGATTTTATCTTATTTTTCTATGCTATTAGAATTTATCTTCTAATAATAAATTTTATCTTATTTTATTATTGCTAATTAAGTATTTTTTAGTCTTTCTTTTCGTTTAAGTACATCATTTGATATGTATATTTGTCATCGTTTCACATCACTTAACTGGAGCATTTATTGGTCGTCTAAGTACATATTCGTATCACCTTAAGGGTGCGTTTGGTTCAAGTAATCATACATAACCTTAGTTATGTGATTACCAGAGAATAAAACATAACCTTAGAATAAAGTATAACCTTAGATAAAAACCTTGTTTGGTTGGAGGTTTTAATATATAACTTAGTTTAACATTTTACTAGCGGGCGGCCGACGACGTCCGATGGCGGCCGGCGATGGGCAACGATGGGCGGTGACGACGACGGCGGGCGACGGACGACGACGGGGCCGGCGAGGGGCGACGGCGACGCCCGGCGGCGATAATGGCGGGCGGCAGCGGGCGAAGGCGGCGTGCGGCGAGCGCGGCGACGGCGAAGCGTGAAGCGGCGAGCGGCGGCGGCGGCGGCAGCGATAAGCGGCCGGCGACGGCGGCAGCGGCGGCCAAAGACGGGCGGAGACCGACGATGGATGACAAATCAATTGAGTTTTGACAAATTGACATTTAATATATTGCTTGGGGTAATATTGGAAAAAAAATTTCTTAACCCCGGGAATCAACAAAAACCTTGGTTCTCTAAGGTTTTCCGATTCCCCCTAAAAAGGTTTTTGTTCATAACTTGGTAATGATCAATTACCAGGTAATTATTTATAACCTAAACCAAACAAGGTTTTTGTTGATAACCTAACAAGGTTATCAACCCCAACCAAACGCACCCTAAGAGTTTTTCTTCAATAGATGCAACTCTGATTTTTTCTCTAATGCTCTCATTTCTTATTCTGTCCGTCCTCGTATGTTTGCACGTCCACTTTAACATTCTCATTTTTTGAACTCTCATTTTTTGCTCATGTGCTCGAGTCGTAACCCAACGTCATATAACATAACAAGTCTAATCGTCGTTTTGTAAAACTTCCTTTAAATTTTAGAAGTACTTTAAAATCACAAAAAACATTCGACGTTTTTCTCCATTTTAATCATCCTGTTTATATTCTATGTAAGACATCTCTCTCAATCCCTCCGTCACCTTTCAAAATTGATCCTAAATATTCAAAGCTCTCAGTTTTAGATAATTCATCATCTTCTCTCTTAACACCTATTTCATTATGTCTAATATTGTTAAACTTAAATTCTATATATTTTAGTTTTACTTTACTAAGTCTAAAATCTTTTATTTCCAATATTTCTTGTCAAAATTTTAATTTAACATTTACTCTTTCACGTAACGAGATGCGCTATTTAATTTAAACAAAAAAAAATCTATGCGGGCCTTAAAAGACTTAGGAGACGTTTGGTTCTTAGAGAATTTTATATTTTCTATTTTCATTCTCTCTTTTTTCAAAAAATAGAAAACGAGTTTTTTTTTTTATTTTCCAGTTTCTAGAAAATACTCTTTTATTTTTTGAAAAACGAAAATGGAAACAGAAAACGATTATTTCTTGTTTTCCAAAAAATATTCCTTTATTTTCTGAAAAATGAAAATGGAAAATACGAACTAAATACGTTTTCTCATTTTTATAAAAAATAAAAATAAAAAACAAAAAAAAAAACAGATACCAAACGCCCCTTACTATCAACAACTTGGCATTAACCCTGTACAAGGGAAGCTGCGTAGCTTAAATTATCCTTGAAAGGATAAGTAACCCACCAGTTCATCTTGTTGGTGAATTGTCAAAAACAAGAAGGGAAGCTAATGCCTTTGGATCTACAAATCCATTCATTAATGAAGAATTCTCTTTTGTAGCTCCGGTCAGATCAGTGATCTTTCATATTCCTATAATACTTGATACCAAAATATAAGTATGTAAAAGTTGGAAATCTATCTAATTTGTAGTTCCTTGTCATCCGTCTCAGAACTGCGGCGAGAGAGAGGTAAATTACGAGGGGACAAAGTCCCTTGACATGGTGACAAGATAGAGGGGGAGTCATTTGAAGTCAGGGAGAATTTTAGACTTCTCATTTGGAATCGACCCCTGCCCATTCTACAAGTAATCTTTGCTTTACCATCGCATCATCCCCGTGGAGACCTTTTCTTCTCTTATCTTCTGATTGTATTTTCTTTTGAAAATATAAGTCATTCTGAACACCGGAGCAACAACTTGTTTTTGAATGTATAAATTATAAGATGTTTTTCTCCGACATCAACTCTCAACAAGGAAAGTATCAGGAAGATGAAGATAGAACTAATGACTATTGGGATACATAAGCCTTCCATTGACTAAGAGTCAACCATACATTGACTGCACTGCTAAAATCCAACACAATCTAAAAAAAATAGCCTACGTTGACTTTGAATCCCAAAAATGGGCTACTTCAATTTCATATAAAACCCCTTAATTTTTAAACTACAGCTAAAACCAAAGCTGACCTGACAGACTCCAAAAATTATCTTTAAATATATAAATTTTTGAGTTGCCAAAGCTGCCCTTGAAGGTGGCAACGTGGCCTCATCTTTTCAAAAATCACCCTAAAACTATTTAACAGTCATTTTTAAATTTTGACGAGTTTTAATAATTTTAATCGAGTTAAATAAATAATTATTATAATATAAAAATACTTTTTCAATAATATTTTGGATCATGTTAAATCAATTTATTTTTAACCCGTAATTACTTCGCAACTGCAACAATAGCACTGGAATAGAATATTAAAAGTATTTTCAATAGCGAGGTGTACTTTTATTTTTAAAAATTAATTGAATTAATTTTTTTTTTCTGTAAATGAATTCAATGTTGATTAACAAATTTGATATTCAATTCCATGAGTTTATTTATATTCATTTAATATATATATCAAAATAATTAAATAAATTTGTATATCTTGATAAATTAAATGGATAAATTTAAATATATAAATTCAATTTGTTAATATTCATAAATAATATTTATATATAAATTCATTTAAAAAATATTTATTTAAATAATAAATAAATAAATTTAATTTAAGAGTTTAAATAAATCAAACTTAAATAAATTTGAATCAAATTTAACAGAGTTTGATAATTAAAAGCTCTACCCTCAAATAAATTAAGTTCAAGTCAAATTGGATTTTAAAAAAATAAATTATTATTTTTTATTGGCACTAGAGTATCCTAATATTCGGTCCGATTAATACTTAAGAATAACAAACTCCGCTCCATATACTTTTGGAACGTCTCGCCAACAACTGACTTGGATAAAATCATAGCTCAAGTGGCATCCACCGACCACCAAAGATAAATCAGAGAAGCGCTTGTAATTTTTTCACGATTCAGCTCATACTCCACAGTTGCACCAACTCTAAACGATAGTCCAATGTCGAAATTGTACTCCGTCCACCGAATAAATTCTTAGATCTCAGAGTCGTCCAAATAGAATTTTACTGAATTCAAATTTAACTTGCAGCCTTAGTTTAGTTACTTTACCAAATAATTTTCTTCCAATGAAATGATAAATCTTAGGACGTTGAGTTATTAGATTTTCTGTCGCACGTGCTTCTCAATTTATTCTATAGTTGATGGGACCAGATTATCATCTCCAGAATTTAATCGGATCAAAGATTTGAATATATAGTGATAATGTGTTCGTATAATATTTTTAACATTTATGATCTATTTATAGAGATTTTTCTTCAAATATAATAATAAACTTTAGAACTTTGAGTCACTCGTTGTAAATATTATATGATTGAATCGGTCGCCTTCAAGATTAATTGAATCGGAGATTTAAATATTTAATGTTAATTAAAAAAAATCTCATAAGCCTTCTCCTCCTTTTTGATAATTAAGGTGCGGACCAAACAAGGAGATATCTGTGTGTTGTATCGTTGGAGACAACCCAATCAGTCTCCATGGAGATGGCGCGATGGTAAGAAAAGGAGTTGTTTGTAGAATGGGCAGGAGTCGATTCCGGATGAGGGGTCTAAAATTCCTCCTGACTTCAGATGACTCTCCCTCTGTCTTGCCACTGTATCAAGGGACCTCGTCCCCCCACAATTTACCTCTCTCTCGCCGTAGCCCTGAGACGGATGACAGAGAACTGCTAGTTAGACAGATTCCCAACTTTTACAGGAGACAACTCAATCGCCTCTTCGTCATATCTTTCTGCACAACAATTATCAATTGATTAAATTGGAAGAGAAAATATTTTTTTTTATTCCGAAGAAATGTTTTGGCGCACATAAAAAATATTATTGAAAATATTTCCTTACAAAATGCAATGTGATGCTATGCATAATAGAACTAAATGGTTCGACTTTACTTTCGGAGTTACGATGCAGCAGTAAAGTGTCTAGTTTGATTTTTAGATATTTACGAATTAATTTTCAATCATAATGTATTTATAGAATTTTTTTCTAAATGAAATGACAAATCGAAGACGCTACAATAAACTATCCACACGATAAGATTGTAAACGAAGCAAGTGTTCACGAATAAATTTAGTATTAGACTCGATAAAGTTCATTTATGTTCGTTTAATATGCATCAAAGATGATTAAAATTCATTTATAAAAAAAATAAAATTTAAAATAATAAAATAAATTTAATTTAAGAGTTTGTTAATATTTAAATAAATTTGATTCAAATTTGAATAAAGTCCGATTAAAAGCCCAATATCTATTAAATAATTGAAGCTCAAGTCAAGTTTAATTTCAAAAAAAAAAAAAACTAAATCAAGTTTGAACGTGTTTTCATTCGCTTAATTAATTTTAAATTTAACTTGATTTAATTTAATTATCTTATCAAATAGATCTGAACATTATATAGTTAAGTTTAGTTTGACTCATTTATAATCTTAATCCGTTAGAGATCCTTAAAATAAAGTTGTTCATCTTCGTAATCAATCGAATTGAAAATTTGAATAATCAATGTTAATCAAAAATATGATTCGATCTGTAAGGAAATTTTTGTGTTATTTATTTATTTTTTTGTATTGAGGGAAAAAGAAAGTGTTCATCGTTCATTAACTCGCCCGGAATTAGTATGACTTGCCCACGTGGCTGTTCTCCGAGTTAGATTTGACTTGCCATTGTCTTTCCATAAATCAAATCGCATTGGATAGTATGAATTTGAACTTCATGATGCAGTGATTAAATTACGACGATAATTATAAAAATTACGAGAGCTCGAGCACTATTGATGCTCTAAGGAACGATGAGAAATGGAGCCTCGAGTGATTGGAAAGTCAAGAGCTCGAACATCATTGGTGCTCGGGAAAATAGCCGACTTGATTAGGAGAAATCAACGTCGAGTCCGAGCACTTGAAGTTGCTCGGGAAACCGTCGCCTAAGTGAGAAATCGAGTGTCGAGTCTGAACGGGCTTAGGAAAACACTATTCGTGATCGGGATTTAATTGAGAAATCAAAAATTAACGTTGAGGTCTGTGAAAAACACAATGTCGTTAAAACAGATTCATCCTCTTCAATTGTGCTTCGAGGTTTCGTCGGACGATCTATCTCCCAAGATACAATAACGAGAACCGAACACAATTCAGTACTAATTATTCATAGCGAAAGGCAATCACACCCAAAAGCCTATCACAAAACAAGAAATAAATGTCCCCACGGGGATGGTGGGTTGGTTAAGACAGAGGGCGCTTGCAGATGAGGGCAGGGTTCGATTCCTGGGTGTGGCAGGATTAAAAATCTTCCCCCTAGTCGTAGCAAAGCCCCCTCCTCTGCTGGTACCAGTCCGTCAAAGGCTATAGGCTCAGCCCATGCGAGGTAACATCCCCGGTTGGGCCGTCCCGTGATTAACCCCTTCGCGCATTCTCCTTGAGACGGAAGTCCGGAGGCTCCTAGGTTGGGAGTTCCAACCTTTTTACAGACAAAACAAGAAATAAAGATCTCACAATTTTCACACCTTTACTTCGCCGAGTTATAATCTATTTATACAAGTGTATCCTTTGGTTCTCTTCAATGACAAATAAAAGTTAGGTTTGCAATCGATTTGTCGTTTCGCTCTATATTTTTAAAACTTGATTGCGAAACGATAGCCATAGCCGACCGTTTTATCCGAACTTTTTATTATGTCAGTCATTATCCATTCCAAATCTTTCGGATATATCAAAACGAATGCCTTCATATTTTTATTATAATTAGGCAAGTTTATCGATTATTCGGTTTCGATTCCGATTCGATTTTAATTGATTTTGGATCCATCGATATTGGAATCGGTTCAAAATCGATTTTGATTTCAAAGTTTTAACTTTGAAACTCATTTAATCCGAATCAGTTTCGAATCGATTCTGAATCGATTTCGAAACGGTTTCGGATAATCTTCCTCGAACTTGAGCTTCTAAATTCATCTATCGCATCGATAATTCTATTTTTCTTTGTCGCAAAATAATCTTATAGACATATTAGCATACTAAAAATTTTCATCTTTAAATTAGCAACCGGAATTAGATCCAAATCAGAACAAGAATCGATTCTGAAACTGTTCCAAACCGATCCCAAATCAATTTCGAAATCGATTGTAACCGAATCGAACCGAAATTAGAACGATTTCGATTTGATTCCAGAATCGATTTCGATTTAGAATTTAACAGATTGATTTCGACTCCGTTTCGAATAACCGAATCGGTCCGTTAAATATGCTTAACTCAGATCTCCAACACTTTTTTTCGTTATCATTTTATTACTTTATTGGTTCATAGCGCACCACGATGATGACTTAGCCATCGAAGACTCCAACACTCTGTGACACACATATATTTTCTTATCTACGAGACAACCACTATCCTGACTAAGACATCCATTTCGACATCTAGTAGGGCAGTAATTTTTAGTCGCCGAGGGTATCGATCCGTGCATTCTTTATTTTTTTTTAATTGGAATTTTTAATCCGATTAATCTTCGAAAATGATCAATTTTATCTCATAGATTTTCGAAACGTCTCATCAACAATTGAGCTGAGTAAAGTCGAAGCTTAAGTCACCTTTATCGACTATCAAGAATAAATCAAAAAAGTATTCGTAATTTTCACAGTTCGATTCGAACGACGATATCGTTCATTTTTAAAGATCCCAACCAGTCATACTGTCTATCGTACAAACTCCTAGGTTCTAAGACCATTCGAATAGATTTTTTTTAAATTCGCTGTTAAACAATATCGTAGCAGAAGATTGAACTGTATTATTCTATGGGATGTCTTTTCATTTTTACCGTTGCACCGTACTCCTGAGGGCGATCTATGCACCGACTACCAAAAGTAAATTATTCGTAGCTTTTTTACGATTCAGTTCGAACTTCGCAGTCGTGACATTCATAAACGACGATCAAACATCGAAATCGTATTCCGTCAATCGGATAAACTTCTGAATTCCAGAGCCGATCCTCGACATTTAAGGACCCCGAGCGAAATAATATAAATTGTGTTTTTTATTATAGATAAAAACTTCATTTTTAAATAAAAATCGGATGTTTTCTTTATCAATTTTGAAAAAAAAAAAAAAACGTTGACTCTGAACGAGGCCTCAACTGTCCTTGCTCAGGACCAACTCTGTTGGATTTCAGGATCATTCGAATAGATTTTTTTTTAATTCGTTGACGAATAATATCACAGTAAAAAAAATTGTATTTCTGTAAAATATTTTTTTTTCATTTTTATCGTTGTACTGTGCCCATGAAAGCGATCTGTGTGCACCCGGATCATCCATGAGTATGATGGTTTTAAGTAAAATCTGATCGATCGAGAAGATAATTGACTAACCATTAATTTATATTGAGATTCTTTCTGGCTCTATCTTCTTTGGGATATTAGTGTTAGACTTTGACACTTCAACATCGATACTCTCCTCAATGGGCATCGAATGTCTCTTTCATATTCTTTTTATTCTTTTTTGGTCGCTTTGAGAGGAGGATAGAAGAGAATAAAGACAAGTGCTATTGACTAGTCGAATAATCGATTAAATCAAATATTTTTTAGGACGTTGTTTTTACACTTTTTTAAGTCAAAAGGAGGGCAATCTCAATAAGGTCAGCTCGATCTTCCAAAGTTTAACTTAGTTCGACGGATCACAAACCATCACTCTAGCTCAATTCGGAAGATCACCACCCTAGCTCAGTTCGCGAAGCCATATCTCCGCATCTCCACGATTCTAAGGAGTCGGGTCTCCACGAAGTCAAATATCTACAATTCTTTTAAGGAGTCGGTGTTGTATAAAATTTCTCTCTCGATTCGATTCGCAGTGAGCCAGGTTCGATAGAATTTGGTTCGATGCGAGCCGGAAATCGCAGCAATCTTGTGCGTAATCGTGAGCCGGTTCGGCGAAGCCGTCAAAAGCTGCGCGTGGCGAACCCTGATTGGCGGGGCCGTGCGCGGGCGGTGTAATGAAGCGGTTCGGCGTAAGCGATGCGCGGCAGAATCGGTTGGCCGGCGGGCCGATTAAGCGAGCCGGTTGGCGAGCAGTGGAGAGACACTCGGTTGTTCCGCAGCACCACTTGGTGTCGAGACCTGTGGTTTCCACAGTGTCCTTAAAACAGATTCGCCCCCAGGATACAACGACATAATCGGGAAGCGATCAAGCACAGATCGTCTTTCCGGCGAACTGAGCACACTAGAAAGCTATCAATGGCGAAGCAGAGGGGAAAAAGGAGGAGAACCAAAAAAAATTATTTCATATCTCCAACGCTTCCTCTTTTATAACTTCGTAGCATTCTCCAATTAATGGATTAATGACTCGCTTTTCAAATGTATGCAATCAACTCGACTATTTCAATGTCAAGTATTAATGCATACGTTACAAAAAATGGAACGGATTAACAAAAAGTTGGTTGGATCCACTTGGGCAAATTATGTCTCGACCGGTCGTACATTTGACGCGCGCAGGTCGCGCTCGCACACGAGTCACCTTGCGGTAGTGCAATCCGGGTCCTGGATTCACACCCCCTCTGCACACCCACGCGTGAGAGAGAGCATTTTTCCTTGCATATATTCACAATTACAATGTTTGTGATACATTATAAACCAACCAAGTCGTCCCTTAACTTCCAATATGGGACTAAACTCCTCCACAAGAGGGATTTCTCTATCCTTCTATTTCCTTGTTTCCATTCATATTTTCAACAGTCAGGTCTCCACAAAGCCAAGTCTCTGCGTTTCTAGGGAGACACGTCTCCACAAAGCAAGGTCTCCGCGATTTTAGAGAGTCACGTCTCTATAATCTTCTATTGGAATCTACGTCTCCATGTCACATTTCTTTTACGTTCTTTTCTTCGTATATAAAACTAGGAGGAGAGAAGCACAGAGATTAAGTAATTTCAAACTTTTATACTCTCGTTCTTCATTCTCCATATTTTTCTCCATTTTCTTCTGATTTAAACCTCAGAGGAGTTTTGCCGAAGCACACTTCGACCCTCTTCTCATTGTTTTCGAGTCTTCTCAAATACGAAATACTTCTCAGCTCAAAGACCATCCCAAAAAATATCGGCTTTGCACAAGCCGACCTACGAGTATCCACGCTTTCAAAGTCATGCATAGGTCATACCTGACTAACTCGGCACTTTCAAGATAGATTCATTTTGTACTCAATCGATCAAAAGAGTTCGACCATGAACACATGATTGAATATCTCCATCCGTTGATTTCGGACGAAACATTACACCCACAGTATGTTTAGTCGCATAAAGTGTGAATATTACTTCACGAATATATGAATGTTTTTCAAATAATGATTATTTTGATAGCCACGGGGGTTAGCCGCTACTACTAGTGAATCCACAATAAACAATCTAAAGGGCTTTCATATTCTAATTGTTTTCATATATTTGCAGATCTCGCTCAGGGCTCAAATTTTTTTAATAATTTCCTTATATGTCGGAAAAAAAATCATCACTCAATAATATTCTTTATGATGATATGGTAGCTAAGATATAATGATGCATACAGAAGTAATATTGATCAATTTCGAAGAAGATTTAAAATCTTTTTTTTTATTCAAATGACCCTCATATGTTTTGGTAATCGCGTCAAAGTCTATAAAGTCCTTTATAATTTATCTTCCTCACAATGACTGTGAGATAGATCGGTCGAAATAGCTAGGTTAATTGTTCCAACCTTTTGCAGATTGAAGGTTGTGTTTCGCCAAAAAGATTTCATTATTAGATAGAAATTTTAACATTCACAAAGTGTCTTTTTTTTTTTCCATTAATATGGAATCGTCACATTAACCATGTTAGCGATCCTCTTATGATTATCTCATATATGAAAAAGAAAGATAAATCGAAAAGTATTTACACGGACAACTTCAATTTCCTTAATTTATCACTTTATTTGAAAAAATTTATAAATTCATCGTAACTAAAAATCGAACCGCATTAATCTCTTATATAAGGCAACGCATGAATATTGACTCATGTTATTTTTATTATATTATATAGAATTATATTTTTTTTATAATTTGGAAGGTAAATTATTTTCTCTCCTGATTTGTCCCTCGGGTAAATTTGAAACACAACTCGCGCACATTCATAAATTATTTTTCAAATTCATTTACCCTCGGATGGATTCGAATTTTATTCCTTTAGTTTATTCTTTGAGTATTTTATCAATGTTCTCACAGGGATGATGTGATACCTAAGATATGACGGAGTTTAAGAATAAGACAAGAATTGATTTTGAAAGAGATCTAAAATATTTTCTTAAATTTAGATGACTCACGTATCTTGATTATCATATTAAAACTCATAAAATCCCTCCGTAATTTACCTCTCTTACAATGATCATAAGATAGATCGATGTGGATTGTTAGATTAGTAGATTCCAATATTTTGTTGATTGTCCCATGTAGGGAAAGTATATTCTCTCAAAGACATGCAGGTCTACTTATAATTTTTTCACGGTTCAGTCCATACTACAGAGTCACGTCATCCATGAACGATGGTCTAATGACAAAGCCATATTTTTATCCATATGATAAACTTCTAAACCACAGGACCATCCAAATAGATTTTTCTTAAATTCTCAATCCGTTTCATTGCGTCACCGTGTTACATCGGCAATATAATCATTTTTTTTATTGACATCGGGATATCCGAACCTTCGATTCGATGAATTCCTGGGAGTGACCGATCATATCCCACGAATCTTCTGGACGGCTCGCCAACACTAAATCGGATAAGGTCAAAACCCAAGTGACCTCCACTAGCTACCAAAGATAAATCGCAGAAGCACTCGTAACTTTTTCACTATTTAGCTCGGACTCCATAGTCGTGTCATCCCTAGACGATTATTTGTTGAAATCGTACTCGTTCATCGAATAAACTCTCGAGCTCTAGAGTCGTTTGAATAATTTTTTTTAAAATTTATTATCGAATAATATCATAATAAAAAATCAAATTATATTTTTCTATAGAATAGATCTTCAAATTTTTTTTTTTAACCGTTTAACCGTGGCATCGTGTTCTATGGACATATAATAACCTTTTTCTACAATGTTCGATAACCTCCCAAGCGATTTGATTGCTGGAGCCCACGTGAGTAATGACGAGCACTTTGTTGCTTTTGGGGAAAGGTTCCAGAGAAGCGTCGAGTGGTGTTTTGTAGTGGTTCCGTGGCGGCTTCTCCAAGCTGTGAACCCGCCCCCATTGGTGCCTCGGCCGGGCCCCACCGGACACTAATGGCGAGTAGGTGGCAAAGGCCTACTTGCTGTTTCATGCTCATCTTAACTTTACTCGAGTTAAGCCGGTTCAATTTGGCTTCCTATTCATCCACTTGGCCCACGCCTGACCTACCTAGTCCCTTGTCTCGTTCGACCGATTCGGCTGGTTCAACTCGACTTAACTCTCTCTTTTCGCCCTACTCCATCAAGGTTCGTATCGAGAATTCAATGCATTTAATTCATTCGACTCGCATCGTTTGTCCTATCAATTGAGATGGCAAAGTGTTTAGCTCACTTTATTTGTTTGATCTGTTCTATTTAGTCTCAAATTATTCACGTAAACATCGAAAGCTTTTGCTTAGTCACCTTTAGATCGTGATCGCACATCTTTGTTAGAAAAGATATCGTATGAGCTCGACTATTATATTTTCTCATTTTCAAAAGTGACTCGATCGATGAACCGATTCAACCCAACCCTATATATGTATACTTCCTCTCTAAATGGTGGTGTGTAGTAATTTCAATTTAAAAAAAAAAAAAGAATATGTTATAGAGATATGTCGTAAAATGGCTCGAATAAACCGGTTTTATATTGGTTACTAATTATAACGCTAATTAAGCAAACAGTACGAGGGCGTTACAAGGTGCGAGATCTGCGAACGCCGGCGGTCCGTTCACCACCTCCCACTCCACCCCCTCCTCGGCCGCGCCGGCGGTGGTCGAGACCGTCCCTACGCCGACGTTCATCCCGCTCCCTACCACGTAGATCTTACTTCTCCCTTTGTCACCTGCCACTCCGGCGCTCCCGATCACCGCGTAAGGCCGCCTCACTTCGGCGGGCACTCCTCCGCCAGCCACCGCCCTCCACCTGTCGGTCCCCTCGTCGTACGCCTTCACCCGCCCGTCGCCGCACTCAGATATGAGGTAGAGACGGCTACCGGCCACCGCGCTCGCCCCTGTCCACCCTTCCCGCATCCCGACCCGCATCTCATCCCACGCGTCTCGATCCGCGTCGTAGACGCCGCCGCGAGGGGAAGAGTCGAAAGGCCAGGTCCAGCCCTCCGTGATGTACATCCTCTGGCCGACGACCGCGGCGTCGTACCGCGCCATCCCGCGGTGCATCCCGGCCGCGGGCGCCCACCGGTCCGCCTCCGGGTCGTAGCACTCCAACGCAGATATCCTGCCGTCGCCTCCCCCTGCCGCGAAGATCCGATCCCCGATCGCACCGGCCGCGAAGAAGCACCGCGGGGTGGACATCGGCGCGGCGGCGGACCAGGAGTTGGTGGCGGCGCGGTAGGAGAGAAGGGTGCGCAACGGGGACTGGGTGTCGGACCGCATCCCTCCGAGGACATACAGCTCACCGCGGCCGGGTAGGGCGGCGCAGGCGAAGGCCGAGGGACAGAGCGGGCCGTCTGCCCCCGCCGGGAGAGGCATCGGGGGGAGCACGAACCAGCGGCGCGTCCGCGGGTCGAGTGCCTGCCACTGAAGCCGAAGGGTGGTGCGATCGAAGGCGAAGACGAACAAGTACGGAAGCGACCGCTCGGCGGCCGCCTCCGCCTTGCAGCGGAGGAAGGAAGGGCTAGAGAGGGTGCGATTCCAGGCGGAGGACACAGAGCGGGCGAGCGGCTGGTAGGGAAAAGGCAAGTGGAGGAGGCAATGCTCCGCCACATCGTCGGGCAATCCAGGGATCAACTGCTTCGCTTCCGCCTCCTCCCGCCGCCGTGGCACATGCTCCTCCTCTACCACCACCGTCGACGCGCCGGCCATCTCCACCGGCTCCAAGCGCGGGGGCATAGACCTCAATTCGATCGAATTGGTAAGCGCCCTCTTCGATCCCAATTAAAAATTCGACCTTTTTTTCCTTCTGAAGCAATAGAAAGAAGAAGAATCCTTTCGATTAGGTTTGCGGTAGTGGTGTGTACTTATATAAAGCAACTAATCTTGTGATGGGCTTCCGAACAGGGGTGAGGAAAAGCCAGCGAGGAATGGTGGTGGTGGGACCGCCGGTCGTCGTCTCGTGCACCGCCGGACCCACAAAATGTCCAAATTATAATTTATTTATTTTTCTTCTTGTTTTTATTTTTTATTTTTTATTTTAGTTGAAAATAATCTTTTTGCAAAACAAAATACAACTATATGCAATAGACCTTTATCCAAATTAAACATGCTTAACGGATCAATTCGATCGGAATCGAGTTAGAACCAATCCGTTAAATTCGAAATCGAAATCGATTTTAATGAATCGGTTCTAGAATCGAATCGAAACCGTTCTGATTCCGATTCAATTTGATTCCAATAAATTTCAGAATCGGTTCGGAACCATTTCGGAACTGGTTCTGATTCCGATTGTTAATTTAAAAATGGAAATTATTAGCATGCTAACGTATCTACAAGATGATTTTGTGATAGAAAAAAATAGGATCATCAACACATTAGATGAATTTGGAAGCTCAAGTTCGAGGAAAGTGATTCGGAATCATTTCAGAATTAGTCCGAAACTGATTCAAAACTGATTCGGAATCGGTCCGGATTGAATTGATTCAAAAGTTAAAATTTTAGAATCGGAACCAGTTCGGAATTGATTTTGAATCGGTTTGAACCAGTTCTTACGTCGACGAATTCAGAACCCATTAGAACTGAATTGGAATCGAAACCGAGAAACCGATAACCATGCCTAGTCTAAACTCCTCGTTAATAGAAGTTTTGTTAATCAAGTTATCTTTTATTATTATTTACTTCTATCTACCTTTGATATGGAATAATATAATCAAATTTATAATATAATAATATTCAAAATTAATATAATATAATATATATTATATTATTTGTTGGACAGATGTAATTTTTTATTATAAAGATTTGTCAATTATTTTTTTAAAAAAATATATTTTATATTATTATAAAATAATAAAAATATTTTAATAATTTTATCTAAATATAATTAAAATTCTAATTAATTTTTTGCGATTGCCATCGTCATCGTCAATCTCATGTGGCCGATTATATTAATTTTATATTATAATCCAAATTATAATATTTTATTATTTTTTTATAAATCAAATTATATTATATTACAATTTTAAACAAACGAGTGTCACAGAATTCAATAGATTAAATTTTTATTCCCCTTTTATATTAAGGGGAAGACATTTAACTCCCATAATTTAAATGTCCTTATTTTTATTATTATAAAAATGACACTTCATTTAGAAAAATATCGAAGAGCATTTTGCGTGGTTATAATTGTTGTAAGGGAAATAAAATATTCTTTGCCGACTTATTAAAATATGATCAAAATATTGTTAATATTGTTGCAATAGATATGATTCATATCAATTATAGTCAGCTATTATTATAATGCTAGAATAAAGATATGATGAAGAATATAATATGATGTTTTTTTTATTATAATTAAAAGTAAAAAAAGTGAGTATTTTCACTATTGGTACAAAAATTGATTTATTCGTTCTCAGTATTCCATCAATCAATTTCACAGTCAATACGAATGAGATAAATAACAAGAAATATATTGTCCAACTCAGAACTAGCGTGACAGAAAGATAAATACTCCGAAAAATTTGCAGTTCTCGGAGATTGATTTTTGTTCATTGGTACAACTTTACTGTCGTGCTAGCAATAAGTTCCTCCTATGGGGATGATACACTACAAAAAAAACAGTCATTAGCGACGAATTTTAAAAAAAAATTCGTTGCAAAATAAATTAGCGACGAATTTAGCGACAAAAAATTTTTTGTTGCGAATAAAGCGTCGCAAATAATAGCGACAAAATTAGCGACGAATTTTTGCGACGAATTTTAGCGACGAAAATTAGGGACGAATTTAAAATTTCGTCGCTAATTTTGTTGCAGAAGTTACCACGATTTCAAAAATTCGTCGCAATTTTCGTCGCAAATTATTGCGACGAATTTAAAATTCGTCGGAAATTTGCGACGAATTAATTTGTTCGTTGGTAATTTTCGCGACGAAATAAGAAATTCGTTGGTAAATTGGCGACTGATACAAATTCGTTGCAAATTTCGTCATGTTCGTCGAAAAACCATATTTACATTTAATTAATTTTCCGTTGGTAATTTTTGCGACGAAATAAGAAATTCGTTGGTAAATTTGCGACTGATACAAATTCGTCGCAAATTTCGTCGCTAAATTCGTCGCAAAATTCATCGCAAAGTTCAATATTTTGCGATGAATTCATTTTTCGTCGCAAAAATTTGCGACAAATTTAATTTTCGTCGCAAAATTCGTTGCAAAATTTGTCGCAGGTTGTATTCGTTGCTAAATTAAATTGCCGCTAATTGCGATTTAAAATTTAATTGCCGAAAAGTCGTCCGCAGATTTCTCAGAATTTAGCAACGAATTTGTATTTTTGTCGCTAAATTTGTCGCTAAATAAAATTTTTTTTAACAGATTTCATCCGTTTCGATATTCTATCGTATATACAAATTTTCACACACACACAACAAAACACAATAAGTTCTAATATCCAAATAAATACATTCAATACAAACAAAACACACACACATTCAATACAACAAAATAATATTCAATCATATCCAAATAAATAAAAAGCAACAAAATCAGTTAAGAACAATACAACATTCCAAATAAAAAGTTATATTTTACAACATTTCAAACATCAACATAGTTCTGATATCCAAATTAACAATGTCTAAAAAAGATCTCAACACATGGGAAAGAAAAAAGAAAAGAGAATCTGGTAAGCAATCGCCGACATTCTTCTACTTGCATTAGAAAAGAAACAAACAAAAAGTATCATACATTAAAAGAAAACTATATACTAACACGAAAATAAATATGCAAAGACTTACAATGATGTGCATTTTCAACCGCCATAAGGATTAACTTCATCGATCATTCCTGTTTAAAGCAAAATAAACAAACTCAATAAACTAAAATTTTTTAAAAGTACTAATTAAAAACATGCATACAATATCATCATCGTCGCCACCATTATCGCTATGACTTGAGGAATATGACTTGGACCAGAACTAAATTGCTGAAACTATCGCATAAGAAAGGCTTGTTGTCGTCGCATTTCTATCATTTCTTGATCCCTTTGTGAGTTTTGTTATTGTATTTCTATAATTTGCTGATCTCTTTCATGTATTATGCCCTTCAAATTGCTAACCTCCTCAGTTAAGTTATGTATGCGTGCGCATCTTGGTGGAGTAGAAGAAATAGATCTACGAGGAGTATTACGATTCGCAGAGAACCCATACCTAATATCCTTCCCCTTTGATCCTCCACTCACCTCAAGCCATAAATCCAAATTATTACTAACGGATGACTCGGATCCTCAAGATCACCGTCTATCTCTCAAATTCTACGAGATGAGGATAATCGATCATATCTCTCCTACACAAAATTAAAATTATAATCGAGCATTTACATAACTAATGTAAATAAAGTTATAAAGTAAGTTTAAAGATTAATTCAAACCTTAATTGCTCGAGCTCTATCTCCACTCCAAGTTTTATCTTTTTTTTGGAAAGTGCGAACGAAAGTATCTATAAATTCCGGCTCCTTTCCCAATTCCTTAGACTAAATATAAGAATGTTAGAAATAAAATAATAATCTGAAATATATTTAAAAACTAATTGTAGAATTTAAAAATTACCAATCTACGTGAATGCTCCTCGATATTTATAGATTCTCCGCGATATATTTAGATAAGTCTCCAGAATTACATGCTTGATTTAATTTATTCTGTTGACTTCTTTTTTTGCTCTCATCAGATTGCCAATAATTGGAGATTTTACTCCAATTTTCTGACGTGACACAGGCGGGTTTTTTCTAGTACATTTGGCATGACTCAAAAAATGCCGGATATGATCGTCACATTTTTTTTAAAAAATTCTTTTAACTTCCAAGTCTTGAGTAGGGTCCCAAATAAATCTCCGCTGAGATGGGAAAAAAATAATTGATTATATAATCACTTATTTAATATATAAAATGAATCAATTATACCTGAAACTCACACCACCATAGTTCTTTTGTAGGTCCTGGCGTGCTTGAGTATGACAAAGAGTCTCCTCTCCAATAGTTATTCATAATTTTATTGATCTCGCGAATAACAGGTACAGAATTTTCAAACCTACGATAAAGTGAAAAAAAAATTGAATAAATAATTAAGATAGTTTAAAAATTATAATATTTATATTACTTAATCTCCAATCGGAAATATATACTACGTCGACTTTCGATGTTCTCGAGAGGAGTGTCAAGTGTACAGTGAATCGAATGGGAAGGTCGTGCGGCGAATGAGATGAATGCTTGCCGATCATGTGAAGGTCGTCCAGTAGATCGGGAGGGCAAGTAGGTATAGTCTTTGGCGGCGGTGGATCGGTCGACCACTACTAGTATTCGTCGCCTCTGTCCACCACGTCGAAACTATAAACCAAAAATAAAATTAGAATAAAGAAAATAAAACTTTTATGCTTAATGAAGAACATGAAAAACTTACAATATGCATAATGAGGATATGAGAGACTGCGACTGCGATAAGCTACGATGATTTCACCACTGATAACCTATAAGAACAAAATATACACAACATACAGAGACAAAAGATATAAATTTAACAATGAGACATTATACAAACAAATAATTGAGCTAAGAAAATTTGTAAAATTATAGTTTAAAACTAAAATTATATATAAAAAAACTTACCCTAGACGTCAAATTTCAAAGTCCTCATTATCATCTTCCTCATCCTCATCAGTATCCTCATCCTCGGTCTCCTCCTCCTCTTCCGCCTCGTCCCCCTCCTCCTCCTCCCCTCCTCCTCCTCATTATCATCAATTTCGATTGCATCCACGTTTATCACTACTCATTTGGGATCTCGTAATGTTGGAATTATATATTCCTCGGTATGAAACATATTTGTAACTTTGTCTTGTTGATATGCAATGTCTTGCCAGCGCTCTTCAATTTTTTTCCGTGTTTTTGTTTTACAAACATCCCACCATTCATTTTTGTCACGCCTCAAACTAGGATATGGAGCATAGAAAACTTGGATCACTTGTTGTGCCAAAATAAATGGTTCATATTTCTTATAAAATCTTTTATGATTTATTTCAATCAAATTATACTGTGGATGCACCTTCATCCCTCTGACGGGGTCAAACCAGCGATACATAAATAAGATAACTCGCATTTCTGGACCAGGATAATCAATCTCTATAATTTCATCCAGCAGACCATAAAATTCATTGCTTGCACCTCCATTAACGGAAGACTGAACACATACTCCACTATTCATTGTACTCTTTCCATTTCCATATTCTTGAGTGTGGAAATTATATCCGTTTATGAAATATGCTGGCCAAGTGCGTACCATTGCTTTTGGACCCCATGATAGATGGATTAGCAATTCTTGCTGAACATGAGTTTGATTAGCATAAACCTATACTCAAATGAAAATGATATTTATTTAAAAGTTAAGATATGTGTAAACAAAAATGAGGTAATTAAAACTGCTTACATATGATTTGAACCATGGTGCAAATTCCTGATCGCAGTGATCAAAGTCACGTGTCGGGATTTCGTAATATAAGTTTTGGAAAATCCTATAATAAAAAATTGTATTATAACATAAACAAATTAACACTGACGAAGAAATAGGAAATATATACTTACTCAAAATATGGCGATACTACGACAATTAAGTAAAACATATGTCCGGGCTGCCATTCTTGATCGATTAAGTATCGTTGCTTATCGTCCCACTTGGTGGACCAAGATAATTAAAAATTGAGAATGAATTCAAATTGGGATCGACGGGACCTTCATCATTCCTTCCGATTTCCGTCTTTTGGTTTGAAGCGTGAGGCTCAAAATAATATGATGCAAAAGTTGTTACTTCCTCCACAATATATGCATTCACAATAGAGGCTTCATGTGCCTTATTTTTCACTTTTTTCAAATGATATAAGAATCGATTGTAATATAACAAATTGTATTAGAAATGAATATATAAAAAATTAAACATTTTTATGCAATATTAACGAAGTATAGAATATCACGAATTATACCTTTCAAAAGGATACATCCATCGATAATGAATCGTCCTCCAACTTTGGCCTCATATGCAAGTGAACCAAAAGATGTTCCATCAATCAAAAAATGCAGTGGAAAAATCCTTTCTAAATTGCACAAAATGATTGGAATGTCTCTCTCTAACTTCTCCATGTGTGAATATCCCAAAATCATAGCATATATCATGAAGAAAATACTTAACTCGTAATGGCACCCTGCATAAAATTCGGTAAGAGTTCTTTAAAGGCAATAGGAATTAGTCTTTCCATGAATATATGACAATCATGGCTTTTCAAACCCATCAATTTGCATTCCTTCATATCGACACATCTCCCAATATTAGAAACATACCCATCAGGAAATCTCAATGACTTCAACCATTCACAAACAACACGTCTCTGTTCCTTATTCAATGTATAAACTGCCTTTGGTTTTGGTCCTCTACTATTTTCATTAACATCAAGGGTGGGTCGTTTACAAATGAGTCGCATATCTTTTCTTGCATTCAGATTATCTTTTGTTTTTTCGGTGATATCCATCACTGTATTTATCAGATTATCAAAAATATTCTTCTCAATATGCATAACATCGAGATTATGATGAATCAAATTACTAAACCAATACGGTAACTCCCAAAATATACTTCGTTTGGTCCATTTATGGTTGCTTCCATATTCATAAGTTGTACCATGTGGCTCTTCAATAACAGATGGAAAGTAAAGAACTCTGTACCAAATATCTTGACCTGTCAATCTTAATGGCGGAGGGGTTCTTTCAATTCGATTCCTAGTGAATTCATCTTTATTCCTTCTGAAATTATGATTTAGTGGTAAAAATTATCTGTGACAATCAAAATAACTTGGCTTCTTACCATGCTTCAATCTAATCGACTTTGATCTCTCCATACATATTGGGCATCCTAAGATCCCTGCAGTACTCCAACCTGATAGCATACCATAAGTCGGAAAGTCATTTATGGTCCAAAGAAGAGCAGCCTTCATTACAAACATCTGATTAGTATGAACGTCGTATGTAGGAAAACCTTCATCCCATAGTTGTTTTAGCTCTGCAATCAATGGTTGCATATAAACATCTATTAACTTCTTCGGATTTTTTGGGCCAGGCACAACCAATGTTAAAAATATATACGGTGTTTTCATGCACATCCCAGGCGGAAGATTATACGGAGTTAATATAACTGGCCAACAAGAATAGTGTCTTCCTGATTTACCAAATGGAGCAAATCCGTCAGCACAGAGACCTAACCTAATATTTCGAGTCTCCTTCGCAAAATCAGGATATGTTCTATCAAAATTTTTCCACGCCTCTGCATCTGATGGATGACACATTAGTCCCTCTTCTGTTCGATGATTTGCATGCCAAGTCATGTGTTCAGCAGTTGTCTTTGATGCATAAAGCCTTTGTAACCTAAGAGTTAAATGCAAATAAAACAACTGACTATATGATTTACGTCGTTGCTGCCTCCTACTAGTGCTCTTGTACCTATCTTGATTACAGAATTTACAAACATCCACATCTGCATCATCTCTCCAATATAACATACAACCATCTCTCGCACACATCAATTCTTTCCACGAGACCTAATTCTTTCATCAATTTTTTCATATGCATAAAATTATCGGGCAAGATATGATCATGCGACAATGCCTCTTCAAAAGCTTGAACAAAATTATTAAAACACTCTTGGACACATTATGCTCGCCTTGACATTCAACATTCTTGCGGTGAGCGATAGTTTAGTGTGAGTCTCACAACCGACCCATAAAGGTGCATCTACAGCACTCAACACCTCCTGAAATTTGAGATATGCTTCATTATTCATATTCTGACCTCCTGTTACTGCACATCTTCCAAGGGTGATGCATTAGTAAACATTTGCTCAACTGTTGGAGGACAACTTGAAGTTGCACCTTGTGATTGGGGAATCAAATTCGGGCCTGCTACATCATATATCATCCTCTGATATGGATTTAATTGATTATAATCACTTTGATCCCTAGAGACTTGTGTATTGTGTCTATCATAAACTTCATCAGATATAAATGGTTCACCATGACATGTCCAGTTATAGTAATTTGCAACGAATCCAAATCTACAAAGATGCTCTGAAACTTTGCTAGACGGTAAAAATCTACCATTGTGACACTTTCTGCACGGACACCTTATCTGATTACCATCCATAAACTCAACATTACTAGCTGCAAAATTTAAAAACTCTTGCAACCCACTCATAAAATCATCAGTTAAACCCCGACGTTCAGGTAAATTCCTATTATACATCCAACTCCTTTCACGCTGCATTATGTGTGTTTTCAATCAATTATATTAATATAAACTCCTAGAAATTACAATAATACAAATATACAATTAGTTCACATATTAATTCACTATGTTTAACAATCTTTAAACATAACCGAAAAAAGACAACAGTTGTAATGGGTTGCAGATTCTGATGGTGTATATGAATGTTTATGAAATGGTAATGTGTCATATCCTTGAATTTTATCATACTTGAAAACTTATATTATATATGTTACATGAGTTGAATGTTTGCAAAATCAGGAGATAATAACATATAATATGTTTCCATGTATTACTGCATTTAGTATACATTATCCTTTGTTATAAAAAGACATCTCACTATCTTATGCTAACCACCATGGCATTAAGGTGTCAATGAATTGGGTCCAGGCATAAAAATCTGCAAGATTATGGTAATATCATGGAGTCCCAGTATGATTTTTAATGGAATGCATCGGGCGCAATTAACCTATACCATACCACTCTAGATCAACACAGAAAATTAAGAATAATATAAATTTCAATATAAAAAATAACAATGATTTAAAAAGCGGCTTTAGCGAGGTGGCGAGGCGGCCGTGGCCAGCTGAGGCGGCCGGGCGGGCTCAGAGTTGAGCCTGTGGCCGGAGGAGGCGGCGCAAGCTAGGCCGGCCGGGCTCAGGGCCAGTGCCGGAGCCGAATGAGGCCGTGGCCCGGTGAAGCGAGGCGGCCCGAGTCGCCCACCCAGCGGCAGGGAGCCGGCGATCCGGACGAGTAGCCGGCGACTCGACGAAGCCATGCCTCGCTTGGCCAGCCCGACGATCGAGTCTGTGGCGTGGCGTCGGTCGACCTAAGCGGCGGCATTGCCGACCTCGGGTAGAGCGGCCCGGGCTCGGGTCGTGGCCGGGCTCGCGATCTTGCGGCGTGGCCGGAGGAAAAAATCGTGGCGAGGTCGTATGCGGCGAGCGAAGGAAAGGCCGGCGACGGAGGAAAGAAAAGAACTTAGGGTTCGATCGGGCGCGAGGGGAAGGAAAAAGATTAGGGCATTGGATAAAATTAAATAAATTTTGCAACGAATCTTTGGATTCGTTGCAAATTTGAAACGAATCCAAAGATTCGTTGCAAATTTTTTATAAAAAAAAAAATAATCTTTTTAAAACGTTAAGTTTATTTTGTATTTTTAATTTAGCAACGAATCCACGGATTCGTTGCAAATTTGCAACGATTTAAAAATAAACTATTTCAGCAGAACTTGTTTTCTATTTTTATTTTTAATAAATTAAATATCTGCGACGAATTCTGAATTCGTCGCTAAATTATGGGACGAAAATTATTTCCGTCGCAAATTGACGACGGAAAAATAAATTCGTCGCAAATTTGTGCAATGAATTCATAATTCGTTGCAGAAATTTGCGACGAATTTATTTTTTCGTCGCCAATTTGCGACGAAAATTTATTTCGTTACAAATTTGTGATGAAACCTAAAATTCGTCACTATATTTGTTGCAGATTTGCAACGAAAATAATTCGTTGCCAAATTTCGTCGCCAAAAAACAGTTTTTTGTAGTGATACAGAGTGTTAATATAGTCTTCAAATATTTATGATTTAATTTTTAGTTACGGTGCATTATAAGATATCTTTCTTCTATGAAAAAAAATTAGAAAGTAGGACTGTTGGAGACAAAAAGTGGATTTCTAGTGTCAATGAAAGGAAAAAAAAAAGTGACTTTGATATTTACCCTCCTCCCTCTTATCTTTATGTCAAATTTGTGATCAATTACTGTCTTGTCTCTGTGATTATACTTGAATTGTGATATTGTTTTATTCTTGGATTTCTTTTGAAAACCAATTCACTTTGCTTCCTAATTCTCAAAATTTTGGAGGACAAAGGCAGTTAAAGATTGTGGATCTTTGTGGCTCATCGAGGTGCAGTTGCAGGGACACCAGTGCCCCACAGGTGTTCGACAAAATTATCCCAAGCAGGCAGTGGACCATCAGATCGATCTTCTTCTCCTTAAAGTTGCTCGACAGGTGTTCGGTGAAATGATTCAAAGAGCCTATGACGATCAGATCTCATCCCAGATTCGTATCAGTAAGGATACTGGGGAATTATGTAGCGTC
Organism: Wurfbainia villosa; assembly: GCA_025175895.1. Taxonomy (NCBI): domain Eukaryota; kingdom Viridiplantae; phylum Streptophyta; class Magnoliopsida; order Zingiberales; family Zingiberaceae; genus Wurfbainia; species Wurfbainia villosa. The sequence continues at coordinate 1,197,261 of JAKLTH010000209.1, forward strand.
CAGTGTTATCTCAGAGACAACAATGGACTGATGACAATGACGGTGGAGTATCGATTTTAGCCTTTGCTAAGGTTAGTATGAAAATATATTGACGTTAACTGCTTTTGACATGTTGATTTAGTAGTCTTTATCTTTGGTTCCTGGGTTTGATTAGGATGATTCACGGTGGTGGATTAATATGGCAAGGGAGGAAGAAAAGGCTGAGTGGGATTACTTTGAGCTGGGTAAAAGTCAAGGCATGAGCTGAGAAGTGATAAATTGTCATGATTTTGAGCAAGTGGATGGGTTCCACCAAAACTAATTCCCATTCTAACAAGTGGGGGTTGGTTTTGAATTGAGTAGTTTTTTTTTTCGATTTCGGTATTTACTTCAAAAGAGAAGCCTTGGTACAACGGTAAGATTATTGTCCTGTGATCAAGAGATCACGGATTCAAATTCTGAAAACAATCTCTTGCAAAAAAATAAAGTAAGGCTGCATATAATGGATCCTTCTCCGAAATCTCACATGGTAGAAGCTTCGTGCACCGGATTGCTTCATTCGGTATTTACTTCAAACTTAGCACGAATGCTCTATTTTATTTGACTTCATTCATTTCTTAGTGTCGATATGATCAAAGTGAAGTCCCCATGGGGATGACGTGGTGGCTAAGGTACGGTGGTGTTTGTAGAAGTGATATGGGTCGATTCTGGAGGAGGCCTAAAGTCCTTTTCTGGATTCAGATGACCCCCACGTGTCTTGGCCACCACGTTAGGGCTCATGGGATCCTCCGTGATTTACTTGCCTCACAATAGTAGTAGGACAGACCGATGAGGATCGCTAAGTTGGCAGTTCCAACCTCTCCAGATATGATCAAAGTGAAACTTATGACACCAGGTCGACAATCAAATTGAATGCAAGATGGACTATAAAAATAACTCCTAGTGCTAGGTCGACCAATATATTTATTCCACAATGATACGATATTGTCCACTTTGAGCTTAAGCCCTCATGATTTTGCTTTTAGACTATATCCGAAAGGTTTTATATCAATGGAGATATCTTTTCATCTTATAAGTTCATAATTTTTTTCATGTCTTTCCAATGTGAGATTTTGATTGTTCTCTCAATAAATTTCCCTTCAAACAAAATACCACATTGTCTCCCTTTCAAGTTCATCCGTCCTCAAAGGGCTTTCTCTGCTTAATATTCGATCCTTAATCTACCAGGTTTTCCTCCTAATATAGCTAAACTTCCTGCAATTATCTGGTCCTCCTGACTCAATTGATCCTGACCCAGCTGAATATTTTGTTTGATGTCTGGTTCTCTTGATATGGACATGGAAGCCTCTACATCCTTCATGTGAGACTTATGGCTCGACATGGACCATTAGCTTTGATACTAATTGTTGATATAAATAAGATTCATATATCTCTATAATGATATAATATTGTTAACTTTGGATCTAATTCCTCATGGTTTTATTTTTGGGTTATACTCAAAAGGTCTCATAGCAAGGAAGATATCTTTTTATCTTACAAGTTCATGATCTTTTTTTGTCTTTCCAATGTAAAACTTTAATTATTCTCTCAACAATTCCAACAAGTTCTCAAAAAGCAATGAGAAACTTATACAAATGTAATTTTGTCACTCACTAACAATACATGTTCCTTTGCGATAACATAGATTGATCTTGGAGGGACGAATATGGAGCACCATCATGATGTAGCACCAAGTTCTTGGGTCGCATAGTTCCCATTCATGGCACAATGTGGTCTATCCAACTTTGTTTCAATCACCACTAGTTTCTTCCATACATTCATGGCAAGCACCCACATATTCTGATATTTATTTATAATGGCTAACATTTCTATCTTTGCTTTAACAATACACATGGAAGTAAACTCTCATTTCAAAGATGGTGAATATTGAACTGATGACCTTGGCTATGACTTTTCAAAGTTTACCAACTTAGTAAGTTTAATGCCTTCATCTCGGATACAATTCAGTTTCAAGAACAATATAGATTTCTCAGTCAGGAAATAATAAACTACTTAAAATCAGTTTCGGAATCAGATTCGAACAGTATCAAAAAAAGAAAAAAAAAATCTTAGATACTTAACCTGCCATATGATTTGTTTCTACAGGGGGAACAGGGAGACTGAGCCTGTGGCTTACAATGAGTAGAATCTTTAATCTTATGTGTCTCCTTCTCTGATATATTGTTTATTGGGACTTCCAACTCTTTCTTCCTCGACAAATGGAAGGTCGGTTGGCATCAGATGTTGATTGGAGATATCTTTTTATCTTATAAGTATATGATCTTTTCCATATTAAAATCTCTTTATTAATGGTAAGCACATATCTCTCTTTATTTATTTTCTCGTTGATACTTATTTAATGGTAAAATGTCCTCTGTATTTTTATTTTACTGTCAAAATCTATCTTCTCCATTCAGAATGAGTAATATACTTGTCAACTACAGTAAGTAAAAAAATATTGAAGTGCATATTTTAGTTTTAGATTAAATACTATCTCTGTAAACAAAAGGCACAACCAGTTGCAATATAATATGTTTCCATCAGATTAATGATTGCCCATTATTTATTGGTTTGAAATATTCCTCTTTATGTTTTAAATTAATCATTCAATGCACTTTACCATATAAAAAACTGATGAGTTGATACTTTGCCCATGAAACTTGTCCTGTCTTTTTTCCAGTGCTGCTCATATAATATTCTCTCAAAAGCTAGCTTTTGTATT